>CM066991.1:94369519-94979519 GCA_033977485.1 Hydrangea macrophylla | reverse complement strand
GAGTTTTAAAAATAGACCCCTCTAGAATTTTGAAAGATACCATACAATGTTTAAGTTTCACAAAGAAACTCATATTATAAGTAGACCAAAAAAAAAAATCGTCAATTATGTATAAGTAGACACCAAAAAAATCGCCTCAGGGGCGCTGCTCCTGAACGACTGAACCCACGTATAAGGGCCTCCCTTTTAATAGTTCGTCCCGGGCCTCCAAATATTCGAGACGACCCTGATCGTGTGAGGTGCAAACAAGTAGAAGAAAATAGGAAAAATACCAAGCTCACAGATTTCTACGTGGTTCAGCCAAATATGACTACGTCCACACAATTGCAGAGTTTCATTATACAATCTCTAGTTGATACCATAATATTACCACACACACACACACACACACACACACACACATACACACACACACACACACATACACACACAAAATTCGTGATCAACATGAATATATATGGCCTATACAGTTTCCTAATCTAAAATAGTTTACTATTCAAAACAGGAAACAAAAACCTAAACTACGCGTATCGCTCGAGCCTTGCCTCACCTTTGTGAGGATGAGATTCCAGAGAGTTTTACTTCATCTTTGGATCCCAAAATCACCGCGTTCGCACCCTCCCTTAGTTCTTCGAGTCCTTCGCCTTTGATTGGAAACACTTTAAAAAATACTTTTGATGAAATTAGGCTCCACAATCCCAACAGCTTGAATCGAATCATTTTTTTCACCTTTTTTCAAGACCCTTACTTCTTTTACTATTTCAAAGATACCATTATTAGTGGTACACATTTGTATCACTTCATATGTGTCACCAGGGGCGGATCTAGAAAATTAATTCAGGCTCAAAATTTTTTTTGGACCTATTTATGCATATTTTGGACTTGTTTATGCATATTTTGGATATATTTATACATTTTTTGTGTATATTTTGGACCTATTTATACATATTTTCTATATGTATTCTATAATTAACACAAAAACATAAGAGAGGGGGCTTAGTATGATATTTTATAATGTCAAGGGACTTTTATAATTTTTAGGGGGCGTAACTATAAAAACTTTATTTTTTAATGCAAATCTGTATTTTTCAGAAAATATGAGTGAGTCACATAAATATATTCATGTACATATCGAATCACATCAAACAGTAATGAAAATACAAAGAAATATATTCCAAGTCCTTTCAAATTTGTAGTACCCCCACCATTTCTAATCAACAATGCTAGGTACACAACATATTCTACAAATGGACTTTAAATATGTCGTATTCTGTGCTATTTGAATTTTTTTATATTTTTCTATGCACCACTTATACATCACAAAGTACATGCATTTAAAGTCTTGTTGTGAAATATGTTATGAAATATGTTGTGTGCTTAACATTTTTGTTTCTAAATTCACATAACTATTTACAAATTTTGTATACAATATTTATACCATAAAATAAGGGAATTGCCATTCTCACTCCCCAATTGAAGGAACACACTCTATGATACTACTGACACACCACAAAAAATCATATAGTCAATCCATCCCGTGGAGTAAATTGGTTCATCTATAGAGCACGAAAAGTAATTCCCTGAAATAATAATGTATTTTTCATATTTTTTAATTATTTATTTTGTTTATGCTGAGCTGGCTATAGCTCAATTGACATAGTCTCTCTTTTTCCAGTCAGGAGGGAGAGGGTTCAATTCCCATAAAAGATTCTAGTTGCTTACCCCCCCCCCCCCCCCCCCCCCCCCAAAAAGTTATTCTTCAATCGGAATGAGTGGTCTTTGTGGTGCTTTACTGTGGGCCAGAGTGAGACTTTGGGTTTGCATTGGGTTGGGTTGGAGTTGGGTGTGCGTGTGTGTATTGTGTGTGTATCAAGTCCGGATCCAAATAAATATAAAAATTTAAAAAAAAAAATGCATTTTTTAATATTAGACCACGTATGAGTTTTCTTTCAATAATTCATCTCTTGTGCTGTTCAATTATACTCTTTGTATGGTACTAAAGGGTCCAATTAATGAAAAATATACTGTACTTTTTTTTTTTTTTTTTTCCTTCTGTTTGGTGGGTCTCAAATTCCTTTATTTAGAGAAATCTTATTAATTGATGGATCAATTTTTTAAGCTTGTTTATGGATATGAAATGATTTATCATGGTTGAGTCACGTCGACGTTTAGTTTGTCATTTCCACAAATGCCAATTGACAACCCCACTATGTTACTTTTGTTGTTCTGAGCCTTTTTGACACCAGAATATTACATGCTGTTTTTTTGTTTTGTTTTTTTTTTTTTTGGGTATTGTGACCCGCAAAAAAAAAAAAAAAATGTACGGAGTACTTGTTTTTGTCTCTCCTACACTCATACAAAAAAACATTTTTACTCACCCAATTTTTGGTGCACCAATGTTTATCCAAGTTTTTTATTGGTTAATGTAATGGGGTTTAGGATTAAACACCATTAATTAAATCTTGCATCCCACTGTATTGACCAATGGAAGGCTTGAGTGAACATTGGTGCACAAAAAATTGGGTGACCAAAAGTATTTTCTTTTACAAATTACAAATTTTACAATCAGTGTTACCTGTACACACACACACACATATATATATATATAAGAGAGAGAGAGGACTCGAGTCTGAATTTAATCCCTCTGCTTCCAATTAAAATAGTATATGCATATTTCTATAATTAAACTATAGAAACTTAGTGTTATATACTCTGTTAGAAAATGTCATTGGTTAAATAATATAATGGAATTTTTTTTTAGTGAAAAGACCAACCCAAATCCTTTGTTAGAATTAAACAAGATTTTTGACGATTTTGTGATAATTCACTAAACCTTTCAAATAATTTTGTAAAAAGTTTAGCGAAATTTCAGAAAATCGTCAGATATTTTCGTCCAGATTTATATATGAGAGACCATTCACCAAATAAATTAATAAATAAAAACCACCGTAGACCTAATGCTTAAAACTATTATACGTTCAAATGGTCCAAAGTATTATTTTTCCTTCAAATTATTAAGGCACTAATTTGTCTTTCAAAAAGTAACTAGACGAATTTAGATTAAACCAGGTCAACTTTTTCAAGGATCTAATTCCGATTGACTTAATTCATGGAAAGAGTTAATGGCGCTAGCCGCTAGTAGAATGGAGAAAATATGACTCATGTAATCAACTCAAAATAGTTTGGAACAAAGACTAGGTTTAGTTGAATTTATTTGATATTACTAATCTACCTTGAATAGACCATAGAATGGCTTTCATTTTGGCCAATAAATTTTTTTTTTTTTAAGTTTCAAATTGACCGTAGAAAGTTGGTTTGGCTGATTTTTATGCTATGTTTATTTTTGTGATTCTGGTTGGTTGGTTCAGTCCATTAATTTTTCTTACACTCTTAGTTTTTTTCTTACACTCTTAGTTCTCGTTGATTCAGAGTTGGACATAGACGCACATCTCGAGCACGTGCAAAAACACCACAACACACATTATTTGTATCAAGGAGACACGTTAGTAGTAAGATATGAATCCACGTCAAAGCAAGTGGACTTGGTACGCCAGATCATTGACATCCGTCATTCTAACCAACTTATAACGACAGTTAGGGAGTTTCGAAACCCTCAAACTCTAAGATGAAGAATGAGAGTCTTGATCAACTCGGACAACCACATTCTTTTTGCAACTATCAATAAAAGATACTCGTATTTTTTGAGAAAAAGTTATGAACAATTGGGATACCTTCTTATTCCACTGAACAGCCAAATTGCATCCAATTAAAACCAGAGGTGTCAAAATCAATAATTTGCATCCCTTGGTTGGTATTCAATATTATGTCCCACCATTTCCTCTAATGGAAATAATTTCCTTCTTGTCAATTTCCAACATTGTCTTACACATGGGGTTGACAATTCCTTGTAATTCTCCAACACTCCTTCAAATATTAAGCCCTTTAATATGTAATGAAATGAGACCTGGAGGCCTGTGTGCTTTCTAAGAACAACCATTACATAATCAGTTGCTGTAGAAATTGAAAATATATATATATATATATATATATATATTTTTAACCACAATTAAATTGACGTTTTTTTGGGATGAGTCGCGGACAATGTCGCTTTCTTTAAGACGCTTCGCGACTCTGCGCAAGATGTGCAAACAATTCAAATCAAGGCCACGACATCCTTAGGATAAAGCAACCCAGAAGTTGCCTCTGTCTCGAATTTTTCTTGCAAGGAGGAAAATCGAAAAACCCACACCTTTTCAGAATTGATTGCTCAGAAATTGTAAAGAAAACTATTTTGGAAATTAAAAGCTTTCTGTAACTCTTTTTGCTCTCTGGAATTGTATTTAGCACATGACAAAGAGTTAATAATATTTTCTCCCACCAATAAGAAGCTGCTCCACAACTAAGTAAAATAGCTACTATTTCAGTAGAAGTCCTATTTTTATTTATTTTTTTGCTTTTCATTCATTTCAGGGGAATAAGGGGCAGTTTTTTCATGAATAATTTCATGAATTTTATATAAAGCAATCAATTCATCAGAATGATAATTTTGTCCTCTGTCACTGCAGAATCTTTTATTTTCTGATTAAACTAATTTTCAATGTCATTAAGAAAATTTTAAGCATATCATTGGCTTCACTTTTATTTTTCATAAGATAAACGAATGAATAATTTGAGCTATCATCAATAAAAGTGATAAAATATCTTTTTTCATTTCTAGTTAAAACTAGATTTGTAGCACGTGTGATGCACGAGGGAGTTGCTATAATTCAAACATCTGATAGATACAATTCTACAAAATCATTGAAATCTAAAAGCATGTTTGATAAAACTGATAGTTAATTATTGGAAACTAGGGGTGTGTTTGAAAACCCAATTAAGTGGTGAAAATGAAAATTTTTAGCACTTATTTTTTTTTTCCAGAGCGTTTGATAATGTATCACTTAATTAAAAAGCAACCAAAATCCCACTGAAAACATTAAGTGAAAAATTCTATGAAAATAACCACTTAATGCATTCTATTGCACTCGCTTAAAATTTTCAGTACCTAAAATTCAGCACTTAATTTTCAGTTTTATCAAACATGCCCTTAGTGTTGAATTTTAAGTACTGAAAATTTAAGAATTAAAATATAAGTAAAAAAAAATTATGGATAACTTCTTCTTTAATTAGAAATCTTGCACTTGTAAAAGATATAGATTAGATTAGATGTGATTTAAAAGCATTAAATATATACTTGGATTTAATGGTATGTATGTATTTATGTTTTAAAAAAAATGTGAATTTCATGTAGTATTTTTTCGCTAGCAAATATTATGTACATAAATTTGTTAATGATATTTTTATTTTATATAATATGTATTTATATTATTTTAATTAATTAGTTTAATTTGTATCATGTATGTGTGTATATTTGGAGATATATGTATATATAGATTAGATATTGATGATGGTTTAATTCTAAAGATATGGAAAATGTAAAAGAAAAATATAAAATATAAAATATAAAAAAAGAAGAATATAAAAAAGTGAAGAAAAAAAAATCACAGAGCTGTCACGTGACAGGAGTCTGATTCCGCTTTATAATATATATATATATATATATATTAGATTGCTTCATATTCACAAATATCGGAATGAATTAAATCAAGAGGTTCAGATTCCCTATTGACAAATTTGTGAGGAATTTTTGTGATTTTTGCTTGGCTACAAAATTCACATTTGTCAAAATCATTCAAAGACAATTCTGGAATCCATCCTAGACTACTCATATTTTCAAAAGCCTTTAATTCACATGACACAATCTAGAATGCCAAATATTAAAAGAACACAACATGTAAGTAGAAGAAGCAATTTTATTAGCATCAACTGTAATATAAACATGTCCTCAATTGCATATCCCTTTCTAACAAACACTCCATTCTTAGTTAAAGTAAAAAGATCAGCCTCAATAGTTTGAATAAATCTAGCCTTATTGAGAAGATAGCCCGAAACAAAAAAATTTCCCATTTTCTGGAGTGTGCAAGCCACCCTTCAAAACGATAGTCTTTCTAGAAGTAAATTTTAATTCAACCTCCCCGGTACCAGCAACAGTAATGGTGTGAGAATCACTCGACATCATTTTCTTGTCCTTAACTTCATAATAGGATTTAAACATGTCATGATCATAGCAAATATGGCAATAAGCGCCAGTGTCTACCCATCACCCATCAAATTCACCAATAATATTAAGAGTAATATTTGGGACACAACCTTCATACAACTTTCATACAACCTCCCCAAAAGATTTGTCTATCTCTCTCCTGTGATGTCACTGGACCCCACAGTGACACAGGAAAGAGATAGACACATCTTTTGGGGAGGTTGTATGAAAGTTGTGCCCCAAGTATTACCCTAATATTAAACTTGAAAATCATAGCAACAAGTTAGTTCTCGACAAGATTTACTTGGGGATCAACACGATATGGATTCTGACAGTTTTGAGCCATATGACCTGGCTTATCACAGTTGTAGCAAACAAACTGTTCAATTCATTTATTCCTGAGGGGGTAAATTCCTATTCTAATTTGGCTTCGGATTTTGATTGATTTATTTATTTATTTTATTTGTGGTAGTTCTTATTCTGATTCCGGAATATAACGTCGAGGGAAGAGACATGGAAAAAAAAATCTGAAAGAAAAAAACGAGGAGATTGAGAGAGACTGGGTCTCCAACTGACCTAACCCAAATAAAACTCTTTCAGATTAAAAAAAAAAAAAGAATTTTATTTCCGAACAAATTTTGTATAAAAGATACTATACAAGTAGGCTAAAGCCCAACCTACACCCGGCCCGGAACGGAGCGGGGCGGAGCGTGTGTGTGTTTGTTGTAAACTCAATTGGACTTAGGTCCACCCATTTCACAAAACATGGTACCTCCAAGGGGCCCAACCCTTAAAAACCTAATTTTGCTCTCTGAAATTACATATATCAAAAATATCACAAGAGCTTTCAATTTTATAGAGAGGTTTTAGAACTTCAAAAACTGATCGTTACTGAAACTAACCTTGGGAGAAAAAACTGGAATGTAACGATGAGGGAAAATACGTGGAGAAAAAATCTAGAAGAAAAGACGTGGAAGAGATTAAGGGAGACTGGGTCTCCAACTGAAATAAAACTCTTCCAGATTAAAAAAAAAAAAATTTAATTCCAAATAAATTTTGTGTAAAAAGATATAAACAAGTAGACCAAAGCCCAACCCACACCCGACCCAGAACGAAGCGGGCGGGGTTCGCGCGAATGTGTGTTTTGTTGTAAACCCAATTGAGCCTAAGTCGTCCCCCATCACAAAACTTGGTACCCTCAAGGGGCCCAACCCTTATAAACCCAATTTTGCTTTCTGGAATTCTATATATCAAATCACTATTTTAAAAACGGGACCGAACCGGCAGGTCGAACTGGTTGAACCGTCGACCGGAACCGCGAACGAACCGGTTTGAACCGGGAATAATGGTTAAACCGTTCGAATTTTTGAAAACCAAGAAAATGTCAATTTATGGTAATATTGTTCTCTTTCAATTTCTGCAGCAACATAATCACCTAATAAAATAGTGGAAAATGGCATAAATAAAAGAAAATAAATCCGAACTTGTGTACGCTTGAGAGAATGTAGATGAGTAATGTTGTGCTTTTTATAATTGAATTCTAAATTTATTTCTCAAATTCTTTGTTAATTGTATCACATGTAGTGTTGTGTAGTATCTATCACCTACCACTGCTAATTGTTAAATCATTTAGGATATAAATTTGAGAAACATAGCATTATTCCAATGTAAACATTGGAATTGTATTAGAACCATGCCCTAATTGTATATTGCTCTGCTACATCCAAGCTAAACCATAACAGTCATGCTTGAATTCAGAGCTCAAAAGGTGCGTCATATGATAGCGCCCTCCCCTCATCTGTATTTTCATTAGATAAAATAAAGGAATTTTTTGGATATCCCTTCAAATGAGTTGGTTAAGCAAAAACCCAAAGTTTTGGTATTTTTAGTTAAGGTCCCTCACTACTTTTTTAGTACCAATTAGAATCGTTCTTTACTTTTCTTTTTTTTCCTCCTTATTTTTCAGTATTTTTTACCTTTTGAGAGTTAGTTATGCCATCATTAGTTTTCTCTATATTTTAAAATTTCATAATTTCCAATTTTCAAACTCGTTTTTCACAAAATTTATATTTTTGAAAACGTGAAATCGAGATCTTTAAAACAAGATCCACATGTGATATTATTATGAAGGAAAAAATCAATTTTTTTAGTTGGTTGTTCAGTGATTTTATCTGCTGACAAACAGATAACGGATAATAAATGTTAACTTTAAATGGTCATAACTTTCTCATTTTTTTTTAGCATTTTTGTGTGTGATTTTTTTTTTTTTTTTTTTTTTAGATCTACACATTGGACTTGAAAATTATGCAAAAATAGACAATTTGGAGCCTCATTTTGATCTTTTATCTATTTGGACATGTAATATTAAATGTTTACAAACAGTCAATATTATCTGTTTCAATTAAACGACCACAACTTCCTCATTTTTTTTTTTTTTGCCTTTTTTGGTGATTTATTTATTTTACTTTTTTTTTCATGTATTTTTCGAGAATCTATGCATTGGACTTGAAAATTGTGCCAAGACATATCATTTGGAGCATTTATCTGTTCAATTAAACTACCATAACTTTCTCATTTTTGGATGACTTAATTTATTTCATGTATTTTTTTCGAGATGTACGCACTTATGGATGTCAATTATACAACAGGAATACATTTTTATTAGATTCCTGCAACAAAACATGTTTTCACATTTTAGTTTAAATTTTTTATGTTTTTTTCCCCCCGTAATTTCATAGTCAATATTAATCTCGTTTGATTGATCTCATTTTTTCCGATTCCAAAACATCAAAGTTTACAGAAAATGGACTTACAAATCAAAAGTTATGACAATTTAAAGTATTTTACGCATAAAATGGGTTTTTTTTTTTTTTAAACCAAAACAAGTGCAAAGGGCTTAATGAGTTCAGAAAAAGAAGGTGGGTGTTTGCTAGGCCATGTTTGGGTACGAGGGCCTTCGGCTTAAGCCTCCTAAAATAAAAGACTAATCTTCCTAAATCCAATTTACCCAGTATATAAGTCAAGTAACAACATATCACTTTGTATAACTCATAGGGGGCACATAAAAAAGTGTTATTTTGTGCCCAACCACACAGCAAAACTAAACATTACATTAGAATCATGCCCTAATGCACAAAACAAGCAGAGGCACTTTCGTCAACATAAAACTTTTGTTAGGACTTAGGACCATATAAACATTTAATCCCTTAAAATATTTCACTAGCAATAATGTAATTTAGCTCAGAGATTTTCAGTTTTTGGTAGACTTGGGTGTGGAAAAATAGAACAATAAAGAAATCTTACCACGTTTACTCAGAGCTTCAACTCTTGTTCTTACATTATTATAATTAATATTATTATTTTTTGCCAGAACCTGCATTCAAATATATGGAAGTAAAATAAGAAACAGACTGCGCATAAGAAAAATACACTAGGAAAAACAAAAAGAGAACGATTTTTTGCATCTAGTGAATCTTAGACCCAAAAAAAAAAAAAAATCACATGAAACCAATACGCGAGCTGGCGACCGTCGTAGTTGACAAAGAGTAAGCACTAAGCAGAATACAACAAATATAGAGTGAGCTGATATGCAGAATAAAAGACATTGCGACAAATACATGGGATGTGCTTAGACATTCAAGGAAAAAAAAAATCAATGACACTATTAATTTATTTATAGACGAAGAGTCAAAAGGTATTCAAAAAGTTCATTCCAAATGATTTTCAAATTCGGTACGAGTTGTTTTTATAGCCGGGACAAGAAAATGGATTTTGATTCAACGTAATGTAAAACATAATAGAGTAGTTCCAATTAGCGCAGAATATCCAAAGAGAACCTAAATAATCAAACATTACAACACTCTTCTAGTCGAAGTTTGCCGGGCTAAACCACAAGAATACGAGATTATGACAAACTTGTAATACGTTCAATTTAAGGGAGGACTCCAAAGACAAAATCAATCAGTTCAAATGGAAACTCAAATTGCTTTAATAGTTGGAATGACTGAGAGGAGATAGTGGAAGCATTGGAGTAAGAAGGAAAAATATAGTTGGTTTGTCAATTCTTGTTTGAAACATAACTACTCCAAGAAACCGTATCTTATGCTCAGCAAGATAAACTGTTGCTTTCGTATAGCTAAAGTTCTTTAAAATATAATGAGATTTTCTGTTTGGCAAGAGTTTTGTGGCAATGCAAAAGCTATGTGGATTGTTACGGGTATTTGAAGTAAATCCTACATGCATATAACAAAGACAAAAGAACTTCCAAAAAATTAGGCAACCTAGGCTTTCAATCATATTTAGTTGGCCAAAGTTTACACATGATTACATTTTAGCAACAAATCTCCCAACAGTTCCTAAAACTTTCATCAAAAGAAGACGTGAATCCGTACATTGCATAAAGCAATTTGGGAAATAAAAATAGAAAAATGTATTGTATTAAAATTGTTGATAATGTTTTTATGTAGGTAAATATAAAGTTAATTGCATACATAAACACACACATATATATATTATAAAGATATAGAGTGTATCAAAATGTAAATGATTCTCAGTAAACGTGATATCTTTATAAAAAGTGTAATAAATCTTATACTATTCACAGAAATAACCTTGATTGTAATTTGAATAAAAATTTAATTTTTTTTAAAAAAAAGTGGTCTTTTCGGAATTTTTGTCTTTTACTGTTAAAGATTTCAACTTTGAATTGGATACCACTGTTAAATTAACCTTTATCTTATTTTATACAAATCCTTAACATTCTACAACCCTCTATTTCCACCCTTGAAACATAATCATAAATTAGAAATAAAGATTATACTCCCACTCATCTCACCAAGTAGCCAGGATAGCTTAGCAAAATGGACTTTTCTCACTCCACTACAGCCTCGAACATAAATTCTAAGACAAGAAAGGATCTCAAATTCAAATTTCGATGATTATTGGGTTTGATTGAACGGAAGGATGATAACTTCTGAATAATTAATAGTTTTAAAGTGACAGGGCTTTAATGTCATGATGTATCGCATTATCCAGAAGTGTGATATAGCATGCATACGTGTAGAAACGAGATATATACAAATAAAGTCGAAATCGTGAAATAATGATGTTTGTAGAAACTTACTCACACCAAGTTTATTCTGAATCACGTCGGCTAATATGTCAAAGATTCGACAAAAAACAAACCATCTTAATCTTTCCAAACTCAACATGATATATCGCGTAAACGTTATCTTGGATTTCTTCTTAGGAAAGACATAGGAGAAATTACGAAGATCGTGACATGTGAGGTTTAGTCTTTGAAAAGAAAGGGTACCAATACCATGTAACGGAGAATGCAATTTACCAACATTTTTCTCCGGGGTATTCGCATTTTCAAGTGACTTAGTATTGGCCCACAGGTTAACAGGACACGCTCCTTTTCGATACACACCAAAGAGAAAAGGAAAAGTCGAGAATTAAAGTAATTTCTTAACATAGATTGATACATACCAAAAAAAAAATGTGAACAGTTTGGCGAGTGGCACATACTAACTTCAGCAATAGTACCAACAGAAATTCTTGAGAATATATATAGATGTTTTGTACTCATCATTACATGAAATATATAGGTCGTGACAAGAACTTTGAGCTAAAATGCTGTTCACATGCAGGAATTTTTATTTTTAGAAACTAAAAGACTGACAAAGTAGAAAAAATTGGAGGAACTGTTCTCACTTCCCAGAGAATACAAAGGGACGAAAATAAAATAGAATAGGAAAAGCATAAATACAGGACCTAAATTGTTCCTAAATCAATCAAATAAGAACTACTAAAATTAAAAAAGAAAAAACGTGGTAGAATTGAGTGATAAGTCCTCTATTAACTACAAACTCAATTTTGGAGAAAGGCACCAATGGAATATAAAAGAACTTGAAAGAGAAGACATTGAAAGACAAAATAATCCAAGAACAGTTGAAGAAGATGAAGATCGATAGATTTAGCACATTTAGCTACCCACAAGTCAACTCAAAAGGCCCACACACTATTTGAGAAGACTTGATCGAGTTGTATACAGTTAAATATCATATCTATCATAGAGAACACGAGGCGCGCGCGCACACACACACACACCAAAAAAAAAAAAAAAGAAGAATAAAAGAAAAGCTAACCTGATTAATTGAATAAACCGTCTAATTGGTTGCATTTTGTGGTGAGGAGACAAGTTGAACGAGACTAAAGAAAGTTCATATGATTGGATAGTTAGGACCACCCGATCATGACTTTAAGCAGATATCTTCATGGAACCCTGTTACAAGTGGGCAACACCTATGAGACCAATGTTTATTGGAGTTACAGATTTTCCAAATAAATTTGGAAATATTGACATATACTTCAAGGATGCCCACCACATAGAATCTTACTTTAACACTTCGAATATGCTATGTAATGTTACCCGGACTTGGCATAAAAGGTACAGTGTCAATGTCAACGTGGGTATGACAAGGATACCGACATGGGATATGTGTCGGACTTGTTTCATACCATATCAGACATGGCTTGAGATCAAAAATATAATCTAAATAGACAAACTGTTTTCTAGACTCAAGGTATTGTCATCATATTTGGGTTGTCAATAGACTCAATACGTTTACTAGCCTCATATCCTGATGTTGACATTTATAGACCTCTAAGTAGTGCTACTTTACCAAAAATAATTTAAACTCTATCAAGATCATGTGTGAAATAATAATAAAATAAGAATAATGCTATGGTTAGGTTTTATAAATGTAAGAATATAGAATATATTTAGAGCAGTAACTACAAATAATTCAACTAATTTAAAGAATGTCTTGTTCTGTTCCTTGTTTGAAGTAGTCCCAATACCCGTACCTAAATTTTGGATCCTTTATCCCCTTATCCTAAAATAGAGCCCGACCCGACACGCGTACCCGAGTCCGGGTAAAATAGCGAATATGTCACATGGATACATAAAGAGTTGCCCTCTGAGCCTCTTAGTCAGTGTTCTAAAAATCCTCCTAGGCCTCTGCCTAGGCCCTAGGCCTTGCCCAGCTGTCTGGATTTTTAGATAATCCTTTGCAAAAATCCCACAGTAATTAGGCCTAGTCTAGGCCAGACCTAGGAGGCCTAGAAGGCCTAGGGGTGAGATTGTTATTTTTGTGAAATAATAACAAGGGAAAAAAAACCCTAATAAACAATCTGCCACCACAATCTTCACTCGTTTGACTCTAAGATTGAGAGAGAGAGAGAGAAAGAGAGAGAGAGAGAGAGAGAGAGAGAGAGACAACTGGGAAGAAGAAGAACGAAAAGAAGACCAAGAAGTACGCACCTTGACCTTCGTTTTTCCAAATTAGGATTTATGAAATTAGGGCTTCTTCTCTCTGTCTCGCTCCTCTGGTGTGTGCGTCTGTGTGCAAGAGTGTGACTGTGTGTGTGCGAGTACGAGAGTGTATGTGTGTGACACTGTGTGTCGTGCGACATTGCGAGTGTGTGTGTGTGTGTGTGTGCGCGCGCTCATTGTGCTGCTGGTGTGTGCCATTGTGAGTTGGAAGCTTAGTTTTTTTGGTAAGTATCAATTTAAATTACATTGTTGATATTTGATAATGTGAATTTTTTTTTTCTTTTTTCATATTAGAATTGTCTCTGTATTATTAATTTTGCTTTAAAATACTAGGACACGCCTACGCCCCTCCTCGTGGCCCGCCTATCGCCTAGCGATATTTAGAACATTGATATGCCAAATATGCAAGTTTGGTAGCAACTAAATAAAGCTAATGTCAATTAACAAGGATCACCAGCAATAGATTTTACTACGGACAATAATGACATCTGGTAGAGAATAAGGATAATGTACTAATACGTAATATATAGAAAGATTATGTATAACAAGTAAAAGAACTAAGGATGTCTTCTAGGAGATGCATCTATTCTTATTGTTCTAGGTTGCCATGATAATACTTCATTGCAAACAATTCAAAGATTTTACTGAATGGATGCTATGCACCCTGCACGGTTTCACTGAGGAACCATCAAAAGCTGGCTCTATCTGGCTGTCCAGCCAGTGAAATATGTTGGTATAGCCTTATAGGTCCTATAGTATAAGATTCCTACGAGTCTCACACATGAATAGTCAAATGTTAACACAGATTTTATAGCGCCTTTAGATCATAAAGTTACGAGTGAATTGCAGATCGGTTAATCTATGTGTCGTGCTACATGAAAGTAAGTTCGTTTGCCAAGCCCCCAAGGTCAGCTCTAGATGATTATGCCCTAAGAGTCTGCAAGCATGTTCTTGGGATATGGAAAATATTTATTACAGAGGGGGGGGGGGGGGGGGAATGTAGAAGAAACTCCTTATGTCGCTATTGTGGGACCCATCTAGTGGTGTCAGTATGCTAGGCATGACTCTTAAAAAACAATGGCATACATCAAGCAAATGAATTCCATCGAGCAAAAAACACCTAGGCGTAGCATTATTATGATTTGTAGGTCTGAAGAAGCTAAAAATTAGTATAAGGTGAGACAAATTCACTTAAATTAAAGATAGCGTCGATCTTTTACCAAGAAGAAAGAAAGCTCAAAACCATCTCTGACAAACAAGCCTCAGTGACATTGAACCTTGACACAGAGAAGGACAATTCAACAATACCAAAACGGTGAAATTCTTTCGTCCACATCACCAATAATCCCCGCAGGAGCACATCCCACCCTGAAAGTGATGAAACCGATTTATATCTCTAATAACAATTTCTCGCTGCACAATTCCCGATATACACTTGATCGCAGCATGGCAATCTATACATATTCGAAGGTTCTTGATGATACGAATTGGGCTTCCGGGTGGTGTCCTGATGAGAGCAAAAGCCAAAGCTAATCTCTCACTATGGACCCACAAAAGCCGTGCCTTTTCATCATCCTCCACATCGAGTAAAATAACATTACAGTTAGGGACATAACCTTCCTTCTTACTTTTCACGTTCAACCACTCCAACATTCCACGAATTAATCTAATATCAGGGTGTGAAGCATCCCCAACAGTAAAATAATGGACTGTTCCTTGGTTCTCAATCCAACTTAGGCCCGGTTCCTTTTTCACGCCTTTCTTCTTCATGTTTTTCCTTACAAAAGCAACATTGTCCCATCTTTTTCCAGTGGCATATATATTCGACAGTAATATATAGGTTGCTTCATCTTGTGGGTCCATCTCAAGCACACGTTGGGCGGATATTCTCCCTAGCTCAACATCGTTATGTATAACACAAGCCCCAAGCAAAGCACGCCAGACCATAATGCTGGGCTCAAAGGGTATTTCCTCAATCAGTTTCATAGCCTTGTCGAGATGGCCTAATCGCCCTAAAAGCCCCACCATACAGGTATAGTGCTCTATACACGGTTCACTACCATAGTCTTGTACCATGGAACTGAAATAAGCTTGTCCTTTATCTAGCAATCCTGTGTTACTACAAGCCGAAAGGACACCAATGAATGTTAACTTATTGGGCTTAATCCTCATTTTCTGCATCATCTCAAAGATTAACAAGGCTTCACCGCCCAAACCATGCATGGAATACCCTGAAATCATAGCATTCCATGAAACTACATCTCGATTTCTCATCATGTCAAACACTAAACGAGCATCTTTAATGTTTCCACACTTGGCATACATGTCAATCAAAGCATTGCCTACGGCTTTATTTTTGTCATAAATGCTTTTAATACTCAGGGAATGAATTTGAATACCTGGCTCCAATGCTGCTAAGCTAGCACAAGCACGAAGAACACTGGAATATGTCACATCGGTTGCTTGCACGCGGTCTTCAAGCATATTTAAAAATAGACTCAATGCGTTCTTCCCATCTCCCAACTGGACATACCCAACAATCATCGTATTCCAAGTCACATCGTTTCTGTTTGCTGAATCCACAAATATTGCTAGGGATTTCTCCATTTTCCCGCATTTCGCATAGACATCCATGAGGGCATTTGATACAAATATATCAGAATCGAAACCAACCTTCATCACATGGCAATGGATTTGCTTCCCCAAGTCTAAACACTCCATAGTTGCGCATGCTTGCAATACACTAGCAAAAGTAAACTGATTAGGAATAACTAAAGCTTGCCTCATCCGAAAAAATAGTTCAATGGCCTCTTTGCACAAGTCACTCTGAGAATATCGTGCAATCATAAAACTCCAAGGAATCACATCATTTTTAGGAATCTCTTCGAATACCCGCTGAGCATCGTTGATGTCTCCAGATTTGGTATACAAGTCAAGGAGAGAAGCGCCCACATAAGGATCCATCTCGTAACGAGTTTTCACAACACACCCATGAAGGGTCTTACCCATTTCAATAGTTTCTAGTCCAAGACAGGCCTTAAACACACTCACAAATGTAAAATTGTTAGGTTTTAAACCCACCTTCCTCATTTTAGAAAAGAGTTTCAGGGCCTCTTCAAAAAAATCATTCTCAGCATAACAAGCTATCATCCCAGTCCAAGAAACCATGTCCTTAGAAAAAATCCCATCAAACACTTCTCTAGCAAGATCAGCTTGGCCACAAACAGAGTAGGCATCAATCAATGCAGTGCCAACAAACGCATTGGAGTCATGCCCAAGTTTAAAAATGCATGAGTGAACACTCCAACCAAGCTCTGGTCTCTCCATACTCACAAACAACTTCAAAATTGTAGTGAAAGCAAATGGGTTAAGCTCATGACCTTCTCTATGTAATCTAGCAAACAATTCAATAGCTTCAGCAAAATGAAGAGCTTGAACACATCCCTGAATCAATGTAACAAATGAAATAGTATTTCTCTCACCCATTTCATCAAACAATTTAAAGGCATCAGATAAAAGGTCCGATTTTACATACATGTTTAGAAGAACATTCCAGGCGAATAAGTCCAAACAACCACCTCTCTTCAGGATGTCACAATGGAGGCCTTTTCCTGAGGTGGGTTCGCCATTTTTGATGCAGTTTTGGAGCAAGTTCGTGTATGAATGAGAATCGAACACTGAGAGTGATGGGTCTATTATATAGCTTGTACTTTCTTGGGTCAGTTGGGCAGTAGTGTAAGATGAGAACCCACATAGTGAAAAGCAATTCCGAGTGTTGGTTTTGCAATTTGTTGGTGAAGTTCTACAACAAAGATATCTAATCATGCGCTTCTCTTTGAATCTACTGCTTAATTTTTCTTCAGCCAGGGAGTGAAGATTGAGTGAAGATTGAAACTGGAAATAACTTTCTTTTTTCACGATCGTAGTTTGTGAAATGATAGTGCACAACTGCACAAGGAATTAGAAATTAAATTACTCCCTCGTCCTTTTTTTTTTTTTTTAGTACACCTTTGGTAACTCAACTTATTAAGGAGGACAAAAAGAATTTACACTTACTTTTCACAATTGCCCCTAATTATTACAAAAACTTTTTTAGTTTTTTCTTGGTATAGATTTCGAGGAAGGGTAGTTTTGGAAAGTAAGTAAAAATTGTTTATCAATTTAGAAAAGTGGACACTAATTTTAGGACATCCCAAAATAGAATATAGGATTCAAAAAAAGGGACGGAGGGAGTATATTATTACCCTTTAAAAAGGCACCCAGTTTTTTCTTTTTCTTTTTTTGGTTCTAAAAGTCTAGTTCAGGTGTATCCTTAAAGCAGAGTAATGATAGACACACAATGAATTGTACAATGTATTGTATAAACGTGTAGTACATGGTTGGACTTTGTGCTGAAAAGTCTATATATACTTTTTTGTGTGCAAACTTTTTAACACAAAATCCAACCTTATACTGCACGTTTATGCAATTCGTTGTGCAACTCATTGTTAACCTATCATTATTGATCCATAAAATTAAGCCCAACACATCCCATCTAGTGGTGCAAATGCCAAAATGTTCAAGCAATACGTCATCAAAAGTAGCACTTTTAACTTTGACTTAATTTTTAGTTTTTGTTTTTATCAATATAAAAAAAATTACAAATGAAAACACATGTAATACATTAATTGCTTTCGTTCGCATTTTTTGAAATTAAAAAAAAAAATGATTGGCGATTGTTGTTTTTCTTTTGAAAACAATAATGAAATTGGGCTGGAAATTGAAAATATATATATATATATATATATATTTTTATATTTCAAATTTTTCAATTTTTGTATTGATAAAAACTTAAACTAGTTTCCCTTGATCAGAATTTAAAAAATTGAATACCGAACACCACAACGTTAATAAATGAGCCGTGAGGTTTAAAAAAAAAAAACAAAATCTACTTTAGTGTTTTGTTATATATCCACGAGCACTAAGGAATTTACAGACTATGGTGGAGAATTTGAGTATAGTGATTGCAAGCTACTCTGCCCCTAATGAAACGGGGTTTGGAAGATGTGAAATAGAGTAAATGTGAGTTTGTTAATTTAATATCAAAATTCTATAGAAATTATAGTTGGTAATTTCTCTCCCAATATACCTTCAATGCCATCTAAATAAATCAAAATCACCTAGATTTAGGAACATATGCATATTCATTTCAAACTAATGAAGTGTAACACTAACGAACCTAGATAAGGTAAGTGTAATTTAGCAAAAATATAAAGATAAATGATGGTGCGCAAAAACTTTTTGCAATGAAACAAAAAAACAATCAAATTGTGGGATAGTTTGGGCCAAGAATATACATACTGAATTGGGCTTGGGCCCATTTCAGCTTTAATGGATATGTTGGGCTTCTTCCTCTAGTCAGTCACTCCCTGAAGAATGGCCCAGAAGTGACACAAATGAGAATTTAGGGTTTCTGTTTGTTTGTTGCCATCTTTGTCTATAAATAAGAAATATAAAGATCAGAGAGAGAGAGAGAGAGCTGAGGACGGAGTTCATACACAGTACATACGATCTAATTCTAGGATTAGGGTTTCTCTATTCTGTCCCTGTTTTCTTTTTTTGGGTTTAGATTTAAGTATTGGTAGTATCTGTAATTGATTTGTTTGTTTTTATGTTGAATTCATGCGAAGAAGAAGATGAGTGGGGGATCCATTTTTTGGGTGGTGTGGGCAGATGATGAGTTATATTAATCATTTTGAGCTGAGTTGTTTTTAATAACGATGAAGCTTCAAAATTCGAGCTTTTTAAAACTGATGCTCACTCTTCACCATTCAATCATCCTCTTTCCTTTTATTTGCATTTTCTTTTTTCTTTTTCTTTTTCTTTTTCTTTTTCTTTTTTGATCTGAAACTAGTATTTATTTTCCTTTTGGGTCTTGATTTCTTTCTTTTTTTCTGGGCATTGAAGTTTTCAATTTCTGGGTAATATGAGATTTCAATTTCTGGGTAATACGAGATCTACATTTCTGCCTCTCTTTATTTAGTAGAAAAATATGTGAAAATTATTCAGTGAGAAGGCAAATTTTGGCAAATTTAATTCATTTTGCTATCTTCATACGGAGCAAATCCAGAAGAGGAGGGTGTGGGGGAAAAAAATAAATAAATAAATAAAAAGACAAGAAAAAAAAAGAAAAAAGTGTTGGTTTGATAAAATTAAAAATTTTTAGTTATTGAATTTACAATCAATTTTAACTATTGAAATAGACCCATCTTGTAAAAAAATTGTTCCTTAAAAAGTATTCAGTGGTGTTTTGGTTGATTATAGAATGGTTGATTATGTAATTAAATGATTGAATTTACAACCAATTTTAACTAGAGTTAATTAGTATAATGCCCTATTTAGTCTAACTTTGTTATAATAGGTTCAACTCTAACAATATTTTGGTGATAGGTCCACATTTTTATTTAGTGACCAAACTACCCCTAAAGCCCATCAATGAGTCATTCCTTGTCAAACTCTTTATCTAATTTGGAAACACCCAAAATCAAGGGATTTCAAATTTTAAACACCAAATTTATATATATGTAAATATATATAAGATTTCCACATCTCTCTCTCTCTCTCTCTCTCTCTCTCTCTCTCTAGGATGAATCGGAGACTCCATTCAATGAGAAAAAAGCTTGCGATGGTCTTCTCCGGCGAGGTGGTGATTATTTTGAGTGTTGCAGTTGGGATCGCGCTTGTTGTCACGCTCGGATTTGCGGGAGAGGTCGTTGTCTTCGTGATGTGGATGAACCCGAGACTCCATTCAACGAGAAAAAGCTTGCGATGGTCTTCTCCGGCGAGGTGGTGATTGTTTTTGGGTGTTGCATTTGGGATCGAGCTTGTTGTCACGCGCGGGTTTGCGGGAGAAGTCGTTGTCTTCGTGATATTGCTTTGCTTTTCAATTTTGCCTTTTCATTGGTGTTTGCTGACTTTTTGTTTTTTTGTCTTCTATTTTAGTTGTATTGGAGCAGTATTTAATTTGGGGTGTTTCAGTGGGTGCTTTTTTGAATCTTTGGAGGGGATGCTTAGTTGAGTTCATTTAATTGTGTTTTGGGCGTGGTTTGGAGGCTAGTTGTTTGAATCTGGGTGTGCCTTTGTTTAATTATTCTAGTGTGAAATTGAACGCTCATGTTCATTCTAGAGTGAAATTTAACACTCATGTTCTTGATTCCTATATTGTCGTGCGAAATTGTATACTGCTAGTATGTACTATAATTTATTATTTGAATGATGACTGCTTACCAAATTAAAAAGAGTCAACTGCTAATTGAATCTCCATTCCAACGTAATGCTAATTAGTTTGTTCCAAAAACAACTCCACAATTCAAAGGTTGTAGTGTGAATATTAACACTCATGTTCTTGGTTCAAAGGCTATGTGATTTATGGCACAAACACAAAAACGGAAAGCACTATAATTATGGGATATTAATACAAAATGAGATATTGGCAAGTCAAAATGCTATCATTACTACCAGAATTAATGTGTATATATGGCAAGTCAAAATCCGGTTTAATGAAAGCAGTGAAATTTTGCAGTGTAAAATTTCCCTAATAAACCAGTTGCAGTGTAAAATTTCACACTAATAAACCAGTTACAGTATAAAAATGATCTGTTTGCAGTGTAAAATTTAATACCCGCAGAAAGACTCGTTTATGATGTGATATCTAGATTGAATATGCAATACACTGAATTAGAAATGATGAAATTCGTTTGTGACCGTTGTGTAAAGTAATATCCTAAAATATTAGGATAAAATTTCTATATATATTGTAACCAATATCAATTGGGATTTGATAAGATTTGGTCAGATTTGGTAACTGATTCAATCATTAAATCTGAATTAATATATGTATATATGTATATATATATATAGGTTAGGGGTAGAAAAGACATCTAATAATTCTATAATAGGAAAATTTGGACTAATCTCTAACAACATTTACAATTATAGGGTCTATCATTGGGAAGTACCAAATGGTGGGTCTATTACAACAAACGTTGGTAGAATGAGATTTTTCACTAAATTTTTCTTTTAACTATTGTAATAGACCCATCTTGTAAAAAAAAAAAATTGTTCCTTAAAAGTGTTCAGTGGTGTTTTGGTTGATTATATAATGGTTGATTATGTAATTAAATGATACATTATTAAATACATTTAAATAAATAAATAAAAGAAAATAAAAAGAAAAGTGCTATTAATTGTGTCATCAAACTCTAGGGTTACAAGTAGCAACTGGGTTTAATTTTAGGTAAGTCTAGGCTCAACCCGTGTTTTAGTGTAGTTTGTTCAAGTTTGGGTTAAAGTTTAAGTCAAGCCCAACCAATTTAACCCAAGCCCAAGTCCAATTTTACCACTTAAATTAGAGTCTGAGCCCAATTTTATTAGTTAAGCCTAAACTCTAGCTCGAATTGCAATGAAGAATCACCTTCTATAGAGTAACAAACCAATTTTTTATTAAATTATCAATTTAATTTTCCAATAGAGAGATATACTTGCAATGAAAAATTTTGTAGAACTTATGACTAAAAGTAATATATTAGATAACATACAGTACAACAATGGTATACAAACATAGGGGCAGCCCTAACTCCAACTCAAATTCAATTTGGGCTAAAAAGTTCAATTTGATTTTCAATTTTTTATCCCCAAGTCTGTTCAAAATCTATAGAAAAGTTGTCCAAGCCCACTTAAATTATGTGTTGGACTCGGGCCGAGCTCGAGTTGACCCGTCCAAGTTGTAGCTCATATAAATACGAGTAAAACTTCAGGCACACCCATTTCCACAACCTCACCCCCCACAATCTGATGTGGCAACAATGTAGTGGGAGTATTATATATGAGGTTGTGTTAAATGGTGGGTCACATCCCACTACATGGTTGACACATCAAGTTGTGGGGGGTGAGGTTGTGCCTGAAGTTTTACTCAATACGACCTAAGTCTGTGACTATTTATTTATACTCCCTCTGTACCATATTAAGAGTTCTTGATGTCATTTTTTGATGTCCCATTTTAAGAGTCCTCTTTGAAAAGTTAAAATACTCTAATACACACTTTCCAAATTTGTCTTTTATTATATCCAACTCTTCCTTCTAAATTGGTAAAAATGTCATTAAGAGGAGTTTTATTGGAATTAAGGACAACTTAAAATACACAGTGTGAATAAGTCCTACCGATGTCTATAGACCAAAATACCCTCATCTTCAACGTCTAACCCTAACCAAATCCTTGCCACCACCACTACTCCACACCACCTCCGACCACCACCCCTGCCACCTCCGGCCTCCACCCTCGCCATCTACGGCGACCACCACCTCGCCATCTCCGGCGACCATCTCTAGCGACCACCACAATGCTTGACTCTCACGTGTTTAAACATAAACTTATGGCAAAACTCTATGATAAAGGCAATAATTCATGAAAAAAAAGGTTTAAATCATGGCTGTCCAAGGCATAGTAGATCAAGCTTAAGGAGATACATACAAGGGAAATTTGACTTAAGACATCAAAAATCGACATCAGAAATCCTAAGTGAAATTTGACTTAGGATATCAGAAATCCTAAGTGAAATTTGACTTAAGATTTCAGACATTGAAAGCAAAATTTCACTTAGGATATATTATTTGTTTTTCACAAAAACACTTATGAAGTCCTATATTTAATTGAAAGTGATGAAATGTGTTCAAATCAAAGTAAGTGAAATTTCACTTTGGATCTTCACTTAAAAACTAAAAAAATTCACTTCAAAATATAGTAAGAGAAATTTTACTTACAGTAAATTTCCAAAAAAACTGCACAAAAAAATGAAGACAAAAATAGAGACTATAGATCTGAGATCTAGAAGATGACCACGAGCTTGTTTTGACATTGAAGATGGAGATCGAGACTCCAAATCCGAGATCGGAAGTTGATGACGATGGACGACGACGGTGCTTGCTCACAATGGTGGTGATGGTGGTGGCTCGTAGTGGCGCCGGAAGGTGGTGGTGGTGGCTCGATGGTGCTGGTGGTCACATCAACTCATGGTGAATGGTTGTTGTAGTGGCAGACGACAGCAGATCTGTGGTGGTGGCGACAATGGATCGGTGGTGGTTGTGGTGAGCAGAGAGAGATCTTAGAGAGAGAGAAAGTAGATCTGTGAGAGAGAGAGAGAGAGAGTCTGTTTTTTTTTTTTTTTGGGAAGATGAAGTGAGGGGTGATTTAGTCACTTGAAATTTTTGAAATGGACTTGAGGAGTGAATTGCTAGTGGTGTGGACTGGAGTAAAAAATGGACTTGGGCTTTTGTCCTTGTAAGGGTTTTTGATTATGACTTGTTCTTTAGTCCAACTTAGGCCAACCTTAGGGCCTTACACCAAGTCTCTCTTTTTTTTTATGTGACACTATAATTTTTAATTTCAAAAAGGGCAATATTGAAAAGTTGAAAATCTCACCAAAATCAAGGTTGTCCCCTTAAAAGTTGGAATTCCCAAAAGTGACTCTTAATATAGGACAGAGGGAATACAAAAAAAGTTACACTCATACCAAATTTTACACCAGACACATCTTAACCTTTGATTCTTGTGGGTCCTACGCAGAACCCATGTAAACCTCACATGGAACCCACTGAAATCAATAACCAGAAATATTAAGTATGGAATTTGATTTAAAATTGATGTAAGTACAGCATTACTTCTATTTATATTGGGGAAACAAACAATGGTCCACTGCCGAAACAAACGGAAACAAATAGGTGAGTTTTAGAAACACTGATCACACCAGCAATCTTTGTCAACCAAGTACTTCTTTTCTTTGAAATACAGATCCAAGAAATATATAAATATATATATAACAATGTGTTTTGGCACCAAGTCTACTAAATTATTAGGAAAAGAACTATAAATGTTTGATATTGATTAGGAGATTTTTTGTTTGTTTGTTTGTTTGTTTGTTTAGACTTAACATGTGGAAACTGGAACTTAAGTTGGGAAACAATAACTAAACTTTTTAAATCCATTAGGTGATGAAAACAACAATGGATGAATGGAACACGTTGAAAATGATTTTGATTAAACATGATAGGTACGTGACGTACGTCACTTCTTAGTTTTTAAGAGCATCCAAAGTATTGTAGGTAGTACCACAATTAAGGATAAATTAAAGTTTTTGATGCTGTTAGCATTTTTTTTTATGGGTTATGGGTCACCCACATAATCTATGGACCGGGTCCAACGAGCTTAGCTTAAGGTCTAAGAAATCCTATGTGGATTATAACTTGGAGTCCTAGGACATGTATATGTGTGTTATACATATATATATATATGTATAACACACATAAAAACACAACTCTGCACACAATAAGGCAGCCACCCTCTCTCTCCCTCTCTCTCTCTCTTTTTGTTACTTTCTCTCTCTAGCCAAATCACACTAGGGTTTGGGATTTAGCGCGTGGATACAAAGAATGTGTCTCTATTAGGCATTCTCACGACTCGTTCGAAGCACAAGAGCGAACATGGAAGCACTAAAGAGCAGCAGTTTGTGGGTATTATTGTCGAGCTCGTAACAACGCCGCCAAGACGATCTGTGATCAGGTATATTCCGCAAGGTATGTCCTTTACCCGACCCGTATGCTTGTTTGATGCATATTAACATTGGAATCAGAGCTTATAGGTTGTTGATTCACCCGTATTATGCCCAAAACAAATCTACCATTAAAGCTTGGTGAAGTTTTTAACATAAACTTGATAAAATCGAATTTGAAGTGGGTCTACGTGAAAACTCCAATATAAGTCCGAATTTTTTATATGGTTGTGTCTCATATGGTCCCTAGAGTCCCCCCACAAAGTCCTATGCCTTAATTATCTCAAACGAGTGAGATATAGCAAACCCTAGATTCGGTTTTGGGTTAAAAACAAAAAAAAATTCATAACTTTGCTCTCTGTTTTCGGAAGATTTACTTATTTAATCGATCTGTTTTTTGGTATAATCTTGTAGTACTCCGTGAGAGCTTTCCAACTGTATAAAATTTGTAAGTTTTCGATAAAAAACGAGTGAGATATGAGCTTGCAAAGTAGAAGGGTTGAGCAACCCCTACAACCCAAATTAGTTTTGTTTTGGGGAAGAAAACCAGAGTTTGGCCACGCCCACTCTCGCTGAAGATAGTGGGGCCTACTCACCTGCCCGCGTTGGTTCGACGACCATGGGTTCAGAGATTGGAGGTCCGTTTCTCGACCCCGGTCCATAATATATATTTTTTCATATTTTTATTGGAAAAAAATTTAATTATTTAGTAATTAAAACAGTTTATGTTAATTTAAAAAATAAGTTTTTAATGTTTTAAATCTGTTTTAATTGCTTTAAAATTCTGGAAATTTATGAAAAATTCAAATTTTATTTTTCCTATATTAAGGAAACTGTCTGGGACTAGAAATAATTTTGTGATAAGTTATTTCATAGTTTTTGGTATTTTAGAGCATTAAAGATGTGTTTTGTACGTATTTTTAATTGCTTAAAATATCCTAAACAAAATATTAATTTTTGTGATTAATATTTAGTGTTTAGTACACTGTAAGAGACTCTAGGATAACTTTTGTGTAAATAATCATGTATTTTTGTTATTTTAGAGCATATAATTTATGTTTTTTAGACATTTATTTAATTGCTTAAAATAGCAAAATGCATTATTAATTTTTGTAATTAATAAGGGACATTAAAGGCACTATTTTGAGACCATATAAAATTTAGTAGGACCCATAGATAATTTTTGGTAAATTATCCAAATCATATTAATATTTTAGAGCATATAATTATGTGTTTTTGTACACGTATTAAATTGCTTAAAATATTTTTATTGATTGTTAATTTCTGGAATTAATACAATGTATTTTATTACACTATTTGCAATATGAGAAAATTATTTAGTAAACTTTCTCATTTTTTTGGGACATATTTTAGAACATATATTGTGTTATGTACAATATATTAATTGCTTAAAATATAGCAAATAAAGTTGTTAATTCTTGAAATTAATAAATAGTGTTTTGTACACTACTTGGGGACTTGAGAAAACTTTTAGTAAATTCTCTAATTATTTTGGTATTTTAGAGCATAAAATTTATGCTTATGGGCATCATTTTAATTGCTTAAAATATCCAAAATTGATTATTAATTTTTGAAATTAATATAGGGTATTTAGAACACCATATTAGACCACTGAAAATCCTTATAGAACAAATTCCTCAAAAAGTTTTGTATTTTTTAGAAATTTAGTTGCTCATAGTTAATTTGTTTAATTAACTAGATCAATTTATTTTGTTAAATTGATTAAAATGTTTTTTTTTTTTGCTCCAATAATATTCTGGAAACTTTTATTTATAATGAACAATTTATTTAAATTTTTTCATGAGGTTTTAAAATTATCGTGTTTAATTTAAAAGCCCTATTTAATTAGTTTTTAAATATTTGAGAGGTTTGAAAGGGCAATTTAATGATTAGTTTATTATTTTTGCATTAGAGGCTCGAATCATTGCACGTTTACTTTATGTTGTTTGTGATTGGATTACCATAAGACCTCTTGTCCTCTTCCTTAAATGGAGAGATGGATGAGTCCATTTATTCTTGTAATAAAGACTGCATAAGTGCTTGTCGTGTGTGATTAATTAATTAATCTGGATTGAATGAATGGACGACTTAAATTGACAATTTATTTTGAGCTTATACTGCCACGATATATGTTCTAAGGTTGTTTTTGTATATATGTGAAAAACAAAGCATCCTTATTTTTTTATGGCTATAAATGTAAAGTGAGGATGAGAGTTTCTATTTACTGTTTTGGGAAGGGATGAATTTTCTTTGTTTTCACAATATATGCAGTAATTACTTTAGCGTGAGCTCTAGATTGTCAATTTGGGCCCCGCATTCATGTGTGTATGGCGCAATTATATTATTATTGTGGATGATAGTAGATAAGTTTAGTACTATCTATTCATGTATGTTTAGAAAAATCAGTTATAAAATTTTTTTTCTTGAGTTACAAAAGTAAAGTGATGACTACGAGCTTAGCGAATTTTCGATCTTGAATTGTGATAAGGGAAAATATTTTGATAACTGGATTTTACAACAAACATTTGTAGAAAGATGTGCATCATAAAAATGTCAACCTCTTGTGCATATCATTGAATGTAGAAATTGGCACTTAAAGTAACATATACGTTTGAATGAACCAAGATCTCTTGGAGAACTTATCTCAATCAATGATCTAACCAATTGATCCCACATTGGACCTAGGGCCCAATGTTGTCAAAGGCCTATAGAATTTAATTATAGTAAGACCATCACATGCGCTATATTTTGATAAAGTAGCATGTGTGATGATGTGATTGGGGAGTATAAGAACAACCCAATGACCTGTGAATGTGGAACCAGCTCTAATTTGTTTTTGGAGCACAACCACTACTAGATTGAAGAATCTGGTACTGAAGTTCGAAGTGAGAAAAAAATCCCAAACACTTGATGACCGAGAATCTAAGATTGAAATCCGGCATGATTCAAGATCTATTAGGGACTACCTGTACTGGTGAACATTAGGTTCAGGCTGTGATATGTTTTCAATCTGACTCATGGATACACATAAAATAGGTCATAACATAGAATGAGATAATTAAGATTTGTTCTGATTATTCTCGGCATGTTTACCTGGCAGCAGACCACCATAAGGGAGGTCGTATGAATGACCAGTATTTCCATAAGTGGAAGAATGCGCAAGGCCTGTGGGCCCATGTGCATTAAGCAGGCTAAGAGGCAGGGTGGGACTACAATAGGATGGATATTATGTTACATAGTTTGTTTTTATTGGACATCGTTATTTACGTAATAATTTCTTAAGAGTTAAAATGTTAACTCTACTTTCTTTATTTCTTAAGTTACTGAGTCATTTGTTGATTCTATGACTTGGCATGCTAAACTCAGATACGTAGGACAAGAAAAGGATGACTCGATTAGCTGGTAGTGGCTTGTGAGCTCACTCACTGAAGTTGACCTGCCCACGTATGAGTCTTGCCTAGGTGGCAAACCATGCCAAAAGCTTTTTCAAGTAAAGCTACAAGAGATAATCAACCTTTTAGACCTAGTTCACTCAACCTTTGACTTATGTTTGTAAAGGCATGTTATGGTAACTCCATTTTTCTCAGCTTGTCATCTCACCGCTATAAAAACACTAGATTACATCAAATGTTTTACAGCTGAGGTTGAGAATTAGATTCGAGAAGACTTTTGAGTCATCTCGTATGCCAGTATTTCTCTGATTAGTTCAGAGGAACTGTGTTTGTTTCTCTTATTAGTTCAGAAGAACTGTGTGAGGACAAAGGGGTACACATACAACTTTCTGTTCCGGAAAATTCTGCAATAAAATGCTATTGTAGAAGGAAGGAATACAATACTTCTAGATAAGTCTGGATCATTGACGGCATAAGCTAGCCTTCCAATCTTGGAAGGATGCACTCTTAGCTGCTGCCCTTATACGCAAAATTGTGCCTATACAATGTGTTTTCCAAGCTTTATAGCCTGTTTGAAAATGTTTTCGCAGTATTGCCATTGCTATAAGAATCTTGACCTCTATGAGTTAGAAGAAATTGTAGACAACATACCATCTTTAAGCGAGGGTGGGGAAATACTGTGATTCCACATCCAGTAGTCGCTGAAAATGGTACTAGTCTGCAGCCGAGTGGGAGTACACTGCTAGACGCTTGTGGAAGTGTGCCAAACAGTGGGAGTGCACCACTGGTTACTTAAGATTCTTAGGTAGGACAGTGTAGTTGACGAGGATGAGTTCTCCGTTGGCATTTTGAAATCTGCGGGATGCATTTTTCTATGCGCATTAGTAGATGATGCTGTGACAACTTCTTATGTAGAAGCGCTTTGTTCATCTGCTAAAGCTGAGTGATTATTTGCTATGAAGGGTGATATAATCTTTATGGACAAAGAATAAGGTCTGTCTGGGAGTCAGTTGATATTCCGTCCGAGTGTAAGACTATTGGAAACAAGCGGGTTTTCGAAGTTAGACTCAAGGCTGATGGTTCAGTTGACAAAGATAAAGGCGCACCTCGTGGTGAGAGGTCAAACCCAAGAGTGGGTGTAGACCTTGAAGACAGAATCTCCTTAGTGGTGATATTTTGTTTTCATTCGCCTTATCTCAGTGATTGTTGCACATTTAGTTTTAAAGCCCTTTGTCAAATGGATGTTGATACTGCTTTTCTTAATGGAGAACCAAACGAAGAGATCTACATGGATCAACCTATTGGTCTTTACGACCGATGGGAATGAGCCAAAGTGTGGCATCTCAATTGATCTATTTACGATCTCTAGCAATCGTTTAGGTAATGGCACTTGAGGTTTCATGATTTGATCGATCTCTTTCGTTGAGATGATTTTTCGTTGAGATGATTAAAGAAGACCAGTGTGTGTACATTGAGCAATCCATTAAAGGTGTTCTAATTCTTATATTGTATGATAACAATATCCTTTTTATTTAGATAAAAAGGTATGGGTCAACCAACTGTGTGTTGGGAGTTAGGATTGTGGGAGCCATTCATAGACCTATTTTGTTCGTCTTAAGAGACTTACATAATAAAAGATTCTTGAACACTCTCGCATACAATACTCAAAACCCATAGATACCCCAGTTGAGAAGGGAATACCCTTGGCCCTAGTTCAATGTCCAGAGAACAATGAGGAAGTAAGTGTCCAAAATGCCATAAGCATCCGCAATGGAAGCCTAACGAATACTATGTTGTATTCTTGTTCAGACATTTGCCATGCGGTTAGTTTAGTTAGTCGTTACAAGAGTAAACCTTGGTCCAGTTCACTAGAGAGTAGTGAAGAGCTTTCTGAGATATGTTCGTATGATTGTGGATCGATCTCACATTATGGATTGTAGAGTTTTTTTTAGAAGTGATGAAGACGATGCGATGCTCATTCAGCGATTAAGATGAGCGCATGTCCATGTCTATCTATGCATTCACATTAGTTGATGAAGCATTCGCTTGTTGTAGCGAGAAGCAGACATGCATCACCTTATCCATAATGGTAGCTGAGTATGTGGCTTGTTCTGCGACTGTTCAGGAGGTTGTATGGTTAAAGGGTTCTTACATAGCGTAGGCTTCTTGCCTCAGAGCGATGAAGCAGTGTTGGTCTATTGAGACAGCACGTCAGCTCTAGTTTATGCAAAGGACCATAAGTACTACGGGAAGTCCAAGCGCATAGAGATCCACCACCACTACATTCGAGATATGGTTGTACAAGGGGAGGTTGTTTTACAGTACATCACTACTGGTTATATAATGGCTAATCTTTTGGATCAAGCTAATTTCTAGTGATTTGTTCTTGTCCCACATTAGTTGTATGGGACTCTGTAGGTTCTGATGTACTTTAACAACATTATTCTTGACATTATTATTACTAGATGTTTATTATTATAAAAAAATCAATGGTTTTCCAAATTCATTCGTTGTTAGTTGGATGAATACACATTTTTTCTTTAAAGTGTCACCAGGCTTGAATCGACCAACTCACACGGGTGATTCACCTTGGCGCCGAGATAGCGAAGTTGGACATGTGTGTCCATAGCGCTTAGATGGCGAGCAAGATAAGACATTTGTGTTCATGGCGCTTGGATAGCTAGCTAGGACATGTGTGCCTATAGCGCTAGAAAAGCGGGCTAGAACACTTATATTTATGCGGTATAAGAACTTCGAGCTAGATATAAACCTTGATATACTTATATGTCGCCTTAGCGTAGAGCTAAGATGAGACTAAGCTTGGTGCTTGGTCGAACATAGAGAGCGCCCACTACTCTATGTAGCCTGTTTATAGCCGAATATGAGTTTTTAGATGGACGCTGGTTGTAGTGACTGTGCTGAAAATGTCAGGTTAGACGTTTATGTAACGTCTAGACTAAAATTTGTATGGCGTTACTTTTACCACGAAGTGACATGCCCATTTATATGGAAGAACGCCCTAGCATACATATCATACTGTATGTGCTATTTTGCGATCGTTTGTGGAGCAATAGATTAATCCCTATTTCATTGCTATGTGAGCCACGTAGTCATTGTAGCAGAGATTCTACACAAGTTACCTTATGACCTGAGACAATGTCATGAAGAGGATGCTACTTTAGCGTACCATCCTGGGACGAAGAGACAAATACCGTCCTATGGGGCACGTCTAGGAAAGCGTTCGAGTTAGTTGGATTGACATTAGTAGGTAGGGAAGACTCTTCGATAACACACCATGTTTTGTGACTCATTAGTTGGCCAGAAACAATCGTATACGTACTGAGTATCATGGGTACATTACATATTTGGGGGTGTAGCACTGCTTTTTGAGGGATTAAGAGTGCTAGATTCGGTGTGGTTGAATCTGTCTGGGTAAATACACGAGAAGCTTCCGAGTGATGCGTTTTGCTAGTTATGTGATTGACTTAGCATCTCAGCTCCTGTCGCTGTACGTTTCTTTTCGTGAGGTCGCACGTTCTATTTCCCGTATGAGGAGATGATGAAAGTTAGAATCTGAGAGATTTTGTTTTAGCACAAGGCCCTATGTGGGTGAGTGGGAGATGTTAGCATTTTTTTTGTGGGTTATGGGTCACCCACATAATCTATGGATCGGGTCCAACGGGCTTAGCTTAGGGTCCAAGAAATCCTATGTGGATTATAGCTTGGAGTCCTAGGGTATGTATATGTGTGTGTATATATGTATGTGTATAACACACACATAAACACAACTCTGCACACAATAAGGCAGCCACCCCCCCCCCCCCCTCTCTCTCTCTCTCTCTCTCTCTCTCTCTCTCTTTTTGTTACTTTCTCTTTCTAGTCAAGTCACACTAGGGTTTGGGATTTAGCGCGTGGAAACAAAGGGGGTGTCTTTAGTAGGCATTCTCACGACCAGTTCGAACCACAAGAGCGTACATGGAAGCACTAAAGAGCAGCAGTTTGTGGGTATTATTGTCGGGCTCGTAACAATGCCGCCAAGACGATCTGTGATCGGGTATATTCCGCAAGGTATGTCCTTTACCCGACCCGTATGCTTGTCTGATGCATATTAACAGATGCCACAATGGTGTAGTTCGTACCACAAACTTAAGTTTGGTAGGATAGTAAAACGAAATTTTGTGGGTATGCTTAAATTCAGTAATAGTACAACAAAACGGTGGAGTGTCAACCATCTCAGCCGTTTGGTCTCTCATACGGTTGACGCACCAGCATTTGATCTCAACCAGTTGAGTCACCATTTGCTGCTCAAACTTAACATATAGGTGATAGTCAATTAGGGATGACAACGGGGCAGAAATGGGATGGGGGATTCCTTCCCGTCCCCAGCCCCATCTTGAGCAATCTTAATCCCAACCCCGACCCTACCTTGCCTGTATAACCTCAACCCCGCCAGCCCCAAAATGTAGCAAACTCAAACATATTCGTCTAGAAGTTCAGCATATACACACACAACCAATAACCTTGTTTGATCAATAGTTAGAGAAAGACAGAAACATTTCGTGTGTTGTTCATAATTTATCGGCAACCGACGACTGAGAGTGCGTAAATTGAAATGGCTTTATCAGATCGGAAAAAGAACTCATGTCGAACATGAATGGAAGAGATGTAGAGATTTGGCAAAATTTTGGGAGTGTAGAACCAGAAAAAGTAAGAGATGGACAGAGGAAAGAGAATAAGAAATTTAAAGCTAAAATTTAAGAGGTGTATGGACGTAGAGAGAGAGAGAGAGAGAGAGAGAGAGAGAGAGAGAGAGAGAGATAATTTAGGTGTCGTTGGATCATTCAGCTAACTAATTATATAATCGGGGAGAAACGGGTTGGTGGCATCTCACCCCGACCCCGACCCCGACCAAAACCTGAGTCGAGTTTTAGAGTTCTATACCATATCTACCCCTAACTCTTTTATATCTTTCCCAAACCCTTCCTTTAGGACCGGGGCAGGGCCGGGCAGGAACCCAGCTTAAACGGGCAAATTGGCATCCCTATGCTCAATTTGGCATACATTGCCAAATGGACACTTAACATACAAGCGATGCTCAAAATGTGGCATACATTACTAAACGGACAAGTGATGAACGTTTGATGATCAAGCGGTTTACACTTCTCCGTTTGGCAATTAAACGGTCTTCTTTCATTTGTCTTAACTATTTACTATGAGCTACTACTTTTCCGTATCTTAAATTTGATAAAATTAAAAATTAAGTACTGAAAATTAAGTGCTGAATTTTAAGTACTGAAAATTTTAAGCGATACAATTTATAGTAATGAAAACAATTTTTTAAGTACTAAAATAGACTGCATTCAGAGATTATTTTCAGTAGAATTTTTCACTTAAAGATTTCAATGATTTTTTGGTTGCTTTTTTAATTAAATGGTATGTATCAAACAAACTGATTAAAAAAAATAGAGTACTAAAAGTTATCATTTTTACCACTTAATTAGATTATCAAATGCACCCTAAATTTATTTTAAATTCGCCCACATCGTGGACACTTTTAGTAGTGTTTCTATAGGGGCATGTTTGTGTGTCCTATGAATGCAATGATTGCATTCATTCTTAGATTTATATAGCATTCTAATCTAAGAATGATTTTTCTCCCCCTCACTCAAGTATTCCATTGGGTAAACATGTTGACGTAGGACACATTACTTTTCAACATCAATGATGATACACCCACACCTCCAACCACACCTCCAACCACATCCTTATTTTAAATGCATGTACCATGTATTATGTAAGTGGTACACAGAAAAGTGAAAAAAAAAAAAAAAAAAAAAAAAAAAAAAAAAAAAAACAGGATACATGCATTTAAAGCATAGGATGTGGTTGGAGGTGTAGTTGGAGATATGGGTGTATCATTGTTGTTTCAATATTTGTTTATTCATGAAAAGTGATGGGTCTCACATGCTCAGTCAATGACTCACATGATCACACAATGAGGTACTTGAGTAAGCAATGTATGTGTGAGCAAAAATGCACTCGCATTCTAACTTATAGGAAAGTCAACTTGGATAGTTTCATTCAGGTAAATTGTGTTCATTTAAAGAATGATGCTTTCTATCCAAAAAAAAAAAAAAAGGAATGATGTAGAAAATCATGAACTTTTGATATTGAAGAATACAAAATTTAGACAAAAGTCTCTAGAAACAACTGTCAAGAGTTTAAAATTCAATTTGATTCTTAGTTTGTTAAAAATTCATCGAAGTTAAAATTTCAATAATATTCATTTACGATTTAATGAAATTTCACTTAATATTCATGTAAGCCAAGTGAAATTCCACTTAATTGTTTTATATGGAGGACATTCCCTAATCAAGAATGTAAAATGTTCGTAACTCTAATACAACATGGCACAAAGGACATATCACTAAATCTCCCTTAAAGAAAACAGAGAAATAGGCTTAGTAAGAAGAAATATGACAAAGTCTCTTATTTACATAGATTAATTCATTAGAGATTTGGATTTTACTTCTTGAAACTATGCAAATTATGGACGAGCCTAATAAAATTTAAGTGACAACCAAACATGCTATTGGTTTTGAATCTTTTGATATATTGGAATGTGTCAGCACATCATCGTCCAACATCGGAAGCGGGCGAAGTAAAGATTTACCATATAAGTATGGGTCTTCCTCAAATCATTGAGGCGCCTCTGAGTTAGAGCCCAGAAGGACAAAACCACGTGAGCTCGTTGTTAGGTTGAGGCTTTGGGCTCTCTAAGCAGACTAGCAGTCATGTGGACAATACCTTAAATGGAATTGGGTCTGGATTGATCCACTTTCTAACATGATAAAACATTAATATCTGTTTCTGTAGTTTTGATAATAGTAATGATTGAGGCACCAAAAAATTGGGGCCATTCATTTAGTGGCCCTCACACTAAAATGCATGGAGGCTACCGAAATGAACGGCCCCGATCAGTTCAATGCACCATTTCGGTGCACATTTTCGATAACTCTAGCATTATTCGTTTGATAACTCTTTACCAAAGAGAGACTATGTTTATAATTCCCCTGGTTGCCTTGTTGTTTTCATGATAGAAAAGATAAATGATTATAATGAAATGTAAAACAAACAAAAAGGATTTTTTTTTCTTCAAAATTAATTTTGTCAAAATTTCATTTTAGTTGGGTTTTACGGATTTAGTTACATTTCTCGCTTTCAGTCCGTCTTTCAAGTTTCAACACTAATGCACATGCTTGTTTAGTTGTTTACTTTAAAATACAATTCAAATTAGAGAAGTAAAGAATCTTCAGTCCCCAAAACAATCACGTTTGGATTAAGTAATACTCAATCTCCAACATCTATAAAGTCAAGTCAAGGCAAGCCAAAGTTGATCAGGACTCTACCCCATTGTTTTGTTATATATACTCTTTTATGCAAATCAAATAAGGGGGAACATATTCTCGCAAATACATTTTTATACTACTAACTATTCTAACGTATTCTTTTTTATAAAGATGGGTAATTTTAGTTAATTAATATTATTCTAGATGAATGACAAATGAAGAAAATGTAGTGTACCACCCAAATGTCACTGAATCTTTTTGATAGGATGTACGGATAAAGAGGCGAAAGAGAGCCAGAGGAGGAAAAAAACAGGAGAAGATTTTGTGTACCTTGAAGGTAGCGCCAATGTGGTGCCCCACACCCAATGAGATAGCGCCACACAGGATTGTTGGGTTATTTAAATTTTTTGTGGTGAGTTTCATTGTTCGTGTGGCGCGCATCTATTGGGTAAAGGGTACCAAGTGGCATGCCACGTGGTACCTTGGGGGTACCCAAAAATTTCTCAAAAAACAGAATAATTTTTTTTTTTTTTTGATAGGATGGACAGTAGGAAGGTAGGAAGGAGAGAAAGAGAGGAGTTCGATGCATTTATTTATTATTATTATTATTTTTTTTTACCCTTAGCCCCACAAATTTGAATCCGTTCAAATTAAAGTGAACGGATAAGAAGTTTCTAGCATCTTGGGATATTTTTGTCATTTTGTAAAATTTTACCATATAATTCGATAACAGTAAAATATATCTAGAGTTCTCTTCTTTCTTGTCTCTCTTCCACCATTTATCAAACACAATGAGGGAAGAACTCCGTCATTTTTTTCCATGAATACCTGTTCTATACGACCTCTTTCCTTCCTTTCATTTTTTAAGCTCTCACAAAAACATAGCATAAGTTGATGTAAATCCACTGAAAAAATATAACTAATTAAGTTCCATCATTATCAGAATATATGTAAAAGAATATATATATATATATATATATATATTCCCAAATTTTTTCTCCTCTTGTTGCAAGTAACATGACAAAATAAGCATCCAATATAATGTGTAAATTTAAATCCAATGGATTTGTATTGTGTAGGTACTGGTTAACAACTCACTAAGTTTGACCAACACATGTTAACGACGACTCCAAATGTATCCAATATCATCACCAAGTAATGGGCCCCGCTACACCCAACCCACATATCTACCCGAACCCACCCAGAGTAACTATATCCCAAAGCCCACCTCCGCAGAGCCCACTAGGAAGCTCTACGATTGAAAAGGACAGCCTCGAGCAGCCCCCTCCAAAGCCCATCCACAACAGTCACCTGAGGCCCAATTACGACTGAGCCCACCCAAACAAAGTGAAGAAAAGCAAAATGGACCCAGTCCACCTACTGCCCTCTCCACTCGTTACACCAACACCCATTAGACACGTGGATGTTTAAATCCATCGATCGCTAGTCAAAGCCATGGCGTCGAATGACCACTCACCACAAATCAACCATTGCTTGTAGTCACCACTCGCTCTCAAGCCAGCTTACAAGGAATCTCTCCTCTGCACCTAATGAACACTCCATTACAACACAAACACACATTCACTGGTGGATTTCTCACCCTTGGTCAGGAAGCAGTACCAAGGGTGGCCATGACCACTGGGAACTTGAGAGTTCATGGTTCGGAGGCTAGAACCAGGGGTACCTCCCTATCTCAACGCCTCACAGGCTGGATAGGGTTGGTCCCAAAGAGAAAGAGAGACACGTGACCACCAATCACGTGCCCTACCCCTTTTAACCCCACAACCAATTAGAAAAGCCCATATCCTAGCAACCAGCTGTAACCTTTGACTCTCACCCTGCCCAGTCACCCCAACCTCGCTGAGTACCCTGCGAACCAATAGCAGGGTCTCGATATCCTCTCTGCTTAAGGGTCTGCACCAATGGCTTTAGCTTCGGTACTCACCCTTGCTTAGCCCTCTGGAAGCCACAGCAGTATGATCTCGAGAGCCTCCATGCTTAACCATGTTTAACCTTCTGCACCAATAAAACCATTTCGTTCCCAGTGACAATACATTTCGACGAACCAATAAGAAAAGCCTTGACACCTTGCCCCTTCGCTGCATCTTCTGCACCTATAGAACTCCTTCACTTTGTCTCCCTCCCTTTGACCAACCAATGACATCGGCTCACCCTCACAACGACAATACGACAATACCTCGTCTCACCTCCCCCAATACAGCGACTTGTCCGCATCCCCATTTAATAAGGCCAACTACCTTAAACATACGCATTTAAGTCCCTACCTACCTCAAACAGGGCAACCACTCCGAAGATGCCAACTCAGCCACCCCAGCTGTGCCAAAAACCTCACAAACCCTGTATAAATACAAACCTCATTCAATACATCCAACAACCCGAGCTCAACCTAGAGTTTAAGCTTTAACCCAGTCTTAAGCTGCGAATCCAAGCACTTAAGACACTCACCAAACTCTCAGCCATTTACTCAACCTTCCACTACCTCTCCTTTAGCCTTATAGAACAACTCCCTTCCAAACAGCAGTCCTCAACGGTAACCAACCCTTCACTGCTTTCTCTCTCTCTTATTTGGCACTACCCTGGTTCTCACTCGAGCCATACACTCTCCAAGTCCCACCATCTTTTAGTTATTTACATATATTTATATTATTATTATTTATTATTATTATCATTGTTATCGTACCAAACTCTCACTCTCATCTACCTACCACATAGTATCACTGGTTGCTCCACTTGGCACTAACCAGCTTACGTGTTATACCATCCCTCATACACTATCCACATCGGATAAAGAACTCACACATTTTGGCGACCACAGTGGGAGGTATACTCGAAAACATGGTTAGCGAACGAGAGCAACAACCTCCTAAGGGTAAGGCTGGACGCCCCAAAAAGTCCAAGGCCCAACCTACGGGGTCAAATGTCAACCCATTAAGCATTAACCCCAGTAGGGAGGAGCCTGCCCAGTCTCAAACTCAGGATTCGCGTGGATCAGTCGCTGCAGATGTCGAACTCGATATCCTGCGACGACTTGAGCAGATGGAGGGACAGCAAAAGTATCTCCAAAAGCTTGAGGAACAAAATCGCCTCATCATTGAGACCTTGGCAGCCATGGCTCAGAAAGGACCATCACCTGCCCCAAACGGCACCTCCGGGTTGGATAACATCATCAGGACATCAGTTGACATATCTGATGTTAACAATCAGCACCATACGCCATTAAAGGAATCAACACCTACCACCACCACGCAAACAGGAAAGCAACCACCCACGACCTTTGTCACCTTGGCAGAAGTCGAATCACTCTTAAGAGAAAAGGCAATGATGACTCCGTCACCTCTCCTCCCGCTTGACACTCGGCCACCCTATCCACTCAAGTTGGCCAGCCTTCCCTACCCGGAAGGGTATGGTAACGTGCACTTTGCACGATACGATGGAAGACGAGGGAACTCCAAAGAGCATGTGGCCAGATTCCTCGACAGCCTTGGAACTTTTCGTGAAGATGAAAATCTCCGTCTCCGAGAGTTCTCTAAATCTTTAACCGACCGAGCGTACACCTGGTACGCCAACTTGGAACCAGGTTCTGTCACGTCCTGGCTCCAACTGGCTTCTATGTTTCACGCTAAGTTTTTTAGTGTAACGGAAAGAGTAACCACCGTCTCTTTGTCTAGAGAGGCCCAAGGCGACAACGAAAACTTGGTCAAATACGTGGACAGATTCCGCGATCGAGCTATGGAGTGTCATGACAACACCACGGAAGAAAGCCTAGTCCAACTCTGCGTTCATGGCATGCTCCGAGATTACAGAATCCACCTCATCAACCACTCCTTCGCAACATTTTCGGACCTAATGGTGGCGGCCCGCAATCTGGCTAAAGACGTGAGAGTGTCGTCATCAAGAACAAGCACAAGCACAAGCAGGGATTCTCGTCCTCCGCCCCCACGACGGTATCCAACCGCCGCTATGACCGAAGAGCGAAGGAGTGAACGAGATAAGGAATACAACGACAACAAGCGCAAAAGGGAACAGACAGAGGCGCCGGCTCCTTTCCCTTGCAGCATGAGAGAAGTTTTGGCCGTACTCAAAAGGTGGATAAGGGATGACGTAGTCACCCTTCGTCCACCTGCCAGGCCTCCCACCGAGGCCGACAAAGCTAAGTACAACTACTGCTACTATCATCAGATAGTAAAGCATGCCACCAAGGATTGTTGGGCCCTTCGTGGTATCTTCCATAGGAAGATCGCAAACGGAGAGCTGGTGACGACCACTCAGCCAGAGGCCGCCGAGGAAATACCTTGCCAACTTCGAAGGAACAACGAAGGGATCGTCAACATGGTCTCTTTTCATATGGTTCCTCATACGACTCCTCTTATCCAGTTTATCCAGGAAAAGTCGTTTGCTCCAGCACAAGTAGCAGCCCCCCTTATCGAGCTCATCGAGGAAGAAGAGGAAGGAGAAGAAATACACCCGATGGCCAAGGGCCCATCCACAACCAGACCACGCGTTGGCACTAAGGAATTCACCGCATCAAAGGTCAAGGACCTCACCAAATTCAAACATTTCTTCGATCAAGTCGGATTCTGCGAAGAGGCACGACTCGAGGCCACCAAGGCTATACTACAGGTCGCAGAGACCCACCAGCAAGCATGCACGGCCTCAGGAGGGTCCATACGACGTGCCACCCAAGAAGCAGAATCAATGATCACTTTCACAGATGCAGACATACAAGTCCCACACCCACACAATCGCCCATTATATGTGGCAGCAACCGTACACGAGGTGGAATTCAAAAGGGCCCTGCTAGACGGAGGAGCCTCACTCAACATAATGCCGCTAGCAACCTTCAAAGCCACCGGTATCCCCAAGGAAAAGCTCATCCCGCAAGCCATCGATATTGCGGGCTTCGGCAATGACGTACGGCAGACCATTGGGTTCGTCACCACATCACTCCGCCTTGGAAAATTTCAAGCACCAGCTAGATTCCATGTGATCGACGCTGACACCTCCTACCACCTTCTCGTGGGGCGAAAATGGATGCACAAGTTCAGCATCGTGCCCTCCACCTACCATCAATGCATGAAAGGGAAAGTTAACACGAGCGAAGGAAGAAAGGTGTTCACCGTCGCTGGCACGCTGCGACCATTTGGCATTCATGAAGCTCACATGGCGGAGGCAGACTTTTTCGATAGCCTGGACTCCGAAGAAGAAATCACACCGCTTGCATCTCCACGCGCCCTTGCCATTCCGAAATGGGAGGACGCTCAAAAGGAGGATTTTTCCTCAAAAAGAAACACCAGAAGCCGCCGTGACACCTCTCCCGAGTGTATTCGGATCAAGCTCCCCGATGGACGATTTGCGTATCGTTGTTTATGACGGTGCGCGGGGTCGGGGTCAGACACTCCACCACGTGATCCTGAGCCCCCTGTGTGCAACGTCATTGAGGCCCAAGAGTCAACCGAACCCAAGACGGCCCCAGAAACACTCCAAGATGGACCTCGTACTGCGGGACCAGAAGTAGAAGAAGTAAACCTTGCGCCCAAGGGAGAGGCACCCCGTACTACCTTCATCTCCAAAATCATGATTCCAGAAGAGCGAGAAAAGTTGATTTCTCTCCTTCAAGAATACATCGACGTGTTTGCCTGGACATATGATCAAATGCCTGGGTTGGATACGACTCTTGTAACCCACAAGCTCGACGTTGATCCAGGCCATCGGCCGGTAAAACAAGCTCCTCGAGTGTTCCGTCACGAACTCGAGCTCCAGATCAAGGTCGAAGTGGAGAAACTCCTTCAAGCAGGGTTCATTAAGCCCATCAAGCATCCCACATGGTTGGCGAACGTGGTACCTGTGAAGAAGAAGAATGGGCAAATCAGAGTATGTGTCGACTTTAGGGATCTCAACAAAGCATGTCCGAAGGATGAGTTTCCCCTTCCTAATGTCGATACTTTAATCGACGCCACATCTGGACATCAAGATTTTTCCTTCATGGATGGATTCAACGGATACAATCAGATTAAGATGGACCCGGAAGATGCAGAGAAGACGGCCTTTCGTACCCCATTTGGCAACTTCTACTACACTGTCATGCCCTTCGGGTTGAAGAACGCAGGTGCCACCTACCAGAGGGCTATGACGGCCATCTTCCACGATATGCTACATCATAACTTGGAGGATTATGTGGACGACATTGTGGTAAAATCCAAGCAAGAAAAGGGTCATGAAAGTGACCTCCGTGCCGTCTTCGAACGATGCAGAAAATTCAAGCTCCGAATGAACCCCCTAAAATGCGCCTTCGGAGTCACGGCTGGAAAATTCCTGGGGTTCGTAGTCCACCGCCATGGCATCGACTTGGACCCCACGAAGGGCAAATCAATCATGGACATGCCCGCACCAACCACCCAAAAGCAACTGAAGCAATTCATGGGGAGGGTGTCCTACCTCCGCAGATTTATCCCAGCATTAGCAGAAATCTCTTATCCCTTGGGAGATCTACTGAAAGGAAAAGCCAAGTTCAGATGGGAACAAGTTCACCAGGAGTCTTTCGACGCTGTCAAGAAGGCACTTGCAGCACCGACCACAATGGTGGCACCAGTACAAGAGAAACCACTCCTCCTCTACCTTACATCAACACACAAATCAATAGGGGCATTGCTTGCTCAAGAGGTGGAGGGACAAGAAAAACCAGTTTACTACATCAGCCGAGTGATCCGGGATGCCGAGGTGAGATACACACCCATCGAGCGCCATTGCCTTGCGCTCACCTTCGCAGCTCAGAAATTTAGGCATTACTTCCTTAGCCATGTAGTACACTTGGTAACAAAGTGTGACCCACTTCGATACCTCCTATCTAAGCCTGCCCTCTCTGGGCGAATGGCAAGATGGCTCCTTCTCCTAGCCGAATTCGACATCACCTGCATAACTCCCACGGCAATTAAAAGCCAAGCACTGGCCGACCTTTTGGCTCAATTCCCAAGCGGTGACTTCGAACCACCTTCAGAGGCACTCCCAGGAGAAGAGTTGGAGTGTGCAATGACTATCGAAGACCCAGGTGAATGGGCTCTCAGCTTCGATGGCTCTTCCACATCACTCGGAGGAGGAGCAGGGATTAATTTGACATCCCAAATAGACGGCTCCAAGCTCCACTTGTCTTACAAGCTTGACTTCAAGTGCTCCAACAATGAGTCAGAATATGAGGCACTGGTCTTGGGGTTGCTCGCAGCCACTAAGATGGGCGTCAACCGGATATGCATAAGGGGAGACTCCAATTTGGTTATCAAACAAACCTCGGGAGAGTTTGCAATACGAGAGCCGGCATTAGCAGAGTACAGGACCATCGTGCAGAGACTGCTTGACAAATTTGAAGCAGTCCGAGTGGAACATGCGCCGCGATCAGACAACCGCTTCCCAGACGCCCTGGCAACTCTGGCCTCCAAAATAGATGTGCCTGAGGGTTCCACACACATCGAGATCATCAAAAGAACTCTCCCATGTACGGTACTAGAGTTGGTACCCCTCGAAAAAACTAATGATTGGAGAGCCCCCATTGTCGCCCAGCTTCGGAGCCGCGAAGGAAAGTTGGCAGTATCCGACCTAAGGAATTTCACCCTCCTCGGAAAACAACCTCTACTTTCGCGCGCCAACAGGGGTCTTAGCGCGATGCATAGGGGAGGAAGAGGGTAAACTCCGCCTCCACCAGGTCCACCTTCACTTTTGCGGAGAAAAGGACATCAGTTTGTACAGAATGGTGCAAAGAAAAGGATACTACTGGCCAGAGATGTCCAAAGAAGCTTCGATGATCCAACAAGCATGTATGAAGTGTCAAGAAGCCCCGAATAAGGAAGAATGCAACTTCACTACCCAAATCACGGACTGGCGAAGCCCATACATCAACTACTTGAGAGAGGGATCACTCCCAATCGATAAAGCTGATGCATCAATCATCAGGAAGCAGGCTCCCAAGTTCTTCATACGCGAAGATATGCTCTTTCGACGCAGCTTCAGCGGAGAACCGTTACGGTGCTTAGCCGGAGGGGAAACTCACCAAGTCCTAAGCGAGGCACATGAATTTGAACATCAAGGAGGTACAAAATTATATCGCCACCTTTTGGATCTCGGATACTATTGGCCAACAATGGAGAAAGATTCGAGGGCCCATGTCAAGCGGTGTTACCCTTGCCAAATCCACGGGAATCGAATCCACGCTCCTGCCGTCGATCTACGAGCACTATCGACACCATGGCCTTTCCATACTTGGGCCCTCGACCTCATAGGACCGATCTCCCCTGCATCAAAAGGCAATATCTGGATTCTTGCAGCGACAGAACTTTACACCAAATGGGTAGAAGCCATTTCGATGAGGAGAGCAGTGGGACCCGCAGTGGCAGCCTTCATCCGGGAACACATCGTATGCCGCTTCGGAATCCCCAAGGTGATCTTATCCGACAACGGGACCCCGTTCGTCAACAAGCACGTAGGACAACTTCTCCTATCCTACGACATCACCCACCACAAATCCACGCCCTATTATCCAAAATGCAATGGTCAAGCGGAAGCCACTAATAAGACGCTACTGAAAATCCTGAGCAGAACGATGAGGGATTGTCCAAAGATATGGGCTGACCAACTCCCCCTAGCCCTGTGGGCCTACAGGACCTCTAAAAGGCGACCAACTCAAGCAACCCCATTTTCATTGGTCTATGGAGCTGAATCTGTTTTACCTACAGAATTGGTGGTGGCCTCCGCACGGATAGCTATGAAAAGCGAGGTTCTGCATGACCCACGACCAATGATGTTGGAACAATTGGACGAACATAGAGACACAGCACGATCAAACCTCCACAAATATCAGAAGCAAATCGCACGCGCCTACGATGCTATGGTTCGACCGAGGGTCTTTAAGGAGGGAGATTTGGTCCTAAAGGCAGCCACACACGTCATGAGGGGTCTCTCAGCGCCCAAATTCACACCCCAGTGGGAAGGACCCTACGAAGTCAAAGAAGCCAACCCCAGCGGCTACTACAGGATCCGGAAAATTGATGAGGCCTCCATTTCTGGACCTATCAACACCCAATGGCTAAAGCTATTCCATGCTTAGGCCCTCAACTCTTTATGTTTTCCCCTTTCTGTGGCTCAGTTATTTTGACCTTTGTTTTGAGCTTGACCTTGGTTTTGAGCCTGAGCCTTTTCAGTTTTTGTTACATTTTTCTAAGAAAACGTTGTTTCCATACATGTACTACACTGTTCTATGGAAAACTTTCCTTTTATATTCGCCACATTATCACTATATACACAAAAAGAGAGAGGAAAACACTTGCAAACCAGACCCATCACTAAAAAAAAAAAAAAAAAAAAAAAAAAAAAAAAAAAAAAAACCTTAGATTACAACCTTATGCTCAAGCATCCCCTTGTTCCACAAACAAACCTACAATCACCAATGTTTCATTATCAACATCATCGGTAATAATGCCGGCCCTCGAGCGCTGCTCAACAATCCTTGCCCGCGCCAATCTCTCCTCGTACATCTTACATTCCCCCTCACCATGATCTACAGCCGCTTGAAGCCGCAGCGCTCGAGCTTCTTGTTGCGCTGTACGAGGTACGCCTGTTCTCCTCCATTGCCCTGCTGTTGTCACCAACTCCACTCGAGCTCTCCGATAATTCTCACTAGCCGAGGCAAGTTGCCTCTCTTCAAACTGCCTCCTCCGCCGTGCCTCTACAAATTGTCGAAGTAATACTACCATATCAAGATGCTCCGTCAACCACAACAGTCGCAGTCCCTGCGTGGTCATGTCATGAACACTTCCTCTCACATTTTGCATGTAGTCATAAGTGGCGGCACGAAGGTTAGTCCTATACAGATCTAAGATTACGTTACCTAACATTCCGCAGGCCAGTAACCGTTCTTGTTGATCCATATAGGCTAACCCTATAAAAGTCTGTGGATAGTTCACGTATACTCTTTCCAAGTGAGGGATCAGTTCTTCTCGTACAAGGACGCCTCGCCAACCCCCTAGCACATCACCAAATCTCGCCGGTAAACGTGGCTGCCTCGGCACTAGGTTGGACGCTCGTGAAGAGTCAGCCATGGTTTAGCCCTCTACCTTATTGATATTTATGCACGCCTTAGAACAGACCAATCCCCTCTTTATATTACAAAAAATAAACACATACCCTTACACAATACTGACACATGTCAAATATTCACATAGCTGCCCATTTTGCATAAACACGTGTTTACACCCAAATCTATTTGAACAAAGCCCGTGATTTACTTTCTAGATCACTTTACAAAATCATCACGGGTTCACTAGTAATACTTTATACATTATAATTGATGCCCATCGCTAGGACTAAAAGACAAAAGAGTGTCTCTAACACACATGTATAGCATTTTTTTTTAAAAAAAAAAAAAAACAAAAAAAAACCATAGAGAAGCAATAGATGGAGCCGTCGTTCAAAAAAAAAAAAAGTGTCAAACAGCTGATACAACCGTCGTCAGTAATAATCACTTACCACCTACGAGCACCAAAGTCACTATACAAAAATATATATAAAATAGAGCCACATCAAGACTGTGGATGAAGAAACGCCATCTCCTCATCTGAGAACAAATCACCAACCACATAACCCTCGGTGGACAAGTCGAAAGACGCAGTTGGCCGCAACTGCTCATCCTCACACAATTTCAGCACTCTCTCCCTCTTTTCACTAAACTCAGCCATCGACAACTTGATGGCCTCTCCTTGTGATTGGTGTACTAACAGCCTGGCCCTCAACGACGACATCTCCGCCTCTATCGCCCGTATACTATCAACGCATCGCCGCTCTTCTCCTTCTAACTCTGCAAGTTTCCCATCACACAGTCCCACCGTCACTTGAGCACCCCGAACAAATAAGCACGATTTAACCAGAGCAAGACGCTGCTCTAACCACCTTATGTCGGAACCGCAAAAGTCACCAAGCGACTTAATCTCCTTAAGAATACCATCAAAGGCCACCATATCCATGTCGCCTAGACGAACGCCACATAAAGATCGCATCACCGACGAAAGGACACCACAGAAGAAAGACTTGAAGCGAGGAGCGGTATCCTCGTTAAGCATGGACCCGAATGTCCCGGGATACCGCCCATAAATCATCTCCAAAATGGCTGCATCACCAACAGAACAGCTAACGCCGCGCCACATAATATCAGAGGCCATATCACCAACATCACCAACGGGAACCGCCACCGGCAAAGGCACCGAGACCGAAACAACGGTGCTATCCATTATCGAAACCTCCGAAAAAGAGGGCCCAGACACGGAAACCCTCGGGGCAAAAACAGCCGGCGAAATAAGAGGGGCAACACTCGAAAGCCGCGCACTGGACTGAGAATCACCAAAGCCACCCTCCGAGACACCAATATATGTAGTCACAACCGAACTGACCTCACCCTGAAAAGCAGTAAAAGCCGAAGTTAGCACAGACTCCCCATAGACACGCGGCGTAGGCACAACTGCAGCAGAAAAACCCCGTGCCAACAACCCCTGCCGCTCGAACGGACAAGTAATAGAGGACGACGCAGACGGACCATAAACAACAAAACCAGTAGGCGCCGACGCCATTACAGAACAAGAAGCAGTAGGCGCCGATGAAGAAACCCCAGAAGCAGAAGGCGCCGATAAAGAAACCTTAGAAGCAGAAGCAGAAGGCGCCGACGACGAAACCAAGTCAGAAGGGTATACGCCGCTACCCGCTACCTCCTCCTCTCCCTCGTCATCACCATAGCTTTCAACGCCACCAATGCCATCCTCTTCCTCCTCCTCCACATCCTCAGCATCATCCCCTCTAAAGTCACACATAAACACCGTTTCTCTACCTTGAAATAAACCATCCGAGGCACTAACCACTTCCTCCATCAACAGATCCACTTGAGCACCACCAATAAACTCTATATCACCCAAGTCATCGCAAGGAATAGCCAGACCCGCCAAAGCCTCCCCACCCCTACTAGCAACATCAGCATTATCAGCACTAGCAGGTCCTTTGGACCCCCCACCTTTACGCAATCGCTTCCTTTTCGAACTAGATACTGATGGCACTGGCACTGTCACCTAAAAAAAAAAAATAATAATAATAATATTAAATTTTTTTTTTTCTTTTGATAAAACATTACACAAAACAATGGCATAACTTTTTCTTTACCTCTTCCAAAGTGTCCCTTCCTACAACATAATTCGCCTTCTTCTTGAAAGCTTTCTGAGCAGACGAACCAAAAGGGTCGGCATACACCCCGCCAACCCAGCCATCCGAGGTTACGGTCCATGAAATATCTTTAGCCCTGAAACACGACAAACCCCAATCATCGATACGCCTAGGAGTAGAGGCACGGGCACGAAGAGATACGTCGCCACAGCGAATTTGCCCAATGACCATGGCAGGAGGGGAGTCCTCACAATATGCGCGAAAAGCTAACAAAGAACTCCGCCAGAAAGTGTCATAATCAGGAAAACACCGCCCCCGCCTCCCCAGTGGTGGTAATACCATATTACACCCAAACCGTAAGTACCCATCGCTGAAACCAGCACAACACCGAGCAAAGCTGTCGGGAGATAGAGCAGTACGTGCCAAGGGAGTGCCTTGATCCAAACCCAACTGCCGCCTAACACGATCAGGGCGATACACCATTACACTACCACCCACCTCCCAAACTGCCGGCAGATAACGGCACGCTAACATGGTCACCGCCGCGGCCACAGTAACAGAAGCTCCACTAAAATCATCGGCCGAAACCTGACTACCAGCGGTCTCGCTCCATGGAGAAACCCCTGCCCGGTAGCCCGGACCTGTCCGACCATAAGGGCGCCAATCAAACGAATCAACATCATCTATCACCGCTGATAGAGAACGCTCAGGCGGCCCACAACTGATCCATCGGCATACTCTATACTCTGGTGTCGTACGATGATGACTCGAAATCTCCAACGCGCGATGATAACGCTCATAAATGAACGACTGCAAAAATGGAATAGATACAAACGTGGCAACATCATATCTACCAAAAGAGCGAGACATATCCAACACTGCCATATCAAGGCGTAAATATAATGAACCCAAAAAAAGCCCAGCCAGGGGAACAACTTTGCCTCTAGATAAAATAGCAGCTACCCCAAACCAACGAAAGCTCGGCCCATGCTCGGGAGAGCCCTCAAAAATACACCGAGAAAGCCAACATGCTAGATAGGCAGCCAATCTATAGTCATTCATCAAGCCAATCTCGACATCGCGAGTACCACCTTCCGAGACGAATCTCTCAGGCTGGCGGTCCTCCCAAAAATACCTCATAAATGCTTGGAAATACGCCTTCTTAGCATTCCCCTTCACCGGTCCAGGAATACGAGCACCCGTATTAGCATCAAATACCGAAGCCCTTTGACAATGTCGTAGCCCCTCCTCAAGCACTTTTACAATATGTTGCTCCTCCGTATCTAACTCATAAGTCATTACATTGATATCCCCCAAAATGCTGAGCTTCAGTAAGACTGACACGTCCTCTAATGTAGGCGTAAATTCACCCCAAGCAGTGATAAACGTATGTGTAGAAGTGCACCACCGAGATATCAATGTCACCATATCCGACTCCACCCGAGATACATTAGCAAGATCACGCCAGCACATAACTGAGTCATAAATCTGAGCTTGCCTAAGGGGTCCCTCAAACTCTCGGATAATGGCGTCGGTCCATTCCTGCCAATCCTCCTTCAGAAAAAGCCTGTTAGCAAACTTCAAATTCGAGTAGGGACAATCCCCACGTTCAACCTGAAATCGCAGGACCTTGGCGGAATCAACCAAGTCAGCATCCGAACCCAAGACAGGTAAAGGAGAAGCCACACCCAAATCCGCAATCACATGATCAACCTGCACCCAAAACTCATCTGCAGCACCAAGGAATGGCGCCCTAAACCACCGAGATAAAGAAGGAACCGAAGGCGCAACTTGGGAGTTGCCCTTCAAGGGTTTACCAAGACGAGGGGCCATAACACCTACATTTTCAAATCGCAAATATCAATGCAAATATACTCACCACACAAACACACGCATAAGCACGTATAGCAGTACATACCAAAGTTCACCACGAAGGAAGAACACGCCCACAGTAAAAGATAACAGTCCTTACTTCACACATGCAGCCTGCCACAACAACCGGGATCAATGGGTAAATAGAAACACCAAACGAGTGATACGAGCACACAACCGCCACAATGCAATCGCACAAGCAACGAACCTCCTCTCCACCTGGACAAACAACAGATAAGTACAAATGCTTCCTCGTTCTTTTTTTTTTTTTTTTTTTTTAGCTACACAACACCAACGTCAAATGTTAAAACAAACATAGCGGGACATTTACCACAAAGGCCAACACCGGCATCAACATCTTGGCTTAAAAGATAACAGTAAATTCACAAACCCAGCAAATGTATCACATACATACAAATGAACTTATATACAGATATTAAAGTACCCTTTGGACAGAAATCTAAATCACTGGAAGCTCGTTCAAAAGCACAATATATTCACTACACGACACACCAAAGTACACTGTTTAGACTGACGATGCAAAAAGCCACACCAAAACTGCTGCCTTAAAGCCACGTGATGCTATCACATCTACAGTACTACTGACTTACTGATTGAGAAGTCTTTCAATCCTTCTTGACGATAACCCACTCGGGCCAACCGTCACAGGTCACACCCTGAACTAATCCGTCGTTTAGCAAAAAAAGGGGGGGAAAGGCTATGCCCGGTCCCACTATGTCCCAACTCATAGCACCACCCACACTACCCTCGTCGATAAACATACTGCTAACCAAAGTGTTCAAACCCGTCAATGACAAGCCTACCCCCAACCATTGCCCAGATCCCCTAGCCCGCGATGGAACCCCACCCTATCCCCATCGCACCCAATACCCATCGACGACACCCACACATTCGACGACACCCCCATTCGACGACACCCCCATTCGAGGACACCCCCATTCGACGACACCCCCATTCGAGGACAACTCCATTCGACGACACACACACATTCGCCGACACCCACATTCGACGACGCCCACACATTCGCCGACAACGCCATTCGACAACACCCCCATTCGCCGACAACGCCATTCGACAACACCCCCATTCGACGACACACACATTCGCCGACACCCACATTCGACGACGCCCACACATTCGCCGACACCCACATTCGACGACACCCCCATTCGACGACACCCCCATTCGAGGACAACTCCATTCGCCGACACCCACATTCGACGACGCCCACACATTCGCCGACAACGCCATTCGACAACACCCCCATTCGCCGACAACGCCATTCGACAACACCCCCATTCGACGACACACACATTCGACAACACCCTCCATTCGACGACACCCACCCCATTCGACGACACCCACACTTTCCACAGACAACCCCATTCGACGGTACTACCATCGCTAGCCCATAAGGGCCCCACCAGCCTTATCTTCGACACCATAGACTAACCCCTCCCGTCGCAAACATCGGCGGCCACTTAACCAAACCCCATCGATGACCCCGTCTCCACCCGCACCATCGATACTCCCCCCCAATTAACTAATCAAAGCCCTAAAACCTTAAAACAACTCCAAATCTAACAAAACAAAATAGAACAAGCACATACCTAAAGCATTGGAGCTGCCTCTACACCAATCGCCAACGCAATACCAAAACTGCCGCTATCCCTTGTCGGCGAGTCTTGCCGTCGCCATCTCTCCCTCTCTCCTCTGGTTTGTTGTTTAGTATAACCCAAATCCCTACCACCCCCTCAATACTGAGACTTTTTATTCTAAATACCAAACCGGTCCCACAATAAACCAAATACATTCGCGAAGAGGACCGTTTCACTTCTCGCAGTCTCACATGTCCTTCCTCAAGACTCATAGTTTGCCCTCTTTCCCGACTTTAAATTTTTATTTTATTTTATTTTGGATTCTTATTCCATACACAGAGATCCTTAGAATCTTACTGCAACCTCACACGCACGTACTACAGCTTACCTTACCTTCAAATTTCTCGTGACTGAGATTCAAAAAGAGCAGCATATGACCAATTCAGCATAGTACATTCACGCTTTTCAAAAAAAAATAATATACAGCTTGCACCTAAAAAAAAAAAAGAGAGAGAGACACGAGAGCAACGGATCACCCGTTACAAATTTACCAAAACAAACACCAAGTTACAAATACATGCTTAATATACACACAAGATGCAACTACACCAACTCTGACTAGCACACAGAAACCCAAGAGTCAACTAGCCAAACAGACCAGTATCCAACCTATAGTTAATATGCAAACCCAGTTCACGAATCTGCTGTTCAACAACAGACACCTCAGCTCTGGCAGCTTCAAAACGAACATTAGCATCCGCGTATTCTTGCTTCAACTCCAAAAAACGCCTGTTCTCCGCTTCATACACTTCGATAAATTCCACCGTGTTCGGATCTAGGGAGCCGACCCGCTTGCCGCCACACACTATACTTTCGTAACGTCCCAGGGTCCGCGCACACTCTGTGACAGAATTCTCCAACTCCAAGTAAGTATCGAAAGCAGCTTGTCGTTCCAACATCGGCTCAAACAGGTCAAACCTACGCTCCATCTCCTCTACATGGGAATACAGCCAGTGGACCGACAATCTGTCCTGTACCAGATTCCGAACCTTTTCCGACAACTCAGCAAAAAGATCACCATCCGCCTCCTCTAACGTCGTCTTACGCAAGCGACGTAAAATTCAGCAAAGACGACTAAGCAAATCGGACTGGGATCGGGCACCAATCCGACCAAAACGACTGAAAGTTTCAGGATAGCGTTGATAGACTTGCTCTAGACTATCCCGGAACTTTTGATCCATCTTCACGCCCCTCCAACCATCCTCAACATCCCCAAACGCCTCCGGCAGGGGTAAACCCCACGAAGAACCACCAGAAGATCCAGCTCCAGACATTTCAACAAACAAACCAAAAACAAAAAAAACAAAAACAACAAGAGAATAATGCACGATGAAGACAATAGAAAGAAGAGACCGAAGAAACACACAACAAACAAGAAAGGAAAGGAAGATATATAAAGACAGCGATTCTACATAAGGACAAAAGGCAACATGTGCCATATTACATTAACCACATGGCAACAAAAGAAAGGACACTACACCACGCAGGATCTGCTCCCCACTAAATTATATATATATACATATACATGTGTATATGTTACTGTTTATATTTATCAAGAAGGACAGAGTGGGGCCCTTCGTTAAAAAAGCCCGGTGTCCAGCTCGTAATCTTCATGGAGGCCGTTCTCGTTTACAAACGGACGAAGAGGAAGCTCTTTGGCAACAACGTCCGCAAGCTCTCGTTGAATCAAGGACAGATCCCTCTCCAAACCCACCAAGTCTCCCTCATAACCCTCAAAGAGAGCTATTTGGCTGCTATCCGGCCTCAAAAGTCTTCCACGCCATAACAACATATCCTTACATTTCTCCATCTCTTGCAAAATCTCCTTGCGACGAACGGCGAGACTCTTCCTGTGAAGCACAATCTTAAAAACGAAGTATTTCTGCTGCATGTCTTCCAAATGATGAAGCAACCACTGCACCGGCAGCCCAGCTTCCATCATGATGCGAACTCTTGGGAAACAAACACAATACAAATCTTCATCACTGGTGGATAAAGTGGCCATCGACAGATAATCCAAAACATACCCCAAATGATTTAGCAAGATAGATTGTTGCCCCGGATCGCGATCACCAAAATTATTAAAAGTACCAGGCCTACGATTATAAACACGCTCTAAACACTCAACATACCAGTGATGCACCTTCACACCTCTCCAACCATCTCCGGAGTTACCAAATAAGTCGGGCAAAGAGCGACGTACTCTCACAGCATGGGACGAAATGGAGTCAGCCATAGGTATGTCTATTACAAAGGATCATACAGGTTCACTACACTTATGTATAGAGTACAGGAACGAATGTACGATGGATATGCACAGCAGGCAACACTAATATTTGCTGGACCAATCTATTCACCAAATTCGGCGATAGTACTATCTACAAAAAGTTGAGACGTCTATCGAACTGACAAAAGAGCGACCAGAACACCAGTACCACCCGCAAAAGAAGAGATGTCCATTCACTACCAGAAAAGAAACAATCTCAGAAAGACACGCAAAGGTTCATGCCCGCATCCTAGCCGCTCTACGCCTACGATACGGACAGGGGGGCTAATGTAGGTACTGGTTAACAACTCACTAAGTTTGACCAACACATGTTAACGACGACTCCAAATGTATCCAATATCATCACCAAGTAATGGGCCCCGCTACACCCAACCCACATATCTACCCGAACCCACCCAGAGTAACTATATCCCAAAGCCCACCTCCGCAGAGCCCACTAGGAAGCTCCACGATTGAAAAGGACAGCCTCGAGCAGCCCCCTCCAAAGCCCATCCACAACAGTCACCTGAGGCCCAATTACGACTGAGCCCACCCAAACAAAGTGAAGAAAAGCAAAATGGACCCAGTCCACCTACTGCCCTCTCCACTCGTTACACCAACACCCATTAGACACGTGGATGTTTAAATCCATCGATCGCTAGTCAAAGCCATGGCGTCGAATGACCACTCACCACAAATCAACCATTGCTTGTAGTCACCACTCGCTCTCAAGCCAGCTTACAAGGAATCTCTCCTCTGCACCTAATGAACACTCCATTACAACACAAACACACATTCACTGGTGGATTTCTCACCCTTGGTCAGGAAGCAGTACCAAGGGTGGCCATGACCACTGGGAACTTGAGAGTTCATGGTTCGGAGGCTAGAACCAGGGGTACCTCCCTATCTCAACGCCTCACAGGCTGGATAGGGTTGGTCCCAAAGAGAAAGAGAGACACGTGACCACCAATCACGTGCCCTACCCCTTTTAACCCCACAACCAATTAGAAAAGCCCATATCCTAGCAACCAGCTGTAACCTTTGACTCTCACCCTGCCCAGTCACCCCAACCTCGCTGAGTACCCTGCGAACCAATAGCAGGGTCTCGATATCCTCTCTGCTTAAGGGTCTGCACCAATGGCTTTAGCTTCGGTACTCACCCTTGCTTAGCCCTCTGGAAGCCACAGCAGTATGATCTCGAGAGCCTCCATGCTTAACCATGTTTAACCTTCTGCACCAATAAAACCATTTCGTTCCCAGTGACAATACATTTCGACGAACCAATAAGAAAAGCCTTGACACCTTGCCCCTTCGCTGCATCTTCTGCACCTATAGAACTCCTTCACTTTGTCTCCCTCCCTTTGACCAACCAATGACATCGGCTCACCCTCACAACGACAATACGACAATACCTCGTCTCACCTCCCCCAATACAGCGACTTGTCCGCATCCCCATTTAATAAGGCCAACTACCTTAAACATACGTATTTAAGTCCCTACCTACCTCAAACAGGGCAACCACTCCGAAGATGCCAACTCAGCCACCCCAGCTGTGCCAAAAACCTCACAAACCCTGTATAAATACAAACCTCATTCAATACATCCAACAACCCGAGCTCAACCTAGAGTTTAAGCTTTAACCCAGTCTTAAGCTGCGAATCCAAGCACTTAAGACACTCACCAAACTCTCAGCCATTTACTCAACCTTCCACTACCTCTCCTTTAGCCTTATAGAACAACTCCCTTCCAAACAGCAGTCCTCAACGGTAACCAACCCTTCACTGCTTTCTCTCTCTCTTATTTGGCACTACCCTGGTTCTCACTCGAGCCATACACTCTCCAAGTCCCACCATCTTTTAGTTATTTACATATATTTATATTATTATTATTTATTATTATTATCATTGTTATCGTACCAAACTCTCACTCTCATCTACCTACCACATAGTATCACTGGTTGCTCCACTTGGCACTAACCAGCTTACGTGTTATACCATCCCTCATACACTATCCACATCGGATAAAGAACTCACACATATTGTATCCTACCCACAATATTTTTAAACTTCCGTACACCCTTCAAAGAACAAGACTTAAGAATAATGCTAGATGCACAAATAAAATGCACTACTAAATACACAACCAGTTTAAAATTGTGCATTTAGTTGTGCATTTTATTTGTGCATCAAGCATTATTCATTTTCTTGTACTCCTATGTGACAATGAATAAGGTGATTTTCAAAGTGGTTAAGTAGTCTATAGATGAGGAGAGAAGTTTTTGTGTACCCTCGAGGTAGTGCTTATGTGGTGTCTCACGCCCAATGAGGTAACGCCACATAGAATTGTTGGGGTCAGGGCCGGCCCTGGCAGCATGCACCCAAGCGGCTGCATTAGGCCCAGGCTGCCCAGCCCATTAGTGAAGGCCCCTTTTTTTTTGTTTTTTTTTTTGTTTTTTTTTTTTTGTTTTTTTTTTTGCATTGGGCCAAAAGGCCATTGTGTATTATAGGGCATTTTTTGTTTTCAATTTTCCTCCCATTCTCCAAGACTCCAACCTGTAGGAAGCTACGCAAGGCCTCTGTTTTTTTTTTGTTTTTTGATTTTTGGGATTAAGGTGTTGTATATTTGGGAACTAAGTTGAACAACACTAATGTAATTATGTGTTTATTGTCTCATTTTAATGAAAATTATTACATACTCTTATAAATTTTGCGCTTATGAAATTTAATATAAAAGGGTCCACCTTTGAAAGTTCGCATGAGGCCTTAGAAAATTTTGGGGATTTCAGGGCCTGCCCTGGTTGGGGTTATTATAATTTTTTGTAGTGGGTTCTATTGTTCGTGTGGCGCACTTATATTTAGTGCGGGGTACCAAATTGTATGCCACGTAATACCTTAGGAGTACCCAAAAATTTCTCCCAGATGAGATTCCATCAAAGGTAAGAGAATGAGCAACGTGTTGAGGGTGAAGCTCGAATTGGAATGACAAAGTTGTCCCTACCAGAGGGGGGTTTGTAAAGTTAAATGCGGATGGTGCTTTTATTTAGAGATAAAAGGGGAGTAGGATTGAGTTGGAATCTGATTCAACGGACTATTATTATGTCAGGTTTTTAACTCGTGTGATTATGAGACCCTTCGACCATATCCTCTTCGAGGCAAAGCAACTTGCCCTAAGCCTAAGGGTGGTGGTTCGGTGTGTAAATATGTCAAAAAGGAAGCAAACATGATAAATTCCTGATGCTTTTGTTCATGATTAATGCTAGGTGTACACAAATTTGCACACACTTTTGCACACAAATGCTTTAAATGCATGTACCCTGTGCTATATAAGTGGTGCACAGAAAAGTGTGAAAAATTCAAACAGCACAAGGTACATGCATTTAAAGCATTTGTGTGCAAAAGTGTGTACAAAAGTTGTGTACACCTAGCATTACTCTTTGTTCATTTTGTTTGTCAGGATTGGATTTCTGTTTCTGTTTAATATCAATGAAGTTCGATCAGCTTTCAATAAATAAAAAAAAAAGCTCATTAACTCTCTTTTGCTTTTTCATTTTTTTGGGTTAATTACATTTTGCCGCTTGTGGTTAGGCCCATTTCCTACGTAGCATATATACGAATATGCGGCACAGATACGACACGATTCTGAAACTCCGATACGACAAATCCTAAAAATGCAGGATACGGGGACACAGCTAGGATATGACGAATAAATAATTACTAGTATATCTTTGAGTTTAATATACAATTTACAGTTCCGTGCCTACTATAGTTTCCATAATTCTAAAATAAACTAATTGCGTATCCCCAATTTTACTATATTAAGACTATTGTCTCAAAATTTTAAAAACATTTCTAATGAAAGTGTCTGACAAATACTCAAGGTGTGTCCAATGTTAGAAATTTTAAGACACGTTTTTTAGCATGTTTGACACATGGTGACGCGTGTCCGACGAGTGTTGGTATCTGACACAGATACGATACGGAGACGGTACCCAAAGTGAAGTATCCGTGCTACATAGCCCATTTTCCCTTTACCCCTTTATGGTTCAAAAGTGGACACTTAACCCCCTTGTAGGTTTTTGGATTAAAGTGAAACTACTAAGATTTCATTCAAAATAACCTCACATGGGGATTCCGTTTTAATATTTCTGACAAATTTTAGAATTTTCATCAGTTTTGAGGGAAATTTTTATAGTTTCACTTAAGTCCAAAATCACATAGGAGTTAAGTATCCACTTTTGAACGAGGTTAATGAAAGTGGATCTAACTAAGTAACCATAAGAGGTAAAATATATTTAACCCTTTTTTTCCCCTCTATTGTCATGTTTGCATAGTAGTCTAAGAAGCACCGACACTTCTAAGAAGGTAACGTGTCGAGTGTCGTATCGTGTCCGACACACAGACACGACACTTCACGGACACTTTATTGGAGTGTCGACATGCACTTTTTAAAGAATTTTGTCATGTCGGTGTGTCCGTGTCCTGTCGTATCGTGTCGATGTGTCCGTGTCCGTATCCGTACTTCATAAATAGTAGTGTTATATGAGTTAATTACCTGACAACTTCACTAAACTGATTAGGTGCATAGAACATTAGAACTCCTTTACTCAACAATTTAATTACACCCTAATATTCACGTTTTCAATTCACAAGGCTGCTTGTAGTAGACCACTTAGCATTGCTGAATTATCCAAAGACAGGCACAGAACCTGTGTAACTTGAGCAAAAATCACTATTCACTATTCAGAAACAATACAAATAAAATTTATACCACTAAAAAATGAAAAGATTTGTACAAAAGTAACAAACAAACAAACCAATACTAAACTCTCAAGTCAACAGAACAGAACAAAGGAAAGTGCATGGAAGTTGTCAAGAATAGGGGACAAAATTGTTCCTCTAGAAAACACAAATAAAACGTGGAATTGAGGTCCCTAGCTAAGAACATAAAACGATTATTATATATTTTACAATATTCTCTTCTTTCTTATCTCATAACTCCCTTTTTATATTCAATTTTGTGATTTCAATTTGAAGTAGTAAGGTATAATTTTTTTTTTTTGTACCTTTAGTGTCAATCAATATAAAAAATTTTATGTGTCATTTGATAGTAAAAATATGGCATATGGTAGTTATTTTTAAGTGTCATTTGTTAGCTACAATTTTATATGGGTAGTAAAATGTCTCAAAGTTTTGTAATCTTGATGTTTGTATCATACAATGGGAGAAGATTTCTTTAGATTTTGTATTAATATTTATAGCATTATCTTATATTATATACACGAAAAATATAGATAAATGGTCCCCAAAATAAATCGCCTCCATGGTAACTAAATCCAGAAGGGGATATAGATAGAGATAGAAGCATTATAAACCCAGGTTAATTATTCATGTCCTCGTGTGTAAAATACAATCTCCAACATAGAAGCAGTACAAGTAAGATTTGCTTTTGGAAAAAAAATAAAAAGTGTATTATGATGCATTTTTACCCTAAAATTGAAAATTACCCTTAAATTTTCCATCCCTGTACTTTCATTAATAGAGGACACCCAATATTTTAATTTAATACTAGATCCCTAGGATACTAGTTAACACACCCAATCATGATTATAGATATTTGGGTAAATTACACAAACCTCCCCTGAGGTTTGCCTTAAATACACGGACCTTCCCCCTAGTTGCGGAAATTACACGAACCTCCCTCGAGGTTTGTAATTAGGTAACAAAATGCCCCCTCACCTAATGACCCGTTAGTTTTTTTACATTAGCCACCCCTGAAAATTACAATTAGCTCCCCTAATATTATAAAATTGTCATACTAAGCCCCCTTTCTCTTATATTTTTGTGCTAATTATAAAATCCCTCCTCTCTCTTATATTTTTGGGTTAATTTTTTTAGCATTAATTTATATTCTCTACACAAAATATACACAAAATACATATAAATAGGTCCAAAAAAAAATTTTCCCCGAACAAACCTTTATCAAGCCCCCCTGTATTACTTTTCTAGACCCGCCCCTACTCCTATGCTTCAAAAGTGGTCACTTAACCCCCTGTGATTGTGGACTAAAATAGAACTGTTATGATTTCTCTCAAAGAGCGTTAATCCCAAAATTAACATCACAAAAGGGGTTAAGTGTTTATATTTTTAACCAATTTTAGAATTTTCATCAATTTTCGTCACTTTTGAAGCATAGGGGCAGGGGCGGATCTAGAAAATTAATATAGGGGGGTTGACAGAGGTTTGTTCGGGGAAAAAAAATTTTTGGACCTATTTATATGTATTTTGTGCCGATGATATAAATTAATGCTAAAAAAATTAACCCAAAAACATATGAGGGAGGATGAATTTTATAATTAGCACAAAAATATAAGAGAAATGAGGCTTAGTATGACAATTTTATAATATTGGGGGGGCTAATTGTAATTTTCAGGGGAGGCTAATGTAAAAAAAAACTAACGGACCATTAGGAGAGGGGGCGTTTTGTTACCTAATTACATACCTCGAGGTAGGTCCGTGTAATTTCTGCAACTAGGGGGGAGGTCCGTGTAATTAAGGCAAACCTCAGGGAAGATTTGTGTAATTTACCCTAGATATTTAATCCCCTAAATATATCTTGCAAGATACATATATACATATAAGCTGAGTATGTTAGTTAAATCATTTCATTAATATATTTTTGACTCATTAATAATTTGACTTATTAAAGATTTTTAAGGAGTGCATCTGTTTTTATTTCAATCATTGAAGAAAAAATGCCACCTCAGTCCTCCTTCCATCTATGGTCACCACCCTTACCATTTCGGCCTCACTCCATCTTCGATTTCCATTCTCGCCATCTTTGGCATGACTATCCATAGAAATTGAACCCACAAGCTTCATGAGAGCAATAACAATGGCAGTTTCATCTTCTCCATCATTGCCTTCACATTTCTCTCCGTTGACTGATGTTGCCTTTCTCTATCTCTCTCTCCCCCGTTCTGATCTTCCAAAACATGTTGTGAGATTGACATTTTTTTTAATGGGCTTACGATTTTCGGGTCTCCACTGCTCTTTTTAATATGAAAAATTTGTGTCTTTTCAAAGTAATATGATAATTATTTTTTTGAAGTTGTTAAATCATATTGATTTAATAATTTCTCTCTCTTTCTAATCTTCATTCCCATTTTCCAGAACATGTTGTGACTCTCTCTTTTATTTTTGTTTTTCTAGAATATGTTGTGAAATTCACAAATCACGTTGTGATTGTTTTCTAGCATGTTTTGTGATTTGTTTTCAAGAATATGTTGTGAAATACACCAATCCTGTTATGACTCTCTCCCTTCCATTCCTGTTTTTCCAAAATATGTTGTGAAATTCACAAATCATTTTGTGAATTTCAAAGAACATTTGGTGAAATTCACAGAAATTATTGTTAATTTTTCATACATATGTGTGTCTACAGTGGTGTGGTGAGTTTCAAATTTTGATTCCCTTATTTTTTTGATTCCTTTACTTGTTTTGGGAGATATTTTGGGAGAAAATATTAATAGGAGTGACATTTTGAAGATTATCAAAGTTGATGTGTTTGGGCGGATGCACTTTGGGGTAAGAGGGTGCAGTTGCCCCCTCAACTTTTCAAAATCACAATTTTATCCTATAATTTCACACATTCTTCATTTTTATCCCTTAAATGCCCCCCCCCCCCCTAAAGTTTTCAAAATCAGAATTGAACCCTATAAATTTCACACATTATTCATTTTTACCCCTTAAATGCCCTCCCTTAACTTTTTCAAAATCACTCTTTTGCCTTATATATTTCATGTATTAGTCATTTTTGCCCATTAATTCCTCCTCCTCCACCCCCCCCCCCCCCCCCAAACTTTTTAAAATAATTCTTTTACCTTATATATTTCATACTTTATTCATTTTTTTCCCCCTTAATTGCCCTCAACTTTTCAAAAGAATTCTTTTACCTTACATATTTCTAAGCTAAAAAAATCTCGAACCCTCGTATAAGTTTCTACCCTTCCCCCCACCCCTTAAAACAAAACTCCTAGGTCCACCCCTGTTATGAAGTAGGGGTATTTTAGTCTCTAAAAAATTTCAAAAGCTTAATGATAAATATGTTCTAACCAAGGAACCTATTGCCAAATAAGTACATACAAGGGGGATATAATACTAATTCACCCCAACTTTTTTAAATGAGTTACTAATGGAGATAATTCTATCAATATAATTGGTAAGAATGCTTTCTGAAAGGCTGGCGGCACTTTTATTTTTTAATTATGGCACCTAAATTTAAGTTAAAAATCAATTTTTTACCTTTTACTTTAATTAGTAAGGGCACCTCACTTATCTTACTATACATTATCTTTTTGTGTCGCTCTCCTTATTTATTTCTAGATCCTTGGCTACTTCTGATTTCTTTATCTATTAACTCTTAATCTGTACTCAGCATATTCTTCGATTTGACTTCTTCTCTTGTAAGTTTCTTTGTTTTTACTAATTTTATTCTTCTCTCTTCTCAATAGCTGTCACATAATCCTCCTAAGCATAATTTATATAATAATATGAATTTGCCCATATCAAGTTTCGAGATTGATTCTTTGTATCATCAATTTATTACACTTATGGTGAAATTACGTTTGCGTGTGTGTAGGGCCTGGGTCTTATTTATTCCAAATTTATACTTGTCGCAATTTAGCAGCCACATCGTTTTTCCTTTTGTATAATCTAATGGTATTATAATATCCACATATCAATTGACGAAGTCATAGAAACTGCAAAGCGTCTTGCATTGAAAGAAGGATTACTAGTAAGTTCAGCTGTTATAAAACTCTATGATTGCAAGTAACACTGTTGCAATTACCAAATTTATTATTATTATTATTCTTTGAATATCCTTTAATTTTATAATATATATAAAAATATATAATACCTTATTATGTGTTGTGTCTGTCTCTGTAATTTAGAAAGTGTCACTTTAGTTCTTGTAGGTTCATAAGTGTGTCAAATAAGTCCAATAAGTCCTTTAGTATAATAATTTTGTCACTGAAAGTAAAAGATTTGTCACAAAAAGTATTTGAGGGACTAAAATGACACACTTATGAAACTACATGGACTAGAATGACACTTTCTAACTACAGGGATCAAATTGACATAAAGGGCAAACGAAGATAGTGTAAAATATAGTTAAACCTATAATGTATAGTAAAATAAGTGAGGTGCCCTTACTAATTAAATTAAAAGGTAAAAAACTGATTTTTTTAACTTAAATTTAGGTGCCCTAATTAAAAAATGAAGGTGTCTTTATCACCAGCCTGCTGAAATTGTCATTCCAATATAATGTGATGAATTTAAATCCAGTGGAATTGTATTGAATCCTACCCACATTTGTAAACTTCCGTGCACCCTTCAAAGAACAAGACATATAAATCAATTTGTTTTATATTTCTTGTATCTACACCATAGTTATCAAAACTGGCCTGGCCCGGCCCGACGGTTCAACCTGGGAACCGATGAGGAAGTTAAACCAGTCTGGGTTGAATATTTGACCGGAGAAGGAAGAGACCCGAGTTGGTCCGTGACACCCAGGTGGTTGAACTGTGAACCGTGCACTCTGGTCGGATTGTATAGAACCTTCTAGATTTTGTAATACCGTCAATTTGAATTTTTTTTTTTAATATGTCCCACCGAATTCCCTATTTTGTATAATCAACGTTCTGCTTTATCAATTCATTTTGTAAAACCTAATTGTTGCTCTTTTGGTCACACCATTTTCAAGAGTTTCAAACCTGCAGTATTGTTAAAATTCTATTGCTAATCTTTGATTGTGGGACAAAGTTAATTTTCAATTTATATTTGATTGGACAGGGCATTTAACCTTATTTTTTTTTATAAAAAAAAAACTTCTATATGTAAAAAAGTTAAATTTTGTTGGGTGAAACTTTATTATAATTATTTTTCAATTATTATTAAATTAATCTAGTCCAACCAATATTAACCCAACAGTTAAATCATCGGGTTAATGTTCTGACCGATTCTGATAACTATACTATGATCTAAATTTGAATAAAACTTGGCAACTGCTTCATCTCTTTAGGTTTTTCAAATGTTTTTCCCTTGTTATCATGTTTGCATAGTAATGTTAATGAGGCATTACGTGAATATAACCACAACTCATGTTTGCTGAAAATTTCACCAAACCAATTAGTTGCGTCAAAGTCCTTTACTCAACAATTTCTACCCTAAAGAACATATACATGTTTTCAATTCACAATGCTGAATTATCCAAAGACAGGCACAGAAGCAAACTCAAGCTACAATCACTTTTTTCAAAAAAAAAAAAAAAACCAATACAAAAAATTTCATACAACTAGAAGAAGGAAAGATTTGTATATATAAACTTAACAAACAAATAAAGTAATAGTAAACCCTAAAGTCAAACAAAACATAACAAAGGAAAGTGCATGGAAGCTGTCAAGGAGAGGACAAAATTGTCCCACACGCCTTTAAGACCACTTCCCAATTTTCCTTTCCCCTAAAATGCTCCTCTCTAGAAAAACTCAAATAAAACGTGCAATTTAGGTCCCCTATCTAATAAGTAACATCATAAACAGTAATTATTTATATGGCGAAAGATCAAAGTCAGCCTTTTAAACAAACAAGATATAAATAATATTCTCCATCTACCAAACATGCCCTTAACTTTTTCTAGTCTTTAGGTCCTAACATTTTGTAGCCCCCCGAAATTGCGTAGTCCTTGAGATGACGATGACCATAGGGCGACGCCAGTGTCAGCCTACAAATAATTCAAAAACATGTGATATAAGTACATGTACATCAGCTAACTAAGACAAAAACACGTTTTTTTTCTTCTTATACATACAAAAAACCACTTATGTAAATTGCAATACAAAACCAACAACCATAATTTGTTTTATGTGGGAAAATTCTGAATATCCTGATTTTAGGTCATGTTTAGGCGGCGTAATCATGTTGCTTTTTAGGTTGTTAGAACATCTCCAATTGTTACTAATTCCCATTTTTGGGTATATACGATTCAATTTGATCTAATTTTTAGTAAAATTGATCGATTTTTATTCAATTCGGTCTAAAATATAATATTACAGTTCAGTTCAATTATTACACTAGATGGATTTTTGACAACCTAACAAATCAGAACAAGTCGATGAGTTCAGTCAATCTAGTCAATTTGGGTAGCGAGAAAGGAAATTGAATACTTAAATAATGTTTTACCTACCAGATGTATTTTGGTACTCAACTATAAACATTTTTTTTAATGGCAATCGTTAGGATCTTTCGTGTACCCATTATTTCTATTTCCATCAGCTACAAATATGGTTTTCCCCTAACTAATAACATTATCCAAATAGCTACTGCTTTAGCTCAACTTTTTGACCATGAGCAAAAACTAAAATTTTCCAAAATGGACCCCATTTAGGTTCTATGGTTGGAGATGGCCTTATGATGTATATATATAACTTTGAGATAAGATTAGTGTTAATTCGTACAATCTGCATCCTCCACGAAACTTCCTTTCAAACTTTTGTCTCCCAAGTATTCATGATCATGACAACTGAGTCAAATTTTTCCTTCGAGCATGCAGTAGGTATAAACACTTTAAAACTCAAAGGCCTAGTCTTTTTTTTCTTTTTTTTTGGCTAACAACAATATTTTTTTGATCAAAAACAGAAATCACCTTTCCCCTTTGCATCACTCACATCCTCAAAAACAAAAATAAAAGGAGGAATGTTCGCAATTGGGATTAGCCCAGAGAGGTTACAATTAGCGGCCCAAGAAGCCAAATTGTGAGGTATCATATTAGCAAATCTAAGAATTTTAGACACTAGACGCCACCAAAAGAAGACAGAGAATTCCCTGGCTTCCCTTATAATTGTGTCAATAGCCCACTCCGGGGAAACATCTAGTCAGGACTACCTTTTCTTTTGGGGGGTCACAACAGTTTAAGTTGGAATAATGATGGGTACTCTCAAAGAGTAATGTCATGCTTTCTAAATTTTAATTCCAAATTTTCATCTCAAATAATGTAGTAGGCCCACTGATGGGGACCACTTCAAAATCATCCAATCAGAGAAGGAGTAATGCTATGCTTCCCAAATTCTAATACCAAATTCTCATCTCAAATAATGTAGTGCCAATCAAAATCCAGTGGAACCATCGACTACTATGGGGTCACTTCAACACCCTTCAATTAAAATCCAATAGACTCACTACTACATCATTTAGAATAAGAATTTGGGATTTGAATTTAAAAGCATAGCATTATTCTTCTCAAATATGGCATTCTCAAGGCAAAGCGCATGCTAAAAGAGCATGGCCATAAAAAAGGAATCTGCTAAAATGCACCCACCAAATTTCACTCTACACTCGTATTATGTGGTGTGTTGAAGTACATGCAACACGAGTTAGAAAAGTTTATACTGAAAAATTATGTACCTAACAGCCACAAAAGAACCAAACGATAGATATAGGCCATGTTTGGATGCCTTCAGGCGAATTGGATAAATAGTCCCATTTAATTTGACTAATCTTGAAAAATCTCAACCATAGCCCTCATGTGATAATTAGTGGCTCAAACTCCGCACTATTTAATTAAAATGAACAACTAGCTAGTCCCGCACCAAATTTGTGATCCAAACACTCGATTACTTAAGTTAAAATGAGCTAATAGTACAATCCCCCATCCCCTTTAATCATGCACAACAAAGGTGGCCATAAAATTTCAAGTCTACTTAGTGGACAAGTCATATGTACGAAAAAAACACTTATAAGCATTCAACAAAAGATGGCAGAAACCGAATATCAAAAGTTGCGTAAAATTAATAATTTGGTAATAAATGAATTTCCCAAAAAGAGTGAAATGAACTACCCACCCAAAGGAATAAAAATCAAAAGGATAAGATGAGATCCTTTACTGAAGATCTGATTAGTCAAATATTTATACGTACGGGTCATGTGTATGCTGATTATGGTTTAGAGGAACAGTAAGAACCTAAGAAGCAGTAGTGCGGCAAAATTGGGGACGCACGCGAACTAAGTCCGTGACGAGTTCGGCAGCAGTTTTAGTGTGCCTTAGTGCGTGTCGACTCCATTTCAGTTCTTCGTCATGTCTAAGACTATAAGGTGAAAGGGACTTTAAGCCCTAGACTAGGTCTCAGCACATTTGTTTTCTTTTTCTTTTAAAACCTCTCTTTCTTTAGTATTTATACTTAAACCCCCAAATTATTATTTTTTATGGAAAAATAATTATATTGTTAAATTTGAAATAAATAAATAATGGTAAAATAGTTTATATATACTACGGAGTACTATATAAATATTATATGAAATATATTTTTAATATTTTACTTAAGTACCACTATCGCACGCGTACTGGTGATTTTGAAAAAATTGTCGAACTCTCTGCACTCGCGTACCCCCGATCCTCACTGGTGCCTCCTAGGCAAGAACTTAATACTAAGCAATGTATGAATTAGTGTTCCCATTTTAAGTGACTTTCCACATAAAAATTTCAAAAACGTGTGAAAATGGAGTTAATTACGTGCCAATATGGGAGCATTGGGAGGTTTTCCGCATCAAAATTTCAAGACATGTTAGAGTTCTCGGTTCTCCTTCCACTTTTGAATAGTTGCAAAAGTAGTGCTCAAGAGCACGGAAGCACCTGATTTCCTCACCCCATGAGTTAAAAAATAAAGAAAAGAATTCTACTAATAAATGACTAAAATAAGGATGCAAAAGAGGAAAAAGTACACCTACCCGGCCCCCCAAAAAAGAAAAGAGAAGGTAAGCTAAAAACGCGGGAACATAAACACGTTTTGAAATTCAGATAAAATATCATGGATTAGAATATTGGTCAAACGGGTTAGTTAATGACACCCTTTCGTATTTGGGTTTTGAGTACCCCTAGTCTTTGCCTTATTGGTTAATGCAGTTCCAAGCATTAGCTAATAAGAGAGATGAGCGAGTAATTTTGGGATGAATAAAATTATAGTTTTAAATTTTGCAAGGGATTATTTGCTCAAATCACGCTGACGGATCTGCGATTTTGGAGAGAAGAAAAACTGTGTTCGTATTACGCAGTTGTGGTGGGCATCAAACGCAGTTTGTAGGTGTTTGTTTGCACAAATTGTGCTATTAGATCTGCAATTTTGGAGGGGAAAAATTGTCTTGTCTTCGCATTCAGTACGTGGTGGGCACCATACGCTGGTCGCAGGTATTTGTTTGCCCAAATCGCACTGGTAGATCTGCGATTTTAGAAAGAAAAACATGTGTTTGCATAAAGCAATTGGGGTATTTTTTACGGTTCTCTCTATGTTTGATCAGTTGCACAACATATTAACTAAACACCTAAATCGCATTAAGTAATTATATTTTTAAATAGATCTACAAATCACAATCAAAATCGCATAAACACATATAAACAACGGGCTGAATAAAACATTAAAATCCCTTACCGCTGTTTACGCTTCTTTAGAAAGTTCTTCAACGACATCTTCCGAGCAATAGGCAGATCTAAAAAAAAAAAAAAAAAAGTACTCATTAATTTACTAATTAACTCTAAAAATCAGTATTTGCGTACTATAATCCTATTATAAATAATTATTTAAAAAAAAAAAAAAAAATAGAAAATAATGACCTCGTCTAAGTATCTCCAGAAACTGTAATCCATCGGTTGGAGGCGGTGCAAGTCCCAAATCTGTGGACTCCATAGTTTTTTCGACTCCTTTCTCAGCAACCTTGAAAATATTCTCCGCCTAAAACAATTATTAAAACCAATTTTTACCAAAAAGGAAAAAAATAATAATAATAAATTCATAATCTAGAAACTAATATATATATATATATATAAAATTGAAATGTTTAGATTAACAAACCTGGTGTTGAGGGACATCGAAAACGGAGACGGTTCCATTATAAAAAATCGTCATAGGAGCGGTTTCTGGAATGTGCTCTGGACCAGGCCTGAATTCAATAGAATACATATAGATACATATCATCTCTGTGTATATACATATATATATATATATGTATATGTGTGTGTGTGTGTATGTAGACTTTGAATTAATTTTTTTTTTAGATACCTGAAAGTGGGAGTATAAACAGGCAGAGATGAAAGAAAGTTCTGATCAAAATACGGAGTGGACGGAACCGACGTATTCGAAGCAAACGCATTGCCATTTTCCGACGATTTCGGAATCACGTTTTGATTCACAGAGCCAGATACGATCAAACTCTTGACGAGATCTGGATTGAGTTTCGAAATCACATTCTGAATATCTGCACAAAAAAGTAAAAACACATAATATAAGGTTCGATTAAAAAAAAAAAAAAAAAAATCAAATCGGAGGAAAAGAGACGATCGATTGGAAGACGCGTTTACCGCGAAAACTGCGTCGGCGAACGAAGAGCTTGTGAGACTGAGATTTGGCAGAGGTCTCCTTCTCCATCCGGAAGAAATCGAGTTCTACCGCTGATTTGACCATTTCGGATATTTTTTGGGAGTTTAGTATTTTTGGCTTTTGAATAGAGTTTTTTTAGGGGAAGAGTGGGGGGAAAGGGAATGAATAAGTAGTGATGAGATTGATGATTTAAATACTAAATGGAGGGGTTGAGGCAAAATCGGCACGAGATTAATGAGATATTTATTTATTTAGTATAGGGTACTATTTGTGAGTGGGGTTTAGTACGCGATGGGACACGTACCTCACGAGGTGTCATGAAGTAGCAAACGAGTTCCACCTGATTCGACGAAGTAAAACCCTACAGTAGTGTGTGTTGGACTTGGCCCTATTTAAAAAACAGAGGGGGGGCCCACTTCGATGGCGTACCTACAACAACATTTATTTATGCAAAAGCATGTCTATCAATAATAATAATAGCATTTGTGTGTTTTATAACCCAATTAAGCGTTGAAAATGAAAAATTTTATTTGGTATTATTTATTTCTTTTCAGTGTGTTTGATAATATAGCACTTAAGTAAAAAAGCAGTCAAAAATTTACTGAAAACTTTAAGTGAAAAATTTCTACTGAAAATAATCACTAAATGCAGTCTGTTTCAATACTTGAAACACTGATTTCAACATTGTAAATGCAATCGCTTAATGTATTAAGTACTTAAAATTCAGCACTTAATTTTCAGTACTTAATTTTCAGTATTATCAAACGGGCCTTAGGTGTACACACTACTTTAAATGCGTGTATTTTATGATGTGTAAGTGGTGCACACAAAAGTGAAAAAAAAATTCAAACAGCATAAGGTACATGCATTTAAAGCACAGTGTGTCAAAAAATGTGTATAAAAGTGTGTACACCTATCATTATTGCATATCTATAGTGATATAGATAAATGTAGGGTAAAATTAAATTAATTTTCCATATGAAATGGTGGAGTGTTATAGTGGTGTCGGAGCCCAAACGACAGACTCATTGCAGTTTGGTGTGTGTGCGTGTGTCTTGTTTTCTTTCTTTCTTCTTAAATGTAGAGGCTTTGCCGACTAGCCATTTTTTACCCCTTTTTTTTCTTCATCTTAGAGATTGAACCAAAAAATAAAAATACCAAACCGGCAAAGCCTTTGCTGGCCAACTCTCACACGACAAATCTTTTGCCATTTGACCGTAGAGTAAAAAAGTTAGCTGTATGCTATACTTAAGTTTCGCTAGTCTAATTTACTCGATTTTACAATTTAAGCTACACCACTGCAGACTACCCATACCTTATGATACATATGATTCGTAATAGGAAACATTTGTATAATTAGGGGTGTCAATTTTTGATACGACAACCTGTTTTACTGAGACAGCCTAATTATGACACGACGCGATTAAATTAAAATGGTTTGTATCATAGATGATTAGAACTCGAAACTAAAAACCAAATACAAAACATACAACTCGATTATGACACGATTATGACATGTCTAACTCGAATTGTCATCCCAATGACTAGATTTGGTCTGGAGATAATAGGGTTTTATGGGAACCTCACCAGCCAGAGGTTTCCAAAAACAGAGCAGAAAGGCATAAAATTTACGTATATTTTCAGTAGCTTATTGGTTCTTTTTCACCTATTTTGGTGAATATATATATATATATATGTATATATGTATATTTATACATAATATTACTTCAAATTGCGATAACTTTTGTTCTAAAAATCTGAATTTTGAAATTTTTGATATTTTGGTATTAGAAATACAAGATCTATCAAACGAGATCAATATTGATTCCAACTCCGAGGGAACAAGAACATTGAATTTTACCTAAATCTCAAAAATGTATATATATATATATATATATATATTTTTGGCATGTGTCCTGTAATAGAGTTATGGTCGTTTGATTCAAACAGAAAATGTCATTTATTTGTCTAGAGTCGCTGAATAGAAAAAAAATCGAGAGACCGGTTGGTGGCCCTCATTACATGCAAACGAGTTCCACCTTATTAAAGGGAGTAGACCCTAAAATAGTGTGCTGGACTTGGCCCTATAAAAAAAAGGGTTTAACTACATGAACCTCTTCTAAGGTTTAGCGAAATTACATGGACCTCCCCTTTATGTTTTAAAATTACACGGACCTCCCTTCTAGCATGAATTGTCATAGTCCGGTCCCACAATAGCGGAATCGAAACTTGTGGCACGCCACCAAGACTACTCCAATTCATTAATGTTCCCAAAAGAATTAGTTTTAAGAACACGCAGTGAAAAAGAAACACAACTCTCAATTCAGTACATACCGGAGCCAACCAAAAGAGTAAACTTTTCGTCCGGAGGGTTCAAAACTTAATCCAACTAATTTTCCCTTAAAAGGGTCCCAGAAGAAGCTTAAGTTTGTAATTAGAACATTTGAAAAGGTTTGGAAGCAGGAGAACCAACCAGGCTGGCAGGGGGTATTTCGAGCTGTCGAGCGTCTCTCTCGACCGGTTGAAAGTCCCATCAACCAGGTGCATTTGCTGAAGTTTCAAATAGAGGGGCATCTCTTCGACCTCTTCGACTGGTCGAAAGTCCTTTAACAGCAAAACCACTGGTTTTAGTCCAACTTTCAATACGACAAAAAGTAACCTATCGAAATCCATTTCTTTCGAAACTTTGTAGAAGGTAATTAAACATATATATCAACATGTCCTTTTAAGGAAAACGTTTACCAAACTCTTTAAAGACATGTTTGGCTTAATTCTCATTAGTGCCACAAGTCTTGAATAAGCATAAACTATTGACTCCTTTACGTACTTAACTCCAAGCTCATGAGTTATTTCACAACTCCAACATATCAAAAGACATACATGATATATTACAACGTTCAAAACATATCTAGAGCTTCTAGGTTCTATTACAATACTATCATTCAATTCTATTACAAGTTCCTTAACGAAGCAAGTTAGACAATCATTTCTATTACAAAACAACGAGATAACCAAGATGAGTCGCCTTCTAAGTGAACCCCCAACATCTCGTGATCACTTTCCCGATTCCTCGTCGGCATTAACACCTGAAATGGTTATTTGAATAACCACACATATTTGATTTGTTTATGCTAACACTTAGTGAATAAAACAACAATGCAAGTGAATGATAAACATGCTCGTATTCACATCTCTACATTTCATACTAGTCTCCGGAGTCCCACGTGTACGTTCCATTCTCCTAATCCGTGACTCCTCGCCAATAAGTCCACGTGAAAAGGTAAGACCCACGTTTCTTTTCTTCAAACGTGCGACCTTATGCCTACAACAGCTCCACAACGATGGCTTGATACACGTACTCTTTTTACCCAAATAACACCTCAATGTGCTCAAATACATTTCACCATACTCTCGATATAATCAAAACATTTCACCATACAATTAGGCCTACGTATTAATATAGACGCCCAATATGAACTACGCAACATATATCTATAATTTAACACATGTTTTTCATACAAAATATGAATACAGGTCAAGAAATCATTCCAAAACACATAGTTGTATCATTTACCTCTGAATAACGCTCCTAAACTTCGTTCCAAAGAAAATCCGAGCACAAAGATCGTGGAAAATTCCGTCTAGTACAATTAATATCGATCAAAAGTCCAATTATCAACTTTTTAGGAAAATTCTAATAAAATAAGTTTTCAGAAAACTTAACCAAACAAGCCCTAGTGAGTATCAAAATGACGGCCTGACCTCGAGGAGTTCGAATATGAAATCTAGGAAAAAACAAACGGACGAACGGTCGTCGTTTGGAGTCGTGAAGATCGAAGCTTCAAAATCCCCCTTTTGGCCTCTCTAGATTTAGATTTAAAAAACTTTTATAAAAATTTCTAAGTCATCTCTATCTATATATAGGCAACACTTTTGGAATTGTGTTTACCTCCCCACGAGTTTTAAAAACTCCTAATCATCCTCTGAAACTTTTAACACGCCTAATTCATCGCTTCACAAGTGAAAACTAAAAATTATAAAAGTTTTCGACTAAGTTCGGTTTGGTTGCTAAAATGCAAGTTTCTACATGACTTTTTTGAAATTGCTAATTTGCCTACCAATTCTATAGCGTGTTAATTTGTCCTCACCAGAATACTAAAATTAACATCAGAAATAAATATTAAACCAGAAAATAATACAGATAATGAAATACACAGGTAAACATTTAGGGTATTCCATAATGACCTTCTCAATCTCGGAGAGACATCATAACATCAAACACTTATTCAACACCGTCCCAATGGGTTCTCTTATACAGATACCCAATCGACTCGTGAGTTAAAACTCACCAACACATGTGCCACAAATGCACAACACACCACAATATCATGCATGACAATGTAATAAAATGCAACAACACACATGCGGGTGTTATATGAATTTATTATTTAACCCTTACTTTGTTTATCATTTTACTAAACTACACACACATCTCTCTCTCTATATATATTGTGTGTATATATATAGATATAGATATAGATATACAAGTACATACATAATATATGGACATATATATATATATGAACATGAATTTGTTCAAAAAATCAAAAGTTTAAACCCAAAATCAATACGTTCCAAAAGTTAATTTGTTGCTAAGATTTAAACCCAAAATCAATTTGTTCCAAAAACCTAAACTCTAAACCCAAAATATCAAACCCACCTCAAAGATGTATACAACTATCTATGTATATATGTATTCAATGGCTATATGTATACGAATATGTATGTACATATGGTGTGAATGCATGTATGTATGGTCTGTATATATGGTGTACATGTATGTATGCATGTATATATGTATATATAGTAGAGAGAGAGAGAGAGGGAAAGGGAGGTCTCTGTACATTTTTCAATTTAGAGGGGAGGTGTATGTAATGTAAATCCAAACATCAATGGAGGTCTGTGTAATTTTGCAATTAGAGGGGAGGTCTGTGTAATTTCGCTAAACCTCAGGGGAGGTTCGTATAATTAACCCAAAAAAGGGTGTACCAAAGTGATTTTGGTGTACCTACACCATTTGTTTCTGGTAAGATCATTTGTTCCGTGATAGAAAATATTTGTTCTCATTAACAAATGTTTTCTATCACGGATCAAATATTCTCTACCTGGGAACAAATATGTCACGGCCCATCCCGCTACGCGCGGAAATAGGACACATGGCACGCCACCAAGCCTCATCCAATTTAATTAAAGTAAAACAGTAGCAGAAATCATAAGTAGAAATCATAAAATCAAAGTCATAAAAAGTTTTACTCAATCCATTTTGAAAACATCAATCCAGTCGACTGCTTTTTATCTCAGAGCATAAAATAAATCAATAGCCCAATTCAGTCAATTGTGTCAGGGGCCCAATCGACTGTGGTATCCAAATCCCAATCGACTGGCACTTGTCTGGTCGACTGGTACTCTATTCATGCAGAACCTCCCATTCTGAAACACAATCCAGTTGATTGTTCTCTCAACCCAGTCTACTGTTTTTGTTCACAAAACGAAAATAAAATTCCCAACCCAAGGATCCAGTCGACTATGTCAGGTACCCAGTCGACTGGTTTTCCCAAATTTACACATTCTGTAGAATTTCAAACCATGGTTATCCCAATCCGCTCCAAAGTGGTCCTTATTATAGAACAACATATTTAAACCATAAATACAAGAGTTTTACTATCGATTACAACCAAACATATCCATCCTGAGGTTATCAAGTTAGGACAAAACATAGTTCTAGTTACTTAGAAATTCGTTATTATAACATCAAAATGAAATAAAAAAACATGTACAAGGATAACCCCGTCGTCCCATCGGCCTCACTCTTTTCATTTCTTCTTTCCTCTCTTCATATCACTTGTAATGGAGTAAAGCTCCACTGCTCAGCTCTATGCTAAGTGCACAAATTCTAATATATGCATATATGATAAATCATGCTTTAATCTCATAACTCACATCAAAATAGTCTCTAGGGAGAAAATACGCATTCATCCAGTAGCAGCAAGTCCAAGCCTACAATCGTTGCATCCCCAAGTGCCCTGGCAAGTCCAAGCCTAACCATGCACAGTAGTCGTCACTACTAAAATTCTCAAACATCGAGAAGCTTTCTCTGGCATGAATTGTATGAGTTTCCCCTTTGACTGACATAATCACTTAACATGCTTACGTATAAATTAGACATGCTTTTCACAGTTAAGCACATGCATAATTAACTGGACTACTATTAACACATGAATTTCGCCCGGATCACAATTTCATCGTCGAAAATCAAAACATGTATATTTCGTATATAACATACATTATAATTTTATACCTCGTGCGATTTCTCTCTAACTTTGAAGGAAGTACTAGGGGAGCGATTAAACGTCGGACAGATTTTGAAAGATTCCTACAAGTATATAGGTGTTTTCTCCAAAATTCCAACATTAAGATTTTCTAGCAAGTTTGCCGAACGTGGCCTAAGAGGTATCAAAATGAAACTCTTATCTCGAGAAGTCCACATATGAATTTTGGAGAAAAACTGACGATCAAAAGGTCATCAATTTGCATCGTGAAGCTCGTGGGAATAAAATCTCCCTTTCTCTCTCTCTCTCTCTCTCTCTCTCTCTCTCTCTCTCTCTCTCTCTCTCTCTCAGAAAATTTGTTTGTGGATAATTTATTAAAAATATCTTGAGTTTACTATATATAGGCATCACTCTCAAAAATTACATTTAACTCCCCATGAGTTCTCCAAACTTCTAATTATTCCTTGAAATGTCTTACATAGATAAATTATTACTTCACGAGTGAAAACTACAAATTATAAAAGTTTTCGCTTAAGTTCCGTTGAATTTCTAGATAACTTACCTTTTACACAACGTATCACTTATGTTATCACTACAATGTTCAAAGTGATCTAAAACAAGGTCAACATTATCAGAAATTACTCTATACAGGTAAAATTACTATTCACATATATCAAATAAAGTCAAATAATATTTAATCCACATAAATGTCATTTACTTATACGAATGCCTCATTGATTGTTGGATTGCCGTGTACTCACTTGATACTCCCCGTTGACCCAAAGTCTGTTAGGAAAATGCGTTCCCAGAATCCATTGACGGCGCGTATAAGTTGGTACTGCAAAAAAAAATTACGTGAAAACTACAATAACCCTACAAGGGCGGAACTAGGGTTACCTTGAACTGCAAAAACGGGTTGCTATAGTAGACGAATCGAGAACACGGGCTCGATAACAGCTCACGATCTTCTACCGTATTCCTTTGCTGCCAGAATATCGAACTAAGTGTGGGCTCTTTCAAAATCCTTTTAGCTTTCTGCTCTTCCCTCTTTACGTTCTATTTTCTATTCCCAGTTATAACACTCTCTTTAATTGCTGTGACGATTCAATCCCGATCACATTGATCCGACAAAGATGTGTTCGTCAGGAGGACTAAACGATCTCCGATTTACTTGAATTTTTTACAGCAGCTCCGTCTCGACATCAGGAACGTTGTGTAAAAAATTCAGCAACTTTCGATCACTATCGAGCAGTCCGAAGCTCTTTTAGTGAGCATTGTCCGACGCTAGCGATCTTCACTCCTATGTCTCTTGAATGCTCACAGAGACTAGGGTTTGGTGGAAACCCTTCTAGAAGAAAGCTAGGAGGTCAAGGGAAGCTTAGAATATGAAATCATGCAACCTGAGAGAAGAGCCAAGGCAGCATATATATAGGCTACGATAGGGACCATAAGAAGTCAATAAGGAATAGGCTTCCTTATGGAATTAGGAAACCCTAATTCGAACTGAATCAGATTCCTATTTTCATAAATTATAATTCATACCACTAAAGAATTATAATTGCACTCCTACCCTTATCTCAAAAATATATTTCGAGCTCCATGTTATTAAATGCTTATTATCTCCCCACGTTAAGATTACAAATATCCATTTAATTAAATATAATTACTGACAATCACATTTAATTAATCTCTTAAAATTCCTTGAGATCCTCTGCTTAACTTATCTGATATGTCGGATACAAAATCCACCTGCAGGGTTTGACATAATCAAAACTTATAAGCTTTCTCAAGGGGATATCATTAATCCCAAAATTGAGACATGGATTCCATCATTAATTAATATCCACCACACAATTAATATTGCCACCCAATCCAATGAGATATTGACCCATTTAAGGATCTCACCCTTTTAGGGATCAAAGTATAAATATCAAATGTACGTGTCTATAAATTAAATTAGGATTTAGAGCATAAGCACTCATAATAGTCATGAGGTATTAATTATCTTATAAGACAGTATAAAGATAATTACCCCAAGTCGGTCCCGTTTAATACACAAAATGTACCAGTATGGTGAGTTGAAACTATACCGTTTCCCGCAGTCAAAACAAACCTACTACAACACCATGCTGCAGTCCTACCGATGGTGTGTCCAATCCATCTGAGACTGTAAACCAAAATCTTACATTCTACAAGATCCGATGGTCTGATCTTCCCTGTGCAAGCCGAACTCTACACACCAAACCACCTACTATGTAGAGTGAAAGACACACATGCATAATATTAAATAAACAATATAATGCAAATATTGCCCACACATATTCTCATTAAAAATGGATTAACTGATTTTATTAAAGGAATAATAAATCAACTACATAAAGCATGGCTTTTAGTATACATCCCTAACAAAGTCAGCCTCATCTCAATTATCAACAAACATTAATAATTCACATGATTCCAAAAATGCCTTACTAAAATATGCATTTCCGGGACGGGTGTGACAAAATATTTCCTACCCAAAACTAATTTGGTATATACACCAAAACCACGTTGGTCATGTACTGAAGTTTTTTCCCAAAAAAAAAATTAAAATTAAAAATGAGTTTGTTAGCGTGAACCAGTTTTAGCTTTGGGGATGTATAATTTGTATTTTGGGTCTTATTGGTACTGATCCCTTTCCCAAAAGTGAGACCCTCCATTGGTTTATGGCTAGATTTGGTCTAGCGATAGTAGGGTTTTTTTTATGGGAACCTCATCAGTCATAGGTTTTCGAAAACAACACCGAAAGACATAAAATTCTTGTATGTTTTCAGTAGCTTATTGGGTCCTTTTCACCTATTTTGGAGAAAAAAATGTATTTATACATAAAATTACTTCAAATTACGATAACTTTTGTTCTAAAAGTCTGAATTTTGAAAATTTTGATATTTTGGTATTAGAAATACAAGTCTATCAAACGAGATCAAAATTGATTCCAAATCCAAGGGAGCAAAAACATTGAATTTGCAAAAACATATTTTTTTGCATGTTTCCTGTAAAAATATATTCATTTTATAGAATTGGCATACAAAGATGTGTAAATCTAGGAAAAAAAGTACATGAAAAAAACTCCAATAAATAACAGAGTTATGGTCGTTTGATTCAAACAGAAAATATTGTGTTTGTAATAACCTGTATTTTTAAATGCATATAAGACTTGGTATTGGTCACTACATACATGTATGATCCTTACCCTTCTGTTGGAAAATTTGTGTCCCAATCGATTGGTATATTTCCCAACTGCCACTTTTGACTCCCAATCGATTGCCCATTTTTCTAATCGATTGCCCTTTGCCGACATACCCAATCAATTGCCTTCATAAATATCTGCATCCATTCGATTTCCATCTGGTCCCAATCGATTGCCAACCTATAGAACTTGGTCTCAAAGTTTTCCTTGTGTTTTGACGCGTATTTTCTATATGTAGGGCTTCATTTCGTGCCTTGGGAGTTTGTTGGGTAGTTTTCTTGAGAGAGAGAGAGAGAGAGAGTGTGTGTGTGTGTGTGTGTGTGTGCGTGTGTGTGTGTGTGACTTATATATATATACACACACTCATATACATATATATACCCACATACCTATATATAGACACACAAACTGCCCAAGGCAAAGAAGAGAAGAGTAAGAAAGAAAGAAAGAATAAAGGAATAATAGACAGAGAAGGAGAAGAGAAGAGAGAGAGAGAGAGAGAGAGAGAGAGAGTGAGTGTTTGAAGCTTTGAAGCTCCATAGATTCCACACACACCACACATACCTTAGGTGAATTATAAACTCACTTGGTCCCTTTAGTATGATGTTTTACAGTAATACTGGCCCTTTTACCTGTATTTGTCAGTATGTAGATATATCTTTGTATTTTTGGATCCGTATATGTAAGTTACGATCGTACGTGATGGAAACTTTGATGATAGTTTATATGGATGTTAGCACTTGAACCATTGAACCCTTAGATAGATTTAAAGGACAGAAGCCCCAAGCGCTCAAGCCCGTTGGAGCGCTCGAGCTTTAAAATGTATGAAATGAATATTTTGCCCTTGGGTCCACAAGTTCTATAAATACCGAGCATTTCTCAGCATTTTGTGCATTGGGATTAGGGTTTTCCAAAGAGTGTCTTTGAGAGAGCCTTGGTGAGTCCTTATGCTTCTACACACACACACACACATACACATACACACACACACACACTCATATTAACACTTGCATGGCTTCCTAAACACCTCACACACACTTTTCTTTATACATGAACACACCAACATACTTGTGAGAGAGGTCCTTGAGTTGAAGACTTGAAGATCAATGTGCAAAGGAAGGGAATGAGGAGCCAAAAGTACTCTTGAAGTGGTATTGGAGCTCAAGATCACACTTATATCTCATCTTCTTCAACATCAATCATCAATGTCATCATCTAAATTTTGGTGAGTACTTATATTTGCTTACAATCATGTTTTTCAAGCTTATATTGACGATCAAAGGCCATGCATGCAACATGCAATAAGATTTTAAAGCTTAAAATTTGCTACTAAAGGTGACACTGTTTTGAACTACTAAACCTGAACGCTCGAGCTAGCGCGAGCTCTCGAGCCCAATGAATAGGCTAGGCCTTAGCGCTCAAGAGGCCGGAATGCTCAAGCTTAGCTGTGATTAAGAGAATAATTTGTTGCATGTAATCTTTAAGATGAATTATGTTATGTATGGTGGTACTAAGTGCTGGGTTACTTGTACCTTGAGTTAAACTATGCTTGCATGTGCTTACTAAAAGCTGTACGTTATAATGTTTGAGTAGTACCATAGAAATGTATAGCTTTTATAAAGAAAAGAAGAGGGAATCCTGAAATTTACAAAGGCGAGCGCTTGAGCTCGTTGGAGCGCTCGAGTTTACTATTTTATAAAAGAATATGTTTTCTTAACCTGGTAATGTGACAACCCTATAAGGCTTATACGTGCGACATTCGAGAACTACATAAACGGTAAAGTAACATACTTAAGTACATCATTCCAACGATAATGTGCTTTAATGATTGTACCACGTGCGTTAGTCGATTATGATGCAGAAGTCGTAATAACGTTAATAACAAGACGATCGTATCCGTTAGTCTGGTCTTTGTGTTTCGTTCGTGTGATCAGTCTGAGAAAGAGTAAAGAGTCTTGATTCAGATGTTGAAATGGTAATAGCCATTTGGGCTGATATCAAGCAAGTGGCCAATGGGGCAAGATAACAAATTAACCAAGATCGAATAGAATCAGATTGGGGTTACCAAGTAATGAGGCCATAAGGCAGAGATGTCAAGCAAGTGACCATAAGGTAGAGATGACAATATGGTAACCTAATGGCCGTAAGGCAAGGATATTCCAGGCCAACGGCACTTGTGCCGATGTATGCAAAGAGTCGAGTTGTGAACGATTGGATTGGTGATCCAAAGTAAGTTGAGTTTGTAGAGATTGAACTTACGGTTCAAAGTAAAGTCGAGTTGGTACAAATTGGGCCAATAGTTCAAAGTGATCAATCCATTAATGTTGATTGTGCTTCCAATATCTGAGTGTGGTAGTGAACGTCTTTTAATGTACATAACACGTCGAGATTAATTAGATTAAGCAAGACTTATCAATAATGTTTTCTATAGAAGAATGAAACAGAATGTTTTGCTTTATTAACGATTAACCAAATGTTTTCTGAGCATGTTTTAGTGCAGTAAGTTTACTCACTCAGCTTGTATGCAAGCTGACGACTTTTATGTCTTGGATAATCATTTGTCCAGATCTCACAGAGGTAGACTATTCTGAAGAGGAGTACGCCGAGGAGGGTTATGGATTCGCAAGTTAGCTGGCGAGAGTTGAATACTCGGAGCTTTATCATCTTTTTGTTTAGTTGAGGCACTCGATGCCGATCTTATTATTACTAAGTTGTAGGGCTTTATGTCCAAGATATTATTCTCGGTTCTTTTCCCCTTTCTGTGAGATTCTAATAATGGGATTTAAAACTCTGATGTTTAATATTATGTATGCCTAGAACTACCATGCTTATTATTACTGTTTCCCTTTACTATTTATTAGTTTAGTCTTGGTTCTTCTTGTTATGGACAATCATACGATCCTCAACTTGCCGTGTATCCATGGGACCAAAAGAGAAAATGTTTTTAATTTTTCCTATTTTGGCTACACCGGGGCGTGACATTTACATAGTTTAAAGAAGGAAAGATATAGCTAAAATGTCTCCCACAATGTTTAACTTCTGGACTGTTATTCGCATTGAGAAGACGAAGTCCCAATCGATTGGGCCCTTTCCCAATCGATTGTCATAGCCCTAGACTCAATCGATTGGACTTATATCCAATCGATTGCCATTAGTTTTATCCCAATCAATTTCCAAATTTAGTAATCGATTGGAATTGTTTGAGATCCAATTGATTGGACTTGTCCCCAATCGATTGTTACTGTCTTTAACCAAATCGATTAGACCTCTGTCCCAATCGATTGGAAGTTACAAAACATGGATAGTTTCTGTTAGCTATTATATGAATTGTTCGATTGTTCAAATGTCATTTTATACTTCTCTTATGCAGCTATGCGATAAATAAGAGATAATGTGATACCAGAGTATAGTACGGTTATGAATAACAAAATAATATTATGACGTTAGATAATATGTTGATCGTGAATCAGTTTGATATCTGTTTCATGTCAATCAGAGTAGTCAAGCCACAATGGGATGTCATGTATCGGTATTAGTATGGAACTTAAATAAGTTTGATAAGTTATGGGAATCATACGTGGGTGGACATTTGGTCATGATATGTCCTCAAAAGCAGTGGGCTGTGGATATATCCTTAAGCAGTGGCAAGAACAAGTCCTCCTAAGATAGCCAGGTGATCTATGAGATGTCCTTAAAAGTAGTGGATTGTGCAGTGGGGTGGGATCACTAGTAGACATCGCTAAGTTATGGCAATAGTATGATATGCCTTGATTCAAACGTTGTATCCCTGATACGCAATGGGCTATGCATATATCCTTAAAAGCGAGGGATAAACTGACGTGGTGTCCATGATACACAGTGGGCTGGGAACATGTCCTTAAAAGCAAAGGACAAAGTGGTGGTATATCCATAAAAATTAAACGATTGAGTCTGATCTTTCAGTCAATAGTATATTAGTTATCAGTCTTAGGATAACAAGACGATAATGATTTGGTTAACGATGGTTCGAATAAGGAGAAGATACTATCTAGTAGAACTTTACTTATATCCTTTCATAACACTGTTATTACTTCATATAACTGGTAGCTCGTTAGTTCATACTCACTCGGCTCTCAGTAAGCTGACAGCCATTTATGCCCAGACATTCCCAGTCCAGACTACCCTATTCCTGACAATGTAGGTAACTAACTGTACGACGACGTCTACTACCCAGAGGGTAGCCCCACCAATGTGGAGTACATTGGGGAAGACTATTACGCTGATGAATACGTTTACTCCAGTTGAAGAGTAGCATAGGTTGTAGTTTATATTATTGTTATCGACTTTGATTAGTAGGTTTTTATTGAGGAATATGTTGCCTCCAGACTTGTAATATTATGTTAACTCTGATGCAATAATTTAGGGATCTTATACATGATGAGTTTAGTTTCTATTACTATTCTTTTTACCTCCTTGTTGTTTAGAACTGTGTGGTGTGGAAAATTCAGTGATTTCACCAGTCATTGCTTGTGGACCCAAAAATGAATTTTATTTTCCCTATTTTTTTTATTCCGGGGCGTGACATGTTTGTTTGTATAGAGTTGCTAAATAGGAAAAAAAAAGCTCAAATTGAGAGCCCAGTTGTTGGTCCTCGTTACATGCTATTGAGAGTCGAGCTCACACGGAGAGCCTACCATGGCTTAGGTAATGTACAGGGTTTGGAAATTTAAACGTCCCGAGCAAAGTGGAGCAGTTTTTATAGAGGCTAATAACCTACTTCCTTATAATGAGAGCATAGTTAATACGAGAATTATTGACATGCCTAAGTGTGTGTTATGTGGGTGTGAAAAGGAATCGGTGGTTGGTGTGCAATTGAGTTGTCAATGGGTAAAAATGGAGTATACAAAAACTTCCCCAAACGGTGGTCGATGATGGTATGGGCTATTTGAAACAATCAAAACAAGTTTAGCATAAAAGGAAAATGCTGATGAGATGATTGAGTTTACTACCTATATATTATATGCAAGAGTTCAATGAATCCACAAATGCTCAGCCCAATATTAGCACTCCTCAACCTGGTCTCAGAGTGGAAAGACGGGTGCCACCTCCGGTGGATTGTTGAAGACTAAACATTGATTGAGCCACGTTTGATGAATTGGGGGCATTAAGTTTTTGTGTTTTTGCGAAATCATGAAGGGAAGGTCCTGTTTGCAGCATCTTTATCCAAGCTCATTTTGATGCCTTTTTATCACTGAATGCATGGCGCTTAAAAAAGGCTTTATTATATCTGTCGGCGGAGGGCATCACTGAAAGTAGTGGTGGAAACAAATGCTATGAATGCGGTTACTGCTTACAAGTCTTCATATTTTATATTTCCCCTTGCGGACACATTTTAGAGGCAACCAGACAGCTGATCATGATCGAAGTAGACGTGAAGCCCATAACTCATGTGCAAGTATAGGCAATTCGGCAGCTTATGAGCTAGCCAAAATCTTCAAGATTTTGTAGAATTTACGTATATGAAACGGTTCTCTCTCACCAAATTCTTGAACCACGTAAAACAATTTATAAGAAAAGTGCTTTATTTTAAAAGAAAAAGATATTATGATAAAAATAAAATAAAAATTGTAAGTTTTACGAGTCATTTTTTTTCTCACTTTTCTTATTTTAGTTAAGAAGACACCAAGACCAACTCCAATGCAAATGCATCAAACTTCAGTTTGATGCGCCACCTAGACGAGAAGCGCTCCAAGGGAAGCAGTTGAGGAACAACAAAGTAAGAATTTCAATTTGCTATCTTTCCCAAATGCATCAAACTGAAGTCAATTGGGAGAAGCAGCAAAAAATATTTTAATGATACTAACCAATATATATTAAGTGAAGGATTTGCACAGTCCTCAATAGTGGAATATAAAAAGTAGACAAATATTAAAGGGAATTGTTATTGCCACTCCATCATTGAACCAAGGCACTCCATGGTACTACTTTCAGAGCATGTGGTACAATGTATGCAATGCATGACATGCATGGTACCACATGCTTTAAAAGTGATAGGGCTTTGGTTCAATGATGGAGTGACAATAGCATCACCCACATTAAAATATGATAACATATTTAAATTTTGGCATGTCCTTTGGAGTGCATAAGTTTTAGACAATCTCCAACCCTTACATCAAAAGGGAATCTGAGGCAATTTGATGCAATTTTACAAAGCATCAAACCAATACATTTGCTTATTTACGGACTCTATTTCTGAGTGACCTTCATTGTTTATATGATTTCTCTCAATCTGTGACAGTTATTAAAGATTGGCTTTTTGGGTTGTGTTCTAGACACATTAAAGAAGATCTCCATAACAAATCATGCATTGAAAACACTCCTAACCCCTCCTAAGTTTTAGACAATCTCCAACCCTTACATCAAAAGGGAATCTGAGGCAATTTGATGCAATTTTACAAAGCATCAAACCAATACATTTGCTTATTTCAATCAATAAAATCAACATTTAATCAAATCAAAAGGATCCCATTAGGTGGATTCCTTTGTTTGCCTCTGTTGTTCGTCAGTCGTATTGAGTGGCCCTTGTTAGGCTTTTGTTGTGAGCCACTGTAGGGCTTTGGGGTTGGGGTGGGTTGGGTTGGGTGTGTGTGTGTGTGTGTGCGCGCGCGCGCACGCTGTCATAATCCAAGTAAGTACCAAAACAAAACAGGGATCCCATTATTAAGTAATATAAATTAAAAATAAATGAAAAGAAAATATTAAAATAAACAATAGTTGGTGTATGGGTAATGGGTTGGAGTTCACAAATAAAATTTTAAGGCAAACTTATGTTGGATAAATATGTGTTTTGGCCATGTTTAAGGGCTAATAAAAAGTGGGACCCACTTAGATTTTGAGTGGGGTCCTTGTGGATTTGTGTTCTCCTCCATGAGGAGATGAAGTTTGGATATTCACATGTCCAAAACTATTGACAGGTGAATAAAAAATTAATGCTCAACGGTTGCCCCTTACAAGGAGTTGATGAAATGAAAAAGGTTCACAACTTGCCTTGTCCCACATAGGAAAAATAGAAGTGGTCTTTAGTGTATTTATAGGGCTACTTCATGTTTTGGGTTTGGGCCCCAAGGGGTACCTAGTTTTGTGGAAGGGGGAGAACCTAAGGCCCTTTGGGTTTACTCCACACGCGCGCGCGCGCCGCCACCGCCGCGGTCCGGCCAGGCCGAGTCGAGTCGTGGTCGCGGGTGCGGCCCGCACAAAATATTTCTTTTTGGACCCCAGAATTTTCACACTTAACATGTGACAGAAAGTGTAAAGTCCAAAGAGTTACAGAACTCCAAAAGGCTGTTGTTACAACCTTTGGAGTTTCTGAACTGATTTGGAATTAATCCACAGATTTATTCCACTCCGTCCTCTGTCTATATATTGAAGCTCTTCTTTAGTTGGAAATACACACAGAAATACAAAGTCCTTCTTCTTCAATATTTCCTTCCTTGGTTTTCCTGAGAGAGCACGAAACATAGAAGTTCGCCAGAGTAGTTGTACACTGTGCAAGTACTATTGTTAGAAGCCGATGTATCCTGGGAGACAGACGCCGATGATTTCCTCAAGCACATCCGGTGAGGCGGCGAATCTATTTTAAGGAAACTGTGAACTATCACAGGCCTCGGTTTGATCAAGTTTTCAGTTTATGCTTTATTTACATTATTCTGTAATTTTCCTATTTTCTTAAATTGTAATTCAAAATCTGTTTATATCTTTCCGATTATATCAATATAATTTTCCAACAATCTTAAAACAAAATTATTTTATACATTTTACAAACAAAACAGATTCAGATTTGGAAAAACAGAATTGCTTTTGAAAATAGTAAAACAGTTTGGAATACAAAAAAAAAAAAAAAAAACTGCTATTGTAATTCTCGTTTTCTGTCCAAACGGTGCAGAATCAGGAAAAATTGCATTAGACGAAAAGTGTGCAGAATCACGTTTTGCTTGGGACCTAGCGAGCAGAATCTTAAAATTCATTTGTTTTCCTTATAATTAATTGAAAAGAAATTCTGCCGCTGTTAAAATTAAAAGGGAAAAATATTATATTTAATTTCTTTTTCCTTTGATAATTTTTTCAGAAATGGCAAGTGAGACTGTGAACACTGCTGCTGTCATGCCCGTTCCAGAAAATTATTGGTTTAAAATGCATATCTGAGATTTTTGAGAATTATTAATGTTGATTAATAATTGGAATGGAGTTGACTGAGGGTCAACAGTGAGTGTCAATCGAGGACTCGGGAAGTTGGTAATTCATGAGGAACTTGACATGATTAAATGGCATTTATATGGATTAAATGTTATTTGAATTAGCTGGTATATGTGAATAGTGAATATACCTGCTTTGTGTACTTTTCTGATAGTTTGATCTTGTTAGAGATCAATTGGAACGAATTAGAGATAACCAATGTGATACATTACACAAAAGGTAGGTTATCTAGAAATTTCACGAAAATAGTTTTCAGAACGAAATTACGGCGACAAACGGAACTTAATCGAAAATTTTTGTAATTTGTAGTTTTCACTCGTAAAGGCATAAAATGGACGTGTGCATCATTTCGGGAGTTAATTAGAAGTTTGAGGAACTCTTGGGGAGGTAAACACAATTTTTGAAATATATGCCTATATATAGAGGTAGCAAGATATTTTCAATCTTTACAACTTTTCTAAATTGAAAATCAAGAGGAGATTTGGGGGGTTGGTAGCTTAGAGCTTACAGACGCAAATTGACGGACTTCTATCCATTTGTTTTTCACCAAATTTCATATTTGAACCCCCCAAGGTAAGAGCTTCATTTTGATACCACTTAGGCATTGTTTGGCATAGTTTTTATAAAAGTCCTAATATTGGAAATTTGGAGAAAACGCGTGTAAACTTGTAGGCTTTGCGTAGGATCGGAGATTTGACGTTTAATCGGGCTTCTAGTCATTCCCTTAAAGTTATACGACGATAGCTCGAGGTATGAATTTCTAGCCTATGAGATATAAGAAAATTATATGTTTTAATTTTCGGCGATGAAATTCAGATCCGGGCAAGATCCACGTGTTAAACTTAGGGCCGTTAATTATGCACGCGCTTAAATGTGAAAAGCATGTCTAATTTTACGCGAGCACGTATATGTGATTATATGAGCATGCCATGTGTCTATGTGGGTCAAAAGGGAGTTTGATACAAGTTCATGCGGGGGTACGCCTCTCGATGTTTGAGAGTTATTGTAGCGACGGCTACTTGCTTGGTTTGGGAACTGGCCCTGCCAGAGCAGATGGGTCAATGGTTGATAGACTCTGGGCTTGCCATTGGCATCGCGGTTGATAGACTTTGGGCTTGCAGATATACCGGATGAATGCGTGTCTCTCTCCCTAAAGACTATTTGATGTGATTATGAGATTAAAGCATGATTTGCCATATATGCATATGTTAGAAATTGTGCACTCAGCATAAAGCTGAGCAATGGAGATTTACTCCATTGCAGGTATGAAGAAAGGAAAGATGGAACGCGAGGGATGAGGCCGTTGGGATCATTCGGAAGAATTGGGGTATAGATTCTTGTAATCGAATCATAGAAAGCTCTGGATTATTATTGGGTTGTTGTAATATTCTTTTGAAAACCTTTTAAGTTGGTTGGTAGTGACTCGGAACTATTGAGTTCACGTCTTGATGTTTAACATGTTGAATTTCATGTTTTATGAATTGTTGTAGCACTTATGAGATTTAATCCAATCGGACCCTTAACTTCATTAGTTAACATTTTCCAAACTTAGGCAAGTTGTTATACTTGTCCTTATAACTTTGGTAAAGATTGAAAGATTGGAATATGTTTAAAGTGTTGCAATGGGTGAAGGTTGGGTGATGCTTTAGCAAAATTTTGCTGCTAGAAGGAATTCTGCTACAGGGTCATTCGACCGGTCGAAGGGGGTCGTTCGACCGGTACCCCTGCATGAAATATTTTTCTACTACTTTCAGAAATTTTCAAAAGGTTTTGATTGGTTCCTAAGGTACCTTTGGGAACCCTTTCAACATAAATTCACTCGTTTTGAAATATAATTACGTTTTCAAATTTATATGGATTTTACAACTCGGAGAGTAATGTTTCCTAAAGTTTTAAATACTCAAGATTGTTTTAAAGTTCTTTTCCGCTGCATATAGTTATTTAATGGTTGGTTGAGCCTTGGCGGCGTGCCACGTGTCCTGTTTCCGCACGTTAGCGGGATGGGTCGTGACATTTATTGGTATCAGAGCTATATGTAACAAAACTTTGGGAACGTTCGACGTCGAGTGGAGTGTTGAGTGAATTGACATTCTAGAATGCATCCACATATTGTAGAGATGTTTGATGCATATGGTATGTTGTTATACATACATGATTATATTATTGTCATACATGCATAGTATTTATGCATTTGTGAATTGGTGGAATCATGTGGATGTAGAGCTGTATGATGAGATAAGGCTTACCGGGCATTATCATAGACCGTGTATAGGGACATGAGGGAGAGATGATGTCTTGGAGTGAGGAACCTTTGAATTTCTAAACGAAAACCAAATGAATTTTGATCGAATTGGTGAATGTGGTAAATGATGGTAATGAGTGCTCTTTGAGGGTGTTAACAGAGAACAAGGTCCGAGCAGTGAACTGTGGAAGAGATTTCATTGGGAGTTCACACAGAAGGCGAAAGTGATTGCTCATAGTTGAGTTTTGGGGTTAGAATTGATTGATAAGAGTTCTGCTCCAGATATGGGTTAGATGTCGTGACGTAAGAGAATAGAGAGGTACAATGGGTTTTATGATAGAAAGATGGTCCAGCAGCATGTATTGCTCGTGTATGGGGTAGGTGAGGAATCCCTCACCTTTTCTTACGGTGTTATCCTATGATGTTAACCTACGGTGTGATCGTACGGGTTATCTTACGGTTTTCTCTTACGGTGTATGACGGGTGGTTGAAGAATCTTTCAACTTATTATACGGTATTGGGATGATTGGATGGTTGAGGAATCTCTCAACCTATCTTACGGTATGTATTGGATGGTTGATGAATCTCTCAACCTATCTTACGGTATGTATTGGGAGTTGAGGAATATCTCAACGGATTGTGAGTATCATGGTTGTTGAGGAATATCTCAACTGAACCTGGCTTCGAGTGGTCGTTGTACCATAGTGGATTTAGATATGTGAGGAGGATTAGCGGATGCTACCGGTGGAAGGTATAAGTGGAAAGTTTGAATTTAAGGATTAACCTAAGATGAGGGGTTAAGGACGTGAATGTTAGAGTATACTTTGACGGTTTGAGACCACAGTTGGTAGAAGCTTAATGGATGACATACTTTGGGAGTGATTGCTTGGACTTGACGATTATGTGTGTATGAATGTAACGATAAGGATGATATAGGTCGGAGGAGAAACCTTAAAATTCCTTGATAAAGAATAAGTGAATGGAAATGAATAAGAATAGGAAATTCCTTGGTGTTTTTAAAGTGGAGTGTCAAAGGAAGTAGAATAAAGAACGTAAGAATACAGGACTTGAGGTGAAAGATAAGTGTGACTGATTGAACGTGATAAGAGATTCGTGGGAACTAAATGGATATCGAATATCATGAAGATAAAGGGATCTTGGTAGGAAATCCCATAGAGAAGGTCGTTATTACAGTGAGTTGTAGTATGGATAACCATGAACCACGTGTAGTTTGGCAAGTTTTCGATGTTTTCGAGGACTTTTTGATGGTTTCAAAGTGGTTGGGAAGTAACCCCAAATGCCTTGTGAGGTTGGGGACTTTTAAAGATGTTAAATGGAGTAAAATATGGTCCAGGGGGTACTTGGACCGGTCAAAAGGGGTAGTTTGACCGGTTGAACACCCCTTTGATCCAAACAGTGTTTTCGGAAACACTTTTCGACGAGTTTTACGGAAATAGGCATAACTCTTTCTAGAAAATTCGGATTCGCGCACCATTTTTTGCGTTGGAACCGGGACTCAAAGAGATATCTTTTGATGTAAAATTTAACTATATTTTCTAAATGACCATTTTGCCCTTGGGCTGTTTTGTCATAGAAAAATTGTTTTAAGATGTCAAATACATGCTTCCATTGCTAGTTAGTGTATTTCAATTAAAATGGAGAATCTTTTAATGTTTTTAAAACATTGTTGGGTGTATGAAGCGAGTGGTTGCCAACGGGAAGTTGGAGTATGATAAGTATTACGATACTGAACAAGAGCGGTTGCGGAAATGAATAAGTAAAGTGACTTTGGGGTAAGTTAAGTTAGAGAGATGAAAATGTAAATTGGGAAGATGAAGCTTCAATGGGTAAGTGAACATGAACGATAAGAGGAAGATGGAGACTTGGTAGTACATTTAGTACATTATCGGATATGATAGTAGGAATGTAAAGTGGTTAGAGGACAGTGGTGGAATCAATGGAATGTTGTCACAGTTGCCTTGAATTCCAACGAAGTTGGAGGGTTTTGAGAATGTCGGATTTCACCCCAACAAAATTTTAAAGTGTTTAAAATATTTTGAAATAAAACTTTTGTTTGAGTAAGAAAATTTGTATTAAATACTTGTAATAAGGTATCAAGTAGACTTTGAAAGACGAGTATCATGGAAAGATATGGTATGATTAGTGCTTGGGACACAACGGTGTTTGTCAGATGAATGAGTTCTACGTAAACATATTATAAACTTGGAAATTCTAAAGTAAGGGGTTAGTGAAATGTGGTACACTTGAACTTAGTAAGCTGGAGGTAGTGCCACTAAACGAGTTGACTTGAGTATTGTTCTAAAGGGAACTTGATCATGGTTTAAGTATCGGAATAACCCAAGGTTATGAATGATTTGAAGTTTTGAATGATCAGGAACTTGATGAGATCCGTAAAGTGTGAAAGGGTTGACATTAGTACCCGAAGTGAGAATGGGTGACTTTGAGCATTGTCACGAAAGGTATGTGAATTGGAATTCGATAGGGAATTATCGAACATAGGGAGACTATGGTACTTGATTGAGAAGATCGAATTACTGAGTTGTCTTCAGATGGTTACGGGAATAGTATGAATACTCGAACAACAGGTTCTTCGAGAACAATAAAGTTGAGATCAGAATAACAAAGATAAAGGATTAGAGAATCTGAATTGGAGTTAAGTCAAGCCGACTAAGGTTATGAAATATTAAACTATTGAATAAGGTATGGTGCCTTGAGATGTTATACGAGGATTATACGCTTAATGTGAAGGGTTGTCAGAAACTCAATATGGGTGTAGATACAGGAGTATGATTGGTATGGGCTTGTGTAAAGAAAAAAAAAAGTGAAACACCAGAGATTTATGGAACCGTATAACTACGTGATGGTAGTGAATCTATCAGGACTGATAAACTAATGGATAGTGGACAAGTAGGGTATGAGATAAGAATGTATTACACTGCAGTTAAGATCTTCGACAGAAAAGTAATTGACTCGGGGTATGTGTACACAACTTGTATAAGAATGGATTATGAATGGTCAAAGGTTTGAAACAGGAACAAAGTACGTGCTGAACATGTGAGTATGTTTTGATGAGCTCTGTGGTACGGGTATGATTGACCAACTAAGTTAATTTGGGTTAACAACGTTATTTGTTGCGACGGATATTGGGGTAATTTTGTTGTAAAAAGATGGAAGTGTTATGTAAGATTTCAAAATAATTTGTTTAAAACATGAATGGGAAATGCATTTGACTTTGTTAAAAATTTTAAATCAAAGGGTTGTGTAATCTTCCATATTAATAGACAGTAGTTCAAGTACAGAATTGAGAGATAAATGACAAGTGGGTTGACCTCACTAAGGGTGATTCAGGACATTTGGTAACCTCGAACAAGTAAAACAATGTGAAAATTTCAGTTGAGAATCTGAATGGTGTCTTACGAATCATGCATGATTGGAAGTATGATACAAGGTTGGATTAAATCGAAATAGAATTCGATAAGAAATGAGAGTCTTTTGAAGCGTGTTATCATTTCACAAGTATTTCACGATTAGCATGATAAGGAATTGAATCTAGGGTATTAGGTATATGAAATAGCTGGTTGGGGGAATTGACTTATCGACAGTGTATGAATGTCTGATAGTACTTAGCTTTGGTTCACTTCGAGATGAAGAATCGTGTATGGTCGTTAACCAGTTAAGACGTGTTGGAACGACTGTTAGTCGAAAAGAAAGATGGGTGAAACTGAGATGAATTATTTAATTTGTTTTGGGTATTGTGATGAACTTTAAAGTTCGAAAAAGATGTGACAAGTACAATGAAGGTATGTGTGGGTTGACGTGTGACGTTGTGATATGATTTAATGTCAAGATTGACTATTGATTATGTTCTACTCAGGCATTGATGTTCTTATTTATCGAGATGTTTCTATGTGTTGCTAGTATTCGATGTGAATCTTCAATCGGGTCGAGACGGGGGCTCCAAGGATTTATTTTCCTTAAGAGCCTAAGGATATATTTTCCTCATGAGATTATGACATCTTAGTGAAATGGGTTGTATATGAAACAAATGTTGAGGGAACTTATGGGAAGTCTTTGTGAATTGGTGAAATGGTATAAGTTTGGGGACAAACTTCCTTTTTGGAGGGGAGAGTTGTCACGCCCGTCCCAGAAAATCATTGGTTTAAAATGCATATCTGAGATTTCTAAGAATTATTAATGTTGATTAATAATTAGAATAGAGTTGACTGAGGGTCAACGGTGAGTGTCAATCGAGGACTCGGGAAGTTGGTAATTCATGAGGAACTTGACATGATTAAATGGCATTTATGTGGATTAAATGTTATTTGAATTAGCTGGTATATGTGAATAGTAAATATACCTGTTTTGTGGACTTTTCTAATAGTTTGATCTTGTTAGAGATCAATTGGAACGAATTAGAGATAATCAATGTGATACGTTACATAAAAGGTAGGTTATCTAGAAATTCCACGAAAATAGTTTTCAGAACGAAATTACGGCGACAAACGGAACTTAATCGAAAACTATTGTAATTTGTAGTTTTCACTCGTAAAGGCATAAAATGGACGTGTGCGTCGTTTCGAGAGTTAATTAGAAGTTTGAGGAACTCTTGGGGAGGTAAACACAATTTTTGAAAGATATGCCTATATATAGAGGTGGCAAGATATTTTCAATCTTTACAACTTTTCTAAATTGAAAATCAAGAGGAGATTTGGGGGTTTGGTAGCTTAGAGCTTGCTGACGCAAATTGACGGACTTCTGCCCGTTTGTTTTTCACCAAATTTCATATTTGAACCCCCCAAGGTAAGAGTTTCATTTTAGGCCGCACAAAATATTTCTTTATGAACCCCATAATTTCACACTTAACATGTGACAGAAAGTGGAAAGTCCAAAGAGTTACAGAACTCCAAAAGGCTGTTGTTACAACCTTTGGAGTTTCTGAACTAATTTGGAATTAATCCACAGATTTATCCACTCTCTCCTCTGTGTATATATTGAAGCTCTTCTTCAGTTGGAAATACACACAGAAATACAAAGTCCTTCTTCTTCAATATTTCCTTCCTTGGTTTTCCTGAGAGAGCACGAAACATAGAAGTTCGCTAGAGTAGTTGTACACTGTGCAAGTACTACTGTTAGAAGTCGTCGTATCCTGGGAGACAGACTTCCTCAAGCACATCCGGTGAGACGGCAAATCTGTTTTAAGGAAACTGTGAACTATCACAGGCCTCAATTTAATCAAATTTTCAGTTTATGCTTTGTTTATATTATTCTGTAATTTTCCTTTTTTCTTAAATTGTAATTCAGAATCTGTTTATATTTTTCCGATTATATTAATATAATTTTCCAACAACTTATTTTTCATATATCAAAGGACAAGTTTGATGCAAAATATTTTACTTATCCTTTAGACTTTGGAGATGGTCAGCGGAAAATTTTATGCAACAAATTGACATTTGATGTGTAGAATTTGATGCTAGCCTGGGAGATGGATTAATAAAAAAATTTACCTTTTTTTTTTTTTTTCTTTTCTCTTCTCTTTTTTTTTTTTTCATTGAAGTTGCAAATCGAAAATCGAACATGGTAGGAAAATTACAAGTATGTCATCCTTCTTTGGATGAGTGCAGTTTTGCTTATCCAAAAATTGCTCACAATTTGCTCACTCTCTTTTCACAATGGCTAACGCAATGGGGTAATACTTTACACCATTAATTAATTCTCTTTTAATCATGAGTCTCGTTGCATTAAATAATAGGAAAGAAATGTGAGCAAAAATGAACAATTTTAGGATGAACAAAAATGCATTCTCTTCGGATGGGTTCGCAATCCTTTTGTCAAGCATGCAAGGGTAGCCTATACTTAATTATAAGCTATAGCACAAAATTGTCATCACAATTAGCTAATCCTTTTGATGGTGATCTCCGTCAAATGGTTGCCTTCATCATTGAAAAAGCATCACTATGGTCAAATATCAACAAATGCTGGTAATAACGGTTCCAAATTGAATTCCTACTTATGAGATACTGTCAAAATGCTTTGTCTATAAACCATCCTAGTCAAATTGCTTAAAGGTTATTCTTATAGCCAAATTAATGGACAATCATAGACGTTTGGTACAACTTTTTACAAAAGCAAGAAATTTTAAGTTATAAGTATTCCCACTAAGAATTTTAGTAAAAATAAAATAATATACTCTTAATTATTTGAACTAATTATTGAGTGTATTTTAATTATTTGAATAATTTTGTCCAATAATTGTGTAAATAATGGGTTTGTAAGTTATGTAATATAATATAATTAATAGTCCATTGGTTTAGTTTTTTATCGGCCATAAGCAAATTTGTAAAGCTCTGTAACGGTTATATGATTATATCCTAAGTCTATAAATAGAGATCTCATTCAACTCATTTGTTGGATGAGATGGGTAAGTAAAGAGGAAATTATCTTAGTCCCATATTATAGGCCGCTCAATATAAAACTCTGACACTCCATCTTGTAAACCTCAATGTGATGTATTTTAGAGTCGTAAGTGACCAATAACACCCGCATGCAGAGAGGCAACGACATTAGACTGATAGATCGATACATTTTTCATCTACTACAATTTATTGTTCTATTTTAATTGTTTAATTTTAATCTTAATATATAATTATGCGAATTAGTATATGTCACTTTCCTAGGATTAGGCCCGCTTTTTTATTTTTAGGGTGATAAAGATAAACGAAAAACGTGTGGATTGATTGTGAATTTTGAACCTTACTCGTCCTAATCATATCATGATTTGACATTTTACAACTTTAACTTAAAAGGGTATTTTTTAGTGAAAATATAGTATTTTTATAACATTATCTAACAAATGAACTATTTCAACTATTTTAATTTCAATATTTCTTCAGTCTGACATAACATTTAAGCAGGCAACAGAAATAGTGACATATCAAGTTTTGGTGAATCCTAATACCTCGTTTTCATTTCATTTTTTTTTTTTTTTTGGTTCTACATTTTTATTGTAAGATGTAGACGCTGAAAAATAATAAATTTAAAGGATAAAATGCATTTTGCACCCTTAAATTATTTCATGTTTGACACTTTAGTCCTTAAACAATTTTTTTTGCATTTTGGTCCCTCAACTAACATTTTGTGATAATTTGCCCCCTTTGTCACTTTTAGGGACGGAAAAGTCACTTTTAGTGACGCCAAAAATGACACTAAAAGTTATGGAGGGGGTAAATTACCATAAAATATTAGTTGAGTGATCAAAATGCAAAAAAAATTGTTTAGAGACCAAAATGTCAAACAGTGTATAATTTGAGAGTGCAAAATGCATTTAACCCTAAACTTAACAGCTGCCATAAAAAATTACTGTTGGAAGTTTCCACATCATAAAAGAATGAACAATTCTTTTTCTTAAAGTTTGTGAATTACGTGCATCGTTATTTAGAGCAACTGCAATGGAGGAAGTGTGTAGGGGAACTTAGGGTAGTTATACAAATTGTTGTAATGGTGTAGCTTAAACAACTTAACTAAGTATAAAGTAGGCAAATTTAAATTTATCATTTAACTAAATTCACTACTATACAGACCAGCCAGTATTGACATAGCCGACCCACACACAACCGACTTTTCCGTCGCCGGCCCATACACAACTGGCAATCTCTTAGCCGACTCTCTCTTAGCTAGCCTACTTTAGCCGGCTAATTCTTGGCCTGCCCCACACGTGGCTATCCCATTGCCGGCTCCTAATTACACCACTGCGGATCTTCTTTTTTTTTTTTTTTTTTTTCTGTATATTAACCTAGCATTTATGGTGTTATTAAAAAAAAAAACTTGTTTGCATTTGTGGTCAAAGTCTCATATTAGACTTCGTCATTCTAAATGTGAGGGGAGAAACAGTCAAAACAACTTTTCAGAGCAACTTTAGCTAATATTCAAATTTGAAGTTCTAGAAAATAAGTTGACGACATCTTCAATTCTCTAATTGCACACTATTCATCTAATTTGTCGACACTTGTGTCCGAATTCCTCAAATTATATTTTTCCTTGTATGTTCTTTCATTTTGTAGTAACGTTCAATTTGTAATTAATTGTTACAATGACATTAGAATAACAAATTAACTTTTAACTTTATTTAGAAAAAAAATAGTATTATTTGTATTTTTTTTTATTTATATTGAAATTATTTCAATATGTTGTAGGAATAAAAAGATTATCGAAATCAGTTAAATAATTGCATTTGCATAAAAATGGGAGCACAAGATATGAAGTTTTACTTTGTTAATTGAAAGAAAATGTGTATAGGGGTGGTTGGAGTAAAAATATAAGAAAGTAAGACCCATAATCTTCAAATTTCAATAAATGACAAAATAAAGATAGATCGAACTAAAGATTTGAAAACCACATATATATATATATATTAATTTAAAAAAAAAAAAAGAGTAATGCTAGGTATATCTAAACAGGACAACTAAATAATACATCTGTTGATGTAGATTTCTAAAATTATTCATCAGTTGGTATATCAACAAATAGATAATTTAGATGCACAAAATTGATGTACTTGGTATTTTTCTATCTATCTATATATATACATATATAAATCATATGGAACTTTGAAAACATAGTAGCACTACAAGTCCCATCGGGTGATTGTCAACCATTTGACGAACAAGTCCATGTTAACAACTTTTTTTATTTTTTTTTTGGTTATCTTTTTTTTCATTTTATTTATTTAAATTTTTTTTTTTCATTTTTTCTGAAAATGGCAAGAAAAAAGACATTTGCTAAACTCAATTTTGTTTTTCTTTTTCAAAAAGAGACCAAAATTGGGAGGAAAAAAAAAGTGGCTTCCGAAAAATCAAAATTGATTTTAAAACCAAATGATAACACGGTTAATTATTCAAAACCTATCTCATACGAAGAAAAAAAGAACACGATATATATACATATATATATATATAATAAAAAAATAGTAAAATGTCCCTCAGTTGGTCTCTCATAAGTTTTAAAGACACGCACATTACATTTGCTACCATAAGTCCATCACTTGTGAAAATTGTTTGGAATAAGCCCTTGACTTCGTGATTTCCATATTTTATTTACAAATAAGCACTACAATAAAAATGAGTTTTGGCGACAAAATAATTAAGGCACATACATTTGGTTTGGTGACAAAATTAAATTAGCGACAAAATTAAATTTTGTTGCCTAAAAGGCTGAAAGGCACATACATTTGGCGACAAAATAATAAAATGTCAATTTTGGCGACAATATTATTTCATCGCATAATGAACAATTTACAATATTAAATTTGCTTGCATAATGAAGTTACTCGGGATCATTGAATCTTTTTGTGTTTAATATGATTGTGTTTCTTTTGATATTGAATATTATTGTGATCAACAGGAACGAACATAATTATAATATATTTTAGAATTACTATTTAAAATAATGAATATTAATATTGTACATTTGGCGACAAAATTATTTTGTCGCTATAGTATTTGCTAAAAATGAATTTACGATGAAATATTTTATCGCCTTTGCTATAACATATTTTAATAAATGGGTTTTGGTGACAATATATTTTGTCGCCTTTGCTATAACATATTTTAATGAATGAGTTTTGGTGACGAACTATTTTAATGTAGGGAGTTTTGGCGATGAAATGTTTCGTCGCTAATGTAAAGGTAGAACAAAAAATATGACTCTTTTGACGACAAAATGAGTATCAATGGAGATGAAAAATCTGACATTTGTGACAAAGTAGTTCGTCGGCAAATTGTGTCTATGGCGACAAAAGTTAAATTTGTCACTATGAACCTTTCGCAACGAGACAAAGGTGATAAAATTGGCGATAAAATTTTTTGGTCAGTAAAGCCTTTAGCGACGAAAAAGAGACTTTTGGCGATGGAATTTGTTTGTCGACGCCAAAGTACTTTTTTGTTGTAGTGATGCCCTTTGCCATTCTTCACTACAAGACATACGCTGGAACCTAAGGGTAACTTTCTCTGTTTACTCTCTACTTGCGTCTTCTTCATCTTCTCTGCAGCGTCACTTACGACTCATTTTTTCACTCTCTTCACATTGTCGACCAGCCACCACATCGCCAGTGAACACTTTTCTATCGCAGTTGATGGTGATGACGATGAAGGCATCGACGAGCTGCATCAACAAACCCCACATCGCTATCACCTATGAGATTTTCGTCAGATCCACCCTATATAGAGAGAGAAACTGAGGGTTTGGAATATAGTTGTGTGAGTGAATTATAGTGGAACTTGAATGTTGCATGTGAGAAAGTGATTGTGCAGGAGATGTCTTTGGTGATTATTTATGGTTTGGTGATTAATATAATCCAATGATTGGGCTTCTTGGTTTTGCAATTGGCCTTTACTGATTAATGAATGATTTTGAAAATTTCACAAAAAAACTTTTGTAAAACTTATGAAAATTTCTCAAAAAATCTGTTAAACTCATGCATGAAGTTCACAAAAGAATTTTTTTTTTTTTTTTTTTTTGTGAAATTAATTTCACGAAAAAATTGTCATGAAATTTCATGAAAAATCTGTTGTGAAATTTATAAATTTCTCACAAACCCGTTATGTGAAATTGGTTATAAGATGCTCAACTTTTGTTATGGGTTCTTCTTGATGCTGACATTGTTGTTGATTTGGGGTTTCTTTGTGTTTTGATGCTGGCAGTTGCTCAGTCTTTGGGTTTGTGTTTGTTTTGATCATAGATGCGGTTTAATAGTCTGATGTTGCTTGGAGTTTCTGAGTAAAATTTCTATACTGATATTGGTTATCCTTAGTAAAATTTCTTCCTCTAGAAAAAAGAAAAAATGAAAAGAGCAGCAAGGTTCTGGTAATGGCAAGGGGTTGTGAGAATTGCAGTCATTGAGGAATGCTTTGAGAAGGGGAAAAAAAAAGAAGATCTAGATCAACAAGGGACCATCACTGCTCGGACTAGTCGAAGAGAGGGATCGGTGATGCCGGCGAAGCTTCCTCGGGCTTGTGACCTGCCACTGCTGAAACGAGTTCGATTGGAATGATGGTATACATGGGCATTTTTGTCTACTAAATTATCCAAGGGCTTTTTATTGAAATGTTTTTCTTGTTGGATTTAGTACTAAATAAGTACTACTCCTATAAAATAGACTTATCACTAATTGTCTCTATATATAAAGTACATATATATAGTAAAATGACCAAATTGCCCTTGGCATGGTCCATTTGGCCTGGAAGTATTTCAAGAATGATTATTTTGCCCTTGAAACTTCAAAAGGCCATAACTTGTTAAGATTAAACCAGAATTGAACAACGTCAAAGCCTGTAAGCTCATATCTATATGAAGAATATTTTGGGACCTAAAAAATATATATATCCTAAAAGGACTAAATTACCCTTTGAGGCTTATTTTTAATAAGGTAATATAAATAAAGTATTCAAATAATACAGAGTGACATACCGTAAGGTTATTCAATGTTCTAGATCCAATAGTAGTGTCCATTTGGCCTAGAATTTTTTTTTTTTTTTTTTTGTAAAAATACAATTTTGGCCCTTAATCTTTAAAATGCCATAACTTTTTAAGATTAGACTAGAATTGAACATCGTCGGAGCATATGAGCTCATATTAATATGAAAAATATTTTGGGACCTAAAAAGTACATGGATCATAAAATGACCAAATTGCCCTTCGAGACCTACTTTTTTTTTTTTAAGTTAATATAAATAAAGTTTTCAAATAACAGGGGAGACCAACCCCAAGGTTATTCAACGTTCTAGATCAATGGTGGTGTCCATTTGGTTGAAAATTTTGTGTAAAATACTCCCTCCGTCCCATTTTATGTGTCCATCTTTCCTTTTTGGGATGTCCCAAAATTGTTGTCCACTTTCCTAAATTATTTTACAAATTTTACTTAGTTTCCCAAACTACCCTTCCTTGCAATCAACACCAAAACAAAAAGAAAAAAGAAAGTGCAATGATTATGGGCAATTGTGGAAAGTAGGTGTAGATTCTTTTTGTCCCCTTAAATAGTTGGATTCTCCAAGATGGACACATAAAATGGGATGGAGGCAGTAACTATTTAGCCCTTGAATCTTTAAAATGCCATAATTTTTTTAAAGATTAAACCAGAATTGAACATCGTCGGAGCCTGTGAGCGCATATTAATATGCAAAACATTTTAAAAAGTAAAACTACATATATTATAAAAATGACCAAATTGCCCTTACATCTTACATTTAATTAGCTAATAAAATTCAAATCTTTAAATAACACGAACTCTCCAATCCCAAAGCTTCATTTCAGATTGAGACAGAGAATTCGAATGATCGTAAAGACTCAAACGCGCTATTTATAGGCGCGCAAAGACCATATTCGAAAAAAGAGAAGGCTCGACTTGCATTGCATGGTATTCAAGTTAAGCTCCATGTAATTATGATTTTTTTTAAGGGTAAAATGCATTTTGCACCCTTAAATTATACCCTATTTTGCACTTTGGTCTCTAATTTTTTTTTTTGGGTCCCTCAACTAATATTTTGTGGTATTTTGATTCCTCAACTAACATTTTGTGGCAGTTTGCCCCTTCCGTCACTTTTAGTCGTTAAAGTGACGAAAAAAAATATTTTAATTACATATATATGTACCCCCTATTTTGGCCATGTTTGGCAATTGTCATTTTTTCAATAATTATGAAACTACAAAAGCTAAAATTAAATATTTAGCAAAATAGTCTCTGCAATTGCAATTGGCCAAAAGTTACCTTGGACAAATGTTACCAATCGCGATTTTTTGTGATTTAATTTCATATAAAAAAAGGGAAAAAAAATAGAAGAAGAAGCTTCCAAACAGTTTATAAGGAGTACTTTTGAGCTCTTTGATAGATTTTTGTCTTTTATTAAGCTTTGCTATTTGCTGAAGTGTGTTGTACCTCCTCATATTTTTTTCATGTATAATAAAACTCCCTTTGATTGACCAAAAAATAAAATAGGGGACAAAGTAAAGAGGTCTAACTATAGGGGGTGCATATATATTTATAAAATTACTTTTTTTTGTCACTTTTAACAGCTAAAAGTTATAGATAGGGCAAACTGCCACAAAGTGTTAGTTGAGGGACCAAAATGCAAAAAAAAAATTAATAATTGTTTAGGGACCAAAGTGCAAAATATGGTATAGTTTGTGGGTGCAAAATGCATTTTACCCTTTTTTTAATCTTTCATTAGTTGAAAATTCAAATTTCTTAATCAAAAAAGAGTTAGGGTTAAATACATTTTACCCCCCCTGTGATTAGGCCAGTTTTCACTTTACCCTCTATGGTTCAAAATTGGACACTTAACCCACCCCCTGTGGTTTTAGACTAAAGTGAAACTTTTAAGATTTCCCTTTAAACTGATAAAAATCCTAAATTTGACCAAAAATATTGACACTAAACCTCAATTGTGAGGTTTATTTTGGGCTTAATCCCCTATGTGGGGATAATTCTGCCATTTAACACACCTATGTGGGGCTAATTTTTAACACTTAACCACTTTGGGGGGCTAATTTTGCGGTTAATTGCTTATGTGGGGTTAATTTTGACACTTAAACTCACCATACGTGGGGCTAATTTTATTGCTTAATCCCCATGTGGGTCTATTTTGAGAGAAATTTTAGTAGTTTTACTTTAATCCAAAGCCACAATGGGGTTAAGTGTCCACTTTTGAACCACAAGGGGGTAAAGTGGAAATGGGTCTAACCACATGAGATAAAATGTATTTAACCGAAAGAGTTATATTATATTAAGCCCTAGAGGCTGTGTTTAACTAATACAAATTTCATGTTTTTTTTTGGGAGGCTTGATATAAGGTCCCTAAGATTGGTTTTTCTTGATTTATAAGACAACCCATTTACAATACCTTCCATAAGGACAAAAACTCAGGCCCATTTTTCATTCCAATCCACATCACTAAAAAAATCACTCCTCAAGTGCATTTCATATTTTTTAATTACCCTAACTACCCATGTCTTTATCCTCTTCACCACTGTCTTTCTTCTCTCTTTGACTTTCTCTCCCATCCTTACTGTCAAAGCACAAGAGCTGGAGCTGGAGCCGAAACTGGAGCTGTCGCTGCTGCTCCCATCGGAGTCATTGCCCCACCATGACAAGCGAACACTACCATCGCGAGCCATCATCAACCACCACTACCACCACCACCATTGCCACCTGCTACCACCACCACAGCTGCCATGGATGTCGTCGGAACCACCACAGCCACCATCACCATCGTTGTGACCACCACGTTCATAGCCATCATTGTCGTCTTCGAACAAGATTTAGTTCACCGATTAAGATCTAGATCTAGATTTATATGTCATCACCATCGTCGAAACTTGCGTGCTCCGACGACCACTATTCATGATCCTTGCACATCCCATTGGCTTGATGAGATTATTGCAGAATTTTCACATAACATATCTTAACTCAAATTTCATATAGGATAAGCTAAGTGAAATTTGACTTATGATGTACAATTTCACTTAACTTTGATTTGTTATAAGTGAAATTTTACTTAATTCTTTTAGTGGGGGGGAGTGTTAAGGTTCAGAAGAGGTTATGTAAATTTTCTTAGTGAAAATATATAGTATTGACTGTAATTTCAGTTTAGAATTATCTTAAGTCAAATTTGACTTAGGATATCTCCAATTTCAAGACCAAAAAAAAAAAAAAAACAAATTGGCCACATCCACCTTCCACCTTCTGACATCCGTCATCCATGTCCGTCGACCGCACTAAAAGGTATTCCACTTTTTTTTTCTTCTTCTTCTTCTTCATCTTCTTCTTCCCAGATCTATAGCACCCCATCTATATAAAGCCCTAGATCTATAACTTTAAAGACTTCTTCTCCTTCTTCTTCTTATTAGATCTAACAGAGAGAGAGAGAGAGATAAAGAAATAGTTTTAAAAGAGAGAGAGAGAGAGAGAGAGAGAGAGAGACAAAGAGTTTTCCAGTGAGAGAGAGATAAAGAAATAATTTTAAAATAGGGAAGGTAGGAAGAAGGATGACGGCCGACGGTGGTCACCGGAGATGGCGATGTGGTGGTTGCCGAAGATAGCAGTAATGGCCGGAGGTGACTGGGGTTGTGGTCAAAGGTGGCTAGGGTTAAAGGATGAAGATGAGGGTATTTTGTTCTATGGACATTGGGAGGACTTATCCCCAATGTCCTCTTTAAGTTGTCCTTAATTGTCGACGCACACCCCGAAAGTAGGGGTGGTCCCTTCGTGGGATGCGACCGTTTACGTCGAGAAGCGTGAAATTCGATGAGGTGTGTGAAAAGTACATGAAGGGCTAAATATAAGTTTCAGAGTCGCCACCAAACCTTTATTCGAGAGTCAGAACTCCTGCAAAGAAGATCAACATAATCATCTTTGCCTTTTTTTATTAAAAAAAAACGTTTTTGAAAAAGTAAAGCCCCTTTTAAAAGTATGACTCTCAATAGTCGCACGAAAACCAGAGTTCTTGAGATGGGTTTGGGGACTCGATTATGTCGAGGGAAGGTATTAGGCACCCTCGAACATCCCTGACATACGGTTGCTGATTGTACTAATTTTTATTGAAATATAGGCATATTATTTTTAAAAGAAATAAGTTTTCTTTTTTAAAAAAGAAACAAGAGAATAGAGAAAATTACGGTCGTACTCTAATAAGGGTTGTATAAGTATCTCCACATGAGAGATGAGAAAATAAAATATCTTAAACATGCGTACCTTGACACAAGATATGTGAAAAAGATAGGTTATGGCCGCACCCTAAAAAGGGTTGCATACATATCTCGACACAAGAATCGGGTCATACGTAGTTCTGTGATGTGTATATATGTGCGAGCGTTTTAGTCGATCTAGACTGTTAGTGTGTAAAATAGTATTTTAAGTAAAGTCGGAGTAGACAGGAGCTTTAACCTATACGGTGTAGTCCAAAACTTTAACCTTGAGAAAGTAGTAAGTTATGAGAAAGTGCTTTGAGTAAAAGTCGGAGTAGATCGACCGCGCGAGGAGTTTTTTTTTTATTTTTTGCTTTGATGATTTTTTGTCTTTTTGTTTTATGTGCCGGAAGTAAGGGTCGGTGCCCAATGCAAATGGAGAGAAGTATCAATTTTTTGCTTTTTATGATTTTATCAATGAATATCTGCAACAGGTGTTAAAATGCAGCCGAGTTGGTTATTAGATCTCCTTCTGGCTTACGCAGGATATAAAGTCCAATCAGGTGGAGTTCAAAGGTCTCCTTCCGATTGGCGCAGGATATAGCAGTTTGATAAAGTTCAACCGGGGGTCATTAGATCTCCTTCCGGCTGACGCATGATATAAAGTCCAATCGAGTGGAATTCGAGGCCTCCTTCCGACTGGCGCAGGATATAGCAATTTGATAATGTTCAACCGGATGGGTTATTAGATCTCCTTTCAGCTGACGCAGTATATCAAGTCCAATTGAGTGGAGTTTGAGGCCTTCTTCTGATTGACAAATGTATATATATATATTAATTCTGAACCCACCGGTGTATTGAACAGCCAAATTAATAAGGAAACAAGTGCCCGTCGTCGAAAATCAGACCTTAAATAGGAGAAAACTTGGCAAAAAAAATGAAATCGGGCTGCTTGGGCTTTAAATCTTGTATTTTCTGGGTTTGTTTGAAGCTGTGATTGAGCTGGGTTAATGGGTTTTTGATTTCCAAAGATGAAGGTGGTCTTGGTTTAGTATTTGAGGAAAAAACAAAGGGGTTATTTTTTTAGGGGGTTCTAGGGATTTTCCAAACAAAGCCTAAGGGGAGTGAATTAGCAATTTTTTTGGAAGGGGGAACCTTCTATTTTTAGGGAAAATTTTGATTTTGAAAAAATTAAATAAATAAACAAATAAAAATAATATAATAAAGTAATAAAATATCTAGATATTGTGTGTGCGCGCTATGTTCTCTGGGATTTTTTCAAAAAGCTACGCGGTTGAAAACTGGACCGCTGGGTTCTCTCGACTAACACAGAATTTCGAAGTCAGAATTGAATTTTTAAAACGTTGTTAGGCCCACATTATGCACTAGTTATGGCAGAACGCGCCAATCGAGGTGCATGTTTCCGAAATTAAGTGACAAAATGAGACGAAATTACATGGATCCTTTTATTTCAATGTGAAGAATATTTTTCTCAAATCAAAAAGTGACTCCTATGACGCGATTGGCCTAAATCAGAATACTTAGTTGCTAAGCAAAGAAAATATCTAGCTATCTGTACACACGCCGCGCTTTCAAATTCTCTTGAAGGCAATGCGACGAAAACTTGGACTTCCGTGGTCCTCTTGACAAACGCAGAATTTTAGTGCAAAAATGGAATTCTTGAAACGTTATCTGACTCGTATTAAGGACCTGTCTTGACAAACATGTTAATTAAAATGTACTTTTTTCGGAATCTGGTATCAAATTGAGACAAAGTTTACAGGGATTTCTCCATCATGTAAAAGGTGTTTTAATCTAGACCGAAAATACCACAGCCGATTTGATCTCGAAGATCGAGACTTTTTGATGATTTATCAGTATAAATTGACGCACCTGTGAGCGATCTTATCGCAATTTTGCAACTTTCTTCGTTTGATAGCAACGAAATTTCTGAAGGCTCTTCATCTTGACAAATATGAATTTTTGGGATCAATTTTAAACTTTCTAAAGTTTTCTGGCAATGAAGCGGAATTTTTCTATTTGATTCCCACGCTTGATAAAGTACTTTTTTTTTTAGATCCGGTGTTCGATTGAGATGAAATTTTAAGGAGTCCTCAGTAATGTCACACACTTCCATTTTGTCATGAAAAATGCTTGTTCTGACACCCGAAAAGTTAAACAAGTAATTACAATCCCTCTCTGGCAAAATAGCAGATTCGTCTGAACTTTAAACAATGATTATTTCTTCGTTCGTGGTTCAATGTTGACGATTCTAAGTCTAGGGACCTTGTATTTATGAGCTCTTCACATCTGTCAGACTCGATGTACATTATCTATCTGCCTTTTTGCAGGTGGACAAAAATCGGGTGTCTATATTGAAACCATGCTGGTGGGTATTCAAATTAACGACAACTTGATTTGACATTTGATTAGACCTACGGATATTCTGATTAGAACTCCAGCTCTTCCTCCCTCAATTTGCGTGTCCGGTGGGCTCCCCCGCAATAACCATTTTTTTGTGATGCAAAATGGGGTGTCTACATTAATCTCAACAAAACTTCTCATAATGACATTTTTTTCCAAATTTTTCTCTTTTTTTTGGTAAAAAAAAAGGGCTGAGTCGTAGAGGTATAGGGATTCATGAATGCAAGTACTTATTCAATCAATTTACCTAACATATATCATAATTATCTTGAAAAATTGGAAAAGTGATTCAGGATGTATCATCCTCCTTTGAGATATTGAAATTTTTTAAAAATAATCACTGAATGCAGCTATTTCAGTACTTGATAAAGTGTTTTTAGTATTGCAAATTCAATCACTTAAAATTTTTAGTACTTCAAATTCAGCACTTAATTTTTTATTTTCTAAAACAGACCCTTAGATGAAAACACATATCAATTTTTTTATTTTTAATTCAGCACTTAATTTTTATATTTTTTAAAATTCAACACTTAATTTTTTAATTTTTTAGTATTAGATTTGAATTCATAACATACTAACCACAAAATCACTTGAGAATAAATTAAGTGCCACTGTACCACACACACATCAAGGGTGGTACTTTAACAGAGTGCATAGCTTGGGAGAAATATCAACTCACTCGTTTTGAATGTGCATTATGTGCGTGAGCCGACAGACCAACGGCAACAATTCAACAAAAGGCTCTTCAATCTCCACTTGTGTGATCCAAATAGATATAGCCGACGAGGAGGGCCCACATTCACATAAGCAACTTAGATGAAAACATTATTCAGTGACAACGTCACACCCTGTACATGATTTGATATTCAAGTAATATGGATACTTGTGATCTCTATTTTAGATGGATATAATATGTAGTCGTTGACTTTAAATAAATATTTCGTATCCATTACTTGTCTATGTGTCTCCTGTTTTAGAGGTCACCTGACCTATTGCCTTTGGGGTATGTGATGGGTATGTGATGAGTGTAATTACTTGTAAGGTAATGCTATTTGTACTCAATTTATTATTAAATGTATTCTATGGACTGTATTGAATGCATGATACAGTAAGTTATCACTATTGGAGTGCATCGGTTGATTTTTGGAGTGCGAATAGTAATTCCTTTACTTGTATTGTATCCAAAATATTATTCACTTATTCCCAACACATGCAATAGTGGAATCACTTTCAATAATGGTAAAATTACTTTAATATCTTTCGATGAAAATTTGGTAAGTCCATTGTTGCATGTGTTGGAAATCCATTTGAGGCTCAAATTTAGAAAAACTTAGTGTTACTCTGATGTGATTGCGTGGTATGAAGGTCTGTAGGGGTGTTCACGAGTCGGGTGAGTCGGGTATGACCCTCATCCGCTCATCCATCCGAACATAGTCGGGTTTTCCCTCCTTCCACCCGTCATCCACTCGTTTTGTCGAATGCACCCGACTCATCGGGTGGTCGGGTGAGTCGGGTGAAACCCGACTATCTCATTTGTCTCAATTAAGTATTTGGTTTACACATGACTTTGTTGTATTTTATTTATTTATGTTTGCTTTGAATGCGCGCCTTTGTCTATATAATCATGTGCTAATTTGATGGTTTTAATGTTTTTATATCTTTACTAGTGACATATATATTTTATTGATATAAGAATATAATATATAATTTAAAGACTATATAATATATAATACATATACTAATATAAGTACATTTTTATATTACATATATATATTAAAGACTATATAATACATAATGTATCTACTGATATAAGCATATTACATATATATATATATATTTTAAAAAATTAAGTGTGTTTCGAGTCGGGTCGGGTGAATCGGGTTTCCATCCCCTTAGACCCATGACTCCACCCGAAACTGTCAGGTTTTCACCCACAAGACCCGTGACTCCACCCACATTATTTAAAAACCAAAAATAAGGCTACGAGTGAGTCGGGTGATCCGGTGAATTTTAAACAGCCCTAAATGTCTGATTGAATAATTTCTCACTTGGATTGGAGAGTTGGTTGATTTACATTTCTGCCCACACAATGTTGTTGGTTTGGGAGACCATGAAAAAGTCCACCGAAAGAAACAGGGATTTGACGGTGCTGTGCACACTATTATCGACTAAAATAATGTGAGTACGGTGTTTCCCATTTGAACACGTGAGTACAACACATGAACATCAAAAGACCAAATTCTGCACGTGCTTTTGATTCTTAAAGTGTCTTCCTTTTTTACGTTCACGATAGCAGGCTTTGTCACTTTTCTGGAGCCAGTACTGAAGAATAGTATGCGACAGTGGCGGTGCCACGTTGGGCCGGGTGGGTCTATAGAGTCCCTGCAATTTTAAAAATTGCATTTTTTATTTTTAAAATTATGAGTTTTACAAATAGTTTCCTTTAAATTTTTACAAATAGATTCAGATTATATTTTTAAATATCACATTTTAAATTTAAAAAATTATTATTACTCTGAAACAGGGTTTAAAACTAAATCTACATCTATTCTCCCTCTTTTAATTGGAGAATATGTTAACTAAAAACTAATAGAATTGAGAAATATTTGTGATTTTTTTTTAAAGGATATTTGTGAAAATTGGATTGAAGTACTTGTGAATTTGTGCACGTGTAAATTTGTGGCTTATGTTGAATTGTGAAATTTATGTATTATAAGTAGTCTAAAAAAAAAAATCACCCCGAAGATGCTACCTCGAACCCCCGTTTGGCTTTAATTCCCCCCCCACCCCCCCCCCCCCCCCCCCCCCAAACTTTTTTGGTGGGGCAAAATGAAGTGTCCACAGTAGGTTGGAAAGTGGCATTCTCAAGTATTCTCAAACCTCCAGTTACCCCAATAACATTTGAGAATATCAACCCCCCCGAGACCGAGCTTTTGTTAGTCATAAGTAGGGGTGTACATGAGTTGAGCCACTCAATAAGGGCTCGGGCTCAGCTCGTATAATAAACGAGCCAAGCTTGAGCACACATGGGCTTGACTCGATAAGGCTCGCGAACAGTTCGATTAAGACTCGTATAATAGTCTCGTGAAAAATCTCCTTAATAGGTTTGATAATGACTTGTTTAATTATACATACATATACATAAATGATAATTACTACTATAAAATATAAGATACGGAGTATGTATGATGCAAAGTATTTAAAATTGAAAGAATATTATATACTCCCTCCGTCCCATTTTATGTGTCCCTTTTTGGGAATCCAACTATTTAAGGGGACAAAAAGAATCTATACCTACTTTCCACAATTGCCCATAATCATTACACTTTCTTTTTTGTTTTGTTTTGATATTGGTTGTAAGGAAGGGTAATTTGGCAAACTAAGTAAAATTTACATACTAATTTAGGAAAGTGGACAACAATTTTGAGACATCCCAAAAAGGAAAGGGGACACATAAATGGGAGGGAGGGAGTATATGATAATTATAAAAACATAATATATGTATAATGTAAAGTATTTAAAATTGAAAGAATATTGACATATTATAATGTGCATAGTCCTACATTCACGTGTCAAGCAATTGCTTAAGGTAAATACACATATATATATATATATATATATATAAATCAGTCTGTAAAGCGCACTGGGTATGCGCACTGAGTTTTTTAGCCTAAAAAAACTGTGCCGCACTGCTAACCCGTGCCCCGTCCCGTCACCCTGCTAGCCCGCAGCTTTTTTAGGCTAAAAATTCCAGTGCGCATGCCGAGTGCTCTCTAGAGTCTAACTGTATATATATATATATATGCTAAGAGTCAAGCATTGAGCTTGGTATGTGGGTTTTAATTGACAACTTAAACTTGCTACTAGGGATGTACACCAGTTGAGCCGCTCAACAAAGGCTGGCGACTCGGCTCGATAACAGCTGGGCTAGGCTCGGCTCGATAATAAACAAGGCAAGCTCAAGCTTGAACGGGATGCTAATTCTTAAAGCTCGGCTCGAGTTTGAAAAACTTGGCTCGAGTATAGCCCTAGTCATAACAAATCCATCCTTCTATTTATTAGTTTATTAAAATATACCTAACTACCATTACCCAGTTTCTAGAAGATTGAAATGACCTTGGGGCTGGCAGAAAGACCAATCTCTTCCTCTTCCAGTTGAAAATTACATAAATTTGAAAACTATTTATACCATAAGACATGAAACAAAATCATAATGTTGGAAGGAACGCGAATATGTTTCAAGGAGTCGTGAAAATGTTGAAAACAGATTTCATATTCATGAAAAAAAAAAAAGTAAATATTCCAGAAAATTTTGAAGAACTACGAAAATTATTCAAACAGATTTTGAAAAAAATTACTTTTGTAGAATCATGAAAATTGAAAAGTTTGCATATAAATAGTAGGTGGGCTCTTTAAACATTTTGTAAATACTTTCAATTAATTCTTCATTGATTTTGAGGGCTATAATGTAATTTTATCAAAGCAAGGGGGAAGTGTTGCTCTTTAAATTAATTATTATTATTATTATTTTTTTTGGGGGGGGGGGGGGGGGGGGGGGGGAGGGGTGTGTGTGTGTGTGTGTGTGGAGGTTAACTGTTCTCTAATCAAACCTCCGGATGGTAAGTGATATTAACCCACAAAAAGTATTTATATGCATGCAAAACTATTGACTTGTGTTTATGTCTCTTTATTATTTTTAATTCGTTCTAGATAGTGTCTAATCAACTGTTAAACCTAAGCCATTATTTTCCTAATCATCCTCCATATATAAAGATATAACAATTGAATTTAGCTCATCATATGTTTTAGTCTCCAAGGGTATCCTCGATATTTAACAATGTTTCTATTTCATTTTTCTTGCCCCAACCAATACTAGATTCTAAATTCAGCTAGGATTTCATGGGTGAATCAAACTCTTTGCAATGATCAGATTCCTGGTAAAGTAATTACTGGTATAATGATTACTGATAATTAGAATCCACCTAAAATAATCTGTGAACCAAACAGGTCGTAAGGTGGTGTGTTTGATAACCCAATGATGAAAATCGAATTTTTTTTGCACTTTTTAGTTCACTTAATTGAAAAAATAGTCAATTCTACTGAAAATAATCACTGAATGTAGTATATAGCAGCATTTGAAACACTATTTTAGTATTACAAGTTCAATCATTTAAAATTTTCGGTACTTAATTTTTAGGGTAACTTAATATATAGTCCTAATATATACATCCAACTAGAAATATGTACTTTTTTCAAATGAATCTAAAAATAGGTCCCTCTAGTATTTTAAGGATAAAACTGCCCCCGCGTTTATCTGTATATATCCATATGAAATAAGAGTTTCTAATTAAAACCCATATATACATATATGTATAGACAGAGAGAGAGAGAGAGAGAGAGAGAGAGAGAGAGAGAGAGAGAGAGAGAGAGAGAAAATCTGCTAAAGAGATAAAGATGAAGACAGAGAGAGAGAAAGAGAGAGAGAGAGAGAGAGAGAGAGAGAGAGAGAGAAAATCTGCTAAAGAGATAAAGATGAAGACAGAGAGACAAAGAAGATAGAGAGGGTCGCAGCCCCTCCACCGCCATTGACGAGCACCCACTACCTTCCTCCTCTTCCCTTCTCTACCTCCCTTCACCTATATCAACCATGCACCACTATCTCCGCCCACCCCTCTCTGCCAGCGACCACTCCGTGGACAAATTACTCACCAATTCATGAGGAAAAAAAAATCAAAATTTCTAACAGAAATCGAATCGTTTGAGGCTCAAAAATTCGATTTCACCTTTGTTCTCAGAAATGTGAGTGAAAAGCAAGGATTCAAATTTACAACCCATAACCAACAAAATCAACCGATTGCGAGATGATACAGAAGTCGATCACTCTTTGGACAAAATTTCTCACCCATTTGTGTTCAAAAATTAAAATTTCTCACAATCGAAGCATTTGAAATATCGCGACAACGTAACTAGTGCAATGTGAGAGTTATCTTGGATGGTCTAATCTAAGAATTTCTTAACTGAAATGGTTCATTGATTTGATGTGTTCATCAACGGTTGTGACATAGATTTACGCACTTTCATGAATTTGTATACATACATATAGTGTTGATGAGGATCTCCTTATTGTATAGGCTGCATGTAAGAAATTCCTCACTTGTTATGTAGATATGTTAGTGAGAAATTTCTCACTTGTATAGACAGTAATAAATAGCTCATTTGTTATGTAGATGAAGTTAGTGAGAAATTTCTCACTTTTATAGGCTCTAATAAATTGCTCATTTGTTATGAAGTGAAATTAGTAAGAAATTCCTCACTTGTATAGGTTGTAAGAAATTACTTCCACATTGTATATAGATTAAATTAGTGAGAATTTTTTCACTTGTATACACTGTAATCAATATATCATTTGTTATGTAAATGAAGTGGCAAATAGACTATAATTAAATTAGTAAGAAATTGTTGTACCTTCGCGATGAGAAAACATACTCTCAATAAAACTATATTAGTTTATCACACTTGTAAATATCAGTGACAAATTTATCACATAGTACTTATGCAATGTATAAGTTTGATATACTATAAACCATCACAAAAAAATCAAAGGTTAACAAGTGCATAAGAAATTTATCGCCTTCACAATGAGAATACATACTCCCAAAAAAACTAGATTAATTTATCACATTTGTAAATATCAGTGACAAATTTATCACATAGTACTTATGCAATGTAGGGGTGAAAGTTTTTTGTTAAAAATTTGAATCGTCCAACCAAAATTGAAGGTTTTGCTTGGTTTTACACTGAACCGGTCAGTGGTCGGGCTTAGAAACTCAAAAATCGAAGTATCGATTTGGTGACTGTTTCGAAAAATCGAAAAGACCGAACTGATCGAAGATATTTTTAGTAACACTTAACCCTAGATATAAATACCACTTTTTCTTTTCAGCCTCTCACACACCCTCATCTCATTTAAGATCTGGAGAGTGACGAGAGAGACGACTCAGACGAAGAGGTGCCACTCACCACCACTCATCGCCACTTCGATCATCGCTCACAACTACTCACCGCCACTCCGATCGCCATCGCCACTCACCACCGCTCACGGTCTCCGCCCTCACTCTCTCTCTCTCTCTCTCTATATATATATATATATGTGTGTATGTATATATGTGTACTCTATTTTCTCTCTCTCTATGTACTCTGTTTGTATGGTACCATGGGATGATGAATCATAAAATACATGTTCTTAGCTCTCTGTTTTTACCTTATTATTATTATTTTTATTTTCATATTCTTCTCATAACTTTGAATCTTATGAGTATGTCATTGTTTAGTGTTACTGTTACCCAAAATAGAATGAAAAAAAAATCAAAATTTTATTGAGATTATTTACTTCCTACTTTTGTTATTATGTGTGTACTCAAGATTTGTTATAAAGTTATTATGTGTATACTCAAGGTCTATGAGATTATTTAATATTTACTTCCTACTTTTGTTTTTTGTGTACTCGAATCTCTTGTTTTTGTCTTTGTTTTTTTTTTTTTTATAACTTTTCTCTTGTGCATTTGATTGTTTGTACGTTGTATACTCAGATCTGCTATATCTCAAGTTCCCATAATGGGTGATGCGGCTGATGCCAATCCAACTACATCGAAGGCCAATCCAAGACCTACACCCTCACCATCTGAGGCGACAGTGAAAAAATCTTCGAAACCTAAGGCAGAGGTGAGTAAAACTACGAAACCTTCTTTGAATCGGGCTAAAAAAAGGTCATTCGTTTGGGATCATTGTACTAAGCTCATATGTGATGCCGAAGAAAAACCAAGGGCTTGTTATAACTATTGTGGGATTGACTATGCTTGTGATACAAAGATTAATGGGACTAAGTCCATGTTAACTCACCTTAATTTTCAATGCAAAAAATATTTATTTAGAAAACAAGGCAAGTCCCAAACTATCTTAGGTTTCAAACCGAAAGATCAACCCAGTGAGAGTGTTGGCCAACTTGTAGCGATGACTTTTAGTGCTGAAACTTGTAGAAAAGCACTTGCTAAATTGATTGTTAAAAATGAGTTGCCTTTTAGATTTGTAGAGAGCGACGGATTTAAAGAATTTATGCTAGTGGTTCAACCAAAGTGGGTTAAGACACCCGTATTACGCTCGCAAAGGATGTTTTGACTCTTCACGCAAATGAGAAAAAATTGTTGAAGAGTATTGTTTGAGGTCAACGTAATACTCTTACCATGGATACGTGGACCTCAGTTCAAAATTTAAACTACATGTGTCTTACTGGACATTTTATTGATGCTGATTGGAAACTTCACAAGAAAATCCTTAGTTTTAATTTAGTTTCTGATCACAAAGGTGATACACTTGGAAAAGAAATTGAGATGTGCTTATTGGATTGGGGAATTGATAAGTTTTTAACTATGACGGTTGATAATGCAAGCTCTAATAATGGTGTCATTATTTACTTGAAGAGAAAAATGAAAAATAGGAAGGGGATTATACTAGAACATGATTATTTGCACATGAGATGTTGCGCAAACATTTTAAATTTGATAGTTTGTGAGGGATTAAAGGAAATAGATGAATCAATTGTTAGGGTGCGTAATGTCGTGAGGTATGTTAGGTCATCACCGTCTAGGTTGGCTAAATTTAAGATATGTGCCGAAAAAGAATCCATTGAAACCAAAAATTCTGTCTGCCTAGATGTGCCAACTAGATGAAATTTGACTTACTTAATGTTGGAAAGGGTCGCAGTATTTGAAAAGGCGATTGAACGTTTAGCGGATGAGGATTTATCATTTTATGCTCACTTTAAAAGTGATAGAAATCGAAATGATGGTGTGGAAATGGATGATTGTGGGAGAGATGGTGGAAGGAAGATCTTAGAAGCTCCGGATATTGTTGATCGGATGAGAGCTAGGTTGTTTTTGAAGTTCCTTAAAAATTTTCACAAAGTAACCTTGCACTTTTTAGGCACTTTATTTGTCACTTCCAATGCCTTCTATGTGGAGATTGTTTTAATTCAAAATGTGATAAACAAGCTATGTACTAATGATGATTTAAATTTGAAATTGATGGAGGAAGGCATGAGACTCAAATTTGAGAAGTATTGGGGTAGTTTTGAAAAAATCATTTTTTTTTCTTGTTTGTTGCCGTTGTGCTTGATCCACGTCGTGAATTGCAGTATGTTGAATATTATTTTAAGAAAGTGTATAAATCAAGTATGGTGAATGCACTTATGGATAAATTGAAAGCTAAGTGGACTATTCTATACGAGTGTTATGCTAAGAACGATCCTAATGCAAGTGTGTCACAGCCCGGTCCCACAATAGCGGAACCGGAGTCCGTGGCACGCCACCGAGGCTAAATCAATTCATTAACGTTCCCAAAATTAGGTTTGAAGAACACACGCAGCGGAAAACAAAACACATTTTTCAAAAGCAGAGGTTCAGTCGACTGCTCAGTCGACTGCTCAGTCGACGGCAGTGGGCAGGGATTTGAGTGTAATTCCAGTCGACTGAGACTGGGGGTCCAGTCGACTGAGGGCAGGGTCCAGTCGACTGCTGGAGGGGTCCAGTCGACTGCTTTGCTAAAATAAGAAGCAGTAGCTAACAGACTCAGGGGTTCAGTCGACTGCTCAGTCGACTGCTCCCCTGGCAGCAGCCCAATCTGCAGAAATCAAGTTTTAAAAGCTTTCTAACTTTCACCCAAAGATCAACCATTCAATCCAAACTCAAACCAAACTCAGTCTAAAGTAATTCTAGCTGTATTAAAGCATTACCAAACAAAATTACAACATGGTACTAACCATTACAACGGTTTAAAATCCATTCTAACATACCAATTTAAACATGGTTTAAAACAACCCAATTCTTATTACAATATTTCCATTATCCCAAAACTACAAGATTAACATTTAAGTTGCCTCCCAAGCGAACTCCCAACTCTCGTACTCACTTCTGCGATTCCTCGCCAGCATTTACACCTGCAATGGTTATTTGAATAACCACACATATTTCGATTTGTTTAAGCTAAAGCTTAGTGAATAAAACAACATATGCACATGAATGATAAACATGTCTGCATTCACATCTATACATTTCATACTAGTCGCCGGAGACTCACGTGCCCGTCCATATTCCCAATCCGCGACTCCTCGCCAATAAGTCCACGCGAAAGGGTAAGACCCACGATTCTTCTCTTCAATCGTGCGACCTTAATGCCTATATCGGCTCCACAAAATGGCACGGTGACCACGTGCTCCTTCTGACCCACATAAGCAACTTAACATGCTCAAATACATATCACCATACTCGCGGTAATTAAAACATATCACCGTGCTATTGAGCCTACTTATCAATATAAATGCCCAATATGAACTACACAATATATCTCTAAAAATTTATACATGCTATTCATACAAAACATGAATACATGTCAAGAAATCATTCCAAAACATAGTTGAATCACTCACCTCCAAATAACGCTCCTATAATTCAATCTGAAGAAAACCCGTGCACAAAGAACGTACAGAAGTCCGTCTAGTACAATTCCTATGGATCAGAATTCCATTTATCAATTTTTATGAAAAATTCTAGAAAATAACTTTTCGGAAAATTTGGCCAAACAAGCCCTAACATATATCAAAACGAAGCTCTTACCTCGAGGAGCTCAAATATGAAATCTGGGAGAAACCAGACTGACGGAAGGTTGTCGTTTGGCGTCGCAAAGCTCTAAGCTTCTAATTCTCCCTCTAGCCCCCTTTTGGCCTCCTTTAGAATTTAGGTTTAGACTTATGAAAAATATCTCAACTCATCTCTATCTATATATAGGCAACATTCTCGGGGAATTACGTTTACCTCCCCACGAGTTTTCAAAACTCCTAATCAGTCTCTGAAACTTTCTATAAAGCTAATTCGTAGCTTTACGAGTGAAACTTCAAAATTATAAAAGTTTTCGACTAAGTTTCGTTTGGTCGCTAAAACGCGAATTTCTATATGACGTTTCCGAAGTTGCTAATTAGCCTACCAAATTAATAGCGTGTTCATTCGTTCTCACCAGGATACTAAATCTAACATCAGAAATAAATTCTAAGCCAGAAAATAATACAGATATTGAAATACACAGGTAAACATTTATTTTCAGATAAACATTTAAAATGTTCCACAGTGACCGTCTCATACTCGGAGAGACGTCACAACAACAAATCCTCAATCACCACAGTTTCAAAGGGTTCTCTAATACAGACACCCAAATCAACTCGTGAGTCAAAACTCACTCAATCATGTGTCATAGGACACGCCACATCACATTATCATGCATGACAATGTAATGCAAATGCAATAACACGAATACGGGTGTTATAATACTCTCCCCCTTAAAAGAAGTTTGTCCCCAAACTTATACCTCACGTCTCGAAAAGGTGCGGATATTGAGTACGCATCACATCTTCTATCTCCCATGTCATCTCTTCCGTAGTTTGGCTACGCCATAACACTTTCACTCTCGATATTACTTTATTTCGTAAGACTTGATCCTTCCGGTCTAAGATTTCTACCGGATACGCAACATATGTCAAATCACTCTGAATCTCATCCGATATCGGAGTCATCACTTGATCTCTATCTTCCACTAATTGTTTGCGTAACAACGATATATGAAACACGTTATGAACTTGAGCATACTCGCTCGGCAAGTCCAAACGATAAGCTACGGGTCCAACCTTTCCAATGATTTCAAAAGGTCCTATATATCTCGGATTGAGTTTCCCGTATTTACCAAATCTGGTTATCCCCTTTGAAGGTGACACCTTCAAATACACCAAGTCTCCTACATCGAATTCCAACGGCCGTCTGCGCTTGTCGGCATAACTCTTATACCTACTCTGAGCTGTCAGTAACCGTTGTCGAATTACCTTTATCTTATCCGTCGTCTCTTGTACAATTTTCGGCCCTTCAATCTTTCTTTCTCCCACCTCTGTCCAACTAATTGGTGAACGACATACACGACCATATAAAGCTTCATAAGGAGCCATTCCAATACTCGATTGAAAACTGTTGTTATATGCAAACTCAATCAATGGCAGATGGTCTTCCCAATCACCCTGAAAATCAAGTACACATAGCCTAAGCATGTCTTCCAAAATCTGGATTACTCTCTCTGATTGACCATCGGTCTGAGGATGAAAAGCTGTACTAAAATGTAATTTGGTACCCATTGCTTCTTGCAAGGCTCTCCAAAACTTCGACGTAAAACTACTATCCCTATCCGAAACGATAGAAACTGGGATACCATGTAGTCTCACAATCTCGCGAATATACAACTTAGCTAACGGTATCGGCTTAGTTGTTCGAAGTGGTAGGAAGTGCGACGACTTCGTCAAACGGTCAACAATCACCCAAATAATAGTGTTCGATCTCTTCGATCTCGGAAACCCACTAACAAAGTCCATTGTTATGTGTTCCCATTTCCACTCGGCTATCGGTAACGGTTGTAATAATCCCGAGGGTACTTGGCGTTCGGCCTTTACTTGTTGACAACTAGTACAACGCGAAACGTAACGTGCTATCTCTCTCTTCATTCCCGGCCACCAATAAACATGTCTCAAGTCCCTATACATCTTGGTGCTTCCCGGGTGAACGGTATACTTTGTGTTGTGTGCTTCCTCTAGGATGTTCCGCTTCAACTCTTTCTCACTAGGTACACAAATTCTACCCCTCAATCTCAACACATTGTTCTCAAACGTGAATCCCGGTTGTTTGCCCATTGGAATCTCATCACAAATCTTCTTCAAAGCCACGTCTTGAAGTTGTTTCTCCGTGATCTCGTGAATCAAGAGTGGTTGTGCCACCATTGTCGACATCAAGCCACTTTCAATCCTCGGTATCACTTCAAGCTCCAAGTTCTCCATATCTCGTATCAGTTCTTTCTGAGAGGTCAAATCTGATGCGGTATTGGTTGGTGCCTTGCGACTAAGAGCATCGGCGACAACATTCGCCTTGCCCGGATGATACTGAATTGACAAGTCATAGTCTTTCATCAACTCTAACCATCTCCTTTGCCTCATGTTCAAATCTCGTTGTGTAAACAAGTACTTCAAACTCTTGTGATCCGTATAGATCTCACATTTCTCTCCGTATAGATAATGACGCCAAATCTTCAATGCAAAAACCACGGCGGCCAATTCTAGATCATGTGTTGGATAATTCTTCTCGTGCGGTCTAAGTTGTCTCGACGCATATGCAATGACTTTATCACCTTGCATAAGAACGCAACCTAAACCTCTATATGATGCATCACTGTAAATTATAAATCCTTCAGTCCCTGACGGAACGGCTAATATTGGTGCTTTCACTAGTCGGCTCTTCAACTCTTGAAAACTTTCTTCACATTCTGGACTCCAAATAAAAGCAATATCTTTCCTCATTAACTGTGTCATCGGCATTGCTATACGCGAAAAGTCTTTTACAAATCTCCGATAATACCCAGCTAATCCTAGGAAACTTCTGATGTCTGTCACATTCGTTGGTCTCACCCAGTTAGTAACTGCTTCTATCTTCTGAGGGTCTACAGAAATTCCCTTTGCCGATACTATATGCCCAAGAAAAGCTATCTCTGTCAACCAAAACTCACACTTCTTCAATTTGCCGAATAATCTCTTTTCACGCAATCGTTGTAAAGCTAATCGCAAATGATGCTCGTGATCTTCAACGCTTTTGGAGTAGATTAGGATGTCATCTATGAACACGATAACAAACTCATCTAAATAATCCTTGAAGACACGGTTCATCAAGTCCATGAAAGCAGCTGGTGCATTAGTCACTCCAAATGGCATAACCAAAAATTCAAAGTGACCATATCGAGTCCTGAAAGCTGTCTTCTCAACATCTTCCTCTTTGACTTTCAACTGGTGGTAACCGGATCTCAAGTCAATCTTTGAAAATACTTGCGCTCCTTGTAACTGATCAAACAAGTCATCTATTCGTGGCAATGGATACTTGTTCTTGACGGTCAACTTATTCAACTCTCGGTAGTCGATGCACATACGCATTGTTCCGTCCTTCTTCTTCACAAACAAGACTGGAGCTCCCCACGGTGAAACACTCGGTCGAATAAAACCCTTCTCCAACAGTTCTTCTAACTGAACTTTCAATTCTTTCAACTCTATCGGTGCCATTCGGTACGGTGCTTTGGATACCGGTTGTGACCCTGGTACTACTTCTATTGTGAACTCAAGCTCTCTTTCAATCAATACGTCGGGTAACTCATCGGGAAAAACATCTGGAAATTCTCGAACTACTGAAATGTCTTCTATTAGTGGTCCAAGAACTCTCGTGTCGACAATTGAACATAAGAAACCCGAACAACCCTTCTTTAACATCTTACTTGCTTGAATCGCCGATATCAAGTACGGCGGTACGATCACTCCCTTACCCTGAAAAGTAAACTCTTCTCGTCCTGACGGATAGAAACTAACCCGTTTCTGTTCACAATCGATTCTGGCTTGATTAACCGACAACCAATCCATACCCAAGATAACATCAAAGTAATTCACCGTCAACGGAATCAAATCAACGCTCAAGACTTTATCACCTATCTTGATCTCACATGACTTGAATATTGACGAAGTAACTAACGGTTCACTACTAGGCAATGATACACACAAATCATATCCTAGCGGTTCTGACTTAACAGTTAAATGCTTAACAAAATCACGTGATACAAATGAATGCGTTGAACCAGAATCCATAAGTATACGTGCAGGATACGAACAAATAGGAAGAATACCTGATACGACGGTATCATCCGTATTCCCCGGCCTGAGTTGGAAGTATCGTCCTTGTTGTTGTGCGACTCCTTTCCCTTTATCCACTCGAGGTTCTACTCTTGATCCGCTTGGCACACTCGATGCCCCGGTACTCATTCCCGGTTGTCTCTTACTCGGGCAATTCTTCGCTGTATGCCCCAGTTGGCCACACTCAAAGCATTTCCCTCTTATCTCTGGGTTGTAGTTCTTCGTATTTGAAAAGGTATTTGGTGCGGTCGAGTTTGTATTCAAAGGACAATTTCGGGATATGTGTCCTAGCTGCTTGCAGAAGTAACAGGTACTCAATTGGTAGCAAGTTCCTCTGTGTCGCTGGTTACATGTTGGACACAACGGTCTCGAGTCCCCCATGAACGTACTCCCTCCTTGGCTACTCATATGCGATCCTGAACCTTGCGTAAACGGTTTCTTCGCATTCCCTTGACTCTTACCCCTATTGTCATTGGGCCTCTTTCCTTGTTGCCCTTGTCGATATCGGTCGACACTCTTCTCAGCTATACGGGCGGCTTCCTCGACTAGAGAAACGGTCGGGTGTTGCAACATGTCCACACGGCCACGTATATTCTCTCTAAGCCCTTCCTCAAACTTACGAGCTTTATCCCTATCAGTCGGAACGGTAGTTTTCCCAAATCGTAATAAGGCATTGAAACGAGAAACATACTCACCCACGGTCATATCTCCCTGAATCAAACTCGCAAACTCTTGACGTTTTTGAGTATAAGCAGATTGTGGGAAGAAACGTTTGTTGAACTCCTCTTTAAATGCTTCCCACGTAGTTGGTTTCCCTTGTTCAAGCACGTTGTTCCACCAATCCAATGCTTCGCCCATCAACGTATCGGATGCGCACAAAATTTTCTCCTCATCGGTACATATTACCTGACGGAAATGTCTTTCCATGTCCATCATCCAATGATCGGCCAAGTCTATGTCAACTTGTCCGTGATACAACGTCGGTTTCCGTTTATGAAACTGTTCCACGATTGTGTGTTGAGGTCGCGGTGCTGATGGTGCATTGATATAACGAATTTCCACTTGTGGAGGCTGAACGTTCATCTGTTCTCTTTCACTTACCGCTTGTATGAAATTTCCCACCATATTCACTATTTGGTCCATCCGCGAATGCGGTGACAATTCTCTTGGTTGATCAGCCATAACGTTTCAAATATTCCCCTGTTGAGTTCAATGCATAATGACCATGCATGCTATGCCACAATATGAATATATGTGCACAGTTCATCACAAGCAACAAATGCTAACACATAAAGCATTTCTACATTGATAACGATTATCTTAACAATTACACACTCCACTCGACGTCACTCAGCATATATAACGTCACTCGTTCCCAAGGCTCTAAACTTATGCTCTGATACCACTAAATGTCACAGCCCGGTCCCACAATAGCGGAACCGGAGTCCGTGGCACGCCACCGAGGCTAAATCAATTCATTAACGTTCCCAAAATTAGGTTTGAAGAACACACGCAGCGGAAAACAAAACACATTTTTCAAAAGCAGAGGTTCAGTCGACTGCTCAGTCGACTGCTCAGTCGACGGCAGTGGGCAGGGATTTGAGTGTAATTCCAGTCGACTGAGACTGGGGGTCCAGTCGACTGAGGGCAGGGTCCAGTCGACTGCTGGAGGGGTCCAGTCGACTGCTTTGCTAAAATAAGAAGCAGTAGCTAACAGACTCAGGGGTTCAGTCGACTGCTCAGTCGACTGCTCCCCTGGCAGCAGCCCAATCTGCAGAAATCAAGTTTTAAAAGCTTTCTAACTTTCACCCAAAGATCAACCATTCAATCCAAACTCAAACCAAACTCAGTCTAAAGTAATTCTAGCTGTATTAAAGCATTACCAAACAAAATTACAACATGGTACTAACCATTACAACGGTTTAAAATCCATTCTAACATACCAATTTAAACATGGTTTAAAACAACCCAATTCTTATTACAATATTTCCATTATCCCAAAACTACAAGATTAACATTTAAGTTGCCTCCCAAGCGAACTCCCAACTCTCGTACTCACTTCTGCGATTCCTCGCCAGCATTTACACCTGCAATGGTTATTTGAATAACCACACATATTTCGATTTGTTTAAGCTAAAGCTTAGTGAATAAAACAACATATGCACATGAATGATAAACATGTCTGCATTCACATCTATACATTTCATACTAGTCGCCGGAGACTCACGTGCCCGTCCATATTCCCAATCCGCGACTCCTCGCCAATAAGTCCACGCGAAAGGGTAAGACCCACGATTCTTCTCTTCAATCGTGCGACCTTAATGCCTATATCGGCTCCACAAAATGGCACGGTGACCACGTGCTCCTTCTGACCCACATAAGCAACTTAACATGCTCAAATACATATCACCATACTCGCGGTAATTAAAACATATCACCGTGCTATTGAGCCTACTTATCAATATAAATGCCCAATATGAACTACACAATATATCTCTAAAAATTTATACATGCTATTCATACAAAACATGAATACATGTCAAGAAATCATTCCAAAACATAGTTGAATCACTCACCTCCAAATAACGCTCCTATAATTCAATCTGAAGAAAACCCGTGCACAAAGAACGTACAGAAGTCCGTCTAGTACAATTCCTATGGATCAGAATTCCATTTATCAATTTTTATGAAAAATTCTAGAAAATAACTTTTCGGAAAATTTGGCCAAACAAGCCCTAACATATATCAAAACGAAGCTCTTACCTCGAGGAGCTCAAATATGAAATCTGGGAGAAACCAGACTGACGGAAGGTTGTCGTTTGGCGTCGCAAAGCTCTAAGCTTCTAATTCTCCCTCTAGCCCCCTTTTGGCCTCCTTTAGAATTTAGGTTTAGACTTATGAAAAATATCTCAACTCATCTCTATCTATATATAGGCAACATTCTCGGGGAATTACGTTTACCTCCCCACGAGTTTTCAAAACTCCTAATCAGTCTCTGAAACTTTCTATAAAGCTAATTCGTAGCTTTACGAGTGAAACTTCAAAATTATAAAAGTTTTCGACTAAGTTTCGTTTGGTCGCTAAAACGCGAATTTCTATATGACGTTTCCGAAGTTGCTAATTAGCCTACCAAATTAATAGCGTGTTCATTCGTTCTCACCAGGATACTAAATCTAACATCAGAAATAAATTCTAAGCCAGAAAATAATACAGATATTGAAATACACAGGTAAACATTTATTTTCAGATAAACATTTAAAATGTTCCACAGTGACCGTCTCATACTCGGAGAGACGTCACAACAACAAATCCTCAATCACCACAGTTTCAAAGGGTTCTCTAATACAGACACCCAAATCAACTCGTGAGTCAAAACTCACTCAATCATGTGTCATAGGACACGCCACATCACATTATCATGCATGACAATGTAATGCAAATGCAATAACACGAATACGGGTGTTATAAAGTGTGAATGAATTATCGGGGGTTATGGATGTTGGTGAGGTTGATGAAGAATCTAAGGCGTCTTTTGATTTAGACTTTCAGAGGCACTTGGAAAGTGAAAGTGATATGGGATCCAAGAATGAATTGGAAAGATACTTGAACGAAGGATATGAAGTTGATTCTCCTAATTTTGATATCTTGAGTTGGTGGTAGACCAATTCCGACAAATACACCATTGTTAGCGAAATAGCTCGAGATGTACTAGCAATTCATGTGTCTACTATTGCCTCGGAGTCGGCATTTAGCACCGGAGGTCGTGTACTTGATCCCTTCCATAGTTCATTGTCTTCGAACATGGTCGAGGCACTTATTTGCACACAAAATTGGTTGTGGTCTTCATCTGTTGGTCTTCGTGAAGCTATGGATGATATAGAGCAACTCGAAATGCTTGAATCAGGTAATTGTGTCTGTTAAAATGTTTGCTAGTATTTTTAATTACTTTAACATATTTAATTTATTTATTTTTTTAGTTCAAGTGGAGGGGCCTTCATAAAAGTCTATAATCGTCGATGATTAAGCATCTTATTTTGCTAAAACAAGAGGTAATTTAATTGTTGGCTTACTTGTTTAAGCCTTTTTAATTGTGGCCATTATTGAGTTTCTAAATTCAGTATTTCTTCCCCTCTTGATCCTTTCAGGTTTGTTCTCTTAATCAAGTTAATCAAAGCAGCAGCTGCCTGGAGTGGGAATTGAGTTTTTAATTTTGGACTATGTTTGTGGGACTTTTTAGTTTTTTTTTATTATTTATTCATTTTTTTATTATTGTTCGGACTTATGACTGTTTTTATTTATGAAGTTACTATGGACTATGGAGTATGAAGACAATGGAGTATGCACTTGGACATTTTGTTTGTTAGTATTACTTATTATTGGTATTGAACAGTGGTGAACTAGTGGTGATGATCTTAGACTACTGATTAACATTTTAATTTAGTATTTTTGGGACAATCATAGTTCAAAAGCATGTAATTTTTGGTTGGAGAATGGTTTTTGTTTGGGCCATTTCATTGTTATTAGTTGACATAAAATAATTGGCCCAAACCCATGAACATAGCTTAAATCACTGGCCCAAACCCAAAAAATAAAAAAAAAACATAAAACATTTTGGCCCAAAAAAGTTGGCCCAAACTAGTAGGCCATCTTTCAAAAGCCCACCCCGAACTACCCCGAAACCCCGATCGAAACCGAACAACCTCGACCTCAACCAAACCGAATACTCATCAGTCAATTTCGGTCTCTAATTCTAGCACACCGATAACTTCGGTTCGGTGGAAAATAATGGAAAAACCCCGATCGAACCGACCGACCGACTTTAACCCCTAATGCAATGTATAAGTTTGGTATACTTTACAGTTAGAACCTTTGGAATCCAATAATTTTGAATTATGACTATCCTATATCAAGATACGTTTGAATTTAATATCACATTTAAAATATCACACAATCCACTACCGTGATTTTAGGGAGCAATAACCCCCATAATGCCTCCACTTCCCCATTAAAAGATAATGACTAAAAATAAAACAAATTCAAAATTAACTGCTATTTAAAAATAAGGGTATAATGGTAATTAAAAATAAATAAAAATTAGGGAAATGACTAATTTCTGAACAGTACACCAATTAGGGGATTAATTTCATAACTACCGAATTTAATTGCACACAATATATAATACCGCCAATTTAAGGGACTAAACAATATGTTTCTATAATTCTTGATAGGGAAAGTTGGTGAAAAGGTCATTAAGAGGAGTTTTATTGGGATGAAGGAAAACTTAAAATATACATTGGGGATGAGTCTTCCCAATGTCCATAGACCAAAATACCCTCATCTTCAACCTCTGACCCAAACCAAACCCTAGCTACCATTACCACTCACACCACCTCCGACCACCACCCCTGCCACTTCCGGCCACCACCCTTCCACCTCTGGCCACCATCGGCGACACCACCTCCTACCACCACTATTCAGGATGAACAATGTCGTTCACCCTTGCCATCTCTAACAACCAATGTTCTCGACACCACCATCCTTGCCACCTCTGGCGCCCACCAGCAACACCACATCCAACTTTTATTGCAAAAATTACTTTAACTTTTATGGACAATTTGTTCTTAAGTCAAATTTCACTTATGGATATGGCTTGAAGATTAAAATGATAATCTTGTTGGATTATACTTTCAGGCCATAAATTATATTGACTGGCAAAATGATCTTGTAATTTTGAAATCATATTGGGAGGTGATGATTCCTCCCCCCCAAGGAAAGCAAAACATTCTTTGACAAGAAAAGAATCCTTTCTTTGGGTTTTTCTAGGTTTAGTCTCCTTTTGGAGCTCAAGTGCCCTTAACTGAAATTCCACTGCTAACATTGATTTGTTAAATAGTCTTTCATGACTCTTTTTAAAGGCTGAATATAAGTTATCAAGGATGACCACGGATTTTTCAGTTAAATCACATGTCATACCTGGATATCTATTCATTGGAACCAGAATTGACTGTAAAATGACTGGTGATGACTGACCATGAATAGGGGCAAAGGTAAAATCTTGCCTTGGATATTCATCCGTAGCAATAACTTTCTCTTTTCCCTTGGACAGAGACATTGCTGAAACATAAAAAATGATGTTAGTAAATTGAGGAAATGGAATAGGGATAAAACTTTTGAATGTACTATTAGGACGTGAAAAAAGTAAATTGTATGAATATGTCTTGAGGACATAATCATTGTAACTCTTTGAAAATTTGCAAAATGGATTGAAGACAATGACCAAATGAGCAATTACTTGGTAAAAATTGGCTTTAATGGGAATAGGTCTACTAATAGGTCTGATTTGATAAAAATCTCTAATGTAAGGAAGGGTAACTATATGCCAAATTTCTAACATTAAGTTTTCCAATAAATTAATTTTGGTTAACACATTAACTGTCTTATTTTTACAACATTCATCTTGACACCCTAACATTATATCAGGAGAATCAGATTGTTCTTTATTAGACTCATAAGGGGATGAACTAAATTCATTATCTGACTGTTCAGAATAAGTATTTCTTAATTCTAAAATTTTATAAATATTTTCTGTAACTTCATCAGATAATCCTAAAGATTTAATCTAGGGTTTAACTTTACAATCCTTAGCATAATGACCAAATTTACCACATTTAAAACATTGGACATTACTTTTGTTATTACTAGTTTTTCCTTTATTCTTAAGATCATTGGGTTTTGGCTTGTTAGTGTTACTAGGCTTAGAGTAACACTAAGACCCCGTTGGTGTGTTTGTTCTTGTAGTCATTCCCTCTTTCTGTGTTTTTGATTTTCAAAATTCTTTTTCAAAAGATATTTACAAAAGACCACCTAGGCTGAGAGACCACCTGATTAGGATCCTACCAAACAGTAAGGCCTGCAGAAGGGAGCGTAAGACGGGCATGAGCGGAGGACAAAGGGTATGAGTCTTCTTAGGTATGTGTCTGCTGGATGTCTTAGATTAAGTATTTTGTTTTGATTAAACCCTTTGAGATGGATAGACTATTTAGATCAAATTCAGCAATAGGTTCTAGCTCTAGAGCCTCTTATCCCACTTTACCAGACATAATTAATGAAGAAGAACATAGGTATGAAGAAGTCAACCAAGATTATAGTGATTGGACCATCCCTAAGATTTCCACTAAAGAAATTTACAAGTCAACATTTCTTAATTTTAGGACTGATTATAACATTAAAACTGTAGAAAAAACCTATAGTATTAACAAAGAACATGAAAAATGTCAACTCCTTAGTATTTTAAGTGAAATTTGACTTAAGATTTATTTTACGTAAAATTTAACTTAAGATTTATTTGTAAAATATGCAACTAACACACCAATGCAATCAATGCAGCCACAATAGAGACAACACTCATGATATCACAATCAAAAACAAAAAAAACCACTAAGGCATAACAATAAGTACCTTAGCTACATAAACCCAAAATTTTCACAAATCACCATCTTAAGTGAAATTTCACGCATCTTAATAGAAGTTACAATTATTGATTTAAGTTTGCAATTTCACTAAAGATTACATTTACACTTAACAAAACAACCAAAACATCACTAAATAATCTAAAATTTTTGAAAAATTCACTTTAAAAATCTTAAGAGAAATTTGACTTAAGATATGTAAATTCTACAACTAACATACCTCATAGCTAGTAATGGTCACCTTGCATGGTGGTCACTGAAGTTCATTGGACTGGCCGTGGCGGTGACATTCGAATCTAGATCCATCTAGATCTAGCTCTCAACCGATGAAGGAGATCTAGATCGACATCGGCGACGATAACGATGGCGTAACTTGGTTACGATGATGATGACAGCGGTTAGCTGGTGGTAGTGGCCATGGCAGCAAGATGCTCGGTGGTGGCGACGGTTGATCGGTGATGGTGGTGTAGAGAGAGATTGTAGAAGGCAATGGTTGCCATGGTTGAGAGAGGTGGCACTGGATCAGTGGTAGTAATTTCGGCAGCGATGGATGGTAGCGGTAGCTGTGGTAGTGGCGGTGGCAGTGGCAGTGGCAGTGGTGGAGGTGGAGGTGTACCAGTGATGGTGAGAGAGATCTTAGAGAAAGAGAAAGAGAGAGAGAGAGAGAGACCAAAACTAATTATGTGGGGTTAGGGTATTTTTGGAAGTGAGGGGTAGTTTGGTGAGTTGAAAATGTTGAAATGGACTTGAGGAGTGAATTGTTAGTGGTGTAGACTGGAGTGATAAAATGGGCTTGGGCTTTTGTCCTTGTGGGGTTTATTGTTAATGTGCTATCCCTTCAACCAAGACGGACCAACATTAGGGACCTTACACCAAGCTTCCCTTTTTAATACTAAATTTTCAATTTTATCAAACGAATCCCAAATGTTTTAAGCCGGTTAATTTATGCCCAGGTCAGGGAGGCCCAATTCAATTTCTATGGGTTTGGTGCTAGGTGCTGTCATTTTTATACAGATTGACCGTAGATTTACATGGAATGGTGATAGTTTTGCCCATAAAGCCCTCCATTCTCAAAAGATTGTGCATTTAATGACTTTTTCTGTGCATGAGAAATTTGGGGTGTGTTTGATAACTCAATTAAGTGCTAAAAATGAAAAGTTTCAGCACTAATTTCATTTTTCAGTATGTTTGATAACATACCACTTAATTGAAAAAACAACCAAAATTCACTGAAAACTTTAAGTAAAATTTTTCTACTGAAAATAATCACTGAATGTTGTCTATTTCATTACTGAATACACTATTTTCAAAACTGCAAATTCAATCGCTTAAAATTTTCAGTACTTAATTTTTAGTTTTATCATACACACCCTTTGTAACAACCTGCATTTCATTCAATCTTAAATTTGCATTTCCATATTTTATCTGTTTTCGTTTAAATTGTAACTCTCATGTCTAAACCTTATTACTTGTTTTATTTCATATCGAAATTCTTGTTGGGGTCAAACTACGATTTTTTTTTTATAAATTTAGTATACCTGTGTTGGATTTCAAATCTGTACTTTCAAAACGGTTAAAATAATTTCTTTGGACTCCAACTGTATTTTTATTAACCGGAAAATTATTTCTTACATTAAAATGAATTTTCTGTATTTTTTTGGTGATCATCGCGCCATGAAAATACCAGTTCATGTTCGAAAACTGTCCACGCCGCAATGAACTTCCACAGGTTTTGGAATCTCAATAAAGCAAGATTTGACATTTGCTTTATTTTCATTTATGGCAACTAATCATTAGTTAGGATTGTTTGGGAATGCTTTTGAATTGTGTGTTAACTTAGTGCCTTAAGTTGTTGTACACAAACACTTAAAGTGATTCCTACGCTACTTGTAAGGGCCTTGTTTGGCAGTGTGCCCTTTGTGTGTGTTGTGTTAATGCCATAATCTCTATTTCCCATACAACACTACTTGACCCCTAGTAGTCTATAACACCTCTTCAACTGTGATTGTGTATATACGTATGTGTAATCCGCTGTGTATATATGTAAACAATTATAATTGAAAAACAAAACTCAATTAGTAGAGTAACCTTGAAATAACTTGGAGCCCAAGTTCTTGTGTTTGGTTTACTATATATCACACACACATCTCACATTCTCTGGATATACAACTGAAGAAATACAGAGAGATATAGAGAGAAACACAGAGAGTTCTACAGAATTTTTAGAGAGAGAACAGCTGTAAACACCCCAATTTTGACCGACCGCCGAATTTAGGAGAGTGTCACCTCCACATCCGATGATGACAAAGACTGGAAGATTCGAAGTGTTCCAAGCTCTTCAGAAAGTTCTCTAAACGCGATAAAATTTCACAGAAAGAAGAAAATACCAGGTATCTAGGAGAATTCAGATACAAAACACAATTTTCAGAAAAGATCTTCAAAAATAAATTGCTTTGAGAAAAAGGAAGACTCAAAAAAGGAAAGTTCAACAAAAACGGCACACGGCAGACCACCGCGGCACTCACTGAATGCCGCACGGCAGTCAGCGAATGCCGGTCCGGCATTCACCAAATGCCGCCGACATTTTCTGACTGCCGTTCTCTTTTAAAGTCTGTATTTTGCAGTGCAATACGTATGTGTATGCGGATAAAAACAAAAAAAAACTGATAAAGTAAGGTTGACGAAAACCCGGCAATCAACAATCTGCCGCGGCACACTTGGAGAGCCGCGCGGCAGTCACGAAAAGCCGCAGCGGCAGTCATGGAGTGCCGCAGCGGCAGTCACGGACTGTCGCACAGCTTTTTGGACTGCCGCCCTGGGCAGCAGTCTGCCTAATTTCAGAAAGTACGCATTGTACCACCAAATGAGAGATTTACACCTATTTTTTGCTCCGAAAATTCACTGAAAATACTTGGTAATTTTGCCTATAAATGAGAGAGGATCTTTCTTGAGAAAGGGGGTGGAATATACAAGAAATCACTATCATTTCAATAACACATATTTGAGAGAGTTTTAGAGAACTAGAGAAAAGAGCTTGGAAGATCTTCAAAGAAGAGAAATTTTGAGGATAGTTGGAGGTGATCCTCTAACCATAAGTTGTTTTATTTGCATTCTTTCCTTTGAATCCTCAAACTATTTTGTTTTCTTTGCTTTATTTCTCTTATTGTTCATACTTCCTTCTTGAGACTCTTGGAGATCCTCAATATCTCTCTTGAAACCTCTTGAATATGATCTTTTGAATCCCATGTAAGCTTATGCTTCACACGGAAATCAAAGTTTGATCATCATTTTATTTTATAAGCAAATAGATGGATCCAAGTCCATACTCATGACTTGGGTCCTCTAAACTTGATGTCTTAAGGAATCCTTTCCATATTCTTTTGACACTCATGAGTTTTAGTCATGTCTTGATCTCCAATGACCATCAAATGGTAGGAGAAGTGTTTTGGTTTAAACCCAACTTCATGGTTTAATAGTTGGAGTTACCAAATAAAAGTTGAACTCGACAAATGAAAACAGTGAGTTCACAAACTGTTTTTGATCAAAGATTTTTAGTTCGAAATCTAACCGTTGAAATCAAGTGAAACCAACGGGAAAGTGTCAATAACACAATATTCTACCACTGCAAGTTTTGTTTTAAGGTGGTTTCATGTTTAAAATGGTTTGGTCATGAGTTTTGTGAAGTAACAATAATCTGTCCAGAATTTCAGAACAGCAAGTCCATTTTGAAATTCATAAATCAGAACTCTAATGGAGTTTTTGGGGTCTCTAATAATTTTTTCTGGGTACCTTAATGTGTTAGGAAGATCCCCTAAAAAGATCTAAGTGTTTCTCATCTTTTTTCTATTTTTAAAAAATCAAACAATATCTCTGGACAGAAAGTTGTACATCTCTGAGTGACGTCTGGTTCTTGTCCTTTTCCCGGAGATCTAACCGTTGAAACCTTGATTTTCTTTTTGATTTGTAAACTAGACTCACAGAGGCATCTTGTGTCCAAAATTCACCAACATCAAACCATGGGAGACATGCTTTTTCTTTTCTTAAAGTTCTGGTCTGCTCTCTGCAATTTTCAGAATTTCATGACACATTTGACCAACTTTGTAAATAATGGCCCAAATGATTCTCTCATGACTTAGGGCTTAAACCATATCTTAATAATGATTAATTAGACTTAAATCCCAAAGCTAAATGATTCAAATCAACGAATAAATTCATAGTTAATAGCCTACTCTTGTTCATATTTATGAATTCATGTACATTAATGCTTATAATTAGAACTAGTAATTGGATAAAGTTGGATTTCATTGCTCGCTAGATATAAGCTAGAGAATTAGGATTGATTGTTTGATATCATATTATTATGTGAAGTATGTGGACTAACCTTTTATTTTGTAGCACTATTAAGGTATGATTTCTAGGACTCCTCTTTAGTTTATCTTAATTTCTTGATTTTATTGATTTTTCGACTTAATGCGCGACACCTTAGAATTAGGTTTTGCCTTATGTGTATATGTGATTAGAGACTCTTTTTAGGATTTTATTTTGTTTGCATGCATTGCACATATAATATCTGTGCTGGATCCCGGGTAAGTTCCCTTGTTCCCTATTGCATATCATATTGCTTGCTACTTGAAATATGTGGCTTATGAATGATATTTTGTCATTAGCAATTTTACACCCTTTGGACATGCCTTTTGTAATGTATATTTACATATGTATTAATTGAGGGCATACATAGATTAATAATTGGATTAAAAGGATGTTAAGTAGAGGCCTATCGCGAGATAGGATGAAAATGGGTGTTTTAGTCCATTGAGCTCCTTCCCTTTTCATTCCATAATCCCCGGACCTAGTCAAATCTTTGGTTTCGCAAAAGATCAGTTTCTCTTTTGAAATGGTTTCTTAATTTCCCTTTTAAAAATTAAGTGGCGACTCGTTTTGTTTTTGAATTTGGAAAAGAAGTTTTAAAAGAAAGCTGTGGGTAAGTCAACCTGCGATATCCACAACAGCTCAATCAACTCCATAGCCAAAGCTTGGTTTGGGTGTTCTTAATTCTTGATTCTTTCTTAACAATCTCTTTATTCTCAATCACAGTGAGTATTACCAATTCACTCATAATGTAATTCATACTTTATTTACTATTTGTGTAGCTTGATTTGTGAATCACCATTGATGATTTTACGTTTGAACTCCATAGCTTGAAAATCAAGATTTTTCAACCTTAATCAAAATACGTTTTTAGAGATGATTTTGAAAGATTATAGTTCATAAAAGCTACGGTTAAAATATTAGAGCCTAACTCATTCGTATCGCGACGTATATTAAAAATGAAGTTTTGATGTCTCTCAATTTTTTGTAAAATTCGAGAGCTACGGTTTGATTCTTGTTAAATTGATTATAAATTCGTAATCTTTGTGGAAAAACGAATAAAAAAAACATATATTAAAAGTCATGTTTAAGTCCGGAATGCAAAATGGGTCAAAAGACCCCTTAAACTGAAAACAGGAGAATTTCAGCGAAGAAGACGAAACCTTTGCATGAACTCGCACGTGCGATCGCGCGAGCGACTCCTCGCGCGAGCTTCCAGCGCGCGCAACCTGTGTGTTTTCTAATACTTAGAAATTTTTTATAAGAAAAATTGAAAAATGAGCATATCGCGCGAGCGGCCCCTTGTGCAAGCGGCCTACGCGCTCGACCTGGCCTTTTCTGGTTTTGGTCTATTTTCTGTTAAGGGACTATTTAGATGAAGTTTTATGGGTTTTTAAGGTACTGTTTAGGAGATATGTTAAATCAGAATCCTGTTAGTTACGTTTTTGTTATAAAGGAATGATTATGGATTCGATTCTTCTAGTATATACAAGGTTATCATCTCCGGTACTTTATATTTTCTGTGTATGGTTTCATGACATACATATAGAGTCAGTTTGGCATACATGGTGAGTGTTGATCAGTGTGAAAAAGCGTAAATGGTTGAGATTATGATTGGACACTCCCTGAAAATTGTGTACCAAAGTGTGATGGTTTAAGAACGTGGCTAAGAGTATCTTTGAAATGTGAAGGTGACAAAACTAGACACTCCCTAGCGCCCATGGTAGCACTAAAGTGTGTGATGCCGACTTGGACATTCCCTGGCACCCGTAGTAGTGCTAAAGTGTGGCCCACTGGACACTCCTGGCATACGTGGTATGGCTAAAGTGTGAGGCATTGGACACTGATTCGTGTTTAATATTGCACTCTTAACCTCATGATTTTATCCGTATTGAGCATGAATTAGTACCTAAACTGGAAGATTTAATGGATAAATTGTACCGTTGTTATCCCTCATTGTTGCTCTCTTTTTGCTAATAATAATCCCTTTCTTGTAGGTTATGCAAGCTTGGGTGAAGTGGAACCCAACCCTCATGGCATTCATGAAGTAAAAAGGGCAAAGGATGAATTTTAGCAAGGTGCGGATCGATCCAGCCTGTCGGATCGATCTGCATGTTTTGAAGGAGTTACTGTCCAAAAACATCAACACGGATCGATCCAGCCTTACACCGCGGATCAATCCGCGGGTTCACGCAAGCATTCTAAAGCCCCATATGAATGTCGGATCGATCCGGCCCAGGACGCGGATCGATCCGCCCTTGTTGTAAATCCCTCTTTTATATTTACAATTGTGCCACTTTGTGGGGGTAGTATATATAGTTAGAGATGATTTTTAGTTAGGGTTAGCTTTTATTTTTATTAGGATATTAGGTTGTAAACTCTCTCTCTCTCTCTAATCCCTTCATCCCCCTCTCTCATTTCTCCTCATCTACCCACATTTACTTCCATTTAGTGTCAGAGAGAGAAGAGTGTGAATGTATTGAATGCTTTAATGCTTTTAGTTGAAGAAGTTCTTGGAATTTATATAGCATTTATTATGGATTTCTCTAGTTTGTATACTTTCTCTTTCCCTCTCTTCAATATTAATGTCATTGTAGTTATGAGTAGCTAAATCATGTAGGTTGGGGATCATAAACCCACCATTGGATCCATGTGTGCTTTAATGTAGGATTTCCATACTTGGTAGCATATTTAGAGTTCATGTGTGCTAGGTTTGATTTCTTGAGACTCCACTTTCCATGTCAAGCATTGAGAGTTGTTAAATCTCTAGACTTTAAACCTATACTCATGTATTGCATTGGAACATCTATCTAACATGTTGGTTGACTACCACATGTTTGATAATTTGTCACAATGGGGTTCTCTACTCTAGAAGGTTTTACAAGTATGAAATCCATGTGTTGGTTGGTCCAAGGTGGGGGAATGCTCCCCAACCTCGTTTTCTCCAATTACAAAACCCCCAAATTTTAATTAAACTTAGCTTTGTTCAAAGTTAACTTTTCATTTTCTAAATAGTCATTGTAGTATAATCTTATACAAATTGAACCAAACCCAAAGTCGAAAAGACTCAATTCTATTTCTTAGTTTGTTAATTCCTCTTCGCATTGTAATTGGTTATTAAACGCCCACCAAGCATTGTTGCATTCTGTAACACCCGTACCCGGAAAAGGTTTGCTTATTATCTTAATATGCATTAATTTGTATAATTAATGTATATTATAGAATAAGGGGAGGCTTGGACTCACCCATGAAAACGTGTTTAGAGAAGCACACCATTTGAAAAAGTCCCTAGTGAGGTGGGACAGGTACTAGAGTAGGACCCAATGAAGGGTTAATTAGTAATTTGCATTTTAAATGATTAAATGCATTTTATATGATTACATGGATATTTTTTAAGTTGCTTTCATATTATATTGTTATGTGTTAGCATTAGTTTGGACATCCAAATAAGGGTATAAATGAAAAAGATTTATAATTGGTAGGTGCGTTAGCAACTTCATAAAATATTTGGGACCCACGTTGAGACCCATATGGGACTTAGACAAACACTCATTAGATAATTCGGTAGTTAATGGAATGTTTGGGGGATTTCATAATAGGAACTTAGGAAATTCTGGGGGTGTAAATGAAAAATGAGAGAAATGAGGCTTTGACACCTCATGTTAAGTTGTATGGGTGTGTGTATGTGTCAAAAGAGAGAGGGAGACTCTCATTTTATTGAATTTAAAACAAAACAAAAGAGAGAGCTCACCAAGAGAAAGACGGAACCGTCGTCGATGCCGTTTTCTTGCCATTCGACGCCGGATTTACGATCATAGACCACGTTTGGACTCGTAGAGGTAAGAGGATCACATGTACGTGATTTATTTTCATTTTTGGCAATGTTTTTCCAGCAACCATTCTTGATAGACTATATTTGTTGTACCAAAACTATGTAGGATTACTCTAGAACAAGAATTGGCTTTGGTTCTAGCTTGAATCGGGATTTTAGGAGTATAATTGTGTATAATTTGAGGAGGTGAGTTTTCTACTCTAAAGAATAATTGTGTTTAACTATATTCAAGGCTTCAATGATGTTAGAGATAATAATTTATGCATAGGAGCTATGAGAATGTCTTATTGTATTGATTATTCATGCTTAGAAGTCATGGAGATGCTTGAAATTGTGAGTTGCATGTTAATTATGAAAATTGTTGTGCTTACTTGTTTATGAGCTTATATGTTTATATGATTATGTGGTAATCAATAAACACTGAGGAAATGATTCATTAGTTGGGAGTAATAAGGGAGACGAAGAAGAAGAATCTGATAAAGACGGAAGTCCAAGGAATAGAAGTGGCCACGAGACCAAGGGAAGGTCTTCGAGTCTGAATGAATCATTGAACCGGTGGTTCGGCGATTACATATATAGTTTATGTGTTATATCATAGCATTGCACATGTTAAGTATTCAATTATGTTTAGATCACTCACTAAGTGTAATGCTTAAGAAAACCGTTTTCCTTTTCTGTTGCGGTAAATAACAATCACCGCAGCTACGGAGCAATATCTGGAGAGGAAGTAACGTGCTCGGAAATGGGGGAGAGATTTAGGACTTGTAGATATGTTTATAACTTGTATTATGGTGTAACTTGTGACTTGGAATCCTTAACTTGTGGCTTGAAGCCTTGACTTGTAGTTGTAGATTTGGAGAGATTTGGAATTATTTGGGATTCTATGACTCATGTGGATAATGTAAATTTGTAGAAACTTGTGTAATTCTCTATGTTAATAGTTAGTTTTGGGTAAGAAGTTGGAGGATTTGAAAGTTGTTTTGTAATTCTATGTATGTCCTTAAGTTACAACTATGGATATGTGTGAGTTGGTTGGGAATGGACCTTTCCGGAAAGTTCGGGTATGTGTCACAACTTCTTTGATAAGTTCCTTTTTGTAACTAAGTGTTTTGAATGGTTTTGAAATCCTTTTTGAAAAGTTCCATGCGTATGGTTGTTCTTTGAAGGAATTTGGAGTTGATCACTTGTTTGACTCAAATGAGGTACCATTCATGGTTTGAATGCTTGGAATTGGTTTTGATATGGTTTCCTAATGTTCCATGTTGTTGGTTATAGTTTTAAGTTCATTTCCAACAAGATTTCATGAGATATTAGTTTTTGTCAAGGGTTGAATTTCAAAACTTGTTTTGAACCAAAAAGGAATTGTGTTCATGGTGGGTTTGATTCAATTATGAGTATGTGTATGTTCCACATGCTTGGTTAAGGTTAAAACATGTTTGGTAATGTGTTTGGAATGTTTCTTGAGGTTTCCATGAGATTTGATGATGTTTTGGGAATGTTTAGACTGTTTAAACAGGGGGGTTTTGCTATCAAAATGTGTGCTGCAAAATCCGGATCGATCCGGGTTTTGAGCGGATCGATCCGGCACTTCTGGAGGGCCAAAAATGAAGTTCTATCAAAACCGGATCCGGTTTTGAGGCGGATCGATCTGCAGGCCATTTTGTTGCACTGTCGACTTTTACGAAAACATACATAACTCTCTCTAGAAAAGTAGGATTAGCGTGCCATTTTTTGCATTGGAATCGGGACTCAAATACCTATCTTTTGGTATAAAATTTGATATACTTTATTAATAACCATTTTTCCCTTGGGGTTGTTTTTTCACCAAAAAGTTATTTTATGTCGTTTAACACACGTGTTTCTTAGTAATTCGCGTGTTGCTTTGTTCGTATAGTTGAGCACTTGTAGCATTGTTACATGTGTCCTAATCCGCATAAGGCGAGTTGCGGTGTGACACATTCCAATCCCTGTGCACTCGACACCCTATTTCCATTGTACTATGTTTCTAATAGGGTAACAAAAGAACTTGATTTTGATAACATCAAAATGGTTTGCCCAACACTTCTCCAGATCTTCTCTTGTGCTCATTACTCTTCAAGATCTTCATTATCATTCATCCAAGGTATGATTCTCACAACATTACATTCTTGATTTGGGAAATTTGGTTGAGATTGCACCCTAGGTTAGGTTTTTATTTCTTTTTGCTCACTAATACCAACTTTAGGGCTTGATTTTTCACCATTTTTTTTATATATTTTGGGGATGGTGTGGTCATGCATTCACTTGTTCTTCATGCTCAAGCCACATTAGGGTTTGTTTGGGATAGATCCATGGTCATTCCATCTTAAACCATGAGCGTCATGTCTGTGCCCACTAGATGTTCGACAGAATGCCTCATTAGAAATTCCCCAGTGTTAAGTCCCAATCCACGCGTGCATTTTCACTGTTTTCACGTGCATTGTTCTTAATTCTCATTTCATTTACATTGTGTCCTTTTCTTGCACGGTCTCACACCTTGAGTTCGTGGCCCTTGGCATGTACTTGCACTTACGTTATTACCGTGCACATGCATTTTGCTAATGCACCTGTGCATTTTGCTAACGCACCCGTGCATTTTGTGAACGGGCGTAAATGTTTTGCAACCATTCATGTGTGTTATGCTGGTTCCTTCGTTTTGTACCGTCCCTTCCTCGGTTTGCCCTATTTATCGCGCTTGTGCGAATTTCACGACTAATGGGTATTGTTTTGTTTCTCATTTTTCTGTGGGTTCTCTCTTGATTTTTGCAGGGATGATGACGAGCGCGCATAAGTATAATTGCATCGAACTCTCCCCAACAATGAGAGGGTACCGGGGTACCGGGCCAAGACCGAGAAGAAGTGGTTTAAGAACTACTTCGAGTCCAAAAAGTCGATCCTCTCCGAATGCCCCGTCGTTCTTGCCGACTTCCCCATCGATGTAGCCTGGATCTTCACGGCCTGCCGTTGGGTGCCTCAACTCAAGTATGTCGGGAATTACAATGAGACATGGGTTAGGCATTTTTATGCTAGTATAGTCTCTACGAGCCCCCGCGCCTTTGAGGCAGACATGCGGGGTGTCCGAATTCCTGTTTTCGCGGCTTCCCTCGCTATTCTCATAGGGGTTTCTCACGTCGAGAACCCTGAGCCCTACCTTGACGATTTAAACTTGAGGCCAGAGACAAATGTCATGGCCACACATTTCGTCGGCCGTCCGACCAAGTGGCTTGCCGATCAAATAGCACCCTTCACTTCCCTTCAGCTCTATAGCTACGCAATATTATTGTCACCACCGCGGTGTGGCCCACCCAACACAAGACTGTTCGGGGGGACCATGGTGCTGTCCTTTATGCCATTGGTAATGCCAGCACACGTGTCGACCTCGCGAGCCTCATTATTACCCAAATGGTCGTAGCGTTGCAGGAGCTGAGTGGTTCCTCGAGTTTGTCCTTTTCCACACTTATCACCCATCTTTGCACCGCCCGTGGGTGTGAAGCCTTAGATACCGATATCATCAAGAGACCGCTAGCCCCGATCAATGGGACCACTCTTGTTCAGAGCAATGCGCAACTTTAGGCATAGGCTAAGAGGGCTAGAGTTGAGGAGGAGTCGTCAGGCGCTCGGGCGAAGAAGGAGATGGAGCCCACACAAGGGACGGTCGAGTTGTACCGGCACTTCGAGACTTCGAGTGCCGAACAATGGCAATAGGGCCAGGAGATTCAGGGGATTCAGAGTGATGTTCCTGGCGTGAGGGGGGAGTTTGACTGCTTTAGCATGAGCTATCAGCGGGACATGAGCATGATGATGCGCTTTCAGGCTGACTCATTCCGCATGCAGTATCCCAGTGCAGATGTCCCGCACTACTTTCGCAACCCTTATGGTGGCGTAGGCGGTTCAGGTGCCTATGGCAGCGGTGACGGCGGTGGTGATGAGTAGTTGGGGGGAGTGCTTGGCTGTCGCTTTTGGATTATATGTTGCTTATGCTAGGGTACTTTTATGTTTATTTTGTTGGATTTGGGGTCGTACTTCTGTGTATGGATGATGTTGTTGCTTTGTTCTTTGGATTTGTTGACTTAGTATGGATGCTTATGGATTTGTTTTTATTTGACTTTTGGCTTATGCTTATTTTTCTACTATTGTGCCATGTCAAATTCCTCTTTATCTTTTCTTTCTCTTTCTTTGTTGATTCTAACATCGCAGGCACAGTTTATTACCGCATACTCACCTTGTTTGCTTCCGGTAATATCGTTCTTCCCCTTGTACTTTATCATTTTATTGAGGTCAATGTTCGGTCCTAGTTGGGGGTGTGAGAGCTAGCTAAGCTTCTCTCATCGCAATTTTAATTTCATTTCTATGGCATTTTTAAAAAAATGGTCTTGCCCAGTGTTTCTAATGACTTTAGTATAGTTACCCCATTCTAATGCCAAGCGATGACGCTTGTCTTGAAGTTTTATTCTGATTTTAGTATATGACACTTGTTAATCCCATTAGTTCTATAACTATCTTGATTATAGTGAATTTCATAAAGTTTAAATCTTGGATTATCAAGCACGTTGCATGACTACTTATGTTAGGATGATGTTTAATGCAATTGTTACCCGGAAATCGTTTAAAACATATGTGGAGACTTTACCCTTGTGAGCTTTAGATCTTTTTCTCAATTGTTGAGTGTTACATACTCCAATTCTCTCTTTTTGAAAAATACACAAAAGTCGTAGATAATCTCATCTTATTGATTTGATTTCTCATTAGAGAAATCATTTTGTGGAATGCAAAACTCTTGCTTACTTGTCATTTAGTGGACAACAAAGAATCACATTGTCCGAGGAAATGATTTTAGGCCTTTTTCACAATTCCTAGCCTCAACCGCACAGACCCTTCTTTCACTAAACCATATACCTTTCATATCCATGTTTGAATTACATTCTTGGGATATCTTTGCATGAGATCATGTTTATAAATTTGTAAAAGAGATTGAATCATGTTGATTGTGAGAGTACAAAGAAAAAGTAAAAAGAAAAGAAGAAAAGTTTTAAAAAAAAACTTCATAGTCAATTGTACGTCTCTTTGTAAACTTTAAAGATATATTTGTGGATGATTCATCTCTTCTTGTCATGTGTATCCATGCACTCCAATAAATTCCAAGTTTGGACCCATACATCTCACTTCATTCCCCCTTGTCCTTCACCTAATATCACTTTCCCACTTTACAACCCCCTCAAGGTCCTAATTGATTCTCGAGCTGTGTGATTCAGAGTTTGAGACGATCATGACAAGTAGTTAGAGTTATTTCACGTCCTCTAGTGAATGATATCTTTCATGAGATTATTTTTACTCATTTTTTATGCTTACGTTTTTCATCATTGGCATGTACGTGGCTTTGATTTCTATTTCCATTACTCTATTCGGCTGTATGCTTGAGTGCATTACCCATTTCGAGTGATCCATTTTGAGAGTGTAATACTAAGGAGAATTGAGTTGAAGCACGTTTTGAACGAAATTTGGATTATGAACGCATTGCCATTTTCTTGATAATTGTAGTTATGCACTTCATACCTCACACGCATCTAAGATTGAGCTTAATGAAGATTAGCTAATAGCCTTGATAGTTTAAGAATTCTTTGGATTTCTGTGTCATGTGCTAAAATCTTTCAAAAATTCTTCGGACTTTGTTGAGTATCAGTGTTAGATAGTGGGCAACTATCATGACGAAACAAAATATTTGTGGATATCATTCCAAGAATCCTCCGTAGACAAAACTCCGCCTCTACGGGTAACCTAGAGGTTTAACGGCTTGTTGCATGTGCTCAATGCAATAGTGTTCCCCACGAAAATGGTTTATCTATCTTTCTAAATAAATTATAGTACAAAGTTATTCTTGAATCTCTTGGTATTTAGCTTTGTTGCTAAGGGGACTAGCAACATGCTAGTTGGGGGGTGTGATTCGTGTTCAATATTGCATTCTTAACCTCATGATTTTATCGGTATTGAGCACAAATTAGTACCTAAACTGGAAGATTTAATGGATAAATTGTACCATTGTTATCCCTCGTTGTTGCTCTCTTTTTGCTAATAATAATCCCTTTCTTGTAGGTTATGCAATCTTGAGTGAAGTGGAACTCCTCATGGCATTCATGAAGTAAAAAGGGCAAATGATGAATTTCAGCAAGGTGTAGATCGATCCGGCCTTAAACTACGGATCGATCCGCGTGTTTTGAAGGAGTTACTGTCCAAAAGCATCAACATGGATTGATCCGGCCTTACACCACGAATCGATCCGTGAGTTCACGCAAGCATTCTAAAGCCCCATATGAATGTCGGGTCGATCCGGCCCAAGACGCGAATCGATTCGCCCTTGCTGTAAATCCCTCTTTTGTATTTACAGTTGTGCCACTTTGTGGGGTTAGTATATATAGTTAGAGATGATTTTTAGTTAGGGTTAGCTTTTATTTTTATTAGGATATTAGGTGTTAAACTCTCTCTCTCTCTCTAATCCCCTCATCTCCCTCTCCCATTTTTCCTCATCTACCCACATTTACTTCCATTTAGTGTTAGAGAGAGAAGAGTGTGAATGTTTTGAATGCTTTGAAGCTTTTGGTTGAAAAAGTTCTTGGAATTCATATGGCATTATTATGGATTTCTCTAGTTGGTATACTTTCTCTTTCCATCTCTTCAATATTAATGTCATTGTAGTTATGATAGCTAAATCATGTAAGTTGGGGATCATAAACCCACCATTGGATCCATGTGTGCTTTAATGTAGGATTTCCATACTTGGTAGCATATTTATAGTTCACGTGTGCTAGGTTTGATTTCTTGAGACTCCACTTTCCATGTCAAGCATTGAGAGTTGTTAAATCTCTAGACTTTAAACCTATACTCATATATTGCATTAGAACATCCATCTAGCATGTTGGTTGACTATCACATGTTTGATAGTTTGTCACAATGGGGTTCTCTACTCTAGAAGGTGTTACAAGTATGAAATCCATGTGTTGGTTGGTCCAAGGTGGGGGAATGCTCCCTAACCTCGTTTTCTCCAATTACAAAACCCCAAAATTTTAATTAAACTTAGCTTTGTTCAAAGTTACTTTCCATTTTTTAAATAGTCATTGTAGTATAATCTTATACCAATTGAACCAAACCCAAAGTCGAAGAGGCTCAATTTTATTTCTTAGCTTGTTAATTTCTCTTCGTATTATGATTGGTTATTAAGCGCCCACAAAACATTGTTGCATTCCAATCCCTGTGGACTCGACACCCTATTTCCATTGTACTATGTTTCTAATTGGGTAATAAAAGAACTTGATTTTGACAACATCAGACACTCCCTGGTACTCCGTACTAAAGTGTGAGGCAAACTGGACACTCCCTGGTACTCCTGTACTAAAGTGTGGTCACCTTAGTATTTTAAGATATTGGAGTGAGAGAGTTGGGTGATGTGTTGTTGAGAGAAAAGAGTTGGTAAGATGAGAATGGTTGCATTTGTTTCCATACACGGTCACATGCTTTATAAATTGAATATCATAATATTAGCCCTGCTGCTTTATAATGTGATATCATTTTTATATTGTTAACCTGTTAAATAATGAAACTGTGAACCAAAAATAGTAAGTGAGTATGTTTTACATTCGATTGCATGTTTTTAATACTCACCAGCTTCTTAAAGCTGACGGCGTTGATGCGTCCTAGACATTCGTGTCTAGGCTTTTCAGGTTATGATCATGCTGGACCCTATGACTATGCAAATTGAGTTAACTACGGAGAAGGAAATTTATTATTACCGCTTTATGATATAAACTTGTTTTGTAATAAGGATGACTGTAATAGATTATAGATATTATTTTGTTTCAAGGCGGATTGTGCCTTTACTGAGCACATGCTGTAATATATATTAATTTGGAAAATTCTTGTAAGCCTTGATTGCTCTACTCTGATTTATATTATTATATTGTTCAACGTTTGGGACGGAATCGATCCTTCAAACTATCGCGACCTACGGGTCCTGTGGATACCGGCATTTGGGCCCACTTGTTAAAATAATTTTCAATTTCTTTCAAAATCAAATGCAAAGAGTCGCCACTTAATTTTTTAAGGGAAAATTAAGAAACTATTTTAAAAGCAAACTGATCTTTTGCGAAATCAAAGATAAACTGGGTCCGGAGATTATGGAATGAGAGGGGAAGGAGCCCGACGGACTAAAACACCCCCTCTCATCGTATCTCGTGATAGGCCTCTACTCAACATCTTTTTTAATACAATTATTAATTTAAGCATGCCCTCAACTAATACATATATACATATACATTACAAAAGCATGTCAAAAGGGTGTAAGATTGCTAACTGTTGGCCCAAATATGGAAACCTTAGAGGGGGTGGGGGGTGAATAAGGTTTTAGCGAAAAATAAACCTTTTTTAAAACTTAATTATAAATTAAACACAATCACAAACAATAAAGTGAAGAGAGAAGGGAAGAGACACTTGCAAATCGAGTTTTCAAGTTGTTCGGCAATCCACACACCGCGGCCTACGTCCACCCCTCAAGAACAACTCTTGAGGATTCCTTTATCAACCTACTTACGGGTGTAAATTAAACAGTTACAAGAGCCTTCAATCTCTCCCAAAGAAGAATACCTCTTCTTTGCACACAAGGGTTACTAACCCTCACTCTTTACAAATGATGATTTGGGTACAAATGATAACTCTCTCTCTAGAGTGGATAATACAATTAAAATCTCTCACAACAACTCCTTAGTGAGTAGATAATAAAATTGAAAGCTCACTATAATTTACTCTCTCAAAATTACAATTGAAATCTAGAGCAAATTGATTTTTCACTCAAACTAGAGCTCAAATGGGAATGATAATTAAATAAGATGTTTTAATGATTTGGTTAATGTTCTCTCTTGTTTATGACTCTTAAAAACATCGCTATATATAACTTTTGAAAGATTATAGCCATTGGGAGTGATTGGGTGGAGTAAAAACAATTTTTGGAGAGTTTAAAAACTAGCCGTTAGTGCAATCTGCGTAGTCCAGTCAACTGGATCGAAGGTTCAGTCGACTGAAAAGTTTATATCAAAGAAAAGACATTCTACGTGAAATCCAGTCGACTGGACATGAAATTTTTCAGTTGACTGGATTCTGCTGGTTTTTGGCAGACTAACACCTCTTTACTAAAACGGCCATAACTCCCTCTACAAAATGAATTTTTGCGATCCGTTTGAAGATTCAGAAGTTAGATTCAAATACATTTCCAACCATATAAAACTCTACATCTAATTCCTTACCAATTGGATCAGGTTTAGCTTTTTAGATGACCTATCTGCGTAAAGGTCTTTATTTTAACTTAGCCACTTGAAAACTTTTGTGAAATGAAAATTGAGTGGTCTAAGTATGTTTAGGTCCTTGAAAGTATTTTAAAGTGTGAGATTAATGATTCTAAAGTCCAATTAAAGTTACTTGAGCCCTTATGAGTGATTGATCAAAATGCTTACATATAAATCATAGTCTTCAACCAAGGATGAAAAATCTTCAAGTCTTCAACCTTGATCCTTGTTGAGCTCCATCACTCTTGAGCTTCACCATATGATATCTCATTAACTTAAACAAAGTTAGAACATTTAAGATCTCTATCAAGTGATTAGCACAACGAAAATGACATGATAATTGATTGAAATAGAACTAATGAAAGTATGCAATTATCATTAGATTTGTCATCATCAAAACAAAACAAAAATAATACCTTAAATAAATTCAAGGCAAACACTAACGATAAAATAGCATCCAAAACCATGCAATTCAATTAGCAAGCAATATGAATTGCAATAGGAAACTAGATAACTTACCCGGAATCCCGCCGCGAATATTAAACGTGTGATGCATGCAAGAGAATAAAACATAAGACAAGGTCTCTAATCACATATACACATAAGGCAAGACCTAATCTAAGATGTCGCGCATGGAGTCGAAAAATCAATAAAATCAATAAGTAAAATAAACTAGAGAAAGGTTTGAGAAAATGTACCTCAAAAGCGCTACAAAACAAAGATTAGTTCACATGCTTCAAACAAGATATCAAAATAATCAATCCTGAACTTCTAGCTTAAATCTATCAACTAGAGGAGGAATTGACATAACTTTGAATTCCTTTTAACTAACTGGAGCCATAACATCTCTATAGATATACAAGTCTCAACTAGGAGCCAATATAATGTTCATATAGAGATGTCATAGCCTCAACATGATCGTAAGGAACCCCTAGTCATGTTCAATTAGGTACAATTAAGTGCAACTTAGACCAAAAAATGAGTCCTACTTATGAGTATCAGTTTGTATGAATGAATGCATGAACATGAACTATGAGATATTCATTAGTTTGGATCATCTAGCCTCTGGATTTAAACTTGATTGACATTATTTAAGACATGGTTTAGACCTTAGGGCATTAGAGGTCCATTAGACTAAAGTTGTTTAAGATTCATCAAAACTGTGACAGAATTATAAGAATTACAGAGAGCAGACCAGACATTCGGAAATAGAAATTAAATACTTCCAACACTTGTATCTTAATGATTTTTGAGTATGTTGTGCCTCTGTGAATTTAGTTTCTAACCCAAAAAGAAAATCAAAGATCCAACAGTTAAATCTCTGGGAATAGGGTCATAACTAGACATCCCTCAGAAATTTTCAACTTTCTGTCCAGAGTTTTTGTATGATTTTCTAAAAATAGTAAAAATATGAGAATCACTTTGATTTTTTTAGAGTATCTTCCTAACACATTAATCTGCATAGAAAATTATTTAAGGTCAAGAAAACTTAATTAAGGTTCTGACCTACCAAGTTTAAAATGGGCTTATTGTTCTGAAATTTTGGACGAAGAGCAATCTACTCACAAATCATAAGGCCAAACCATCCTAAGTATAATATTTCATCAAAACAAAAAGTTCCAGTGACACATATATAAGTTATGAACATTCTCCAATTGGTTTCACTCAATTCTCATGGACCATGATTTAATTAAAAATCTTTGATCTCAGTGAGTTCGTGATTCACTGCACCATTTGTGGAATTGGTATTCATAATCTTAACTAAACTTAAACTACACCTAATTCCTCTCCAAAATACATGTTCCTTGAGGAATATAGATTCATTTTTATTAGTTCTCCTCCCAAGTTAATGGTCCTTGGAGACTATATATAACCGAATTCATATGAACCTTCATGGAATATGAGAAGGATTCCATGAAGGTTTCAAACAAGAGGGTCCAAACCATAGATCTAGTTTTGGATCCCATAGTTATGTGAGGATGTGAACATAATCAACCTTGATTTCCATATAAGTTATGAGACCATAGAAAATCAAAGGACTAAATCCAAAGTGGATTCAAATGAGACATTGAAGGTCTCATGAACCTTTAAGGATAACATAAACAAGATAAAACAAAGTCAAAGTTTGTTGGAAATTCTAAATCAAAAATCCTTTTATATACTTTTTAAATCCAAGGCTCTTATTTAGACATAAATTAATGAAAACAAGAAAGGATTCAATTACAATTCTAGTGGTGTGTGATGAAATGAGGTAGGAAGAGGCTTTTTGAAAATGTGTAAAGATCCTAGTCAAAACGATGAATTGTGATTGAATTATTATATATGAAGACATATTTGATGGTTTTATCTCTAGATCTTATCACAATTTATAGAGATGTTGAATTCCTCGAGCTTTTTCTCTTCTTCTTCCTCAAACTTCAAGCTCATTCAATGGTGATTTGATGGTTGGATAGAGTTTTTGTGGGATTTGGGTAGATAATTGGTAGAGTTTCTCTGTCTATATTTTTCCTCCTCTAAAGTTCTCCCAATATATTTCTCTATATAATTCAAATATCCCCCCTTTACCCTAATGAGAGAAATGAGCTTTTGTAGACTTTGACTTCCTTGGTGGCTAAGATAAGGGTAGATAGGTCAATTTGGGGTGGATTAGGAATAAAAGAATATTCTATCACATCTCTAACTCTCCATGACACTTCTATGTAATTCCAAGAAACTTGAAAGACACTTAAGTTGGGTAGAATAAAGGAATATTCTAGAGTATCTTCAAAGCACATGGTAGGTTATTGCCCAAAAAGGGTTCTTTGGGTATTTGCTTAAATTAAAAATATGCCAAGGAATCTCTAACTCTCCAAATCACATGGGATGCTTTCTTTTAATATTTTCCTTTTCTTATATATATACATATATATATATGTGTGTATGTATAGACACATTTTTCATTTTAAATCCAAATTAATCATATGAGTCACCAAATATAATTATTTTTTCCTTTTTTCTTTTTGAATCTAAAAATATGGGAAACAGTGTTATTTTTAGAAAATATCATTATTATTATTATTATTATTATTATTATTATTATTATTATTATTATTATTATTATTTAATCTATTCCATTTTTTTAGAAAGTAACCAATAATCCAGTGAGCTCGAAACATATGGTCAGTGATTGGCCAAATCTAGAGATATTAGGTTTGGGAACTTGAAGCTTTTCAGAAGTTGTAGCGATGAACTTAAAGAAAATTATTGGGACATTATTCATCATTGATTCCTAAAGGTAAATCCCCCTAAGTTTAATAGTTCAGTCAAAATTAGGGTTTCTACAGGTCCATAAAGGAAATTAAATGCTTTCCATATTTATGCTACGTCAGGGCATGACACCCTTGGTCCTCGTGTCCACATAGACACACTGGAAAGTAGGGGTGTAAATCGGTCGATTCGGTCGGTTTCTTTTTTATAGTTTTTTCGTATTTTAAAAATCGACCGAAGTGATCGGTTTGATTTTTCAACTTGGGATATTTTTTTTGAAAACTGTCCTTTCAATTAGGTTTTTCGATTTTGGTTCACACCCCTACAGGAAAGAGTTACCCATGAAACATCTTGCAATAGACTATTGAAAGTTTTTGTCCCACATATATTATTCTTCCATCAAGTGGCTTTTCGAAATCACTTCTCAAATACATGTTTTAGCTCAAACTTGCTTCTAGGACCCAAAAATCAAAATGGAGATAAAGAACTTAAGATATACAAATCTAAGGATTCCATCAATTTTCATAGACAATAATGTGATTTCCTTGAAAATGAGATATTATAATACTTGGACCAAATTCACAATTCCATGGAGTTGGATCCTAAACTCAACTCAAACAACAGAGAATCTCAACAATTACATAGAAGGTAATGTCAGAATAACTCAATCTCAAGCCAGAATAAATTTTTTTACAAATCTAGAAAAATGAATTAGATGTCTAATTTAGAGCAATTAAAGAGAGATCAAACACAATAACACGTAAAAACTGTGCTTGTGTAAAGCGGAAAATAAAACAAACACAATAACACAAGATTTTTGTGGAAAACCTCAAAATGGTAAAAAAAAAAAAAAAAAAAAAAAAAAAAAACCACTCCTACAGCTAATTTCACTATAAACAAATAGTGGAAATCTCCCTACCAACTTAGACCTGACCCGACTAGAGTCACACTGAATCACCGCTTTGAATCACTCACGTTGCACTTGAAATCTTCCTTCATCTGGAACAATCACTCACAGCTTCCACTCCATGCATCGGTGTCACACTGATCGCAACGACGCACACAAATTGCTCACTATGTTGTAATCTAAGGTTGGTTAAAACGGATACGAAAATTGAGAATTCTGAGAAATTTAGATATGTTTTGCTCTCCAAAATTCATATCTCAAAACTTCTCTGTGTTTAGGTTTCCAAGGAAAATATGAAATATATATAGGTTTTGGAAAAACTAGTGTAAAATTTGGAACACCGTCTAGACACTAACGTCGTCATCCAGAGGCCGATATGGACGGTGCACTCTACCTAAAGATAAAAATAAAACTAAATAATTTGATGTGACGACCGTCTAGACACCCTACGGATGGTTCAGTGGACAGTTCGTCCATTTTAAAAATATTTTTCTTTATTATCAGATAGGCTTGTTTTTAATCAATTTTATTTTTTTTTTACCGAAAACAGATTTGAATCTAACACGTAAAAATTGTGCTTGTGTAAAGCAAAAAATAAGATTTTTATGTGGAAAACCCCAAAATGCTAAAACCACACCTACAACTAATATCACTATAAACGAATAGCAAAAAACTTACAACCAACTTAGACCTGACCAGAGTCACACTGAATCACCGCTTTGAATCACTCACGCTTGTAATCTTCCTTCATTTGGAACAACAACTCACAGCTTCAACTCCATGCATCGGTGTCACACTGATCGCAGCGATGCACACAAATTGCTCACTATGTTCTAATCTAAGGTGGGTTAAACCGAATAAGAAAATTGACAATTCTGAGAAATTTAGATATGTTTTGCTCTCCAAAATTCATATCTCAAAACTTCTTTGCATTTAGGTTTCCAAGGAAAATATGAAATATTTATATATATATATATATGTGCAGTGGCGGAGCCAGGAATAAAAGTTTGGGGGGGCCGTGTGTGGCTTAGAATTATACGGGGGTTCGGGGGCAGCGCCCTTGAGGTGAAAATTTTTGGGTCTATTCGTAAATTCGTCGTTGCATGTAAAATTTAATGATGGTAAAACGATTTGGGTTGAATTCAAAGGGTATGTTATAAAGAGAGCAATGATGCTAAAATGTATTTAACTCATCTTATTTTTAGCCTTACCAATATTTTTTGGGAGTTATGTAATAATCATACTATTTTTTGGGGGCCAATCTAAATAAAATTTGAAAATTTCTAAAATTATACATACTAAAAATGCAATTTTGAAAAATCTTGGGGGGGCCATGGCCGCGGCCTCCCCCCCCCCCCCCCCCCCCCCCCCCCCGGTATATGTGTGTGTGTGTACATATATAGGTTTTGGAAAAACTAGTGTAAAATTTGGAACACAGTCTGGACACTGACGTCGCCATCCAGAGACCGATACAGACAGTGCACTCCCAGAGACCGATACAGACAGTGCACTCTACCTACGGATGGTTGAGCAAACTGTTCGTCCATTTTAATAATATTTTTCTTTATTATCAAAAACACGGTTGACCGTCCGGTCGCCCATGCACCGATTCAATACATAATTGGAGCCTTTTTTTCTTTATTATCAAAAACATGGCTGACCTTTTTTCCTATTTTTCTTACTTGTATTGTATCCCAAATGTTATTCACTTATTCCTAGCACATGTAATAGTGGAATCACTTTCAATAATGATGAGATTACTTTAATACCCTTCAATGAAAGTGTGGTAGGGCCAATATCACATATGTTGGAAACCCATTTGAGACTCAAAATTTAAAAAAACTTAGCGTTACTCTTATGTGATTGGGTGGTGTGACGGTTTCTTCCAATAATTTCTCACTTTTTTTTTTTTTTTTTTGCTCGAAGAATAATTTCTCACTTGGATTGAAGAGTTGGTTGATTTACATTTCTGCCCACACAATGTTATAGTTTTGGGAGACCAAAAAAAAGTCCCCAATAGAAACACGGATTTGACGGTGCTGTACACACTATTATTATTGACTATAATAATGTGAGAGTTGTTATTGTCACTCCGTCATTATTGAACTAATATACTCTATGGTATTACTCTCAGAGCATGTGATATCATATATGTAATGCATAATATGTGTTGTACCGCATGTTTTAAGAGTGGTACTATGCAGTGTATTAATTCAATGATGGAGTGACAATAACATCATCCTAATAATGTGAGTACGGTGTTTCCCATTTGAACATGTGAGTACAACACATGAACATCAAAGACCAATTCTATCACGTGCCTTTTATTCTTAAAGTCTTCCTTTACGTCCACGTCAGCTGGCTTTGGCACTTTTCTCGAGCCGTGCCCAGTTCGTCAATAGTCAAATAGTTATTACTAGTACTGCAGAAGAGTACGCTACAAGGGGCACAAATTCAGCCTAGGGTGGCCAGGTGGGCTTAGGATCCGTAGAGTTTTAAAGGGAAAAATAATACCTGGGTGAGAAATACTTTTTACAAATACTTACAAAAACACATTCTATTTTTCTTACTCCTTCCATCCCATAATAAGTGTCCACTTCTTTTTTGCACAATGTTTAAGAAAGTTGCATTATCTTAATTTATTTGGTTCAATAAAGAGTCTCTTTCCAATTTTACCCTTAGATGTGATGGGTGTTTGACTTTTTGCTTGTTTTGGGACCACATATAAATGCTTTCTTTGTCTTTATTATAAGGGTAGTTTTGGAAAGTAAGCAAAAGATATATGCCAATTTAGGAAAGTGAACACTTATTGTGGGACATCCAAAAAAGAAAATGTGGACACTTATTATGGGACGGAGGGAGTATTTCTTTTCTTAGGAGGAGAGAGAGAGCGTTTGTAAAAAAGTATTTCTCACCCAAAAATTACTCTTTTAAAGGAAAAATTAAAAATCAGTTAATAATTTATTGACAATTTAAAAATTAGTCATGTGCTTTGTGAAAATTAAACACACATTAACTCTTGTATAAAATGTTAAAAATACCTCTATCTTTGGTCTCTTCTCTCACTTCTCACTAGCTACCACCACCACCACCACCACCACCACCTATCGTGGCCACCACCACCACCATCACTCGCCGCCACCACTACCCTCAAAGGGCCACCACCACCACCAAAACCCAACACCTCTCTCTCTCTCTCTATATATATATACACACATACATATAAACATGAGCGGTCACGCTCTTAAGTGAACATGGTTGAGTAAACATACCCAGTGAATATATTTTTTTTTGCCTAAAAGAATCCATGGGTTGCCCCGCTGATCTGCGCGTCCTGCTGACCTGTGGGTTCTTTTAGGCTAAAAAAACATGTTCACTAGATATGTTCACTTTAACCCTGTTCACTTAAGAGTCTCACTGTATACATAAGTATATATACCTAATACTTGGCCACCACCACTCCAACATCTATCTCTTCTCTTTCTTCTCACCACCACCACCAACTTCTCTATCTCACTCTATAGATACATACATACATGATTATAAATATATATATATATATATATATAATATATGGCCACCACCAGGGGCGGAGGCAGGAATTTTGGTCAAGAGAACTTAGTCGGGGGTTTGGAGGTAGCGCCCTCGAGGCGGATTTTTTTGGAGTCTATTTATATATATTTTTGGGTAGATTTTCTTGTTATTTTTAGAGTTGAGAGGTATGGTTAATGATTTATTATGCTTTTGGTCTAATTATACATATTATTTGTCCAAAGTTGGGATAAACTGATTAGAATTGAGTTAAAATATTACATGTAAAAAGAAAAATTTGGTCTATTTGATACAATTTGGGTAAATTTGTGTTGTTTAGAACACAAATTTGGGGTGTGCTAACTAGAATTGGGCCAAAATATTTTAAATAATTATATATTTTTGGTCTATTTTATATAATTGGGCCAAGTTTGAATTGAGCTAAAGTTAAAATTAGGATTGACTTATTAGAATTGAGCCACAATATTACATCTAATAAACATTTTTGGTCTATTTTATACAATTGGGCCAAGTTTGATTTAGGCCAAATTCAAAATTGAGGGGCTAAGTAAGAAATACATTTAAACTTTAAAAGTTGAGAGGGGGCCTAACTAAAATTTTTAAATTTTTACAAGTGTAAAATGTCATTTCTAAAAGTTGAGGGGGAAACTGGGCCCACCCTGGACCCTACATGGCTCCGCCCATGACCACCACCACCCCAAACTCTCTCTATCTCTTCTCTCTCTTCTCACCACCACCGCCACGGGCCTCCTCCCTCATCCACATACCCCTGTCACTGCAGATCGAAAAGAAAAAACAAAGTTGCAGGTTGGAGCTATTGTCCGAACGGCAGGAGCAACTCACTAAACGTATCGGGCGCAACTCACCAAACGTAAGGAACAACTAACCAAACGAAAAGAGTAATGTTCCTCCTTATGTTTGGTGAGTCGCTCCCGATACATTTGGTGAGTTACTCCTTCTATTTGTACGATTGCTCCAAAAACTTACACTTTTTTTTTTTGTAGAGGCAATGGTGGATGAACGAGGTGGTCCGTGGTAGCGGTGGCTATGAGAAGAGAGATCAAAGATATAGCGAGGTTGAGGTGGGGGTGGGGGTGCCACCACCAACACTAACCTATACCCAACCCAAACACCAACCCCCCCCCCCCCCCCCCCTCGCTCTCTCTCTCTCTCTCTATATATATATATATTTATATATACACACATCCAATACATGGCCACCGCCACCCCAACCTCTCTCTATCTCTTCTCACCACCACCATGAGCCATCTCCCTCATCCACCATCGCCTCTACAAAAAAAAAAAGTGTATTTTTTAGAGCAATTGTCCTAACAAAAGGAGTAACTCACCAAATGTATTGGGAGCAACTCACCAAATGTAAGGATCAACGTTGCTCTTTCCGTTTGATGAGTTGCTCCTTACATTTGGTGAGTTGCTCCGGATACGTTTGGTGAGTTGCTCATGCCGTTTGAACAGTTGCTCCAACTTGTAACTTTTTTTTTTGTTCAATTTGCAGTGGCATGCATGGGTGGATGAGGAAGGAGGCCCGTGGTGATGGTGGTGAAGAAGAGATAGAGAGAGTTTGGGGTGGTGGTAGCCATATATTATATATATTTATACTCATGTACATATATACATATATATATATATAGAGAGAGAGAGAGAAGTTGTGGCTGTGGCGGTAGTAGGTGGTGGTGGCAGCGGTGGCTATGGTAGGTGGTGGTGGTCGTGGCCATGTGAGAGAGAAGAGACCAAAGAGAGAGAGAGAGAGAGAGAGAGAGAGAGAGAGAGAGAGAGAGAGAGAGAGATGGGCAGTTTAGACATTTAAAAAAAAAGTTGATTGATTTCTAATTTATATACTTTGTAATGACTTTCTTTTATTATTATTTTTTTAAAAAGCACATGATTGACTTTTAAATTATCAACAAATTATTGACTAATTTTAATTTTCCCAATTTAAAAAGGGTTAACTAGTACTCTAATTAAATTTAGTTTAGTGTAACTTTATTGTAATAGGTCTACTCTCAAAAACATTTTAGTGATGGGTCCACAAATTTAATTTTGGACCACGCTACCCTTCTATATCCAGATATGCACAATCATTGTTAAAAAAAAAATTGAATTTTCAAATTCAAAATCATATGCAATGTGTGTGTGAAAATCAACTCAAAAAGAGAGAGAAAGTAGAGAGAGAGAGAGAGAGACAGAGAGAGAGAGTAGGCAGAGTCACTTAACTCCATCGTCGTCGCCTTCCACCTCCTCCGATCTGAATCCTCCACTTCCTCCGCCTTCATCACCACCGCGTACAGAAAGTTCTTCTCCAACGGCTACGATCTCGCTTAGGCCAATTACTCCGCTGATGTCTCCGATCGACTCCTCCTCATGTCTTCCAAGTTTCAATCTCTCGTTGCCGATCTGATCTTTCTTCCGATGATGATAATAGCCGTCGTCTCCGGCCACGCCTCAGCCGGTGAGTTAATCCTCGTTCTGAGCCACGACTATATCTTGATGAGAAGGGACTGAGGATTTCTCTACATGAGCGAAGTGAACATTGGGTTTAAGATTTCAGTTTGGTTTAGTTTTGGTTTTTTTAATTCAAATTCTTCATGGGTTTTTAGCTTCAGTTTTGGTTTTTTTCTTCGAAGATGTGTACTGTTAATATTTTCATTTTCACCGATTTGTTCACTGATATTTAGTGTAAAATTTTGTTCATTGTTAGTGTAAAAATATGTTGATTTTACATTTGTTCACTGATTTTAGTGTAAAAATTATAGCCTTGTGTTAATTTTCAGTATAAAAACTATAGCTAATAAGATTTGACTCTTACATTATTGTTCACTGATTTCTTTTTTTGGTAAACAATGCATTGCAAAAATATACTATAGTGTAAAATTCTACTATTATAGTCATTCATAATGCAGTGTGAAAATTATAATGGTAGACTATTTTGGAATAATGCAGTGTAAAATTATACAGTGGTCAATTTTACACTCTTTTTTTTTTTTTTTTTTTTTTTTGGGTTGCATTTTTGGCATATCTAACATGTCAAACCCCACATACTCATAATAAAACCATGTGGGTGCAAAAATCCATTACTCAATTTGTCATTGCAGAACATCTAACATACAAAAAATGAACATCCAGAAACAAATTGATTGGATAAAAGGAATTTTACACTGTTGTGAGAAATTTTACACTGTTGTTTATGTGTATGACATTCAGAAACATGCAGATATGAAAATCATTAAAGATATGAAAATTATGTAATCAATATAGATTAATGTGATTTAAATCCCTATAATTATGGGATGTAATACCCAAATTTGATTTAACTAAAAGACATATATGAAAATCATTAATCAGTTGAAGTTTTGAATTTAATGATTTCCATAATAATGTGTATACTATATATAGATGTATAAACATATGCATGTATATGTATAACATCCTATATGTGTGCATGGTTAAAATTGTCATAAAAATATCCAAAAATTGGGGAATTCGAATGGATTTGAGGATTTTGCATTAATTATTTAATTTGGACCTATTGTCAACATCTATTTTTGAGTTGGGCCTAATTCAAAAATCTTTGATAGGGAGGGATTTATGGCAAGTTTCCTATTTAAAAATTGCATTTTTAATTTTAAAATTTATGAGTTTTACAAATAAGTTCCTCCTTGGAATTTTAAATGATACCCTATAATGTTCATTTTCTTCAAATCGATTCATATTATATTTCAAATATCACATTTCACATTTTAGAATTAAAAATTACATTTCTTATCCCAAAACGGGGTATGAAACTAAATCTACATCTTTTCCCCTCTTTTAATTGGGGAATATGTTAACCAAAAAAATAATAGAAGTGGAAAACATTTGTGATTTTTGTTTTTTTTAGGGATATGTCTGTGAATATTGGATTGGTGTACCTGTGAATTTGTGCACATGCAAAAAAAGACCCAAAGAAATCCAACCAAAAAAAAAAAAGACCCAAAAAAATTCATCTCGGGAGCGCTACCCCCGAACCCCCATATGGCTTTAGCCTCCTCCCCCCCAACGAAAAAAAAAGGACCCAATAAAATTCATCTCTGAAGCGCTGCCCCCGAACCCCGTATGGCTTCCCCGGCTCCCTCCATTCCCCCCCCCCCCCCCCCCCCCCAACAAAAAAAAAAAAAAACCCACTAAAAAACCCACTAAAAATCCTGGCACCTCTAGTTGGTTTCTAGCTTCCCTTTTCGGTATGCGTGCCTAGTGTGCCCCCTACGAGTCATCTCTTTTTTTGGTGAGCAAAACGGAGTGTCCACAAATAGGTTGGAGGGTGGATTCTTAAATATTATTGGAGTTTTGATTTTATGTTTTTACAATACCTAAATTAGCCTTTATAGTTGTGAATGAATGGTATATGTTACGTTAGGAAACAATTTTGGTGTTTCTTTCTTATGTGCTTTAATTGGTTACTAACCTCAATTAGACTTTGTTTGGTTACTGATCTTAATTAGTACTCTTGCATATCCGGTAGATTTAATAATCTACATTGTCTAAAATAAAATATAAGGGGCCTAAAATTAAGAATTCATAATTTTAACTAGAGAAGTTAATACTGTAGTAGGAGTCCTGCAAAGGAGAAAAAAAATTGATCTTTTTTTATTCCGTCAAAATTTTGCTACATATTGATTGAACAATTAATTAGTTTTTATTCAATGTACCTATTTTACGTCATGGAATATAATTAAGCTTGTGTTATGAATAAAAAATATTTATATGTTTAACAAAACAAAATTAGGCTTAATATCACCTGCCACCTTTGAGGTTTGACCCCAAGAACACTTACATCCTCAGGTTTGAGGAGCATTACCTCTCTCTCTCTCTCTCCCCTTTATTAGTCATAACAAATCCCTTCTTCTGTTCATTGGTTTATTAAAATATACCTAAATTATCCTTACCTAGTTTTTAAAAGATTGAAATGACCTTGGAGCTGGCATAAAGACCCACTTCTTCCTCTTCCAATTTAAATTACATAAATTTGAAAACTATTTATACCATAAGACATAAAAAAACAATGGCAGACCCTATATGTAACAAAAACAAACTGAAGGGCTACTAAGCATCAAAGATAACCCACAAGTTACAAACTGAACAAATGAAATTGTGCAAAAACCCCACAATGGCCATTAGGTCCAGATACAAATAATCTTATCAAAATTTGAATGGTTTCCCTACTTCACCCTGATTTGTGCATTGCCTTGAGCTATCAGGTTCTTCAGAAGAATTTCTTTGGAATTGGAGGTGTTCTTAAATGTCATATTATTTCGCTCTCTCCATAACCCATAAGACTGCCCCTCCAAGACACATTATAGGTATCACATGCTGGATTGTGCTTAGGCTTGTTTCTATTCAATTTTGATTTTTACCGAAAACATATTTGAATCTAACACGGAAAAATTGTGCTTTGTGTAAAGCTGGAAATAAAACAAGCACAATAATACAATTTTTATGTGGAAAACCCCAAGATGGTAAAAACCACACCCACAACTAATTCCACTATAAACGAATAGCAGAAAACTTACAACCAACTTAGACCTGACCAGATTCACACTGAATCACCGCTTTGAATCACTCACGTTGCGCTTGTGATCTCCCTTCATCTGGAACAACCACTCACAGCTTCAACTCCATGCATCGGTATCACACTGATTGCAACGACGCACAAAAATTGCTCACTATGTTGTAATCTAAGGTGGGTTAAAACGGATACGAAGATTGAGAATTCTGATAAATTTAGATATGCTTTGCTCTCCAAACTTCTCTGTGTTTAGGTTTCTAAGGAAAATATGAAATACGGCGTATATATAGGTTTTGGAAAAACTAGTGTAAAATTTGTAACACCATCTAGACACCAGCGTCGCCATCCGGAGACTGATATGGACGGTGCACTCTACCTAAAGATAAAAATTAAACTAAAAAATTGATGTGATGACCGTCTAGACACCCTACGGATGGTTCAGCGAATAGTTCATCCATTTTAAAAATATTTTTCTTTATTATCAAAAACACGGCTGACTGTCCGAGCGCCTATGTACCGATTCAATCCATAATTGGAGCCTATTTTTCTTTTTCTTTTTTTATCAAAAACATGGCTGACCGTCTCGGCGCCTAAGTTTTCCTATGTTGTAATTCTCGATGGAAACCTTGAATTCAATCCATAATTTTTCACCCAAGTGAAGAAATGAGTTGCATAAGTTTTCACAGCACATAGAGAAGGTGATTTCTCTATGTAACTGTAATATTGAGTTAGAAATGGAGAAATTCACCTAAGTGAAGAAATGAACTATCATTGGAAGAGGAAAAACAAAGAAGAAGAGTAAAGAGAGGAAGAGAGATGAAATCTATGGATTCCAAAGCAAAATTGGAGCAAGATAACTAATGCAAACTGATATTAGTACTCTAATAACCTAATGTTTCCCTTAGAGAATTATTGGAAGAAATTCATTGAGAAATCAAATCGCCTTTTTCTTCCTCTAGAACTCTAACAAGAACAATGGTTTTGAAAGTTGGGGAAAACTTGAAATTGGTCTTGATTTCTTTATGAATCAGCAGTACTCGAATTCGAAATTCAAGATCTCACACCTCAACTCTCTGGAAATATCACTCAATTTCAAAAGAATGTCTCTCAAGAACACTCAAAATTCTCTCAAATGTCCAACACTCTTCCAAAAAAAAAAAAAAAGAACCCTCCAAAAATGGTGAGAGAAGTTGCCTATTTAGACGCTATGGTTTACAGACATTTTGGGTAATTTTTAAGGTTCTAGAATATTTCTATTAGTTAAGGAGTATGTAGGGGAAAAAAAAAGGGCATCATATTCGGACGAGTATAGACCAAGAAAAGTTATAGAGAGAATTTGGGCAAAAAAGTGGGAAAAAAGTTGCATGTAATGCTTACTATACAGTTTTCATTGCCCCAGTAATAAAGTCTTTCTTTCGATTAATTTGTTTTCAATGTTGTACTAGTCCAATTCATCAACTCAATGCTTTAAAGTAAATGATGTGATAGCAACATACAAAATTGCATTCTAATTCAGGAATCAATTGAGAAACTAACACTCGACTAAGGCTTAGTTTGGCCCCACGTGGCTTTTTAAAAGGAGCTTATGAAATTTATTATTATGTTGTTTGATAATTTTGTACAAGTAGCACAATACTCTTAAAAATAAAACATCATGAAATCAAAAAGCTATCCTGAGCTTTTAAAAAAAAATAAAACTTCCCGCAAAAAAAGCCCTAAGTTCAATTTTTGCAAAGCTCATAAACTAGTTACAAAATGAATTAACATGAAATTGTACTTTAAAAAAAGAAAAGCACCAAAATGAGGGCCATACTAAGCCTAAGAAGAGGTAGAGCCATCCCAAAAGCAAACCAAAAGAAGTGCGTGTCACTTTACATTTAACAGAGACAAATTCCACAAATTAAGAAGATTCCTTGTTTGCTTAAACCATATAGCATTATCATATATAGTGGTTTTATCTGATGATGGAGCTCAAAATCAATCTACCTTCGGCCACTCGTGTCAAAAGAGTTGCTATAATTCAAATTGACACCGTGTTACCATGTTGTGAGGCTGAGAGTGCAATTTCTTGGGGGCATTTTCTCCCCTGATTTGGGTATTTATTTCTTCTAAATTATGGACTCGGTGAGTCCCTAGAGCTGCACTCTTAAGCCTTACAATAGGATAAACAATAGGAAAGCTTGTGGAAAAGTCCGAATGTGAAACTACACAACATTGTCCACCAAATCATTATGGATGAGGAGTTTTGGAGAACAGGCAGTAAGGTTCTTAAAATCACAAAGCCTGTATATAATATGCTTATATTCTTTGATTCAGACAAGGTTATTATTGGAGAGGTGTATGAACAAATGGACACAATGTTGGCTTTGCTTAAAGAAATAATTGCCAATGATCAAAAAGTTTACGACATAATTCACAATCTTGTTGTAGAAAGATGGGATAAGATGAATATACCATTGCAATGTTTGGCATATGTTACTAGTTTCAAAATACTACACAAATGCTTAACTAATGCAACCTGCTCCAAGTGGTGTAAAAAGGACAAAGTCTCACTTTGACGTGCAAAGGAACTACTTAGAGGCAGTAGATAAAATAATCCGTGACCCGGCTGAAGGTAGTTTAGTAAGACAACAAATTAGCGACTTCTGTAGTAATAAAGGTGCATTTGCACTTACTAATAGAGCAACCATGTGTGCTTTGTCATAAGTTATACTCATTGGCACTCAAAGTTTTATCTCAAAGTGTCAATACATTGTGTGCTGAAAGGTGTTGGAGCACGTATTCATATATTCATAGTGTAAAGAGAAATAGATTGAATGCCAATAGGGTTGAAAAACTTGTTTTTGTGCACTACAACCAGAGGCTATTGACAAGGTTTCGAGAGAATTATGAAACCACTTACAAGAATTGGGATGATTGTCCAGAAGATGTTAACATTGAAGAAGAGATTATGGCACAAGATGAAGCAGCTTTTTCAGATGAGAAGGATGACAATTTGGAAAGCGCTATACACTCAACACCACCCATTTCTATTGCACCATCTCCCTCTCCATCTACTCCCATGGGTCCACCACCTTTATCTTTTTTTTTTTTATAATATAAACGCTCCCCCACGCCCCAAACCTTAGACTCTTCTATGTTCTCCCGCTTCCACGCTCCCGCTTCGTGCAACTAGGGATAAACTGGCTCCACTCGAAAAAGCAAGCATTTGATTGATATAAGTGACCTCTACTTGCTTTAAAAAAAAAACCATGGGTTCTCTGTAAGAGTGAAAACATATTTCCTCCACCCAATTCAAAACTGCATGTAAATTTGGAGTGCGAAAACCAGATTGTTGATTTGCAATTCTTGTTTGTGGCAATTTTTTTTGTTCGGTTTGACAAAAAAATTGATTTTCAATTCTAGCAAATTCTCAACATTTCTTGTTTAAGCCCAAAAACAGATCCCACCACATTAGGTCGAATTTGATGAGAAGTTATTTCACTTTAAGTGAAACAAACGTGATATACCTAAACTAACCGTATATATCTCACTCCTCTTTTTATATGGCAGTATAGTAAATGACAATGATTCATTTCATTTCAGCTTCAAATCAAACAGGATAATTAGAATTGGAAAGCAATCCTATTCGTTTCTTTTCTTATTCTATTCTTTCCAATTCAATTCAATTATATTCTACAATCAAGCCAAACAGAGTGTAAACAAAACTAACATTTATTAATCTTACATAGGAGGATTCTGTTGTGAATCTATATGTCTATGAAATCATCCAAAGGACAGAATAAAAGGAAATTTTGATCAATAGAAAGCCTTGGAATTTGACATCATGGAATTTCAAAACAAATATTATTTGATGGTTTTCAATTCTACGTTAAAAGCCAAATTATTGAAGTGAAATTTGCAAATGTTAGAATCTACTTTTGACACGGAAATACCTGGAGGAATTACAGCAAGTGGAGTATCAAAACAAGGCAGGTCTGGTCATCCTCAAACGGTTCACTTCAATTATTGTTTCCGTTGGAACAATTTGAAGTGACACAGGTATAGCTACTACTACACTATCTTTCCAGTATTTCTTAGGTACTGAACCAAAACCAGAATCAGTGCAAGATCGAGGAAAAGCGTGCTTTTTTTTTTTTTTTACTTTGCATGTACAATGTTCTGGGGACAAAAATCGTCCGAGTTCCCAATTCTTTATCCCCAACAAGTAAGTAGGGAGTTCTATCGGAAAATGGGCTGGAATAAGCAGAGGAGGCTGCAGACTGATCTGTTTAGCTCCTCAATCGAGTTCTTTTCAATGTCTGTCCACACTCGATCGTCAGGCGCCTCTTGCAACAAACACCCTCGATCTCTATGTAAAATAATGGAAAAGAAAGAAAAAACTGTTAACAGAATTGAAAGAATATAAAGCATGCATGGTTGTCGTCGCGAATAGTCAATCTGTTTGCCAAAAACTGTGAATAGTGCGAATTGTAAAATTAGATAGTATATAATAAAAGCACATGTATCATGCTCAAAATAAGCAAATAACAATTTAACACAAGTTTCGTGCAATGTCTAAGGTTCAAAATATTTAACAAGAGGTTTTGGGTATTAGAATTAAAAGGCTAGTGTTGCAGTGAATCCAATTCATCAACTAACAAATACATGAAAGTAAATAATTTGATAGCAACATGCAAAAAAAAAAAAAAAGGCAATTTAATTCGGGAATCAATTGAGAAGCCACAATCAATTCATAACGATTGAAAAAAAAAAAAAATTCTCCGATTATAGAACTATTCCTATGTACTAATGAGAGATTAAAAACAGATCACGATCAATCAATCACAACTAATTTCTGGTACTCCTTGCCGGAAATAGCAGCCTCCATTACAGAATCAGGGTTGAAAGCCCCAGCATCTTCCAAGAAGAGAGTCATCAAATTCTTCGAGAACCCACTCACAAGCGCCACTCCTTTCTGAGTGGCTGGAACGGGGGTCGCTCTCGAATCTCTCAAGTTCCAGAACACAATCTCCGGTACAGATGACCCAAACCCTCTCTCTCCAAACTTCCTAGTTATCGCCTGGTAATCCGTCTCCCAATCATTCGTAGAAGCTTCATCGAATTCCATGTCGGAGAAGACAAAAACTCGCTTGATCATCTGTTCTTCGCTCAAATTCCCATTCACAGCCACTTGCAAAATCAAATCAAAAACCTTCTGAAAATCCGTATTCATACCCCAATCCATATTACTCACGAACCAAGATTTTGACCTCAAATCTTCGCCTTGGATTAACTGAAGCACTGGGTTGGCGCTAAATGTAATGAGCTTCCCTTTCCATGGCTCTTCACTCAGTTCTGAAACTAACAACCCAAGTGCAACCGAGACCTCCATTGGAATACCACTCATACTTCCTGAAACATCGCAAATCGCCAAACAATTCTTCATTTTCCCTTTTTTGGAGAGGTCGTCCACCATTCTCTTCCACTGAAGCTCTGCAACTTGACATCCATCCTCGTCCCAGTAATAGCCCGAAAGCGATGCTATAATTTCATGAGGTAAAAGGGCACCTGCAGCGATTGTGGTCTTCCCGGATTTCACATTTTCAAGGTACTGTTTGAATCGGTATTCATCGTGTTTTAGGAATTTTTCTTTGTACAACTTCATGGCGACAGAGGCTACTCTGTTGTAAGGAATTAAATTCCACTGATTAGCACCGATGTAAACCTCCGGCAACTCTAGGGCTTTGCGGAGGGGGACCAGGATTTGCTTTCTTAATCGATCGCGAACGCGATAAGCGTAGTGAGCATCATCGATTCCTTGGTATTCCGAGTACGATTCACGTGGAAAAACCTTTCTAGCAATGGATTCGCAGAGCAATGTGGATCGATCAAAAGATGAATACAAAGAAGGACACCATTTTGCAGCAAGAGTGATCTTCCTCAGATCACCAGAACTCAAGAACTGAATGTCCGATTTGAGACAATCGGCGAAGAAATCCGAGATTAGCTCATACAAGAACCGAAAATCAGGATCGCAACTGTACCGTTCGATGACCTTTTTCGCCATTGAGATCCTCTTCTCTTCTCTTAATTGACTCGCCTTCGTTTTCACCATCTCTACTCTCTTCATCTCCGCCAAAACCCTAACCTCTCTAGGCACATTCGATCTCAATTTCTTCTTCGATTTCGATTTATTCGATGTCGATTTCAAATTCAGAAATCTGCTTCCTTTCTTTCGATTCCACTCGGCCTTCAATTTCGCTCTCGCGTCGGAGCCTTCTAGAAGGCGGAAAAGAATCTCTGGCAAGTCCTTGAAGTAACCGAAGTCCACCAGTGGGCTCACATTGCATGCTAGGGTTTTGGGGTGGTTTTTGTGGAGCCATAGCGCCGCCGTGTAGTACCCTTCTTTGTCGGATTTTCCGGTGCCACGAACTCCACGGAGATTACAGACGAGTTTTAGGGTGGTTAATGGATTCTGGGCCCATGCCAATTGGAGGTGGTCGGTGATCGCGGTGGCCGGAGTGTCGGGGACCACGTGGAAGAAGAAGTCGAGACATGGGTTGCCGGTGGAGAGGAAGGTGGCGGAAGCGTTCTCGGTGTAGCCCATCGGAGGGTTTGGGGTTAGTGTTGTGGAGTTGAAATTGGACACCATGAGGTCGATAAATGGATTGGAGGGGGTGGCCGTGGTGGTGGCGGTGGCGGAGGAGGGGGGCTTTGGGCGGTGGAGCTCCGGCGGGCCGAGAAGGAGAGAGGATGGTGCCATTTTTGAAATTCGGGTGAAATCCATGAAAATGTTTTGCACCTTTTGGCTATGGAGTTTCATTTGGTTGGTTGTTGATGATCAAAGAGACTGCATGGGGTGTTTTTTTTTTCATAAACAAACAACTAACAAGACTTGTATTGGGGCTCTTTTATAGGGTTTTGATTGATTGGGGACCAAGTATCCGAATTTTTATTTCTTTTATACGGCAACTAAGAAAAGGTTAGATTCACCCCGTCTTTTTGCCGCAATTTCATGACTAGATAAAGATTCACTATAAGCTGCCAATAATAGTGTGATATTTAAAAATCATCAATGCAATCTATGTTAATATTTGGAAATATTCTTTTTGGTATTGTAAATTTAATAGTTTGAAATTTTCAGCACTTGAATTACAATACTGTGTGCGTTTGATAAAATTGTGTTGAATTTAAGCATTAAAAATTTTACATCAATTATTTTTGTAATACTGGAAATAGCATTTTAAGAACTAAAATAGACTGCATTCAGTGATTATTTCAGTACAAAAATTTCACTTAACGTTTTCAGTGAATTTTTGACTGCTTTTTCAATTAAGTGGCACATTATCAAACGCACTGAAAAAAATAAGTATTAAAAATTTCATTTTCACTACTTAATTGGGTTATTAAAACACACCTACTTAAGTTTTGGATTTATTAGAGCATTAATGGCTTAGCTAAATTGGTGAAATTGCTCTTCATGTCATGCTCTGATACTCGTTCCAGGAGTCGAACATCGCACCTTTTCCTTAGCCCTACCATTTGTGTCACCGTTTAGCTTTGAAATTTGTTTCTCAATGTCCATAAAAGGCATGGAAATAATCTTCTCATTACATTGCAAAGTTTTTGGAAGAAGATATATATCTTATGGTTGAATATGTTTCCTACTTGGGTGACTAATATTATTTCAGAGGATCTAATTACATTAATTTTAACGGAATTGTTAACTGTTTCAACTTTAGTCCAAATTAAAAGGATTATGGGTGACATAATTTAAAGTATATGAAACAAAAATGAAAACCGATCCAACTATAGGGGTGTTCTATTTCCTTATTTCAACATTCTCACTTTTGCCAACATTCTCATGAACGAAGGGGGAGCAATGGAAATGATAAACTTGACAAATACACATTAATTAGATAAGCAGCATTAACTATGTAGTTGGATAAAAATAAAAGGTAGTGTTAATGCCAAAGCAGAAAGTGTCGACACTTTCTGCTTTGGCATTAGCACTTTCAACACTTTCTGCTTTGACATTAGCACTTTCGACACTTTCTACTTTGGCATCACCCTAAAAACAAATTTGAACCAAAAATCCCAGTTTAACCGCCACATCAATTTTTTTTTTTTTTTTGATATGGGGGAGAGGGATGAGGTTCGAACACCGAACCAACGCATTGGAGGAGACTAATAAATGTCAAACTCTTTGCCACTTGAACTATACCAACCTATACTTAACCGCCACATCACCTGGGAGGCTATGAGAACGGAGTGTATTCCATGCATTTATTTGGAAAAAAAAAAAAAACAATTATACTAGAGTAGTGCTATGCTTTCTAAATTTTGAATCCCCAAATTTAATTCTCAAATGCTAGGTCAGTTGTACACATGCAATTGATATGTTACACCACCAGGGCGGAGCCACCAAGGGACAAGAGTAGGGGCCAGGCCCCTCTAGATTTTTGAAAATTATACTTTCAGCTTAGGAATTTTATGAGTTTTAGAAATAGACCCCTGAAATTTTAAAAATTACACTTTTAGTTTAAAATTTTCACGAGTGTTAGAAATAAGCCCCTTGAAATTTTTAAAGACAGCCTATAATGTTTAAGTTTCACCAAATGGTTCCAGGTCATATTTTCAAACGTCACATTTTAAAATTAAAAATCACATCTTTTACCCCGAAAATGGGGTACAAATATAATTCATCATCTTTTCTTCCTCTTTTACTATTTTTTGTCTCCTATATCAAGACTAAAAGAGACCCACATTCCCTTTTTTGTTGTGACACAAAACTAATTCTATACATAAACTAATTTTACACATAATTATGTATAAGTACACAAAAAAAAAATAGCCTCGAAGCATTGCTCACGCTGAGATGGAGGGCTGAGGAGAGCCCTTTGGTCCCAAGATTAATATATTTCTTCTTGAGACTTAGTTAGCTAGGTAAATAATACGAAGGCTTAGCAATCGGTTAAATACGAATATTAGGGCTCCTTAGTCTTCTCTGCCAACAATTAGACATGCATGGTTGTCACAACCCAAAAAAAAAAAAAAAAAAAACAATTAAATAAGTAAATATAGTGATACGATCAAAAAAGAAAAGGTTTTCTAATTAATGAGGGAAAAAAACCCTAGATTGTAGGTAATTGGGATGCCATGTAGGATGCCACGTAGGCACTGAGGTGGAGGGCTGAGGAGAGCCTTTTGGTGTATATATAGATATAGATATAGATGTATATAGATAGATGTAGATAAATAGGGAATTGTTATTGCCACTCAATCATTGAACTAATGCCCTCCATGGTACCACTCTTAGAGCATGTGATATCATGTACGCAATGCATGACATGTATGGTACCACATATTTTAAGAGTTGTACTATGGAGTGTACTAGTTCAATGATGGAGTGGCAATAGCATCACCCAGATAAATATAGATATAGATATAGATAGATAGATAGATATAGATATGGAGAGAGAGACATAGATACGGATAAGATAGAGATTACAAACAATCAAAAATTCTTCAGAGATGGCGCCATCTCTTTATTAAATAGAGGGTTTCTGTTTTGACCGTCGAATCGTGTTTAAAAACTGGATCTGACGGCCAAAATAGAGACTCTCTTTAATAAAGAGAAAAAGCCCTCTGTAGAGCCTGACTGTACAAACAATATACAAATCATTATATCCAACAACAAAATGTTACAAGTACTGAAAACCACAAAAAAAAAAAAAAAAACATAACGAATACTACAAAATTGATTGACATAAAATCATATCAAAATATTTGTTTTACACAAACTGATCGGCACATAGTACAAACAACCAAAATACAAAAATCGCATATATACTAGAAACTGATCGACATCAACAAAGAGTTACATGCTTTGATAAATAATACAAGATACAAGTAAAATTTTTATATCATAAAAAATATAAATTTGATTAAACAAGGGATTTACAATTCTCGTGGCAATCAATTTGATTAAACTTACAGAGTCATCTAAACAAATGAAAATCTCTCTTTCAGACCATGCACAAAAATAACACACCAAATCTTATAATTTGGTTCGGAAAACGGATATAATTTTCCAAATTTTCACAAGTTGTGGTTTAATTTTCTAAATTTATGAAAAAATCACTTTAAAATTGGTTTGACGTGCGTACGGCAAAGACTACACAAAAGAATTGCACTATCAGACACTCGAATATACTAAGCCTTATGGGCACTCCTGCATCAGAAATCTAATAAAAAAAAGTTGGAAGTTCCTCTCCATCATTTAGATAAGGGTCATTTAGATAAGGGTAATGTTACGCCTTTCAAATTTTGAATTTTGAATGACAAAAAGCTGTTTTTGTAAATCAGTTGGAAAAAAAATAACGGCCCCTGCCAAAACAGATGTCAACCATAAACATGACTAATTAATGCATCCTAACTGGCAGAGACCTCCAAAACAGCCACCAAAAACACACATAACCAAGGATGTACAAAACTGATATACATGGCAGCAATTGCAGAGGAAACAGAGGCCCTCGATGTGTCAACGGAACTTTCTGGACTCCTATACCAGAGGTTTATGAATTCCATACACTCAAACCTTTCTTGTTCCTAGTTGGCAAAAGAAATACTCAATTGGTAAAAACCCTATTTTCTTCCATAGACCCTATTACTTCCATTTCTGAATTATGATTTTGAAAGAATACTAATTCATTTTCAAAATGCCCCAGTCACTTTCAATTCCCACTTCGTTTTTCGCATTCAACAATATTACAGTTGGTGTTGGTGCCAGAGTACCCAAGTGTGTCGTCATTTGTCTTATGTTTGCTTGAACACATAACAATAAAAGAAGTAGGACACAGATTTTGGTGTGTCCGACACTTTTCAAGGGGTATCAAGCCTGTGTCGTCATGTCCAACACGGACAAGTGACCCTTTTAGAAGTATCCATGCTTCATAGGTCGGTAAACTTTGTAGCTCTTGATCAACCATATCCCGAGAAAGAGAAAAAGTACTCACTCAAATATAAATTTAGCAGTAAATAATCCAGGGCTTCCAGATCCAAACCACCCGAAATTCCAATGACCTTCCAAAAAGGGCGACCTGAATGGCTGAGCAAACAAATAAACATCTTGGAGAAAAATCTGAACACATGAAACTGCCTTGTTGGAATAAACACCTACGTCGTTGGCCGATGCGTTGGATTGACCCTCAAGACCAGTTATCCTCTCATTCACGTCAATCCGCTGGATATCAGTAATCTTTCCAGTGACCAAAGTTTGAAATCCCCCTGCATCTTTAAACTGAAACAATCCACAAACCATATTCACAAAGATTAAGCTCCGGGGTTGGTCAAATAATATCAATGGCACTGGATGAAGCACGTGAACTGCATTCATCAAATCAAGATACTTGTAACCATTGTTGTCAAATCGAGAATCGACTTGTGAACCAGTTTGCCAAAACATTGAATCGTGAATCTAACATTCACTTTTTTTTTAACAAAATAAGTAAAAGTACATGTACATATTCTCTAAATATAAAAACACATGAAAGTTCTCAAAATGAACATAACAACGATTTAACACAACCATATTTGCAACCACATAAAGCTAATTAACCCTGATTAAGGCAGATTTCATTCACAATAGTTAAAAAGAGAATTAGCAAGGATGTCTTTCTCTTCAACTAGAAACAGAGAAGACAATATAGTTCATCTCATACTCAGGAGAGATTGAATTTGCATGAATTACCAAAATAATGATGGACACTCTTTTTGGCCTCTACAGAAATCTTATGGGTGAATTTCTGACTTAAGGTGAACAGTGTTTACTAGATGAATTCAACTCAAATATCAAAAAATTAATAAATAAGAACTGCAGGAAGTGAATAAATAATATAAAACCAAGCTAACAAATTAGATTTTAAACATATAAAAATCAAACATGATCAAAGAAAGTAGCAATAAAAAGATGAATCCAAAATGTAGCGCAAACAGTTTTCTCTATCTTGAGAATCAAAGATTTATCAAAGTTTTGAATCAGAACAAGAAGAAATTACAAAATCAAAATTATACCCACACTTGCATACAAGTACATGTGTAAAAATGGAAAATATCAAAGTTTTGAATTGGAGAGATCTATAGATGCTTGCATCCAGGATTCATATTATCGTCTGGAAGCCTTAAGAGAGCATTAACCAGCCAAAATACCAATTCTCGCAGGACCCCCTAACCCATACCTCTCACCCCACACCCAAAACCAGACCAGCGTCACAAAAGTCAAAAACCTTCCCTTACCCACCCTCCCCCACTAAATCCCCTGTCTGCAACATGGTCTGTAAGCTCCATACTTGCTCTTGGCAGAGGCAAACATGCTGATGCGAACACTTAATAAAATCTGATAATCCTTTAGCTTGGAGAAGCCCCTATTAGAGGCATCCCTACGCAAAGGACCGCACGGATGACTAAAACAACACCACACACCGCCCCCCCCCCCCCCCCCCCTCTCACACACACACACACACAAAATCCTGAATGCAAAATGTTACAGAGACAAACAGCCCAAAGACATGCTACATCCCCCATAATTACACTACCTGAAACAAACTGATCAGAAAACATAAGCACCCAAATACCCAGGAACTAAACTAAACTGAACAAAAAACACAACAAAAGATAGCAGCTGCCACCATAACACAAACCAAATAACACAAAACAAGAAGAAAGCAGCCTACCTCAAGCCCTGCCACCCCGCGCCGGCATGAACAGCAGCAGATCACCATAAATCAGAGAAGAGGTCTAGAAAGCAGGCTTCTTACTTTTGCATACGAGCATAATAATCTGGAAAAAAATAATACACAAAACTAATATATCCCAACCAGGATCCTAGATAAGGCGTGACAACCATAATTGGCTTCATACAGGACCAGGGAACCCACAAACGTCAGTCATATCAGACCATCTTCAAACAAGAAGCATATCAGCATCAACCAATAATACCCATTAAGGCACACAAGTTAATCATATATAGCATCATGAAACCTTTCTTACCACATTAGGAAAATCAGAATCAACAGAGAAGGAATTCGCAAGCACGGCAAATTCAGTCCTTAGTTGCTTCTATTAGACTCAAAACAAACAATTTTTTGCTGTGAAAACCTACCACAACAAGAGGTTTAGCAAAACCTACCCCAACAAGAGGTTTTTGGTATTACAATTAAAAGGTTAGTGTTGGCTTTGAAAACTATTATTTTCCTCTGTTCTCAGTGTTGCAGTGATCCAATTTATCAACTAATAAGTGCATAAAAGCAAATAATTTGATAGCAACATGCAAAAAAGCAATTTATTTCAGGAATCAATTGAGAAACCACAACTAATGCAAACCTCATCCTTCAAGACACCCTACGAATCCCAATCCGCATCTAGTAGCACAGGATAAGTGTGCTTCTCATTTCCTCCTCCTCCCCCAAATTCCCCATCCCCCCCGGGCTTTGCATGTTTCACTCATACAGCTCCATGTTGGTCACAATTTCTCCCACATATTCACATACGAAAGCACCTTTAGGTAAGTCCTCGTGTATCCTAAGACCCCACCCTTTTCCTCCATGTGTCATAAACACCTTAAACATTGAAGGTACACATAAGTTACTCCAGCAAAATAAAATGCAACTTATACCAAAAACTGAGTAACTTCCAAGGGAATTGTAACTAGTTATTGCACCATTTCATAATTCAGTTCCGGGAAGAGATGTTGTGGCTTAAGGCTCTGTTTGGTTTGTGGATTTCAAGAGGGGGGGGGGGGGGGGGGGGGGGGGAACCAGGAAGCAGAAGAATTCCTTGACATTTTCCGTAGTGTTTCCTCCATCTTAAATAACATTAGAAACTGAAGTTTCAAGAACCATAGGAACCCAAGGAAAAAGAAAGGAAATGACTAGCAAAATTCTGAAACTCTAATTTATCTTTATTTCCCTCCCTATTTCCCTCACCGCTTTCCTTATCAACCAAACAAAGAAAGTGTTTTCCTTGGGCTTTTTTGGTTTTATAATTTCCAGAAGGAAAGGAAAGCAAGAAAGAAAAATTCTTCCTAGTTGTGTCCTCCATGCATAAATAACGCAAAAAAATTTAAAATTATCAAAACTATAATGGGAATTCAAGAAATGAGCAAGGGAAGTGATTCACAAAATTCTAAAATGTAATTTATCATTCACTCTATTTTCTTTTCCTTTCAGTTTTCCTCACTGTTTTCCTTGTTTACCAAACAAAGGGAAGTGCTTTCACTAGGTGTTTCCATTTTCTATCCCTCACTAAATCCATGAACCAAACAAACGCTTAGAGATTTCCTTTCTTTTCCTTTACAATATCCAAGAACCAAACATAGCCTAAATGTTGTCTATCAAAGAAGTTTTCAAGTTATAGAACGAAGTCTAACCTTCAAATTTATTGTAATGCCTTGCTGCACAACACGGTTTCCTCACTTATTACTACATCCACATTTATACCAACACTCTTTTATAAATACATGACCTTTATCACGATTCATCAGAATACACTTTTCAAGAAAATTCTCCTCAACTAACCCTCCGGTGTATAAGCAAACTCGCCCCCGGTTTCACCAGCACAAGCACAAGGTATGGTAAGCGACAAACAATCCCCAAAGCAGTTAGAACAACAATTGTCATCAGATATATGAGCAAGAAGGAACTTCATGTATGCATTGTGATACGGTGCGTTACTTGGGATATAAAATTTTTTGGCATGGAGTCATCGTTAATTTCATTTACCAAAGAAATTTTGACAGTTTCTTCACCTATGGTAATGTCATTGACATAATATTTGCGGGTCAAGAGGCGAATGGGCATTTTCAAAAACCACCATACTTATTGAACTCGAAGATCCTGGACCCTCCAAAGCTCGAAACCTTGAAATTTGGGACACAACCTTAGTAGGATTCTCATATTTTTATGTCTCATCTGAAAAAGTTGGTGGAATGTAGATTTGGCCTTTATAATCACCTCTGCAACTTAGAACATCTAGTGCACTGGATTTCTTTGATACATTTAGAGACGGCGATACATCTACGAATCTTTCTTCTTCAACGTCACTAGAGTTAGTGCCTTCTTCCAAGAAGCATTGACACGTCTTTCATCAACTTGATGACAGAGAAACCAGGGACTTTAATTCTGAAAAGAGTGAAGATTGTTTCCTCCACCCGTTTCAAAACTGCACCTAAATTTGGGGTGCGAAAACCAGAATGTTGAAATGAGTTACTGATCAGGGAAATTTTTACCTCTCCCTTTGGAGAGGAAGCAATATCAAATTGTGATGCATCACCCATACCCTTATCCTCTTTATCCAGATCTTCAGATACCAACAAATCCCGACCATTAACTTCAGAATAAATACAAATTGCATCTGATAAACCATAATCACAAAACTGAGTCGTAGGAGCTATACAGTACATATTAACAGTCAGAAGTGCATTAGGTGAAGTTCAATATACACCAATGATGCAGATAAAATAGACCAAAATTAGCGCGGTCAGAAATTTATCACTCAACATATCTTAGATAAAATGAAAATTAAAGAGGTTGCTATGTGTTAGAGAGAGAGAGAGAGAGAGAGAGAGAGAGAGAGAGAGAGAGAGAGAGAGAGAGAGAGAGGTTTAAATCTGTCTTCTACATCCATACGTTCTGAGTCCAGGTTCTGAGTCCAGGAATTCCAAGTCACGTTCTTTAAACAGTAGAACAAGTCACATTGGAAGGACCATCGTCAACCTAATAAATGGCGACAAGCTACATAAAAACAAAGTCGCAAGAGAGAAATGCATCAATAAAGTTTATCATTCAATGGAAAACATTAAAGAAAACTAACATTTATCTTAGGAGGATTCTGCTGTGGATCTATGCCTATGAAATCATCCAAACAAGGAAAGAACAAAAGGAAATTTTGATCAATAGAAAGCCTTAATTTCACGACATGGAATTTCAAGAGCCAACAAGATAAATATTGATGGTTTTCAATTCTACTTGAAGCCAAATTATTAAAGTGAAATTTGCAAATGTTAGAATCTACTTTGACATGGAAATACCTGGAGGGATAACAGGAAGAGGAGCATCAAAACAAAGCAGGTCATCCTCGAGCGGTTCACTTTTGAGAATAATGTCAGCATCATGATATCTGTGAAGCACATTACCCTCTCAAGCAAGATCAGAACTGGGCCCAACTTTCAGCTCCCTCTTTATGGGAGCTACCTCTCTCATAATTTAATATTGTTTCCCTTGGAACAATTTGAAGTGCCATAGGTATACCATCTTCCGAATATTTCTTAGGTGAACCCGAACCAGATTCAGCGCAAGATTGGGGAAAAGCGGGGTATCTACCTTTGCCTGTACAATATTCCGGGGGTAAAATCGTCCGAGGTCTCAATCTTTATCCCCAACAAGTAAGTGGGGAGTTCTATCGGAAAATGGGCTGGAATAAGCAGAGGAGGCTGCAGACCGGTCTGTTTGGCTCCTCAATCAAGATCTTTTCAAAGGCTGTTCACATTCTTCAGGAACCACTTGCAACAAAGATTTTTTATTTACGCCACCCTCTCTGTAAAAGAAAGGAAAAGAAAAAAAATGAAAGAACATTAAGCATGGTTGTCAAATCATGAAGTGAATTGTCAATCTGTTTGCCAAAATTGTGAATCACGAATTGTAAAATTCATGCCAATATATTGTATACAATAATAGCACCTGTACAATGCTCAAAATGAACAAATAGCAACTTAACACAAGTTTCATGCAATATCAAGGCTCAAATTATCAAAGTTACCCACTTGAAACATAAAAACGTCAAAATTCACAATTATGAATCATGGATCATATCAAGTTGTATGAAACTCAAATCGACTCGTATGAATTGACTGATTTTAACAATCATGGTATGTATGCCAAGAGTCCACCCCTATAAAAAGAGTGCACCAAATGAAATATAACAAACCAAATCCAAAAGCTCACCTTGGGGAACTCATGGTAAAAAAATAGCATCTAATAGAACTCTGTAATTTCCGTCTTCAATATGCTTCCACTTTTCGTCTTTCAAATCCAAAAGTTTCATCAGCACCGGTTTTATTGTTTCATCGGGAACACCAATATTCTTCATTGCCTTGGACGCCTTTTCAACCCGTGAAATTGGTGCCATCACTAAGTGAAGACTCTAAAACTCAATGCCATGCAGTATTGCAGTCACAACTGCTTGCCTTCACTTACACCTATGGATCCTAGAGAACTAAAGACAAAGAAAGAGTCATGCTGAAACGTGGCAGATAGGACTAGGAGCAAAGATCCAACACAATGAAATTTCTACAAAAGCCCGAATGATACAGAGACAATCATACCGACTAAATCATGTAAACAATGTAGAATATTGAACTTTTATGCATCTCGAAACGATAACTGGAGGGTAACAATGACGTGAAACCACGGTATGGAAAACGTTTGCAAAGACAGAAATTAAATTGTGCAATTAATAATGAGGATGCTTAGGTAATACAGGAACCACAGAAAAGAACGAGTTCCAAATAGTTTGATCACAATAAATCAGGCTTCCACCATAATTTCGCAGGCTGCCACCAATCCATAACACAAAACAACAAGAAAGCAGCAGCCTACCGCAAGCCCTGCCACCCAGCGCCGGCATGAACAGCAGCAGATCACCATAAATCAGAGAAGAGGTGTAGAAAGCTGGCTGCTTATCAACTTTTGCATACGAGGGCATAATCTCCAAAAAAAAAAAAAAAAACAAACCCAAACACAGCTTGCTTTGCTATACCTCAACCAGGATCCTAGATAAGGCCTGACACAACCATAATTGGCTTCATACTGGACCAGGGAACCCACAAAACATCATATCAGACATCTTCAAACAATAAGCAAGCACTGCAAAGAAGACTATCTTCGAACAAGAAGCATATCAGCATCAAGCAATACCCATCAAGGCACACAAGTTATAATGAAACCTTTCATACCACATTAGGAAAATCAGAATCAAGAGATAAGGAATTCACAAGCACGACAAATTCAGTCCTTAGTTGCTTCAATTAGACTCCAACAAACAATGTGACAACCTACCATAACACGAGGTTTTGGGTATTAGAATTAAAAGGCTAGTGTTGCAGTGATCCAAATCATCAACCAATAAGTACATAAAAGTAAAAACTCCTTTGATAGCAACATGGGAAAAAAGCAATTTGATTCAGGCATCAATTGAGAAACTACAACTAATGCAAAATTGCAGTATTTTTCTGGTTCTCGTCAGCCAATCCAAAATGAAAACAGAGACAAAAAAAATAATATGTACTAATTGAGGTTAAGAACAAAGCATGATTAATCAATCACAACCAGCTTCTGGTACTCCTCGCCTGAAATGGCAGCCTCCATTACTGATTCCGGGTACAAAGCCCCACCATCTTCCAAGAAGAGAGTCATCAAATTCTTCGAGAACCCACTCACAAGCGCCACTCCTTTCTGAGTGGCTGGAACCGGGGTCGCTATCGAATCTCTCAAGTTCCAGAACACAATCTCCGGTACACATGACCCAAACCCTCTCTCTCCAAACTTCCTAGTTATCGCCTGGTAATCCGTCTCCCAATCATTCGTAGAAGCTTGATCAAATTCCATGTCGGAGAAGACAAAAACTCGCTTGATCATCTGTTCTTCGCTCAAATTCCCATTCACAGCCACTTGCAAAATCAAATCAAAAACCTTCTGAAAATCCGTATTCATACCCCAATCCATATTCTGCACGAACTCAGTTTTTGAAACCAAATCGTCGCCTTGGATTAACTGAAGCATTGGGTTGGCGCTAAATGTAATGAGCTTCCCTTTCCATGGCTCTTCACTCAGCTCTGAAAGTAACAACCCAAGTGCAACCGAGACCTCCATTGGAATGCCAATCATACTTCCTGAAACATCGCAAATTGCCAAACAATTCTTCATTTTCCCTTTTTTCAAGAGGTCGTCCACCATTCTCTTCCATTGAAGCTCTGCAACTTGACCTCCATCTCCGTCGTTCAATGATTTTATAATCTCATGAGGCAAAAGGGCACCAGCCGCAATCGTCGTCTTCCCAGATTTCACATTTTCGAGGTACTCCTCGAATCGCTCTTTGTCGTGTTTTAGGAACTTCTCCTTGTAGAATTTCATGGCGACAGAGGCTACTCTGTTGTAAGGAATTGAATTCCACTTGTTAGCGCCGATGTAAACCTCCGGCAACTCTAGGGCTTTGCGGATAGGCACCAGGGTTTGCTTCCTCAATCGATCGCGAACACGATAAGCATAGTGAGCATCTTCGATTCCTTCGTACTCGGGGTACGATTCACGAGAAAAAACCTTTCTAGCAATTGATTCACAGAGCAATGTGGATCGATCAAACGATGAATCCAGAGAAGGGCACCATTTTGCAGCCAGAGTGATCTTATTCAACTCGCCGGAGTTCAAGAACTGAATATCCGATTTCAGACAATCGGCAAAGAAGTCAGAGATACGCTCATACAAGAACCGAAAATCAGGATCGCGATTGTACCGTTCGAAGACCTTCTTCGCCATTGAAACCTTCTTATCTTCTCGTAGTTGACTCGCCTTCTCTTTCTCTATCTCTGCCCTCTTCATCTCCGCCAAAACCCTAGCCTCCCTCGGCACATTCGATTTCGATCTCTTCTTCAACCTCTTCGATTCAAACGGTCGTCCTCGTCCTCCTCCTCGTCCTCCTCCACGTCCTCGTCCTCGTCCTCGTCCTCGTCCTCGTTGACTCACCATAGACAATCTTCGATTCCAATTCACAACTCTGCTTCCTTTCCTTTGATTCCACTCGTTCTTCAATTTCACTCTCACGTCGGAACCTTCTAGAAGCCGGAATAGAATCTCCGGCAAATCCTTGAAGTAACCGAAATCAGCGAGTGGGCCCACATTGCAGGCTAGGGTTTTGGGGTGGTGTTTGTGGAGCCACAGCGCCGCCGTGTAGTACCCTTCTTTGTCGGATTTTCCGGTGCCACGAACTCCACGGAGATTACAGATGAGCTTTAGGGTGGTTAATGGATTGTGGGCCCAAGCCAATAGGAGGCGGTCGGTGATGGAGGTGGCCGGAGTGTCGGGGACAACGTGGAAGAAGAAGTCAAGACATGGGTTACCGGTGGAGAGAAAGGTGGCGGAGGAGTTTTCGGTGTAGCCCATCGGAGGGTTTCGGGTGAGTGATGTAGAGTTGAAATTGGAAACCATGAGGTCCACGAATGGGTTGGCGGCGGTGGTGGGGGTAGGGGTGGGGGTAGCGGAGGAGGAGGGCTTTGGGCGGTGGAGTTCAGGTGGGCCGAGAAGGGAAGAGGAAGGTGCCATTGTTGAGGTTCGGGGGGAATTCTTTGAGCAGGGTATGAACTTATTGATGATGATGATGATGATGATGATCAAAGGTCGGTATGGGTTCTTTTTTATATTGTTTCCATTACTTGGGCACCACGAATCTAAATTTATTTATTATTTTTATTTTTTAGGGTAAATATTATTTAGACCCCCTGAGATTTTTTGTAATCACACTTAAACCCCCTCATATTTCAGTAGTATCACTTCATTCTCTGAGATTTGAAGCGTGTATCACTTAGACCCTCTCTGTCAATTCACCGCTAAAAAAGTGACGAAATGACATAAATAAATACAAAACATACCCCTGAAAGTTTGATCCTTGTGTCATTTTAGTCCCAGTTTTTCAATTGGGTCAATTTGGTCCTTACAATTTTAGATTGAAGCAATTTAATCCAAATGCCCCATTCTGTGAGAAAAATTGACAGAATTTACTCACTGTTATGCACATTTGGATCAAATTTCTTCAATTTAAATCATCAAAAAATTAACCCAATTGAAACTACAAAGACTAAAATGACACAAGGGCTAAACTTTTAGGGGTATTTTTTGTATTTATTTATGTCAGTCCGTCATTTTTTTAACGGTGAATTGACGAAAGGGATATAGGTAATGCACACTTCAAACCTCAAAAGGTGTAAGTGATATTATTGAAACGTAAATAGGTCTAAATATAATTAGAATAAACCTCAAGACTACGTGATATTTACCATTTTTTTAATAGGAAATTTGTTTAATGTTTTTGGTCATCTTGAAGTTTAGGGCATGTTTGGTAGACCGGAATGAACCTTGGAATGGAATGATCATTCCTAAGTTCATTCCATTGTTATGTTTGGCAAGACAAAATATGGTGGAATGGGCATTCCTTTTGGAATACTTATTCCCACTTAAGTAGGAATAGTCATTCCTGATCAAAACCCAAGGAATACTCATTCCATTCCTAGAGGGAATGGACTCTATCGTTTTAAAAAAAAAAACACGATCGTGTTATCCCCAGCCCTCTCCCTCTACATCGTGAGTCTCCACTCTCCATCTCATACCTCTGTCAAGATCGTGAGTTACAAGTCAGTCTCTCTCTCTCTCTCTCTCTCTCTCTCTCTCTCTTTATATATATATATATAATATTTCTATGTGGAAGCCATTTTTTTTCATTGTTCGTGTTTTTTTTGAGTTGATGTTAACTAGGTTCAAACTAGGGTTCTATACCAATATGTATATATATATATATGTATATACGAGCACCGTGGCCCTGTGTGCACCTGCTCTTTCTTAAGATTAGGTGATGGTAGTGGGTCATGTGCAGATTATTGCAGGGGAATAGAGCCAATGGTCTGCAGATATACACTTTAGAGGGAGAAAGCACTAATTCATATGCTTGCTCCAATTAACAAGGCTACAACATCATTTAAAGCATTAATTAATTATTTGGGGTCAATACAATCCAACCTACATTGATCCACGGGGACTCCCTATACTACTTTATAATGTCATATGTTGTTCCCATAATATCTTTGTATATAATTTTCATATCTACTATCTGTGACAAGGACACATTGTTTAAACAGAATATATACACACATATTTTATGGAAAAACCATGGTTTGTGCATATATTAAATTGTTTTACTGCCTATTGCATATACTACCTTCGTCCCATTTTATATATTCATTTTGGGGAATCCAATTATTTAAGGGGACAAAAAGAATCTACCCCTACTTTCCACATTTGCCCATAATCATTGCACTTTCTTTTTTTATTTTGTTTTGGTGTTGATTGCAAGGAAGGGTAGTTTGAAAAACTAAATAAAATTTGTATACTAATTTAAGAAAGTGGACAACAATTTTGGGACATCCCAAAAAGGAAAAATGGACACATAAAATGGGACGGAGGGAGTATTAAATTGTTTTACTGCCTGTTCCATTTCACTGTGTTTTTTTGCTTTTGCTTTGGAATGATTTGAGTAACAATGTGAAATTATTATTGCCAATCAAGATGACTTTTGTGGGTAATACAGACTTCGAGGCCCAACAACTACACTTGTATAATCAGTCTCTTTGTTATAATCAATCTCTTTGTCATATCCTTTTCAATGGATAGCATAGCTAACTCGTTCAATATGCCCAGTTGATTTTGACTGGTTGATGTTGAAGTGATCCCACCATTATTGAAGAGGGTCCCATTGCTACATGTGTTGGGAACACTTTTTGGAAAAAAAAAAAAAAATTTGTCCAATGTAATTTTATTGCTTCCAAATGGAACCAATGAGTAATGCTATCCTTCCCAAATCCTAATCCCAAATTCCCATCCCAAATAATGTGGTAGTGGGTCCTCTGAATTTTTATTTGTTGATTTTAAAGTGGTCCCAAATTCCCATCTCTTGTCTTACATTAATACTTTATTTCTACATATATCTAATTTAGATCATTGAATTTAAACATGCAGTTATGTCTCGCCTAAGTTTGGCCACAAGGAAATTGATGAGGAGGAGGAAAATAAACACAATAACGTTGCATTGGTTGAATATAGTGCATCTAGTAAATTGGTTTTTTCAATTACTTCTAAAGATTGTAGGAGCGCACGTGAGAAAACATTCGTTAAAAGCAGTATATGATAACAATTTCTACAAAAGAAGAGATACTATGTACCGATTAGTATATAAGAGTGATGTGACATGTATTGAGCAACTTAGGATGAATATTAAAGCATTCAATACATTATGCAGTAAGCTACAAAACATTGGTCAATTAAAAGAAACAAAAAACATGCTAATAGATGAACAAGTAGCAATATTTTTGCATATTTTAGCCCATCATGTTAAAAATCGGGTTATAAAACAAGAATTTTCTAGATCAGGAGAGACTATTAGTAGGCACTTTAAAGCTGTATTAAATGCTGTTATACGATTACAAGGAGAGTTACTTAAGAAGCCCGATCCAGTTCTTGCAAATTCCTTGGATGATAGGTGGAAATGGTTTAAGGTATATTATATTTTTTTTCGATAAGTTTTCTTGAATCTCTCATAGATAAGATCTTAACGTATTATTTTATTTAAACATTAGAATTGTCTAGGAGCTTTAGATGGAACCTATGTCAAGGTGAAAGTTCCAATAGAAGATACAGCTAGGTATCGAACACGAAAGAATGAAATCGCCACTAATGTCCTAGGAGTATGCTCACAAGATATGCAGTTTATTTACGTGCTGCCAGGTTGGGAAGGGTCGGCTGCTGATGGTAGAGTGCTTCGAGATGTTGTGGAAGAGCTTGATAAGGAAGATGCAGATAACGAGCCTGATAATGCAGGTAATGGGTTGGATGATATAGATGCATCATTCTCTATTGGTTCAACACAAATGGGAAGAAATTCAGTCGAAGAATCTTGTAGCCAAAGAAGGAAAAGAAATCGTCGAAGCAGTGACAACTTGCTAGAAGCAATAAAAGAGGCAGGAATCATAATGGGAACAGAGATGAGAGAGTCGACCAACAAATTGACTGAAGCACTTGGTTATGATGTAGCTGTCGCTGAAAAGAGGGTGAAGATAAAACGAAGAACTACTGAAGATATCTGCTATTTCCATGTTTGAACGACACAAAGCAACTCTCAAAATTGCTCGTGATCATGAAACAACTGATATTTTTTTCACTATTGCCGATGAAGAGAAGGAAGAATGGGTAAAAGCATTGCTTAGGGGTGATATTTGAGCTTTTGGATATTTGTTAGTTTGAAAATAAAATTTGTTCTGAAGAACAAAGCTGGAAAATTATTCTTTTTTGCTTTGTTTTTTTAACAAATAAGAATTCACTTGTTCTTTGGTTTACTTGTGCGTGATATTTGGTTTTTGTAATGTATTGGTAGTAAAGAAATTGTTTGGTGCAAAAAGTAGTGAATGACTTACTGCAAAGAAACTCCTTGAAAGTTATTTAATTTTTAATTAATAAAGGTATATTGGGATATTTAATTGAAATATAATTCCATTCTAGTAGTTAGACATGTTTAAACCAAACATTGGAATGTAATCAAGCATTCCATTCCTGGACAGGTAGCCAAACAAATGAATGAAATGCTCAGTTTCATTCCATTCCAGTTTCATTCCATTCCTAAACTCATTCCATTCCTGCATCATTCCTTTCCTGCGTACCAAACGTGCCCTTAGGGTTTCTCTTCTTAAGACGGTGAAAAATTGACAATTATTCAATTTCACATTTAAGAAACATATCTTTGCCAAAAAAAAAAAATTAATAGTAATAATACTACTAATAAAAATTAAGAAACAGATGCAATATTTTTTGTTATTTAGATAAAAAATGCAATATATTTTAAAGAACAAAAATGCTAGACACACATTTCAAACTACATCCCAAACCACACCTCATACTTTAAATACATGTACTTTGTGCTATTTGAATTTTTCACACTTTTCTGTGCACTACTTACACATCACATGGTACATGCATTTAAAACAAGGGTGTAATTTGAGGTATGGTTTGAGATATGTGCCTAGCATTACTCTTTAAAGAAATGATAATGGGAAATAACAGAAGGGAAGATCCACAATTATGTAGATTCTAAGCATTTCCTAAAGAAAACTAAAATAGTAGTGTAGAGTGAGGATTCAGTAATTTCATGAGTAGATTCTGTAGAGTGAGGATTCAGTACAAACTGCCAATAGTAGTGTGCCATGTCAATTTTTTTCAGTAAATTGTTTAGATTTAAATTAGGGTGTATTTAATAACCCAATTATGTGCTGAAGAAAACTAAAAAGTTTCATTATGTGTTTTTTTTCTAAGCATTTCCTAATATATCACTTAACTGAAAAAGTAGTTCAAACGATTGATTTTAAGTACAAAAAATTCTACTAAAAATAAAAATAACTAAATGAAAACGTCTATTTTTGTTAATCTTGAAACGTGGAGGGAGGTTAGTGTTAATATCTCAAGGGAGGTAGGTGATATTTACCCTAATTTTTAAGAGTAAATTTGTTCATGTAAGACGAGTAGTTTATAGTCTGTCTCAATATCGACGAAATCTTCATCACACGATCACACCCTATATTTTAATTGCATTTATTTTGAGGTATGTCGGATAAATCAGCGACTTACGGCGACATCACGACCCACTATAGAATCTTTGAAATGAAACAATGGCCAATACAAATACAACAAGATCTCACCCTCTTTTTAAGGTTATGGACATTAATAGGTATTTTTGATTACCCAATTAAGTGGTAAAATAAAAAATTTCAGCATTTTTTTTAGTGTATATGATATTATACCACTTAACTGAAAAAGTAGCTGAAACTTGAAAAAAAATAAGCATGAATGCAGTCCATTTTCACTACTTGGAACATTATTTTCAATATTGCAAATTCAATAACTAAGAATTTTTTACACTTAAAGTTCAGGACTTAATATTCAGTACTTTAAGTATCAGATTTTTCTGAGCAATGACTTATCCTAGTTGGTAAAAAGGCTCTTCAGGCCACGCTCATACCAGGATTCGAATTCCTCGCCCCTGGTACTTATGTCATCGCATGAGACCACTACACCAATTTAATTTAAAAAAAAAAAGTTTCGAATCTATCAGACAGGATCTAAGCTACTGTGACAGCTTACTTTAATTTTGTTTTATATGTTATTTTATTTGGTGTAAATCTCCAATTTAGCTTGGAATTTCAGTTTTTCAAATGTCCATTTAAGAGGCGTGGAAATAATCTTGCTCATTACATTGCAAAATTTTTTATATGTATCCTCCTTGGTGACTAAGGAACAAATTGTGATTTGTGACTTTGTAATGCCTAAAGCTATTTCTTTTATCTACTATCAATGAAATTAAATTTCTCCTTTTGAAAGAAAAAAAGTCCATTTAAGAAAGTTTCTTTGATTTTCCTTTAACTTCATTTGATTTCCTATGAAATAAAAGACAGTTAATCTTTGGTCATTATGGATAGGGGGAATTATTAGAAAATCCTAAAAGTAACTCTCATAAATTTCAAACTCCAATTTGTTTGACCATTTGTTAAAAAGGACAAAAGGAATCTAAATCAGTGCTCGTACGGTATAAATGCGTGCACTATAGAAAAATTTGTGCAAGAAATGAGATTACACGCGCCCCCACGCGCGCGACTCACGCGCGGCCAAGCGCGCCACGCGCGCGTCATTTCCAAATGCTGCTCGCACCGTGCGAGCAGCGTACCGTATAATTTCTAATTTCTCAAAATGTTTTTTAAACTTTAAACATCCATAACTTTTGACCTACAACTCCATTTTTCGCAAATTTTATACCGTTGGAATCGTGTCGACGAGAGCTACAAAACTAGTACCATTGTTGATATGTTTTGAGAAGAAAAAAAATTCATGTTTTTACATACATGAATAATAAGTGAAATTTCACTTGATATACATAAAATATTAAGTGAAATTTCACTCAATTCTATAGCTTTAAAAGCTCTCCTTAAAACAGCTCTAAATTCAATTTTTGCAAAGCTCATAAACTAGTTACCAAATGAATTAACATGAAATTGTGCTTTAAAAAAGTAGAAGCACCAAAATGGGGGCCAAACTAAGCCTTAATGTTCATGTACGAGTTAAGTGAAATTTTACTAAATATTCATGTAGGCATGGTGATTTGTTTTTTGTTTTTTTAAACAATGCATATTTTGTTAAAATAAGCAAATTTCATAATCAATTATAAAACACAATTTTTCAACCAAAACAAATGCAGGAATTCTTGTTAAAAATCGTCTTTTTTTAAAATTTATTGTTGATATGTTTTGAGAAAAAAGATTTTCATATTTTTACATACATAAATAATAAGTGAAATTTCACTTGATATACATAAATATTAAGTGAAATTTCACTTGATATACATAAAATATTAAGTGAAATTTCACTCAATTCTAGAGCTTTTAAAAACTCTCCCCAAAAAAGCCCTAAGTTCCATTTTTGCAAAACTCGTAAACTAGTTACCAAATGAACTAACATGAAATTGTGCTTTAAAAAAGGAGAAGCACCAAAATAGGGTCAAACTAAGCCTTAATGAGGTAGCAATGACTTTATTGTTATTCGTCTTTTTTTAATTTTTTTTTTCTCAAAACATATAAATTTGGCATACATAATATTAAGTGAAAATTCAATGAACCCGTACATGCTTTCTTCCTGAAAAACTTGAAGTTAAACTTAACATTCGTATACTCGTTTAGTGAGATTTCACTTAGTAGGTTAAGTGAAAATTCACTAACTATCCCAAAGGTCGCTAGAAGTAACTCTCTAGAGTTTAAGGTATAGTTTGATACTTTGTTAAAAAGTCCTCAAGTGTCAATTTAAGTAAAATTTCACTTAATATTCATATATAAGTTCAGTGAAATTTCACTTAATATTTTTATATGCGAAGTGAAATTTTACTTTTTTTTTTTTTTTTTTTTCTTTTTCATATTAAACAATGCATATTTCCTTTATAAAAAAAAAAATCAAATTTCACAAATCAATTATAAAACATGGTTTTTCAATCCAAACAAATGCAAAATTCTTGTAAAAATTCACTAAAACTCTCCTTAAGAACAAAGTGAACATTCGGTTTTTTTTTTCCTCACATCATATCAACTTGGCATACGTGAATATAACGTGAAAATTCAATAACCCATACACAAATATTATGTGAAAATTTTTATTAAGTTCGTCTGGAGCATAATATGTAAAAATAAATTTTTTTTTCTTTTGCTCAAAAGGTATCAACAATGGTACTAGTTTTGTAGCTCTCGTCGACACGGTTCCAACGGTATAAAATTTGTAAGAAACAGAGTTGTAGATCAAAAGTTATGGAGGTTCAAAGGTTAAAAATGCATTTTCGAAATGGATATTATATGGTACAGCCACTCACATGGTGTGAGTGGCCGAAAGAATATTGCACGCGCGTGAGGAGGGCTGGGGAGGTGTTGGATTTTCTATAGTGCATGCACTTGTACCGTGTGAGCACTGGATTAGATTCCTTTTGTCCTTTTTAGAAAGTGGTCAAACCAATTGGAGTTTAAAACTTTTGAGAGTTAGTTGAGGGGTTTTCCAACAATTATCTATTATGGGTACCAATATTTGGGCCCACTTTTAAAACATTTTCAAATACAAATTCAAATACAAAGAGTCGTTACTTAATTTTTTAAAGAAAAATTAAGAAATCATTTTAAAAGTAAACTGATCTTTTGCGAAACCAAAATACCCTCTTTCATCCTATCTTGTGATAGGCCTCTACTTAACATCCTTTTTAATTGAATTATTAATTTAAGCGTACTCCCAACTAATACATATATATATATATATATATAAATAATACATTACACAAACATCTTAAAAGGGATGCAAAATTGCTAATAACAAAATATCATTCATAAGCCACGTAATTCAAATAGTAAACAATATGATACACAAATAGGGAACTAGAAAACATACCCGGGATCCAGCCGCGAAATAGAAACGTGCAATGCATACATATAAAATAAAACCTAAGAAAAGGTCTCTAACGCATATAAACACATAAGGCAAGAACATAGGCTAATGTGTCGCGCATGAGGTTTAAAATCAATTAAAATCAAAGAAGTAAATCAAACTAGAGAAGGAGTTGAGAAATTGTACACAAAACAAAGATTAGTACACATACCTTGATCAAAGATATCAAATAATCAACACTAAGCTTCTAGCTTTAATCTATCAAGCATGGAAGGAATTGACAAAACTATGAATTCCTTTTGATTAGTTAGAGTCATAGCACCTCTATAGACATACAAGCCTCAACTAGGAGCCAATGTAATGTCCATATAGGGGTTCTATAATCCCAACACGATCATAAGGAATCCATGTTTATGTTCAATTAGGTTCAACTAAGTCCAATTTTATCCAAGAACTAGTTCTAATCATAAGCATCAATATACATGAATGAATGAATGAATGAATATGAACAAGAATGAGATATGAATTTATTCACTAATTTGAATCACTTAGCCTCTGGATTTAAGCTAAATTATCATTATTCAAAACATGATTTGGGTTCCAAGACATTAGGAAACCATTTAACTTAAAATCAATAAGACTAGACAAAAACAATGACTGTTTCTCATAAATTACAGAGAGCATACCTGACTTTCAAAGATAGAAAAGCCATACTTCCAACAGTTGGATCTTAATGATTTTTGGGTATAATATGTCTCTGTGAGTCTAGTGTCTAACTCAAAAAGAAAATCAAGATTTGAACGATTAGATCTCTGGGAATAAGGAAAACACTAGACATCACTCAGAAATCTGCAACTCTCTGTCCAGAGATATTGTACGATTTTCTAAAAATAGTAAACAAATGAGAAACACTTAGATCTTTTTGGGGTATCTTTCTAACACATTGAAATACTTATAAAAAATTATTTTTGGTCAAGAAAGATCGATTAAGGTTCTGATTTATTAATTCTAAAACGGACTTATTGTTCTGAAATTTTGGACAGAGAGTTACTTGTTTTGAAATCACAAGACCAAACCATCTTGTACATGGAATTCCAATAAAACAAAAATCACAGAGGTACTTAAATGGGTTATGAGCATCCTCCAATTGGTCTCATCCTATTCCAATGAACCATGATTTTATCAAAAATCTTTGATCACAGTTGGTTTATGGATTCACTGCACCTTTGTTGAATTGGCGTTCATATTTCGAATCAAACTTGATCCATGATTCTAGAGAGAACTAGGATCAAGTATGACTATGATTATTTGAATAAATAATTAAACATGAAGAGATTCATAGATTTTGCCTTAATGGATTTCCATCATAGATCTCATAGCAAGAGAATCCTAAGGTCTTACTCAATCTTATGAACCTTGAAATATAAACAATGAAAATCTACATATAATTCCTCTCTCAAACATATGATCCTTGAGGAATATAGATCCATGACACCTTATTCTCCTCTCAAATTAATGGTCCTTGGAGACTAAATAAGACCCAAATTTACTCAAATCTCTATGGAATATAGTATGGATTCCATGAGATCCCTAGTAGGGAGATCCAAATCATGAGCTAAGACTTGAACTCAACCAACTATATGTAGATATGAATGTGATTCACTTTAATCTCCATATGGATCATAGGATCATAGGAAACTAAAGAATCAAACTCAAAGAGACTCAATAAGATATATAAAATCTCATGAATCTTAAGAGGAAAATAGAAATGAAGAATCAAAGTTTACTTAGAGGAATTGGAACACAAATTCTTCAAAACCATACTTATTTTAAACACAAGGCACCAATTAGATCCAAATTAATGAAATACTATGAGATTCAATCACAAATTCTAAGTGGTGTGTGATGAAATGAGGTAGGAAGAGAGGTTTTGAAAATGTGTAAAAATCCTAGATCTATGAATTTGTGATTGAATTATGTAGAACAATTATAGGAATAAGGATCTAACCTCTAGATCTTCTCAGGATTTGATTGATTTGGAGAGATCCAAGCCTCACAAGCAATACTCTTCTTCTTCTTCTTCCTTGAAGCTTCAAGGTTCTTCAATGGAGATTTGAGGAATTGGGTGTATTGGGTAGGATTTGTATGGGGTTTTTGGGTTTCTCTCTTTATATTTCTCTAAGAACAAACTTCATCTTCAAAATTCAGCCTCTCTTTCTAAGATTCAAGTCTCATCTTCAAGGTTCAAGTCTCTCTCTCAAGATTCAAATCTCCAACCTCTCAAAATGAGACAAAATAGGGTTTTTATAGACTTTCATTATCTTAGGGGCTAAGATAAGGGTAGATAGGTCAATTAGAGATGGTGGGAGCATGGTTTGCATGACTTAGGAGTAGTAAACACGTACACAAAAAAGGGCATCGTTTGGTGCATTCATTTGATCAAAGATTGAAAAGGATTTTTGGCTTAAAAAAGCAAACCAGCCCAGGCCGGCACTCAATGAAGATGGAACGGCACTCGCTGAGTGCCGCGCAGCACTCACTGACTGCCGCAACGTCATTCACTGACTGCCGTTCGGGCACTCTGAGTGCCGCTGCATAACAGTCCAGCACTACTCACAGCAATTCAGCACCTTAATTTCATTTCATGTCATCGTTTTATTTATGTATTTAGTTAAGACATTAAATGTAATTAAGGAAATACCCCCCATTTGGATTCAATAAAAATATCTAGAAAATCAAAATCATTAAGGAAAAAAAGTCAACTCTCCCTCCGAGGCAAAATTTCTAATTTCCTACACAATTCTTTTTAAAGATCTTTCGATTTCTCAATGTTCCTTTCATTTAAAAATTCTTAAAAATCATTTCTAGCATAAGGGATACCTAATGAACAATTATCGGGACTTTTTATCTTGAAATTCGAAAATTTTACGATTGACCCCCTTTTGACCGTTGACTTTTCACTGGGTCAACTGTTGACTTTTTCGGGGTTCATGCTGAATTTCTCTCCTTTTAAAAATGGTTTTAAGATGCTCCGAGGACAATGCCGTGTTTCTATACGTGTTCAAAACTCATGGTCTACAAGGTGACAGTAGATGAGAATTTTGGTCTTTTTGGCTGAAAAGGACGATTTTGAACCGAGATTATTCTAGGAAGATAGTCAGATTGCTTGTAAGAGTCTTGATTCTGACGAGACATATTCATCATTGATCTCTAGAGGTAAATCCCCCTTAGTTTAATAGTTCGGTCAAAATTGGGGTGTCTACAGTTTGCCCCTCTTCGACAGAGCTTGTGAAGCAACGCTTATCGCAAGTGAATGTCGAAGCCTGTGTGAAGACAAGCCTTTGACCGGGCTATTGAACTTAGGAAAACAAAATGCGTTGCAAAAATATTTATGAAGAGGTCGGTATTGGTCGTGCTCAACGGTGAGCTGCCTATATATCCCATTGGGAATCAGACCAGGGCTTAGTTCGGGCAAGGGATAACTCCTAAGCACAAGTAATCACACGGATGAATGCACCTATCCTATCGTGATGCACGTGCTCATGGAATAACGACTGTCAATGCAATGTCATGCTTCATGTTATGTAGATGCGAAGATCCAAGATCATGCTCTTCTTGGTGATATGAATGCATTCTATGCCTTACACCGACATAAATTTCCTCAACCTAGATGACTTCAACAAGGATTTGCCTCAATCTAGAGGACTTCAACGGATTTGCCTCAATCTAGAAGACTTCAACAGGAATTTGCCTCAATCTAGAGGACTTCGACAGGGATTTTCCTCAATCTAGAGGACTTCAACAGGGATTTACCTCAATTTAGAGGACTTCAGTAAAGATTGCCATCGAGGACTAATATCAACCAAAAGGATGCTGCCATCGAGAACTAACGCCAGTTCAAAAAGATTGCCATTGAGGACTAGTATTAGATGCCATAGAGGACTAACACGAATGATGCTGCTACTGAGGACTAATGTAAGGTTGCCATTGAGGACTAACACCGATGATGCTGCCATTGAGGACTAACGCAAGGTTGCCGCTGAGGACTAACACCGATAATGCTGCCATTGAGGACTAACGCAAGGTTGCTATTGGGGACTAACACCGATAATGCTGTCATTGAGGACTAACATAAGGTTTCCATTGAGGACTAACACCGATAATGCTGCCATTGAGGATTAATGAAAGGTTGCCATTGAGGACTAACACCGATAATGCTGCCATTGAGGACTAACGCAAGGTTACTATTGAGGACTAACAACGATAATGCTGCCATTGAGGACTAACGCAAGGTTGCCATTGAGGACTAACACCGATAATGCTGCCATTGAGGACTAATGCAAGGTTGCCATTGAGGACTAACACCGATAATGCTGCCATTGAGGACTAACGCAAGGTTGCCATTGAGGATTAACAAGGATAATGCTGCCATTGAGGACTAAGGCAAGGTTGCCATTGAGGACTAACACCAATAATGTTGCCATTGAGGACTAACATAAGGTTGCCATTGAGGACTAACACCGATAATGCTGCCATTGAGGACTAATGCAAGGTTGCCATTGAGGACTAACACCGATAATGCTGCCATTGAGTACTAATGCAAGGTTGCCATTGAGGACTAACACCGATAATGCTGCCATTGAGGACTAACACCGATAATGCTGCCATTGAGGACTAACGCAAGGTTGTCATTGAGGACTAACATCAATAATGCTACAACTGAGGACTAACGCAAGGTTACCATAGGGGACTAACACAATTAATGATGATGCCATTGAGGACTAATGCAAGGTTTCCATTGAGGACTAACACCGATGCTGCTGCCATTGAAGACTAATGTAAGGTAAGGAAAGCTGCCATTGGACTAATGCTTATGAAGATAAACTGCCATTGAGGACTAACGCTTAGGAAGAGAAGCTTGGGCTTACATTGTAAGAACGATGGTCAATAACCTTTTAAGGACTTATGTTGCGAAAGCGACAATCAACAACCCTTTAGCGGACTTATGTTGCAAAAACGGAGACCAATAACCTCGCAAGGACTTATGTTGCGAAAGTAGAGATCAACGGCGTCGTAAGGACTTATGTTGCAAAAGCATAGATCAACAGCCTCGTAAGGACTTATGTTATGAAAGCGACAATCAATAGCCCTTTTGGAGACTTGTGTTGCAAAAGAGACAATCAACAGCCCTTTTGGGGACTTATGTTGCAATTTTAATTCCAAAAATTGAAAGTCGGTTAGAGTTAAGTCAAATCAATTCAATTCAATTTCTTAAATCAGGAGCCAATCAGACTCAAATCAATTCAATTTTTCAAAACCAGGAGTTAATCAGACTCTGTTCAACTCAGATTTTCAAAATCAGGAATCAATCGGTCTCCATTTATTTCACTTTTCATATCAGGAGTCAGTCAGACTCTAACAAATTCAATTCACCAAATCAGGAGTCATCTTGATTCAAATCAAGTTCAAATTCCAATTATCAGGAGTCAATCAGACTTAATTCAATTTCATTTTCTAAAATTAAGAGTCGATCAGACTCAATTCAAATTATTTTCTAAACGAGACTCAAAGAATATGAATAGAGTTGATAGAAAGGAATGATTTCATGCATTTGCGACCTTTAGAAGAAACATATCAGTTCTGTCAAAAGAGGGAAGTCACCTTTGCCCCTAGTCTTGGACTCTTCTTATATTGCCATTTTAGCATTATGTTGTGATAGTGTTCGAAGCCTCTGCTCGTATTGCTCTTGGGATGCTCATGAAGACTTTTCAAATCTTTATTCATCATCTTAACCCACACATTTGAGACCATTTATTGACTCATCAAAGGAGGACAAACCTGACAAAGCCCGTTACTCAAGATGACTGACTCAAACGCTACATTAATTATGAATCAATGTGCTTTCATTGTGAATAATGTATCATCTCACCTTTCATTTATTCATCATCTTACAATGGTAGTGCTTTGCTGATAAATCTAAGCTTTGAAAACTTCTCCTTTTTTAATTTAGCGAATTCTTTGCCCATCTAGAATGTGCTTCAAATTAGTGCTTTAGCTTACAGAAAGAAAGGTACTCTATTTCAATCCTTTCAAAATAAACTTGATTACTTGAGAACTTACATTTGGCAAATAGAGTTTGCCCCTAGTTTGAAAGAGACTTGGGGGCTCGCTTCTAGGGTAAAATGGGGCTTTTAGCAAACGAAGTTTTCCCCTAGTCTTAATGGGCAAATAAGCTCATCCAAGGGTTTTGAGAACATAATGGTACAGGATGCCTTTAGTATATTTACTCCCAACCTAGAGGTAATCATCATGAATGTGGTGGGCTGAAGCGGGACGTCCCAATGTTGATGGGCAAACTTTGTTTGCCCTTGGTTCGGAAATACATATGTGGCTCCAGGCAAACACAAATTTGCCCCTAGTCTGAAGGAAGGAAACCAAAGGTGCAAAGGGTGATGCTTTCGGTTTATGAATGGTTATGGATCGAGAATCATGGGAGGTTCGCATACTTATCCCCAAATGGGAATCAGGTCCAAAGTAGTTCGACCAAGGCCTGAAAGAAAGATGCCATGAGATGGTGAGGGTGATGACCGAACTGAGCAGGTTGCCTATGTATCCCCGAGTGGGAATCAGGTCCAAAGTAGTTTGATCAAGGCCTGAAAGAAAGATGCCTTGAGATGGTGAGGGTAATGACCGAACCAAGCAGGTTACCTATGAATCCCTGAGTGGGAATCAGGTCGAACGTAGTCCAAGTACTCTGGAGGCTTTGAAAGAATAAGGCTTCAAGAATTGGTGGGCTTTTCTAGCCATGCTTTCATTTGGGTCCAATGAGTGCTTATATGTCTATGTGGTAGTCAATGAGCACCGGAGAAATGGTTCTTTGTTAGGAGTAATAAGGGTGGTGTAGAGGAAGAATCTGATAAATACAGAAGTCCAAGGAATAGAAGTGGCCACGGGACCAAGGGAGGTCTTCAGGTCTGAATGAACCATATAACTGGTGACTCGGCGATTACGGTTACATCTTATGTATGAATTGTAGCATTGCATGTGTTAAACATACAATCATGTTAGAATGCTCACTAAGCGTAATGCTTAAGAAAACCGTTTTCCTTTTTTGTTGTGGTAAATAACATTCACCGCAGGTACAGAGCAATACTCGGAGAGGAAATGATGGGAGAGATGGGAGAGATGAAAGAGATGGGGAGAATAGACTTGTGTTTAAGAATTTCTTTCAACCTTGTAAAATGATGTAAAATGTAGTGTTTTAATGGTAATGTTAATACTTTTGTAGTGCCTTGGGGCTTAGTTGTTCCAACTTGTCATTGGATGGTTTTGTAGTATAACTTGGAAAACTCATGTAAATTTTTATGTTTTGGTTGTTTGTGCGGAAGTGGCAACTTGGACCTTTCCGGCAAGTCCGGATGGTGTCGTAAGTATTGCAAACAAGTTCCATTTGTGTATAAGATGTTAGTTATGACTTTAAGTATATGTCCATCTAGTTTCATGATCCTTTGTTTGAGTTTCAAGACTCTAAATCTTGTTTTGGTTCAAAAAGAGCTGAGTTCATGAATGAATTTGGCTCAATTTTAGTTGTGGGTATGTGGTACATGCTTGGTTTATGTTTAAAAGTGTTTGGGAATGTGTTGGAATAGTTTTCCCAAACTTTTATTAAGTTTGATTATGTTTTGGACATGTTTTAACACTTGTAGCAGCAGGAACCATTCTGCAGGAACCCAGATCAATCCGGGTATAAAGGGTGGATCGATCTGGGGTTTTAGAAGGGCATTCTGCTAGAAAAATACCAATTCGGATCGATCTGGATTTTGTGGGCGGATTGATCCGCCCCTGTTTCCAGCAGCCGTCCACTTTTACGGAAACGTGCATATCTCTCTCTAGAAAACTCGGATTCGTGCACCGTTTTTTTTTTGTTGGAACCCGGACTCAAAGACCTATATTTTGGTATAAAAATTTGATATACTTACTAATGACTATTTTGCCCTTGGGTTGGTTTTTGTCACAACGAATCTCTTAAAGGTGATTTAATTCATATTTTTATTCCTAATTAGTGAATTTTGGGTGTATATTGCCTTGTTACACGTGTCCTAATCCGCTGGGGTAGGTTGGGGTGTGATAATTTTTGGTATCATAGCTATAGGTTAGAGCCTTTGGGGATGAGAGACGTACGACGCGTAGTGTGCACACAACGACATGTAGCTACATGAACATGAATACACGTTTACTTAGCATGCTTTTAATGATTGTTTAGCATGCCATGTGTATAATTAAAGTAACGTGTATGTGTGTGTATTATAATGTGGGTGACAGGCATTATGTCTGGAGGTGACACCTCAAACCAGATGGAACGAGTTGAAAGGGCAATAGAAGGATTGGTTCGAGTCGCTGAAACTCATGCGGTCGAAGAAAGGCCGGTACAACTGAACCCAAATCCGAGGGAGGAAGTTATTACAATCTCCAAATTCCATAAGCAGAAACCGACCATATTCCGTGGGGAGACTGACCCGATGAAAGCAAGCTTTTGGGTTTCAGATATGGAGAAGATTTTCAGGGTATTACCATGCACAGAGGAACAGAAAGTTTTATTTGCCGCCGACACGTTAAAGGATGAAGCACAATATTGGTGGCGTACCAAGCTGGGCCCGGGTCAACCAACAACATGGGATCAATTTTTTGAGATTTTCAATGAACAATACTTTCCAGAATCGTTTGGGGATCAAAAAGCTCAGGAGTTTATGGAGTTGGTGCAAGGGGAAAAGTCAGTCCGAGAGTACTCGACACAATTTACAAGTTTGGGAAGGTTTGCGGGGGATGTGATTGTTAGCCTTAAGGTTTATTAAGGCATATTTAATTATGTTTTGATGATGTCAAATATGCTATGATAATTACATGATTCATATTAATTCATTCTTTGTTATTATCATAGTCATTTTCATGCTCATATATAATCTCATGTATTAATTTTGTATCAATGTTTTAATATCTTGTGTGCATGAGATTTAATTGATGTAGATCAAGATTACAAGGAGCTCAACAAGGATCAAGCTTGAAGACTTGAAGATATTTCATCCTTGGTTGAAGTTTAGGACTATCATTGTAAGGCATCTTGATCTCACACTCTTAGGGGCTCAAACAAATGCTAAAAGTTAAAGTTTTGGAAAAATTTTTTAAATGGATCATCTTTAAAGAAATTCCCCAACCAATTGAAAAATAATTAGATGTTGAGTTTTATATGGTTGGAAAGGTATTTGAATCTAGTTTTCAAAACATCAAACGGATCGAAAATTCGAGTTTTGTAGAGGGAGTTATGGCCTTTTTAGTGGAGATGTGTCAGGCTGTCAAACTGGGAAGGGCAGTCGACTGAGGGCCCGATGCAGTCGACCGAACTGAGCAGAATGCAAACAGAACCCTCTGTAAACACATCTCAGTCGACTGCTTCAAGGACCAGTCGACTGCTTCATGTTCCAGTCGACTGAAGCGACCTGAAAAGGCATAACGGCTAGTTTTTAAAGGGGCTTTTAATTACCAAACTTGCCACCAACGGCTATAATCTTTCTTGGCCTATAAATACATGTTTTCCCACACCATTTTATGTTGATCAATCCATTGGAAAACATCTAATTCAATCACACAACTTGTTAATTCTTAATCATTCAATATTGAGCCCTAGTTGTGTGTGTTTCTCAATTTGCTCTAGCTTTCAATTGTAATCTTTGAGAGAGTGAATTGTAGTGAGCTTTTAATTGTATTATCCACTCTAAAGAGAGAGAGTTATCAATTTGTATTCAATCAATTTGTGAAGGTTGAGGGATAGTAACCCTTGTGTGCAAAGAAGAGGTGTTCTTCTTTGGGAGAGATCATAGGCTCTTGTAACGGTTTGGTGCACACCCGTAAGTGCTCCGGGAAACGGTTTGGTCTACACCCGTAAGTAGATCGGATTAAGGAATCCTCAAGAGGTGTTCTTGAGGAGTGGACGTAGGCCGCGGGGTGCGATTGCCGAACCACTTGAAAAATCGGTTTGCAAGTTTCTCTTCCCTTCTCTCTTTACATATTTGCTTGTGATTGTGTTTAATTTGCTATTAAGTTTTTAAAAGGTTAATTTCCGCTAAAACCTTATTCACCCCCCCTCTAAGGTTTCCATATTTGGGCCAACAGTGATAATAACTAAAAAAGTAAAAGCAAGGAAATTTGTGGCAGGACTTCGAAACAACATCCGAGGATGAGTGACCGTATTCCGTCCAGAGACCTATACTAAGGCATTGGACATTGCTTCTATTGCTGAGAAAGACCTTGGGTATACTTCAAACATACCACCACCCTAAGTCAACAAAGTAAATGATCGGGATTAAGTCAGTTCAGTAGTCAAGGTAGTGCGAAGAGGCAAAGTTCGGGAGTACATCGGCTAGTATTGGCAGTGGTTTTAGTGGAAATAAACCGAGGTGTCAGACTTGTCAGAAATTTCATTGGGGCCGAAGCAATCAACTTCCAAACTCACTTATTTGCAATGTTTGCCGACAACCGAGACACATCGCTAGGAATTGTCCAAATCAGAATTTAGTTATGAGGGGTCAATGCTTTACTTGCAAGGAGTTGGGGCATCAAGCTATGGATTGTCCTACCAAGCGTCAAGGAGCTTCAGGTTCTGATTCGTATGCGGCAAGTGCTATTACACCGAGACTTACTCAGCAACCTCCGAGGAGAGAGCAGCGGGAGGCAAGGTCGTATCAACTCAGGCCGGGAGAGACCACTTCAGCTGACACTGTTGTTTCAAGTATGGTTCTCATTTGCTCACACCTAGCAAATGCACTTATAGATTCGGGATCCACACACTCGTATCACATCACATCGCTAAGCAACTAGATAAACTATTAGAATTTCTAGACTATGATTTATCTATTGCAATACTGTTGGGAGTTCCATTGGTTAGTTCAGGTGTATTTCAAAAATGTGAGATTACCATGAATGGTAAAGAATTGACCGTCGATTTGGTACTGTTAGTTATTCAACACTTCGATGTTATATTGGATATGGAGTGGTTAGCGGCTAATCACGCGAATATTGCTTGTAACAACAAAGGGGTAGAATTCCGTGTTCCAAATCAAGAGGTGTTTTATTTTCAAGGCAAGGGTGGTCACACCACCGTATATTATGTCAGCCATTGAGTCATATCGACTATTAAAGAAGGGTTGTCGGGGATTTCTGTGTAGTATTTTTGATACAAGAGGCATCGATCTTAAACTTGAGGAGATTCCGATAGTTAGAGAATTTTTGGATTTATTCCTGAGGAGTTGCCTAGTGTATTGATTGACCGAGAAATTGAGTTTGGTATCGATGTCATGCCGGGGACCCAACCTATAGAAGTGCTGAATTTCTCTAATTAGAGCTCAATTTCAACACCAAAATGAATCCTACAAGAATTCGGTAAACGACGTCTCAACGTTATGTATGAGCTACCAAAATCCAGCAATTTAAACGTAAATTAAGGGTATAGAAACATTCGTCTCACCTCCACGAGTCCGAAAATGGCTTCGATTCGTGAATCTGACGAACGACGGTGACGGAACGATGAGATTACGACGTCGGTGACGGTTTCTCCGAGCTATCTCCCTCTTTTTCTTTTATTTTTGTGAATTTTGAGAGTGATATACATTCATTTGACACCTATACTCATACATGCAAGGAGTCGTCAAATTTTTCTTTATTTTCATTTACATCCCCGGAACTTTCTAAGTTCTTATTATGAAATTCCCCAAACATTCCATTAACTACCCAATTATCCAATGAGTGTTTATCTAAGTTTCGTATGGGTCCCAACGCGAGTTCCACATACTTTGTGAAATTGCTATCGCACCTACTAATTTTTAAATCTTTTTCTTTTATACCCTTATATGAGTATCCAACATAAAACCTGTAATACCCCTAAATTTCATTTTTATTACTTTTAAATGATTATTTCATTTTATGGGGTCAAAATGGAGTTCTTAGTTTTATTGGGGGTTAACTATAAAGTGGGATATTAGTGGTTAGTCACAACCGTGTGTATTGTGAGGTATTAAAGATGTGACACATGGAAACTAGGTTGCCACCTTTTGGTTTACGTGTGCATCAGGTAGGAAAAGTGATAAATTTGTCAACTTTAAAAACTAAATGATTATTAAGGTAGGAGATATACTATGGATGATGAGAGGGGCGGCCAAACAGTAATGTTGGTAAATGATTTCTAAGGCCACATTTGGCTTGACTTAGTGAAGGGGGGTGTTTGATTAGTAAGGTCATGTTTGGAAAGATTTAATTCAGGTACAGGGGTTGTATATAATATGCTTTCAAATCTCCGGAGCATTTCTTTATTATCTCGATCTCTTGTACTCTTTTGGAGTTATACTGTGTTTTCATTTGGAATCTATGAATTTCTGGTAAATGTGTTGGTAGAAAGTGTGTTGGCTAAATACCACAGAACTGATGGGTATATGAGTAAGGAGCATCTGCCAAGAGCCAATAGTCCAGAAACTAGAAAAGTCATGAGTGGCTTGATAAAATGTGAGGTGAGGTAAGGTGACTCTTGCTATATTACCACAAAGAGTCCTGGTATGATGCTCTTGGGGGTGAGCGGTTGACTGTGGGATAGGTGAATTTTTTTTAAATCTATCAAATTGTGTATTCTTTTTGCTTTTGAGCTGTTTTTTGTCATATTGTATACTTTCTCGTGTGTTATGGTAAATGCAGGTAACACCAGTAGCTGAGGAAATGAAGGAATATAATAAAGTCAATTGGAGCGTGGTATAGAGTATCGTGAGGGTTCGGGCTAGTTGGTTTTAATTATGTGAGGGGAATTGCTGTAATATTTTATACAGCTCAAGTGTAATTATTTTATGGTTTTGAAATACACTTGATTATTTATAGTTTTAAGGTAAATATTTCAATTATTTTAGAAAGTGGATCCGTGGTGTGACAAAACCAATTGCTAACACATATATCTACATATAATATGGAAGCATTTTAAACAAATACTCATGTAATCATATAAATGCATTTAATCATTTAAAATGCAAATTACCGATTTACCCTTCGCTGGGTTTCATTTTAATACATGTCCCACCTCACTGGAGACTTTTTCAACTAGTACCCCTCTCTGAACACTTTTTATATGGGCGAGTCCAAGTCTTCCCTTAATCCATTTTATACACTAATTATATTAATTAATGCATATAAAAATAATAATTATAATTACTGCTTTTTCCCGGGTACGGGTATTATAGCCCTTCTATCAACTAATCATAAAGTAAAATAGACAAATGAATGTTTGCATTTTTATTTTATTGGTTTATAAAAGCAATAGTTGTAGTATTTTTGGTTTGTTCGGACTAAAATCATTGGATCTTAGTATTTTGCTTTTAGGAAACTGACATGTTTTATTTGACACATAATGTAGATGGAGAAGGTACATGTTCAATTTTGGGGATAAAATTCATTTTTAAGGTGGGTAGAATGTGATAACTCATATTTTTTTTACACAATTGTTTATTATATTCACATTACTCGTGTGACACATGTGCGTCATTAATTGATATTTGTATTAGTTAATATGCTATTAAATACATTTTGATACTTGAAAATGGTTCATATAGTCGACCCTAATTGATTGGGACAAAATATTTGATTTGGTTTACATAATTATGGCTAATGATATCTATCAATATATATATCTATTATATTGGTAAGATTAAGTCCCAAGAAGAGATAAATATAAATAGAATTTAAATTGTATTATTCTTACTTGTGCACAAGTGATGAGGTGTGAGCTCACCACACCGGATGATTTTTGTGGCAACTTGGTGCCGAAGAAAACAAATTAAGTGGTGTACGTGTGTGTTTTGCAGCGAGTATCAGTGTGTATGTGTTTCTAGGACTTTAAGTCCAAGTCTTTAAAAGAAAATAAATGTTTTTTTTTTCAGGATATACACTTTACAAACTTGGTGGCCAAGAGCGGGTATGTTGCACCGGTTATATATATATATATATATATATATATATATATTAATTAGTGTGTTAAGGGGTTAGGAAAAGGGGCTAAGTAAGAGAGAGACCAAGAAAGGAAGGGAAAAAAAAAAGAAGGAACAAGAAATAAAAGGCTGTGTTGCTCAGCTTCATTTTTAGATGCATGTATCACTAGTAGCAGTTAAATTAGAGTACTTTAGAGTTCTATATGGGTTCGAGTTATTTGACTCCTAGTCATGTAAAAGAATTTAATTGTAATTTTGGACATTCAAGTGTAATTGTTTTTGTTGTTTTATAATACACTTGACTGTTTACAATTTTAATGCAATTATTTATATTATTTTATAAAAAGATTTTCGAGGCGTTACAATATGTATATCTCTTTTTTCTTTGACCAGGAAAAAAAAAATGATAAAATCATTTTTGATTTGAAGATGATAAATAGAAGCAGATTTTATTTCTTCTTCCTTTTGACATATTGTTCCAGGTAAAATTGGACTTGAATATTTTTTAATCCAATGCTGTTTTGTCTACTGAATTTTCATTTTTCTAATTGTTTATTAGAAAAGTCTCTTTCAAAGATGGAGGTAGAAGTTGTTTTTTTTTTTTTAATATACAAGTTTTTTCCTGAAATTTGTGGATTCAACATAGGAGTTGTATTTCTCCAATTTTCTTCTTCTACGAGATCTGAAATCAACCATTGTCTTGAAATTTCTAGATCACTTAAGTTAATCAATCTAGCTAGGTTGAATAATTGTATCAAAAGATCTAGGTTCAAAAATTTCTACTAATTTATTTTCTGTTTGTTTGACCCTAGTTTCAGCAAACCTTGTAAATTCATGGATTGTTTTCCATTTAATTGACAAGTAATGGGAATTTGCTTTCATAGCAATTCCTTTAGTCTTGATCCTTATTCTAACTGTGTCTTCAATATTAGAATCATTTACTGAAATAAAGAAATTTGGTCTAATGTTAAACCAAATAACTCCATTAGTCATATTAGACTGGTTTCCTCCAATGATTGCTTTCATTGGGTCCGAAAATCTTTTGTAAAAAATTACTGCTAAAATTGGGGTGTCTATCCCTTGCCTAAATAAAGCAGTAATGGTAACTTGAATAACACCAATATGAATATATTGGATATGGGGTTATTTTGCCTTCCATCTAGCAACTTTCTTTTATCAAAAAGTGGAATATCAATTTTTCCTCCGTTAGGAAAAATTGAGCTTTTGTGTTTCCACTATATTGTTCAAACACTTGTACTGAGAAAAAATTAAATCGAGAAATTTTGTAAGTTTCTGGTACAACAAGAGTTTGAAGTTTTTCAAATTATGCTAATTCAGATTCAATGAGAGTGACTTCTTCTCCTACAACATCTTTAAGGCGAATATTTTCTAATTCATCTTGTGGAACTTCTTGAATTTTATCTTGTATCATGAAGATATATTCATTAATTTCTTCATCTGAAGAACTGTAGTCTTCGCTAGAAATTTTATAAAGAATTTCTTCCTTATCTGAAATTTCTTCTCCGAAGAGTACTTCATATTCTTGTTTTACAAGAACTTTGATCATTTTCTTTGGACTCTTCCCTCTTTTAGTGCAGTCAGGTGCATAATGACTTTCTTCATTACATATGAAGCTCCTACATGTTTTCTTTTTGAAAGAACTTGTATTTTTTTTGCTTTTTCCTATGAACATATTTTTTTTCTTTTTGGAAAATTTTTTATTTTTATTCCAGGATTTCCATTTGAACTTTCTTTTCTTAAATCCTTTCTTTTTCCTATAGGATGGTGTTGAACATCCTATCTTTAAGTTTTCCCTTAAAATTTTGTCACAACATTGTTGACCATATTTATTATTGGGAATTTAGTTTTTTACCTATATAATCTTTCTTTCCTATTTTCTTAAGAAAGTCAGGGTGGCCTTTAATAGCTAATAGGCTACTAAATGTTTAGGAATTGATAAATAATGTGCCTGAGAAACTTGGTCATCACGTCTACTATTCAAGCAAAAACATTTTTCTAGTAGACATTTCGCAATGACCTATTCAAAGTCTCCGTCTCACAAATATTCGTTTTACAATCAAATGTTGTATAACAACACACTGCAACCTGAAAAGTTCATTTGTGTGGGACAATCTCATTTGAGTGATGCTAATGCTAATGCTCAAGTCAAGGTCCCCCTTCAATAAAGTTTTTAATTTACTTTACTCATGGTAAATGTAATTTCACCATTTTGAGAGTGTTTGGTGAAGTTTTCGTTCATTTCTCTCCTGTTTTTTTTTCTTGGTAGAAGAAAGAACTTACATTCATTCAGAAACATTCAGATCATTCAATCAATTATTGGCATAAATTTAGTTTTAGGTAAATTACACTTCGCACACTCCGTAGTTTACTCTGGGTGGCACTTGTCCTCCTCAATTAGTTTAAATTATGACACATTAGACTGGAATTTATTTTTTGTGTCAATTTGCACATTACAAAAAGTACACTAACTTCAATGAATTACGACCTTTTTTTTTTTTTTTTTTTTAACGGAATTGAGAAGGTACAAATTGACACAAACTAGAAACTTCACATATGTCAACTTTTAAACTATTGGAGACAAAGTACGTAAATTACAAGATTGCGAAGTGTAATTTACCCCCATTTAGTTTCTTCTCTCAATCATCCAATCAATCGAAGAGAATCCAAATACATGAATGGGTCCTGTCACCTATGTAAATTCATCAATGAAAAATGAAGAATCTTCTATTTACCTTCAACTGAAGAGTGAAGTTGCCAAGGATTTGGTTTAATATAATCACTCTCAAAAACACTCTAAACTCTACACAAATAGATTATGTATATCTATCAGCTAAACATAATTATGGCATCAATGTCTCCTATATAGTAACAGCTTCATTAACAAATAAGCACAACTCAAGGAATAGAGCAGAAAATTTCTACAGATAAAAGAGATCATACCAAAGCTAGAAAAAAAGGTTTACTATAATTAAAGTGCAAGATTATTAAATCCACATAACTGATTATAGATTCAGCATACATTTTCCTCCCGATCGAGAGAAATTAAGGAAGAGAAGGTACTAAAATTTCCCCCCTAGTAAACTGCCTAGAATGCTGGAGAAAAGTGACCCTGATAACTAGGCCTAGAAGCAGCAGCCACAGCATTCCTCCAGCACACAGCAGCAACAAAGAGCAGCCAAACTGCAAACATATAACAATTAAACATTACTAAGAAAAATTTGATTTTACTGCAGGTGATGCACATCTGTGAATGTATTTTCCACAAGCCAATATTGAAGAGTTCACAAAAAGGGTATAATTTACATTTGGAATCCAACTAATTTCCAAAAATGGTACTCCCATGACTCAAAGGGAACCGATTTTCTTCATTTAGGAAAATAATAATGCCATGCTTCCCAAATTTGGTTCCTGAATGGCTTAACAATTATACCACATGCTGTGAGAGTGATAGGTGACTGCATGTGTTTCAATTGACAAAGCATGTGCGAACCAAAGTTGGGATTCGAATTTGGGACGCAGGGAAAAGGGAACACTATTTTTTGCCTCTCTATCTCTCTCTCTCTCCCCTGTTAAAATAGGAAAGTCAATTTGCGTAAATTTCTATCATCCCTTTCTTAAACATCTACTTTTGAACGGATTAAAATTTGTGATCACCGAGGGGAGAGGAAGGAAAAGCAAACATAGGAGGTGCAGAAGAATTTTGGACTTATTAGCTAAAAAGATAAGATACAGCCACATGTTTGAACAAGTTACATTGGTACTAGTGAAATTTTAGATTGAGAACTCAAAAATCTAGAAATATTGGTAGGTGAGTGTTTGTTGATGGAGGAAGTGTTATTACCTACAAATACGGTTGCACTTATTACATAATAGAAATGTAACCAATCAAAACTTCATTCTCACAGACAGCAGAATCCACGGAATCAAGTAAGTCTTCAAATTCTTGAACAATAAATTAAGAATAGTTAAATACTAGTCGGAACTAGTTTTGAGTTACCCTAAGGCTATGTTTGGTTCTTGGATTTACGGATTTAGTGAGGGGAAAGAAAAGAGAACACAAGAGGAAAATCTTTTCTTTTGTTTGGTTAATAAGGAAAATGATGAGGAAAATATGAAAGAAAAGAGAAAACGTTGAGAAATAAATTAAAACATTTAGAATGTTGTGAGTCATTTCTCTTCCTTTATTCATATAAAACGATTATATTTTGCCAATTTTTATTTTTTAATGTTATTTAAGCATGAAGGAAAACATGAGGGAACTAGCTTTCCTTCGTATTTCCCTTTTTCTTTTCCCTCACGAAATCCATGAACCAATCTGAGCCTAAAACGAAGCACATATGGATACAAAATCCTAAACCAAGTATGATAATTCAATATACATGGACCATAATTTGGCCTAATTGTCTCCCTCTACGATTATCTCAAAGAGCATGTATTAAGTTATAAGGGTCACTGCTCATACGTGATCTTACCAACACAGAGCTGTTGAGGGTTACTGGGGTAGAGTAAATGGCAAACTATATATTGACATGATTGTTGCAAAAAAAAAAAACACTGGATCTCTTCGAATCGAGCCAGCGTTGCACCAAACAATGCAAGTTTTTAAGCCTCTTAATCAAGACACAAACCAAACTAACAGTCAAAAGGAAAATCTGCAAAATAGATCAATAGGACACTTGGATGAGCCCCTTCACATATATATTCAATAATATTCCTGGAAAGTATATGGTTTAACACGAATTTTCACAAAAGATTTTGTTGTTTCCGTATCCAAATAAAGCTTGACATTACGGCAGATTAGTCAGCTGGCTTGAATGTCATGAACTATCGGATATACTACAATCTCTTACCAACATGCAACATAATATCCTCAAGATCTAGAGTTTAATATCATGATTTAGAACCACATCAAAGTTCAACTCGTCAATTAAGATTTCAAATTTTCAATCATTTCGCGATAAAATATCAATCCCCTAATGGAAGAGAACATTAATGTACCATGATTCAGGGATGTATCGCCTAATTGGAGTAAGCTGATCAAGTTTAAAAGGTACTATAACGGAGAAAACATAAAAGCACTGTCAGATCCATATTAAAAATCCAAACTAAAAAGACCACCCCCAACCCCAACCCCAAACAAAGAGATTGATCAAAATCAACTGTCAATTCATGCTAGTGACTTCCTAGAAAAAGGTGGATCATAAAATGGACTCTCTCTCTCTCTCTCTCTCTCTCTCTCTCTCTCTCTCTCTCTCTCTCTCTCTATATATATATATATATATATATATATCATGAAATGTTCAATTAGAAAGCAGAAACATGAATACAACTTAATTAATAAGATATTATATTATGTTCAGTATAACAAATTCCTGAAAAAGACTAAGAAGAGGAGAATAAATGAATGATCATGACCATTATAAGTAAACCCAATTGAAAAAAAAAAAGCATTTATATATACTCAAAAATATCAAATCAAAAATTGACAATTGAGGGAGCTCAAAAAGCCCAAAAGTGGTGGGGTAGAGATATATATATATATATATATATATACCAGCCTCTGAGGAAGGAAGAGCAGCCAGTGCTATCATCTCGGTTCTGATAGTTCTGGTGGTCTATGTGTTGTGGTGGAGGGTACCCTTCATTGAAATAACCTTGATACCCAGGTGCGCCAGGAGGCGGAGGAGGAGGAGGGTACCCTTCATAAGGCGGCGGCGGCGGTGGTGATCCATACCCTGAAATTCAAAATCATCAGTTATATATATATATATATATATATACACAAAACAAGAGGAATTAATTTTTAATCACTGTTTTGTGTAAATTAAAAAAAATGCACAAACGAATTGAAAATTTGGGATTTTGGGATCTTTGTGAAATTATTAGTGGGACGTGCCTGGTGGAGGGTAGGATTCATGATGAACATGTTGGTAACTCACACTCCGTTTGGTATGATTGTAAAATAGAATAGAATTGAATTGAGCAGAATAGAATTGAAAAGAAAAGAATAGAATTGATTTGCAATTCTAATTCTCTTGTTTGGTATAAAACAGTAATGAAGTGAATAGAATTGAAAAGAATTATTGCTATTTACTAAAATACCCCCAAATCTTAAACAAACAGACCCTAACAGACCCAAACAGCCCTAAACTAACAGACCCAAAACAAACAGACCCTAGACGAAGAACAAGAAGACGAAGAAGAAGAAGAAGAAGAAGAAGAAGGCGCAGACGGAGAAGACGAAGAAGAAGAAGAAGAAGAAGGCGCAGACGGAGAAGACGAAGAAGAAGAAGAAGAAGAAGAAGCCGACGAAGAAGAAGAAGAAGAAGACGAAGAAGAAGAAGAAGAAGCAGACGAAGAAGACGAAAAAGAAGAAGAAGCAGACGAAGAAGACGGAAGAAGAAGAAGAAGCAGACCAGAAGAACAACGAAGAAGACGAGGGTATTTTCGGAAGAACACATTTGGAGACTGAATTCTCACCAAATCCGACCAAAATTGGTCGGATTTTACCTTTGCCTAAAACTGAAATTCTCAAGAATTGAAAAGAATTGGAAATCATTTCAATTCTATTTTTTGTGTCAAACCAAACACATGATTTGCCACAAACAAGAATTGCAAATCAATTCTTTTCTTGTTTGTGGCATACCAAACAGACTGTCATGGTTGAATCAAGTATAGAGAAGTGACTCCAATTCCAATTCTCGGAAGAGAGAAGAGAGTACTATGAGAAATGGATATATATAATTTTATTTTATTACTATTATTGTTATTATTTTTATTTTGAAAAAAAGCGAACTCTGGAGTAGAGTCTGGGCCTGTTTGGGGGCTGTTCTAGTTCATTCTAACTTTGACTTTTGGTTGATTTTTGTGAGAATTTAATTTGGTGAGTGTGTACTGTGTACACAATCTAAGACCATCTTTAAAGGCAAACCATCAATTGATAAGGCAAATTGGTGGTTTGATGGGCCTTAGGCAAAGTTGTTGTATTGGTTTTGATGAGTCACTCCAATCCTTACATCAAACCTTTGTTATTTTAATATATTTTTATTCTTTTATCTATTATTTGTATTCTAGCCATGGTATTATACTTTGTGATTTTATAGTATTGCTTATTGGCAATATATGACATTTTCTAATTAAAAAATTATAATATTATTTAAAATATTTAACAATTTAAAAAATTATTTTGAATTTTTTACAATTTTAGTTTTCCAAATAAATTTCAACCTTAATTTTATGAGATTTGGTTTTCATAACAGTTGGAACTTTGAATAAATTAATTCAGGAATTGTTTGATCTTTTATTAAAATATTGCAAAATAAGATTTGATGTCATGGGTTTTTCGTAGCATTATTGCTGTCATTTGGGCAATCCAGCAACTTTGCTGCAACAGTTACTATGCATGTTGGAGCAATGTTTTTTCGTATTTTGCAGCAACTTTGCTTTTGCTGCCATGGATGCCTCAGGGTTGGAGATGGTCTAATACTCCTTCCATTCTACAATAAGTGTCCACTATTCCTTTTTTGGAAATTTCAAAATAAATGTCAATTTTCTATTTTGGATAAAAATGTGTGGTTGATAATGTGCCATCCCAAAAGGTGATAAGCATCCACCACAAATTATTGTTTTCTTAAACTTTGTGCAAAATGGTAGTGGACACTTATTATGGAACGGAGGGAGTACGAGTAACTCTTTTTAAAATAGTCTTAGTGGCTGATTGAAAAAAGCAAGGAATCAATTATGCACTTTATTAAGTGAGCGGATTCTATAAATTTGGATGTTTGGTAAGTGTCAATTTCTTACGTAAGGATATGTTTGGAAAAGTGTAAAATTGGACTTAGTTCAGTCCAGATTTATTTTTTATTTGGTTCTAGTGATAACCAAGATAGTGTTTATTTGACAAATGACAAAATTTAAGAGAGTTATTAGATTGGACACAAACTCTAATGTAAGAAATTGATACTCTCTAAATACTCAAATTTATAAAATCGATTCACTTATAAACCACAGAACCACATTCTTGCATTTTCCAAGCAGCCGCTAAAATTATGTGTCATGACTCATGTGTGATAACTCTCTTAAACTAAAGTTTTTTGTCAGCTAAAAAAGTAAGAGGCTTGACTTGAATTCGGTCCGTTTTGGACTTTCCCAAACAGATCTCGAAACCTGCCGTTGGGACTTGAGGTCGAAGTAACCGTAAGTCACACCAACACGTCTTCCCCTGTCGTTGTCGAGCCATAAAAGGATACAAATCGTGACGCAATCGGTAGTTCTACCAAATAGTCTCCCTTATCTAATCCTGGGTTATGCTCGTCTCCAACAAACGTGTCATCATTTCTTTTATTCCCAATTTACAAAATAAAAAATGACAGGAATACACATCAAATGACACATTAAACGGCACATTTGGTTTAAATGCATGTATCATATACTGTGTAAGTGATGCACTGAAAGTGTGAAAAATTCAAATAGCATAGGGTACATGCATTTAAAGTACAATGTGTCGTTTGGTGTGTATCACTATCATTGTTGTTACAAAATTCCTGGAAAAAAAAAAAAAGTTAATAGAGTAACTCTTTGGACACATAAGAGTTACACAAAAAGAGTATACATAAATTACCATGTGTCTATCTCTTTTCTCTAAGGACCCCACTGTGTCAATGGACCCCACCAAGAGAGAAATAGACACAAAAAATTTGTGTATACTTTTTTATGTAACTCTTATGTACCCTACGAGTTACTCAAGTTAATATATATATATATATATATATATATATAAAATAAATAAATAAATAGTTAATAGTGAATTCAATGAGTACACCACACCGGAAAATATATTTATTATTCCTTCCGACTCAAAATAAGTGTTCATATTTTCTTTTTGGGATGTCTCAAAATAAGTATCCAATTTTAAAAATCAACTACAAACTGTGCATAAATTTTCTATAATACCCTTACAATAAAGACAAAATAACACTTTTGTGTGGTAAAAAAATAAGTAGAAAAGTGAAATACCCATCATATAAAGGCTAAAATGGGAAGTGCCTATGTAATAGACTAAGGGTAAATATCACATTCCTCCCTTGAGGTTTGGCCTAATAACACTTACCTCTCTCTACATTTCAGGGATAACACTTACCTCTCCTGTCAGAGTTTGTCTCCTAACGATGTTAATTGGCTCTATGAAGTTTACCTTTTTGCCCTTGCAACTTTTCTTACTTTTTTTTCTCTCTCTCTCTCTCTCTCTCTCTGCAATTCTAATTGGCTCAGATCACAATTCTTCTCTGCAACAGCTTAGTCTAAGATCAAACCCAGCTCTAATTGGTTCAATCCCACCCCAAATGTCTTTATTAAAGTCTCTTCAAATCCTCACATTGTCACAAAACAGCCTTAGTGGGGAAATCTCAGTTGAGATTTTTCGTTTGAGCTCCTTGGTACGTCTCGATTTGAGCTATAATTTGCTTACTGGTGTTATATCAAACCAATTAGGTGATCTCAAAAACCTTGTAGTACTTGATTTGACCTATAATTCGCTCACAGGTTCAATTTCAGATGCAATTGGCCAAATGGGTATGCTTGAAAAGCTTGATTTGATCTCGAATTCGCTCGTTGGAAGCATTCCAGAGAGACTTGAAAAGCTAAATTCATTGGTTTTCATGACTTTGAGTAACAACAGGATGAGTGGAAAAGAGGTGTACATATATGTTTATATTACTTTCTTTCCAGTCTGAGTAGAAGGGTAATTTTAGAATTTCAAATTTTCTTTTTAAGTGATGTCATCATAATCTGTTAACTTGTTTAAGGGTAAGTTAACGGAGGGGAACTTTGTTAGTAAAATTTGAAAATAAGGGAGGTAAGTGTTACTTCTAAAATGTGGAGGGAAGTTAGTGTTATTAAGCCAAACTTCAAGAGAGGTAGGTGATATTTACCCATAAAATTAATGTAATACATATTTCTTAACAATGTGCAAACTTGCAGTGGACACTTATTTTAAGACAGAGAGAATACAATGGCTATTTTTGTCACACCCGTTCCAGGAATTCATAATTTTATTATGCATATTTGTAATTTGGGAGTTTATCAATGTTAGTTGATAATGGTGATGGGGTTGACTGTGAGTCAACGGTAAGGTATCAGTGAGGACACGAAAACATGGCAGTTCATATTGCATGAGCATGACTAAATGACATTTATATGATTTAAATGTTGTTTGACTTTATCTGGTAATCCTGTGAATAGTGATTATACCTATGTAGTATAATTCTGGTATTTGAATATTTTGGTATACCTTTTTGAGAATTGTGGTGAGAACGTGAGTGATACGTTAATTAAAAAGGTAGGTTGTGTAGAGATTTCACAGAATATAATTTTCGGACGTTATTTTGGACCCAAACGAAACCTAGTCGAAAACTTTCGAAATTTATAGTTTTCACTCGTAGAGTTATAAAATGGACGTGTGCGAAGTTTCGAGAGCTGATGAGAAGTTTTGAGAAACTTGCGGGGAGGTAAACGTATTTCCCATAAAGTCACAAATATCTAGAGAGAGGAGAGAGAAGGGTGATTTGGTTGCCACGAGCTTGCCGGCGGCATACGACGACCTTCCGTCAGTCAGTTTTTCTCCAGATTTCTTATTTGAACTCGTGGAGGTAAGGTCTACGTTTTTGTACTACTTAGGCCATGTTTGGCCAAGTTTTGTAAAAATCTTAATTTTAGAATTTTGAGAAAAACAGGTATAAACTTGTAGGGATTTTCTCGAATTCGAAATCCGACGATTATTTACCCTCCTAGTCGATCCTTCAAAGTTTGAGGGAAATCGCACGAGGTATGAAGTCCTAACTTGTGAAATATAGAGAATTTCATGTTTTATATTTCGACGACGAAATTGAGATCCGGGCAAAATCCATGTGTTAATTTTAGGCCCGTTAATTATGCACGCGCTAAATTGTGAAAATCATGTCTAAATTTACGCGAGCACGTTGAGTTGTCTATGTGGGTTAAAGGGGAGTCTTATACAAATTCATGCGGGGGTAAGCTTCTCGATGTTTGAGAATTTGAGTAGCGACGGCTACTGTGCATGGTTGATAGACTTGGACTTGCCATGGCACTTGTGGATACAATGGTTGATAGACTTGGACTTGCCATTGGTATCGCGGTTTAAGGCTTGGACTTGCCATTGGTATCGCGGTTTAAGGCTTGGACTTGCCGCTACCGGATGAATGCGTACTTTCTCCCTAGAGACTATTGATATGATTTATGAGATAAAAGCATGTTTTGTTATATATTACACATGTTAGACTTGTACGCTCAGCATATAGCTGAGCAGTGGAGATGTACTCCATTGCAGGTAAGAAGAAAGACAAGAAGAAACGTGAGGAGTGAGGCCGAGGAATACCGGGGAACCACAATTATATATGTTTTGTTTTAAATCCTAAACTGGTGTAAGGATTGGTAAATTGGTAATATGTTGTAATCGAACCATAGATTAGTTTCGCAGTATTGTAATCGTGTAATTGAACGTCTGTAGCTATGTTTTAAATGTTGAAAATCAGTTATGGTTGTGTTTGTGGTTGGTGTGAAGAAGCTTGAGTTGTTATTTTTCATTTCAGGCTGCACAGCGGGGAGCAGTCGACTGAACCCAGGATCAGTCGACTGGATCCCGTGTATTTGAGACACTGAAAGTGAATAGTAAGAAAAGCAGTCGACTGAACACTGTTGATTTTGGCTACTGCTTCTAAAAATGGAAAAGCAGTCGACTGGGTCCCCAGATCAGTCACTGGACCTCTGTTGAGGATTTAGGGTTTGAGGTTCTGCCAGGCACAGTCGACTGGACCCTATTACAGTCGACTGGGCAGTCGACTGAACCCCTGTTTTCAAAACTGAGTATTTTTGGATGTGTTTCCAATTGGCCAAAACTTTTTTATAACTCTGATTTCAATGGATTTTACAAACTCAGAGGGTAATGTTCCCTAAGTTTTAAAATACCCAGGGTTGTTTTAAAGTTCTTTCCGCTGCGTATAATTATATTGATGTTGGATGAGCCTTGGTGGCGTGCCACGTGTCCTATTTCCACGCGTAGTGGGATGGGTCGTGACATTTATTGGTATCAGAGCAATAGGTAACAAAACTTTGGGAACGTTCGACGACGAGTGGAGTGTTGAGTGAATTGCCACATGTTCTAGATTGCATTTATACATCTTAGAGACGTTTGATGCATATGGATGTTGGTGGTTTACATACATGATATTGTTATTGTTGTACATGCATAGTGTTTATGCATTGAGAACTACAGGATTGTAACCATGAGTGACGAAGAGCAAAATCTATAGCCACACACTCGGCGTATGAATGAAATGGCAGAAATGATGGGGAATATGGGAGAAATGATACGGAATATAGCGGAGCGACTACCTCCTATGCCCCATATCGAAGTGGAACCAATAACTGTAGTACATGCACCCGAAACTAGAGGCATAAGGTCCGTATCCGAACAATTCGTTCGAAAGAAACCAATGGAATTTCATGGGACGCCTGATACAACATTGGCAGAACATTGGGTCATGGACATGGAACGAATTTTTCGATCTATTCCGATGACAGAGAGGGAGAAGATTGAGAACGCAAGTGATGTATTGAAGGGTGAAGCCTAGAATTGGTGGGTAAATGTTCTAGATCAAGGGACACCAATTACTTGGGAAGGGTTTAAGGCTGAATTCAATCGCCGATTCTTTCCGCGAGCCGCCTACAATGCAAAGAAGAAAGAGTTTGATAACTTGAAGCAGGGAGATATGACTGTAACCGAATATACTTCTAAGTACAACGCTTTGTTGAGATTTGGAAAGGGTTCAGTGCCAGAAGAGGAAGATAGGGCAAGAAAATTTGAAGAGGGTTTAAGGGATAATATCCGGTTGAGAGTAGAGACCTATGAACATTCGACGGTGGCAGCGGTACAACAAACGGCACTAGTGGCCAATAGTGGAATGGAAAGGTCGAGGCAGAATCAGCACGGTAAACGAAGCAATGAGAATGGGGATAGGAACCAAGGCGGATCTTTCAAGAGGCCGTTTCAAAGAGGCTCTGGTTCCAGTTTCAGTGATTTCAGGAGAACGCCAAGTAACATACCGTTGTGTTCACTTTGTAACCGACCACACTCAGGCCGATGTTTCATGACCAAAACCCAGAGCAGGAACCAAGGCGGGGGTAGTACGAATTCAACACCCGACATGAGAGGCAAGTGTTATGATTGTGGAGTATTTGGGCACCAAGCCAGGGATTGCCCGAGGAAGTATCCTTAGCAAGGAGCTAGTTCTATGGCTTCCAGTGGGTCGAAGCCTAAACAATCCAATGACGGGGGACAAAGGACGGAACAACGTCAAGGAAAAGCATATCAGATGAACCCAGGAGATATGACTGCTTCCGAGACAGTAGTCTCAGGTATGGTGCTTGTATGTTCACACTTAGCACGCATACTTGTCGACTCGGGATCTACGCATTCATTTGTATCGCATGCTTTTGTTGAACATTTGAATGTTAAATCGGCACCGTTAGGATATGAATTGTCTATTGCTGTGCCACTTAGTAAATCAATAGTGACGTCTACTGTATATAAGAACTATGAGATCAAATTAGGCGAGAAGTTGATGACCGTAGACCTTATACCGATTGTGGTGAACCATTTCGATGTGATTCTAGGAATGGATTGGTTAGCCCTTAACCAAGCCACGATAGACTGTGAACGGAAAGAAGTTAATTTTCGATCACCGGTGTTTAGGAACTTTTGTTTTCAAGGGAGTGGGGTTATACCACCGCCGTACTTAATTTCAGCTATCCAAGCGGGGAAGTTATTGAAAAAGGGATGTCAGGGATTTCTATGTTCAGTGACTGATGTCTCAGCGACCGACTCAAAAGTAGGAGACATTCCGATAGTGCGAGAATATCCAGATGTATTTCCCAATGACTTACCAGACGTCCTGATTGAGAGGGAAATTGAATTCACCATTGAAGTAAAGCCAGACTCAATACCGGTATCCAAAGCACCGTATAGAATGGCACCAGTAGAATTGAAGGAACTGAAAGTTCAACTACAAGAGTTACTTGATAAAGGTTTCATCCGACCAAGTGTATCGCCGTGGGGAGCTCCAGTGATGTTTGTAAAGAAGAAAGACGGTTCGATGAGAATGTGTGTGGATTATCGGGAACTGAACAAGTTGACGATCAAGAACAAGTATCCACTACCGAGAATTCATGACTTATTTGATCAACTTCGTGGGGCTCTAGTATTTTCAAAGATAGATTTGAGATCAGGTTACCATCAGTTGAAAGTGAAGGCTGAAGATGTTGAGAAAACAGCTTTCAGAACGCGTTATGGACACTATGAGTTCTTAGTTATGCCATTTGGAGTTACCAATGCACCAGCCGCGTTCATGGATCTTATGAATCGAGTATTCAAGGATTATTTGGATGACTTTGTGATTGTATTCATCGACGATGTTCTTATCTATTCACCGAGTGAGATAGAACACTAGAATCACTTGAGGTTGATACTTCAGAGATTGTGAGAGAAGCAATTATTTGATAAATTCAAGAAATGTGAATTTTGGTTGTCTAGTATTACTTTTCTTGGTCACGTAATTGACAAGAATGGAGTATCAGTTGATCCTCACAACGTAGAAGCTGTATCTAATTGGCAGAGGCCGACATCCGTATCTGAAATTTGAAGTTTCTTGGGATTAGCGGGATACTACCGCCGTTTTATTGAACATTTCTCGAAGATTTCATTGCCAATGACAAAGTTAATGAGAAAGGGTGTTAGTTTTGAATGGAGTCAGGAATGCGAAGACAGTTTTCAGGAGTTGAAGTCAAGGTTGACAAGAGCGCCTATTCTGACAATACCATCCGGAACCGAGGGGTTTGTGATCTATAGTGATGCGTCGCATCAAGGGTTGGGATGTGTTTTGATGCAAGGTGGTAAAGTGATTGCTTATGCTTCTAGACAGTTGAAGACACATGAGATTAATTATCCGACTCACGATCTCGAATTGGCCGCGGTAATTCATGCTTTGAAGATTTGGAGACACTACCTGTATGGGGAAAAGTGTGAGATATTCACGGACCACAAGAGTTTGAAATATATTTTCACCCAACGAGACTTGAATATGAGACAGCGAAGATGGTTGGAATTGATGAAGGATTATGATCTTTCAATTGAGTACCACCTGGGAAAGGCGAATGTGGTAGCCGATGCATTAAGCCGGAAGACACCGAGGAATTTAGCCGACGAGCTAACACAACAAAAAGAATTGATAAAAGAGATGGAGCGCTTAGAATTGGATGTGATTTCAGGAACCAATGATGGCTTAATGATGGCAATCATTGCACACCCAGATATTATTGATGAGATTCAGAAAGAACAATTTAACGATGTGTATTTGTGCAAAATGAGGGACGAAATACCTTTGGGAAAACGACCTGGTTTTGTGTTGGAACGAGGAACGTTGAAACTGGAAAATCGATTATGTGTACCGAATGTGAAAGACTTGAAAGAGAGGATTCTAGAAGAAGCTCATAGTACGAAATATTCAGTGCACCCGGGAAGTAATAAGATGTACAGAAACTTGAGAGAAAACTTCTGGTGGAAAGGTATGAAGCGTGAAGTCGCTAAGTTTGTATCTGAATGTTCGCCATGTCAACAGGTCAAGGCAGAGAGACAAGTACCCGCAGGGTTACTACAACCATTGCCAGTGTCAGAATGGAAATGGGATGAGATTACGATGGATTTTGTTTCAGGATTTCCACGATTGCGTAGTAAGAATGACAAGATTTGGGTTATAGTCGACCGATTAACGAAGTCAGCTCATTTTCTACCAATTAAGACAACTAAGCCGTCCAAATTAGCATAATTGTATGTGAAAGAGATTGTAAGACTACATGGGGTACCAGCGGTAATTATATCCGATTGTGATAGTAGTTTTATGTCAAGGTTTTGGGGAAGTTTACAAAAAGCTATGGGTACGAAATTGAGTTTCAGTACCGCATTTCATCCTCAGATCGACGGACAGTCAGAGCGTATGATTCTGACCTTGGAAGATATGTTGAGATTGTGTGTGTTAGACTTTGGGAATGATTGGGAGCACCATTTTCCGTTAATTGAATTTGCGTATAACAACGGATTTCAGTCAAGTATTGGTATGGCACCATATGAAGCCTTGTATGGGCGTAAATGTCGATCACCGGTTTGTTGGACCGAGGTGGGAGAAAGAAAGTTGTTAGGACCTGAGTTAATACATGTGACTACTGGGAAGGTGAAGTTGATTCAGGAGCGACTCAAGATAGCTCAGAGCCGATATAAGAGTTATGCAGACTCGAAACGATGACCGATGAATTTTGAAGTTGGAGATTTTGTATATTTGCGAGTATCGCCTTCGAAAGGCATTGTACGATTTGGAAAGAAGGGAAAGCTCAATCCGAGATTCATAGGACCTTTTGAGATCCTAGAGAAGGTAGGTCCAGTGGCTTACCGTTTGGCCTTGTCATCAGAGTTAAAATGTGTACACAATGTGTTTCACGTGTCTATACTGAGACCTTGTATGACCGATACGAGTAAGATCATTGTACCTGAACTGCTACAGATTCAGAGAGACTTGACTTATGTGGAACAACCGATCGAGATTCTAGATCGAAAGGAACAAGTCTTAAGAACTAAGACGATTCCGATGGTAAAAGTATTGTGGCGTAGTCACACGGTGGAAGAGGCTACATGGGAAAGTGAGGAAGACATGAAGAATGAGTATCCGTACTTATTCGACGCATGAGGTAAAGTTTGGGGACAAACTTCCTTTTTGGAGGGGAGAGTTGTCACACCCGTTCCAGGAATTCATAATTTTATTATGCATATTTGTAATTTGGGAGTTTATCAATGTTAGTTGATAATGGTGATGGGGTTGACTGTGAGTCAAAGGTAAGGTATCAGTGAGGACACGAGAACATGGCAGTTCATATTGCATGAGCATGACTAAATGACATTTATATGATTTAAATGTTATTTGACTTTATCTGGTAATCCTGTGAATAGTGATTATACCTGTGTAGTATAATTCTGGTATTTGAATATTTTGGTATACCTTTTTGAGAACTGTGGTGAGAACGTGAGTGATACGTTAATTAAAAAGGTCGGTTGTGTAGAGATTTCACAGAATATAATTTTCGGACGTTATTTTGGACCCAAACGAAACCTAGTCGAAAACTTTTGAAATTTATAGTTTTCACTCGTAGAGTTATAAAATGGACGTGTGCGAAGTTTCGAGAGCTGATGAAGAGTTTTGAGAAACTTGCGGGGAGGTAAACGTATTTCCCATAAAGTTAGCCTATATATATAGATGAGGATGAGATTTCAATCTCATCCATACTCACAAATATCTAGAGAGAGGAGAGAGAAGGGAGATTTGGTTGCCACGAGCTTGCCGGCGGCATACGACGACCTTCCGTCAGTCAGTTTTTCTCCAGATTTCGTATTTGAACTCGTGGAGGTAAAATCTACGTTTTGGTACTACTTAGGCCATGTTTGGCCAAGTTTTGTAAAAATCTTAATTTTAGACTTTTGGGAAAAACAGATATAAACTTGTAAGGATTTTCTCAAATTCGAAATCCGACGATTATTTAGCCTCCTAGTCGATCCTTCAAAGTTTGAGGGGAATCGCATGAGGTATGAAGTCCTAACTTGTGAAATATAGAGAATTTCATGTTTTATATTTCGACGACGAAATTGAGATCCGGGCAAAATCCATGTGTTAATTTTAGGCCCGTTAATTATGCACGCGCTAAATTGTGAAAAGCATGTCTAAATTTACGCGAGCACGTTGAGTTGTCTATGTGGGTCAAAGGGGAGTCTTATACAAATTCATGCCGGGGGTAAGCTTCTCGATGTTTGAGAATTTGAGTAGCGACGGCTACTGTGCATGGTTGATAGACTTGGACTTGCCATGGCACTTGTGGATACAATGGTTGATAGACTTGGACTTGCCATTGGTATCGCGGTTTAAGGCTTGGACTTGCCGCTACCGGATGAATGCGTACTTTCTCCTTAGAAACTATTGATATGATTTATGAGATAAAAGCATGTTTTGTTATATATTACACATGTTGGACTTGTACGCTCAGCATATAGCTGAGCAGTGGAGATGTACTCCACTGCAGGTAAGAAGAAAGACAAGAAGAAACGTGAGGAGTGAGGCCGAGGAATACCGGGGAACCACAATTATATATGTTTTTTTTTTAAATCCTAAACTGGTGTAAGGATTGGTAAATTGGTAATATGTTATAATCGAACCATAGATTATTTTCGCAGTATTGTAATCTTGTAATTGAACGTCTTTAGCTATGTTTTAAATGTTGAAAATCAGTTATGGTTGTGTTTGTGGTTGGTGTGAAGAAGCTTGAGTTGTTATTTTTCATTTCAGGCTGCACAGCGGGGAGCAGTCGACTGAACCCAGGATCAGTCGACTGGATCCCGTGTATTTGAGACACTGAAAGTGAATAGTAAGAAAAGCAGTCGACTGAACACTGTTGATTTTGGCTACTGCTTCTAAAAATGGAAAAGCAGTCGACTAGGTCCCCAGATCAGTCGACTGGACCTCTGTTGAGGATTTAGGGTTTGAGGTTCTGCCAGGCACAGTCGACTGGACCCTATTACAGTCGACTGGGCAGTCGACTGAACCCCTGTTTTCAAAACTGAGTATTTTTGGATGTGTTTCCAATTGGCCAAAACTTTTTTATAACTCTGATTTCAATGGATTTTACAAACTCAGAGGGTAATGTTTCCTAAGTTTTAAAATACCCAGGGTTGTTTTAAAGTTCTTTCCGCTGCGTATAATTATATTATTGTTGGATGAGCCTTGGTGGCGTGCCACGTGTCCTATTTTCACGCTTAGTGGGATGGGTCGTGACAATTTTGCTTTGCATAATGTCATAAGCTAATAAAATATCAGTATTCAAACATGTGTCAATCCTATAATTCGTACTGTAAATTAGACCGAACAAGCCCGAAGTCCGCTTGTTTAGCCCACTAAAAATTTGGGCCAAGCTTTATACGGGAGCGAGTCGAGCCGAGCTTGAACAAAATTTCACGTCCAAATTGATTTTCGAGCCAAGCTCGGGCTTATACCCGTATTACTTAGTATACACATGTGTAATTTATAATTGTAATTTAACTTGTGATTTGCAATTGTTGAATTGGTTGGAATTTGTTGTATTAGGCTTTAATTTTTGAATTTGTTCATTTTTGTTATAATATTCATGCAGTAACAAATTGGTTGATATTGTCACTTCATAATCATGCTTTTTGGGGCTTAAAAAAGTCATAAAACGAATAGGTAAAGCCTTAATTCGGGCTGACCCAAGTTCGGTCTTACGCTTACTCGAGCACATTGAACCGAGCTTGGGCATGAGATTGAGCTATCAAACGGGTTTTGCTCGGGTTTGGGAGTTTATAAATCTATTTGGGCCTGGCTCAGCCTCACCTAAGCCCAACTTAGTTTGGCCCGATTGACAGACCTACCCTATAATAAAGGAGAATGTGTCTACAAACGGGCGAAAAACCCTTTATTTTATTAGCTTATACGTTAATTTTTAGGGGCACTTAGACATAAGGACAATACCACAAGTTTTCTTCTTATTAAGTACAACTTGAATACTAGTATAATCAAAACTTCCTTACATAATACATATATTTGACAAAAAGGACAAAAAATTAGAAAATCTGGAACTACCTAGGCGCTAAACGTGCTCTACACGCTCACATGCGCACCCCTTCAACGAACAAATTTAAAAAAATGATATGGTGTGGCGTTCGCACGGTGTGGTGGCCACCCTGACCCTACCTTCCCTCCGCCACTGATTCAATGGGTACAATACACTAGAAAATATATTTATTAATCCCTCTGTCCCAAAATAAGTGTCCATATTTTCTTTTTGGGATTTCCCAAAATAAGTGTTCACTTTTAAAAGTTAACTGCTAACTGTATATAAATTTTCTATAATCCCCTTACAATAAAGACAAAGTAGCATTTTTGTATGGTCAAAAAATAAGTAGAAAAGTCAAATACTCATCACATCAAGGGTAAAGTGGGGAAGTGACTAAGTAATAGACTAATAAAATTAGAGAAAATCTAGGGTACACCCCCTCAAAAAGTGATTGATGTCAACCCCACAACTTGTGGCTCACAATTGACCACATCATTAAAATCATTAAAAAGGATATATTATTTAGTTATGAGAAATGTGGCTCGATTATGAGAAATGTGGTTCAGTTATGAGGAATGTGGCTCTGTTATGAGAAATGTGATTTTATTGTTATGAGAAATATGGTTCAAGTTATGAGGGGTTGACATCCACTTCCTTTCTAAGGGGGTGTATTGTAGTCTGACCCATAAAATTAATATAAGACATCTTTTTTAATAATGTGCAAACTTGCAGTTGACACTTATTTTGGGACAGAGAGAGTACAATTGCTATTTGGCTTTGCATAATATCACAAGCTAATAAAATATCAGCATTCAAACACGTGTCAATCCTACAATTAGCACTGTCAATTGGACCGAACAAGCCCGAAGTCTACTTGTTCAGCCTGCTAAATTTTGGGCCAAGCTTTATACGGGAGCGAGTCGAGCTGAGCTTGGACAAAATTTCACGCCCGAATTGATTTTCGGGCCTAACTCGGGCTTGTAGAAGCTCACCTGTATTACTTAGTATACACATGTGTAAGTTTATAATTTGTAATTTAACTTGTGATTTGCAACTGTTGAATTGGTTAGATTTTGTTGAATTAGCTTTAATTTTTGAATTTGTTCAATTTTGTTTTAATATTCATGAAGTAACAAATTGGTTGCTACTGTCACTTTCATAATCATGTTTTTTGGGGATTAAAAAAGTCATAAAACAAATAGCCAAAGCCATAATTCGGGCTGGCTCATGTTTGGCCCGAAACTCACTCGAGCACATTGAGGCGAGCTCGGGCTTGAGATTGAGTTATCAAATGGGCCGAACTCGAGCTTGGGACTTTATAAATTTGTTTGGGTCGAGCTCGGTCTCACCTAGGCCCAACTTAGTTCGGCCCGATCAAACCTACCCTATAATCAAGGAGAATGTGTCTACAAACGAGCAAAAAGCCCCTTATCTTATGGCTTATATGTTAATTTTTAGGAAAAAATAATGAAAAATCCCTCAAAGTGACTCTTAAGAGTTTAGGATTTAAAAGATTTATTAGTTTGTTAAAAAGTCCCTCTAGTTGAAACTTATATTTGGTAAACATCCCTAGGCTAAATATTTCCTTCTCTCTCTCTCTCTCTCTCTCTCTCTCTCTCTCTTTCTCTCTCTCTCTGCCTCTCCCTCTCTGTAACATCCGTATCTGGAGCATGGGTTAATTATCATGTTAATATGTATTAATTAATATAATTAGTATATAAAACGGATTAAGGGGAGGCTTGGGACTCACCTGTATAAAAAGTGTTCAGAGAAGGACACCATTTGGAAAAGTCCTTAGTGAGGTGGGACATGTATTGGAATGGGACCCAATGAAGGGCTAATTAGTAATTTGCATTTTAAATTATTAAATGCATTTTATATGACTACCTGAATATTTGCTTAAAATGCTTTCATATTATATGATGATATATGTGGTAGCATTTGGTATTGATTTGGATACCCAAATAAGGGCATAACTGAAAAGATTTATAATTAGTAGGTACGATAGCAATTTCACAAAATATTTGGGACCCACGTTGGGATCCATACAAAATTTAGACAAACACTCATTAGATGATTGGGTAGTTAATGTAATGATTGGGGGAATTCATAATAAGAACTTAAGAGTTCCGGGGGTGTAAATGGAAAATGGAAAAAATGAGGAAGTGACAACACACTACATGCATTGCATGTGTGTCAAGAGAGTGTAAACTCTCCAAAATTTATAGAAATTAAAAAAAAAAAGAGAGAGAGAGCCGACGAGATTCCGAAACGCCGACGCCGTAGAATTGCCGTTCCGTCGCCATTCGTCGTCCAATTTGCGAACCGAAGCCGTTTTCGAACTCGTGGAGGTGAGACAATCGTTTCTATATCTTTAATTTACATTTTAATTGTCGGATTTTGATAGCTCATAATAATCGGTGAGACATCATCTACCGAGTTCATGTAGGAATCTCTTTGGAGTAGGAATTGAGCTTGAATTTGGTGGAATTTAGCATTCTTGGGCTGATTTTGGGTAGAACTTGTAGGAGGTGAGTTTTCTAACATAAAGCTTGATATGGTGCATATATTATGTTTCAATTGGTAGTTAAGAATTGTTAGTTCATGAAGTTATGATATAATTCTTGCTAGATGCTAGAAATTATATTGATTTGGTATGAATTTCCTATGTTTATGTGGCTATGTGCTTATATGTTAAGTGGTCAATGAATTATTGGAAGCAATGGTTCATTGTCGGGGGTAATAAGGAAGGGGAAGAGGAAGAATCCGATAAATACGGAAGTCCAAGGAATAGAAGTGACCGCGCGGCCAAAGAGTTGATCTTTCGGTCTGAATGAACCATTAACCCATGAATTCTGTGATTACGTATGCTTACGTGCCTATATTGTTGCATTATACATGTTCACAACATTCAAGCATGCTAGTTAATTCACTAAGCGTAATGCTTAAGAAAACCGTTTTCCTTTTCTGTTGTGGTAAATAACAACCACCGCAGAGCAATACCCGGAGAATAAATGATAGGAGAGATGGGAGAGATGAGAGAGATGGGGGAGATTTGAGACTTATGCATAAAAACTCCCTTAAAACTTGTAATATGCTGTAACTAGTAGTTCCTAAAATGGCGGAGTGGTACTTTTGATGTAATTATAAGACTTGAATCTTGAACTTGTCATTTGGATGGTTTTAAGTTAACTTGGGAAAACTTATGTAAATTGCTATGTAATAGTTGGTAGGTTGGAGTTTTACTTGTGGATTTCATGTATTTTTCCTTAGGTATTAACTATGTACACATCTAGTTTGTTCCGACAAGTTCGGAAGTATGTGTTGCAAATTTTGGTCAAGTTCCGCGTTGTATACGAATGTTAAGTGTGGTTTGAGATCCTTGTAGGAAGGTTTTATGTAAATGCTTGCTTGGGTTAAGTGAAAACTTGAGTTCAAGTGCCTAACTTGAATTAAAAGAATTTGAGCTCATGATTTAGATGCTTGGTTAATGCTTAAACATGTTTATGAATGTGTTTGAAATGTTTTCTTGAAGTCCCAAGAAGTTTGGTTTGGTTTGGGTATGTGTTGGGTATGTTTTAGCAGTGTTTTTAGCAGCAAAAACAAGTTCTGCAGAACCCGGATCGATCCGGGTTAAAAAAGAGATCGATCTGGCCTTTTAAAGGGACATTCTGCGGAAGAATCAGTGAAATGGATCGATCCGAGTTAATGAAGGGATAGATCTGCTTGTATTTTTCACAGCACGTTCACTTTTACGGAAACATGCATAACTCTTTCTAGAAAATTCGGATTCGCGCGCTATTTTTTTGCGTTGGAACCGGGACTCAAAGATCTATCTTTTTGTATAAAATTTTGATATACTTTATTAATGACCATTTTGCCCTTGGGACTGCTTTGTCTCAGCAAACACTTTTATGTTGCTCCATATCATGTTTTCTTTAATGATTACCACGGATTCTTGCTTTTTAGTGTATTTTGGGTACTTATAGTCTTGTTACACGTGTCCTAATCCGCAGGGGGTGGGTTGGGGTGTGACACTCTCTCTCTGTGTGACTCTAACCACCATTACCACCACCCCTACCAGCTCCGACCACCACCCCCACCATCTCCGACGACCACCCCACCACCTCTGGCGACTAAAAAAATAAGTGAAATTTCACTTGTTATAGCTAAAGTTAAGTGAAATTTAAGTGAATTTCACTTATTTATTTTCTCTGTCAGGTGAAATTTCACTTAACTTTGGCTATAACAAGTGAAATTTCACTTGTTTTTTTTAGTCGCCGAAAGTGGTGGGGTGTTCACCGGAGATGGTGTGGGTAGTGGTCGAAGGTGGTAGGGGTGGTGGTAGTGGTGGTTAGAGTTAGATGATAAAGATTAAGACATTTTAGTATAAGAAATAGGGGGAGGACGTATACTTAATGATAGATTTAAGTTGTCCTTACTATTAAAAAAATCTTATGCTGTAACAACCTGTAATTTTCATTTAATTTTAATTTCATTTCAATATTTATTATAATTATGTCACTTGTCTTGTTGTAATAGCAATTCTTTAATTGGGGTCAAATTGTAATATTTTATAAAATCAGGAATACCTGCAATGTGCTTTCAAATCTGTATTTTCAAACACGGTGAAAATATTTACTTTTGATTCAAACTACATTTTTATTAAACCGGAAAGTTATTTCTTACGTTAATATAATTTTTCTGTATTTTTGGTAGTGATCACCGCGCCACGAAAATACCAGTTTATGTTTGAAAACTGTCTGCGACGCGTTGCACATCTACAGATTTGAATTCCCCAACAATCAGGAGACGACATACGCTTTACATACATTTAATACATGTAATCTTTGGGTTGGGCCTGTTTGGGAATACTATATATGTGTGTGTTAACTTAGTACCATAAGCTATTTTCCCAAACACTTAACGTGATTCCTAGACTACTTGTTCTTGCGTTGTTTGACAATACTTTATTTGTGTGTAATTAATTAGTGCTGAAAGCTAGAATACCCAAACACCCTCTAATTGACCCCTAGTACTCTATATGGCTCCTACAACCAATTGGTAAGTATTTGTAACCTATAATCTGTGTGTAAATTGTATATACGTATGTATATATGCTGTGTATATCATATGTACTTAGTAATTAGTTAAACAAATTGACTTTGTTGAGTAAACAAGGGAGAACTTGGAGCCCAAGTTCATCAAATTTGCCTTCTTTATAAACATAGCATAGAACATACAACTAGAGTTCTTCAGACAGAAAATTTAGAGAGAAAAGAGAGAGTTCAGAGAGTTTAACTTACAGAATATATTTCTAGAAAGAAAAGCTCAATCCACCTTAGCCAAGCCCAAGAGGAGTTCTTATTTTTTATTCTTTCTCAACTAATACTTCAACCTTGTACCACAGTGAGTACCACAGTGAGTACTACTAACTCACTTAGAATGTAACCTCATGCTTAATTTCTATTGTATTAGTTATATTTTGATACCACCATTGTTGATTTGTCCATGAAAGCTTGTGTCACGCCCCGGATCCACACATGTAAATCTGGAATACGTGGCACGCCACCAAGGCTCATCCCAAGTCATTAAAGTTGCAAAAATCACCATAATAAAAGTTTTGACCAATGAACTCGACACATTATTTTATTTTATTTCTAAAGGTTTGAACACTCTCGAATACCCAAACACACCTTTACAAAATTCGTATTCCAAAAGTAACATTTTAAATCATTGCATACATTTCGAAAACATGTAAAAGCACTTTCAGGTCATAACCCACACCTTCATGAGCTCTTAACATAATTTTAAAATACTTTAGGAATATATTATTTATAATCAATTCATGTCAAACTCAATAAGTAGAGACTCTGAGTTCGTCGCCCAATCCAACTATGCAATGTATAAAAATACCACCATAACTCCAAATCAACCAACATGACAAGTCCCCCATATTACAAGAATTTAAACCACTATCCTTTAACTACACAAACCAAAATAAATAATTGTTTACAATAATTCACTAATTTACTTATTAAACATAAATCTATTAACCAATAAATTATTTACAATCCCACGCCCACGATTACTCTCTAAGTCCTTTCCTTTTCTTCTGCGCTCCACCTTGAACACCTACGATAGTTATTCAATAACCACTACAATATATAAGCTATATGCTTGTGAATAACACTAATTATGCATATGTATAATAAAAATGCTCAATTTCAATTCATTACAACCAACTATAGTCTCCGGCAATTACTAGTTCACTCCCACCACTACCAACTAGTCCGCGGCTCCACTCCCTAAGCCCACGTGACCTAGTTATGACCCACGCCTCACGTGCGGTCCCATAGGCCTCTGGCGGCCGTGGTCGTCACCACATCGATTACCTCATGGTAGTATAGAACTAGCAATTCCATTGACCCAAATAAGCAACTCAACATGCTCATATAATTCATTACACCGTGCTTTCACAATCAAATTGGGCCTAATTTAACCACATGAATTTTGCTCATTAATAAACTAATAAGCTTTATTAAGCTAATTTAACATGCTTTTACATCACAAATGAACCCAAACATGAAATCATCCATATATCATAATCAATGTCACTCACCTCCACGAATAATCAAACAAGCCTAGAAATCCCGAATCTTTCCTAAATCCAGCACAACTACGAACCTGTAGTTAATCCTACACAATTTTAATATACTAAATATTACCAACTCATTTGGGTCACGAAAAATCTATCGATTAAACTGAAAGTAAATTATACCATAAAATTAGGCTTACCCCCACGAGTTCAAATATGACTTCGTATCCTAATTTGGACAACGTACGACGGACCTATGACATCGAGAAAGTCGAAACCCTCACCTTTCCTCTTCTTCTCTCGCAGTTTCTCTCTGTGTGTATCTTTAATGTTTATGTTTCATTTCATTTTATTAATTAATACTAACTAATATATAATATAAGTATAATATATACACCACACACTCGCTGCCGCCACACTTGCACAGTTGCACGTTTTGTTTTGTTTTTTTTTTCTTTTTGTTAACATGATGAGTAAAGGGGAGGTGTCATCCTCATAGACTCCTAATCCAACTTTTCATTAATTCTATTTATACCCCCACAATTTCTATATCCTTATTATAAAACTCTTAAATGTTATAATAACTACCTATTAACTAAGTGAGTATGTGTCTATGTCACGTATGGATCCCAAATATAGTCCCAAATATTATATAAAGGCACTAATTAACCTACCAACTATACCATGTGTCCAATTACGCCCTCACAAGTGTACCCAAACTGATCTCATAAATAATCATAGACAATAATAGAATATCAAAGCAATTAATATTTTATCAATTAAATAATCATATGGCACAAACATGTATTATAATATACACATTTATATTTACATGTCTACCATTTAATCACAAAAATGCAGTTAAATGCAATTTATTCCATTTTGACCTCCTGCGGGTCCCATTTCACATTTGTCCAACTGTGCCCTTTATCAAGCACTCATCACATCGGGGTAACTGGAACTTACCCAAATCATCACATGCAATTAATTATACAAATTAATGCATGTAAAATAAATATCACTTCCATTTTTTTTCGGGTACGGTTATTACACTCTCCCCCCCTTTTAGGAAGTTTGTCCCCAAACTTTTCTCACATTGCGAATGAAATAAATGTAAGCATTTCTCCCCGAACCTGTACTGGTTCATATGCAATAACACGATTACAAGATACATTATACCCACTGGTGTGACCACAATTGCAACTGACTGGTCCCCAAACTTACGTTACCTTCCATAGCAAGTACCCATAGTATACCTCTCAATTTCCATTTCTTTTCTCGTGACTTCCTCAACTGGAGTGAGTTCACCACAATACTGTAACCCAGAAATACTTCATTGTTAACACATAGCTTATTTAATATAAGATTTAAATCAGAACTCCTCGTGAGTTAGAATGCCTGGATGCCGAAATAGTTCAACTGCATAAGTCCACTAGAATATTATAATTCAAAGAAGAAGAATAATTCATCCTTCAAAACTCAGCCTCTTCCCAACTCAAGATTCGAATTGACTAATCTATACCAGACAAAGCTTTTCCAATCTTTTACGGTTATGTACTATTTCACACTCATATGACACAAATAATATCAATACATAAATAGGCTTCATTTACTAATCAATTTATGTGATAGATAAAACTACTGTATCAATTACTTTATATCGTTTCAAATAATCTCACATACCAGATATTCAATTTTCCCAATACCCTCTTGACAACAATTTTAAGCCATTTGTAGCCATTACCCATAATAAATTACATTATCTCGATCTCAACGATTTCTGTCATTTCATCTCTGCTTGATTAACCCAGTGAATAACATTTCTAATCACGCACTGCTTCATAAAGTGACATTCTGATACCCAACTGATAATTATTATAATACTCAAACTCTCTTGTGACTAAATATTGCCCCTAATCACTTTTGAGATCAAACATAAGCATATGACGTATCTTCCCAAAATCTGAGTTACTTATTCGAATTACCTGTCAATTCACAAATGAGGAGCCGTAATAAAATTTCAATTACTTCTCACGGTCTGCGTACAAGGCTTTAGTAAAATCAAATGCTTCATATAATTCCACCATCGTTTCCATATATAACCCAGCAAATTCGAACGGAATGATAACCTTAATCGATAAACGTACGTTGACCAAGTCCATTTATCTACAATTACTTTTGTGCTGCCATCTTGACTTTCAACAATCTCAATAACCCCGTCACAAAATGCATCACAACATAGTTCAGTTGTCTTCCTTCGAAACACTCGTTACAAATTTTTTTTTTCTTCAGAAAAGATGAAATTTGAAATTAACTCTCCTTCACTTCATTCAATAGTACCAATTGGACTATAATAGTTGCCGTCAGATCACTCTTGATTTTTAGAATAATCATAATTTCAAGCCATTGCAAATCTCAACCCATTGTTCCTGAATAGCCCAACACTCAAAGCTTCCATACTCTTCTTGCATGCACTCTTAGAATAAGCCAGTAATTAAATCTTCACATAAGGTACTAGGGTCTCACTGTATTCAATAAATTGTCTATCAACTTTTAATTTAACCGCCAACCACTACGTCAACTTTTTTTTTTTTTTGGATAGTAACAAACTTTCAATTCTTAACCATTCACTATTCATCATCACTTGCGTTGTCGCATACTCAACTCTTATCTTGTAAACAAACACTTGAAATCCTACAATCAGTGTATAACTTCCACCTAGTTCCATGTACAAGTACTACCAATAAATTTCAACATAAAAGAAAGAATTGATACCAAATCCCAAATCATATGCCAGCATTGGCAAATTCCCTCTTGCATTACATCAACACACCCCCAAATTCAAATAACAGGCATCACTATAAATATCCAATCCCCTGGTCTTTAGTGGAGTAGTCAAAATCAATATAAGGATGTCTATTTCTCTAATTCTTGGAAATTTTCTTCTCATTTTTGTAGCAAAATAGAATTATAATAATAAGCCTCCAGTAGTTACCAACTAATTTTTAGAAACTTCTAGCATACTAATAAGTCTCGATCAATTAATCACAACTTTTTCTTCTGACACCACATATTATCAAATCCTTACCAATTTAATCATGATCTTTATCGTCTGCAGATCCATAGAAACTCTTTTCTTGTGAAGTTGAACACCCGAGAACACTTTACTGGTCATTTAAAATTCTTACTTCTTTTCTCTCGCCAACAAAATTTCAACATTTTTTTTTTCATCTATCAAACATCAGGAATTATCTCAGAAACACAGTAAAAGATTCGCTTGCTACAAAACATATTCTAATTCTGACCCAAGGCTTCTCATATTAAAATTATTCACAAAATTTCCAACAAACTCTCATTAATACAATAAACGGCAATAATATCATATCAACCCCTCAAATTCCCTTTTCATATTAATCTGATACAGAATCCATACAATTATCTCAAGCCCTTTTTCTTACACAATCAATCTCGGTATATTCTGTCAGGAATCAACTTATACCGAATATAATTTCAACTGTCTAATTGATCAATATCAAACTCACTATTATTCTTGTATCAAATAAATATCACGTACTTTGTAAACATAAAAATTTATCTTGATCTAATACTCAGAGTACTATAACTCTTCTTCTTACACAACCTGTGTTGATATATTTCACCACTGATCCCAACTAATGCCCACATATTATCCAAACATGAAAGAACTACAATGTCAAATCTACAGTCGATCACAGCTTCGCATAGAAATAATAATAATATTACTAATAATGCCCAATAGAATAACACCCAATTGGTTTAAGATTGAGAGATTCCTCAACAAGCTGATATAACCCAAATAAAGTTGAGAGATTCCTCAACAGGCTGATATAACCCAAATAAAGTTGAGAGATTCCTCAACAACCCAAGATACTCAAGCGACTGAATGAATCCCCAAATATCTTATCACCTCGACAAACTCAATATTCCACCCTCAATCCCAAGGGAATATATATATATATATATAAGGAGCTCGATAAATACTCCAAAAATCATTACTGAATAAATTGAGAAATAAGGGATAACAATAATGCCGCATCTGCTCATGAGACCCATATAAATCATAAGAAATCCAGAATTCCCCAAACTATAATATTTGAATACCAGAAGACCCACCGTAAATAAAGAAATCCAGATACCCGATTTTTTTTTTTTTTTTTGGACAGAAAAATAAGAAATAATCTTCACTAATAATAATACCCGTTAATATTTGGAAAGAAATCCATACCCACAATCATAACCTAATAACCCTTCATCAAGTCAATACCCTTGATAATATAATACCAGTCAAATAATTGCAGGATGACTACCTCAACTCTTGATTTCTGAACCCAAATTCCACTGATATTCTCAAACTCGAATTTTTTTTTCTTGCTAAATTCTCAATCTCTCTTTCCAACTCAATCAATTCAAAATATGGGAAAAACATTTCCCTTTATGCTCCATTTTTTTCACAAATAAGATTTCAACCATCTCTCCACATATTTTAATGTGTAGAATATATGACACGTGATATGCATGCTCAACAATATTTACAGAAATGCTAATTTAAATGTGTATGCATGTTCATGCAACTACGCGTCATTTTATTCAACTCACACGTCGTATTCGTCTCTCGCTCCCACAGGCACTAACCTATAGCTCTGATACCACTAAATGTCACGCCCCGGATCCACACATGTAAATCTGGAATACGTGGCACGCCACCAAGGCTCATCCCAAGTCATTAAAGTTGCAAAAATCACCATAATAAAAGTTTTGACCAATGAACTCGACACATTATTTTATTTTATTTCTAAAGGTTTGAACACTCTCGAATACCCAAACACACCTTTACAAAATTCGTATTCCAAAAGTAACATTTTAAATCATTGCATACATTTCGAAAACATGTAAAACCACTTTCAGGTCATAACCCACACTTTCATGAGCTCTTAACATAGTTTTAAAATACTTTAGGAATATATTATTTATAATCAATTCATGTCAAACTCAATAAGTAAAGACTCTGAGTTCGTCGCCCAATCCAACTATGCAATGTATAAAAATACCACCATAACTCCAAATCAACCAACATGACAAGTCCCCCATATTACAAGAATTTAAACCACTATCCTTTAACTACACAAACCAAAATAAATAATTGTTTACAATAATTCACTAATTTACTTATTAAACATAAATCTATTAACCAATAAATTATTTACAATCCCACGCCCACGATTACTCTCTAAGTCCTTTCCTTTTCTTCTGCGCTCCACCTTGAACACCTACGATAGTTATTCAATAACCACTACAATATATAAGCTATATGCTTGTGAATAACACTAATTATGCATATGGATAATAAAAATGCTCAATTTCAATTCATTACAACCAACTATAGTCTCCGGCAATTACTAGTTCACTCCCACCACTACCAACTAGTCCGCGGCTCCACTCCCTAAGCCCACGTGACCTAGTTATGACCCACGCCTCACGTGCGGTCCCATAGGCCTCTGGCGGCCGTGGTCGTCACCACATCGATTACCTCATGGTGGTATAGAACTAGCAATTCCATTGACCCAAATAAGCAACTCAACATGCTCATATAATTCATTACACCGTGCTTTCACAATCAAATTGGGCCTAATTTAACCACATGAATTTTGCTCATTAATAAACTAATAAGCTTTATTAAGCTAATTTAACATGCTTTTACATCACAAATGAACCCAAACATGAAATCATCCATATATCATAATTAATGTCACTCACCTCCACGAATAATCAAACAAGCCTAGAAATCCCGAATCTTTCCTAAATCCAGCCCAACTACGAACCTGTAGTTAATCCTACACAATTTTAATATACTAAATATTACCAACTCATTTGGGTCAAGAAAAATCTATCGATTAAACTGAAAGTAAATTATACCATAAAATTAGGCTTACCCCCACGAGTTCAAATATGACATATCCTAATTTGGACAACGTACGACGGACCTATGACATCGAGAAAGTCGAAACCCTCACCTTTCCTCTTCTTCTCTCGCAGTTTCTCTCTGTGTGTATCTTTAATGTTTATGTTTCATTTCATTTTATTAATTAATACTAACTAATATATAATATAAGTATAATATATACACCACACACTCGCTGCCGCCACACTTGCACAGTTGCACGTTTTGTTTTGTTTTTTTTTTCTTTTTATTAACATGATGAGTCACAAGGGGAGGTGTCATCCTCATAGACTCCTAATCCAACTTTTCATTAATTCTATTTATACCCCCACAATTTCTATATCCTTATTATAAAACTCTTAAATGTTATAATAACTACCTATTAACTAAGTGAGTATGTGTCTATGTCACGTATGGATCCCAAATATAGTCCCAAATATTATATAAAGGCACTAATTAACCTACCAACTATACCGTGTGTCCAATTACGCCCTCACAAGTGTACCCAAACTGATCTCATAAATAATCATAGACAATAATAGAATATCAAAGCAATTAATATTTTATCAATTAAATAATCATATGGCACAAACATGTATTATAATATACACATTTACATTTACATGTCTACCATTTAATCACAAAAATGCAGTTAAATACAATTTATTCCATTTTGACCTCCTGCGGGTCCCATTTCACATTTGTCCAACTGTGCCCTTTATCAAGCACTCATCACATCAGGGTAACTGGAACTTACCCAAATCATCACATGCAATTAATTATACAAATTAATGCATGTAAAATAAATATCACTTCCATTTTTTTTCGGGTACGGTTATTACAGCTTGAGCTTGAAAAACATGATTTTTCAAACGTAACCAAAATCCGTTTTCTTAGATAAATATGAAAGATTACATATAATAGGTGCTATGTTTTAAGTTATGGAGCATAATTCATTCATATCGCGACGTATATTAAGATTGAAATTTCGTCACCTCTCGGTTTTTCGTAAAATCCGAGAGCTACGGTTTAAATTGGTTAAATCTGATCACATATTCATAATCCTTGCGGAAAAAAAACGGAGAGAATCATATATTATAAGTCATGTTTGCATTCGGATTTCAAAATGGATCAAAAATAGGCTTTAACTTCGTAACAGGGGAGAAACTACTGATGCCAATCGATTGGCATAATTACCAATCGATTGGAATGTATACCAATCGATTGACATGTTTCAGCACTGACGACTTTTAGTAAAACAGTAATAACTTTCTCTAGAAAACTCGAAACGTGCACCGTTTGAAGCATTGAAAACTAGACTCAAAGAAGTTTCTTTTGATATGAAATTTATCTACAAAAAGTATATCTCATTTTTTAGGGTATTGCTTCAAAGTAGACATACTTGTGTTCTAGTAGCGATAAAAGCATATAAAAGTATTCTTTAATGAATTCACTGATTGTTTCATATAAGATTTGATTTCTTCTCATATATCCATGGTTATTGTTCCTAGTACTTTATATTTTTGTATAAAGTCACATGTCATTCATGTGGAGTCAGTCGTACATACATGGTGAGTGTGGAAAAGAGTATGTGGTTAAGGTTGTGTCGTGGACACTCCCTGAAAATTTTGTACCAAAGTGTGATGGTTTGAGATTGCGGCTAGAGTATCTTTGAAATGCGATGGTGACAAAACTGGACACTCCCTAGCGCCCATGGTAGTGCTAAAGTGTGTGACCCCAAACTTGGACATTTCCTGGCACCCATGGTAGTGCTAAAGTGTGGCCTACAGACACTCCCTGGTACCCGAGTTTAGATACTGCGTGAGGTTTCTCCGGTATTTGTGAGGTGGATTAGGTATTAAAGTGTAAGGCATTGGACACTCCCTGGTACCCCGTACTAAAGTGTGAGGCAAACTGGACACTCCCTGGTACCCCTATACTAAAGTGTGGTCATCTTAAGTGTTTCAAAGATACTAGAGTGAGAGAGTTGGGTGATGTGTTGTCGAGAGAAAAGAGTTGGTGAGATGAGAATGGTTATATTGATCTCATGCACGGTCACATGTTTCATGAATTATAATATTACCCTTACTGTTTCATAAGTGAATTCATTTCTATATTGTTAATCTGTTGAACAATGAAACCGTGAAATGGAAAATAGTAATTGAGTATGTTTTATATTCAAACATATGTTTTTAACACTTACCAGCTTCTTAAAGCTGACGACGTTGATACGCCCTGAACATTCGTGTCTAGGTTTTTCAGGTTATAACCAGTCAGAGCAGTATGACTACGCGAATTGATTATGACCATCGGAGAAGAAGAAACAGTTCCGTTACTATCTTATACTTTTAAAATAAATTTGAAATAAGGATGACTGCAATATATATTATTTTATTTCAAGGCGGTTTGTGCCTTTAAGAGATTACGTGTTGTAATAAATTTTAAGTTAGAAAATTTTATAAGCCTTGATTGCTCTTACTTTGATTTAATTATTGTGCTGTTCGACGTTGGGGACGGAATTGATCCTTCAAACTGTCGCGACCTACGGGACTATAAAGAAAATTAAATGATTGGCAGTAGGACCATTATAGGGTTACTTCAACATCCTCTAATCAAAATTTAGTGGGCCTACTGCTACATAATTTGGGAGCGATAGCTAGGAGTGGGCAAGGGGTTTGGAACCTGAATTTCTAGGGCTAAACCGAATATTCGAACTATTATATGTTTCGGATGTTGACATAAGATATGGCCCTTCAACCCGACTCGAACCAAAATCTACACTAAAAAAATCGAACCCGAAATATAAAAAATTGAATCTGAATTGAAATATTACTTTGGTAATCCGAACGGAAGTTCCAAACTAATTTTCAGTTCACATATGAGTATCAATTTGCCAATCCGAACACGAACAATTTGAATCGAAATTCAAAATTTGGTTTGATTTTTTAAGGATCGTTGGCCGTAGCGTGGGTGGCTGCTGGGCGGGCAACACCCACGTGGCAATGTCAAGTCCACAAGAGATTTTTTTTTTGTATTTTTTTTTCTTTAAAAAGTTAAAAATAAAAATGTGTGATTCTACCAGTACCACATATATAGTTCAACCAGTAGCACCCAATTGGCTGCCGACGTCAAATATTCAATCCGTGTACCTAAATGCACCTTCTGGAAAGTCAAATTCCACCTCAATTTTCATCCCAGGTGTCATCGCCGGTCTCTTTCTACCAGAATCTTCATTACGAAGTAAAGGAAACCGTCTTCCTAATCCACTAGCTAGACTATATATATACATATATATACACACACATCATATCATAGAAAGTAAACAAAACAATTCTCAACAACTACTACTTTTTAAAACAGAGTCTTATCAAAAACACCCCCAATTCCCAAATCTCTATCCATCATTTCTTTGGTTTTATTTTTCTCTGTCTGGGCAAATCAACCATGACAGGAACACATGAAGAATCACAACCTCCTCATCAGCCAACATCACCTAAAACCAAAGAACCAGAGGCCCATCATCAACCTTCCACTGACAATTCAGCCCAACCACCTCCACCGTCTGATGAGGATGTGAAGAAGTGGGGGACCCACATCATGGGCCCACCGGCTGTACCCACCATCCATCCGGACAATCAGAAGGCGGCCTTGTGGACAGCGGCCGATTACCAGGAGTACTACCACCATGACCATCACCAGCCATACGTGCAGTATTCCCCTGTGGACAAGCCCACCAACAACCCTTTGGAACCTGTCATTCACATCTTCAATTCTTGGAGTACTAAGGCCGAAACTATAGGCCGAAACATCTGGCGCCACTGTGAGTTCCAACTCTTTTTTTCTTTTTTAATTTATTTTGTTTTAATTTTATCATTTTTGATGATATGAATTAAGATTTAAAAGCAGACCCATCAATCAACATGTGAATACGAGGGACTTAATTTTTGATTATATATGTTGTGTATAGCATTTAATTAGAAATTTAGAATGATTAAAATAAAGGGGAGGTGTTTTTTTGTTTTTAATTTGCTAGTAAATGGTTTCATAATAGTTTTTCGAGATACATAATCATGACTGATCTCCTTTTACGAGAAATTATCCGATTTGTGTGACTTCGATTTAATATCGGTGCTAAAGATCGCATGGAATAGACTCTTGGGCCCAGATTGCTATTTACTCCAAATGGGGCTTTTATTTCACAGGGCTTGAGAAGTTGTAGAAGATTTAAATATCATTGATTAAAATTTGTTTCATTTGTGACACTTTTTTCTATAAAATTTATGCTTTTAGGAGCTTGAAAGCCATGTTAAATCTTTGTTTCGATAATAACTTTTGTGCAGTAATTTGTATTTGGTAATTTGTATTTGGATTATGTACTTTGTTGCATAGTTCTTAGGCTGAGTATCAAATTCAAGCTTGGATGCAACTTTTGTATAGCTTCTTATGTGGTTGCGGGGACCAATACATATTAGTACTTGTTGGATCGAAAACGTGCTTCGGCAATGTGTCAACGTTCACACCCGAGGGCAGAAGCTTCCACTATGTCAAAACGATTAGGCCCATTAGGGCCATAGGGCCGTCCCCAAGAGTCTAGTGTAACGGACCCATTATAATATGAGTCACACTCAACAGTACATTTTTTTAGAGCAAAAATGCTAGGCACATAACAAATTCCACAATATGGCTATAAATTTGTTGTACCTTTGTTTGAATTTTTCACACTTTTTTATGCACCATCTACCTAGCACAGAGTATATGCATTTAAAGCCATGTTGAGGAAGGTGTTTTATGCCTAACATTTTTGTTTTTATAGTGGGTAAAAATCTTAGAATTTTGCAGGGGTCAAGATATAAACTTTTAATTCATTAAAAAGTTATGGTTATTTGTGAGTTGTTTTGTTACACACAGCATAATATAGACCAGTAAATAAGATACTGTACAAAAGTTGCATTTTTGTTTGAGCTTAGATCAAAATTTTCTATCTTCCAAGAGTAGTACTCAGCATATATAGTAGAGCGGTTCATCAAAAACAGAGAATTTTCTCTTGTTGTTCCAATGTGAAAACGATGTATTCGTATCTCTTTCACTTTTTGTGTTGCGTCTTGAAATACGTCGATGTAATCAGAGTTTACGTATATGATTGCAGTGAAAACGGGACCATCAGTGTCGGGAGCTGCATGGGGGAAGTTTAATCTGACGGCCAAAGCTATAACGGGTGGTGGTTTTGAGTCTCTTTACAAGCAGACTTTTGCAACCGAGCCAAACGAGAAGCTGAAGAAGACCTTTGCCTGTTACCTTTCCACAGTCACTGGCCCCGTGGCCGGGACCCTCTATCTGTCAACGGCTCGAGTAGCTTTCTGCAGTGATCGTCCCTTGTCTTTCATTGCCCCATCTGGGCAGGAGGCTTGGAGCTACTACAAGGTATTTTTACATGAGAATTTTTGTTTGAATGAAAATAATAAAAAATATATATATGAGATTGGAATCTAATTGTTGTTCTGTCGACTAGATTGATCCTTGCTACTAAATTTATTGGGATGCCATGAAATTAGAGTCAAGAAAATTAGAAAATTAGATGAAATATTTATGATATACACCCCCAATTGCACGAGTTTCGAACTCCTTTTAACATTGCACCAAAATTCAAGAAAATCAAAATGATCACAAAGGAAGGCGAGCCTTGCTTCTTACTCCCCGTGTTTGATCTCTTCAATCCTTAAAACACCCATTTCTTTCTACTATCATCTACTACTCTTTTTTTTTTCATCATTTTTAGCATCTGAAATAACATCCAACTATAGCAGAGAGCAACAACTCTAGCACTGCTAGCTAAATTTTTGCCGCAACCTCACTTCTGTATTTTTGGCTAGCCAACTCTTTATTGTTTTTGTACCATTGATCATATTTGTGTCAATTGGAATTTGGAGAATATTTGATGAATGAGATTTGGGTTAGATTATCCTCCTAATGCTAGCTATTTGGAGGTTTTGCATAGACTTTTTTTTTTAGAATCTGGCTAGCTATTTTGACTATGAATGCATTTTAGTGACCCTGCCGTAGTTGATCTAGATTTTTGAAAGTAGAGACAACATAAAAGAAAAGAAAGAAAGAACAAGATTGTGACGACCAAGAGCCAATACTCCTGAGGCAGGATGGCCAAGATGGATGAGGTGAGGTTGAGTGTGGGGACTTGTCTCACATCGCTTGGGGTGAAGTTCCTGGACTAGTTTATAAGGATTAATCGCCCCTCTATATGCAACAAGGCCTTTTTAAAACCGTGAGGGAGCTAAACATGAAAGAACTTCACAGTTAAGCGTGCTGCTGCCAAAGCAGTACCAGGGATGGGTGACCCCCTGGGAAGTTCTTTGTGTTTAGGCCCAAAGCGGACAATATTGTTGCTAGATGGGGAGGTGGGTCGTTACAAAGATGGTGTTGGAACTTTCAAGTTTTACACTTTGTTCGTACACAACATGCCATCAATGAAACCAATTCCATGTATACCACAACCTGAAACAGAACTACATTTTGTCGTATTTTAACTAATGTGTTGCATTGAACAGGTTATGATACCATTGGCAAACATCCGGACTGTGAATCCGGTAATCATGAAAGAAAATTCATCAGAGAAGTACATTCAGATTGTGACGGTGGATGGTCACGACTTCTGGTTCATGGGATTTGTGAGTTTTGAGAAAGCGTCGCAACATCTTCAAAGCAGTATCTCCGATTCCAGACCGTCTGAGAATGCAATGCAACCAATTACTGGTTAGCAAGCGAATTGCGCATACCTTTGTCATCCTTCATCCTCCTCAGCCGAGGGTCTCTGGTTTATTTTTTGTATCTATACCAGATGTTAAGTACATTGTTTTTTTTTGTTTTTTTTTTTTTGTTCTTTTGATTTGTTTGTGTATGCATTGTTTTCTGTGTACTTTTTGAATACTACTCCTAGTATGTTTGTATTCTGGTATTGAAAGTTTTGCACTGAGTTCGAATAATATTGTGTTTGTAATGGAAGTGATTTTTTTTTTTTTTACATTACCTGTATGAATATTGATATATTTTAGTGTATATATATATATAGAGAGAGAGAGAGAGAGAGAGAGAGAGATGGAGATTGAAACACGATAAATTTGAAAGCGAAAGTCAGTAATACTTGTTTTTGTGGGAAAAAAATTGGAAAAATAGAACTGTAAAGAAAGTTTGTAATAAAGAGAAAAATATATTTCAAAATTATCATTCCAAATATACGGCAAGTTTTTGTATACTTTCAGGGCACCATGTGGTATGCCTGTGTGGTACTGTAGCCAATATGAATAACTCATTTTGGTGGGACTCACACTATCTACATGTGAATCTCATCCAAATAAGTCAATTCTATTAATTGCGAGTTATCACACAAGCATACCATGTGGTGCCATGAGTATATAAAAATTTCTCCCAAATATACATTAATAAAGCTAGAGAGCTGGGGATGAAACTCTCTTTTCTTCTTTAACTGGTGGATTCCTACAAGCTTGGAAAATGGCCCATGCAATAAAAAAAGTTGAGCCCATGTCCTTAAACCGAGCCAGGAATGGCCGTTAGTAGGAGGCCCTTTCAATCTTTACTAGGCTTAATTTGGACAAGGTTACTTTGTTGATAAAGTAATGTTATGATTCCTCATTCGAAATCTCAAATTTGATGTTCAAAATTTGTCAGTTATATTAAATGTAGTTAACATGTTATGTCATCGATCAATGTCATAGTATATGGTATAACTTTTAAACCTGTTAGGATTTAAATTTAGAAAACATAATATTATTCTTAGTATAAACATACTTCTCACTCATTAGTGAAAGTAGTCTGTTTCTTAATGGGGTGGGCTTGGTTTGAGGTTGGGTTCTGGTGGGCTTTGTTTGGGGTTGGGTTCTGTTGAGTGCAACCCAAGCCGAGGAGTTGAATAGTTTCACTAATCTAACCCAAAAAGACAAACCAAATTATCTCCCAAAAAAGCTTCTTTTTATTTTTTGATACATTATGTTATGAAGTCTGTTGCGATAAGGACAAACTATAAGTACGTACTATTATTATCGTGATTTGTAGAATTCCAGTGTGTTAACTATGGAAACCTAAGTTAATCGTGCATGCAAAATTGTCTAGATACCCCTAAAATTATACATAACTTATTAATTTAAAAAATGGGAGATTTACTCGAAAATCCTTAATACTATACTTTTTTTTTTTTTTTAGTTTAGTCAATAAAACATTTTGCAGTCAACTCTATTATCTTTTACTTTGACAAATTTGCCCCTCGCACATCGTTAAATATCTTATAAGTCCTTGCACGACATTAAAAAAAATACAATACTTCTGGAACTAAGCACTCGAACAGAATTCAGAAACAGTTCGAACGATTTCATTTGATTGCTCGATCTTTGCGATTTGATATTCTCGATCTTTGCGATTTGATGTTCTCAAAGTGAATTATAACCTTGGCATACTCTTCGATCGTGTTGTTCGTGTAAAAAATGGGAAGAAAAGGTAAAAATATTGTTGAATATCTGTCAAGTTTTCCTAAATTTCATGTATTCAAAACTAGTTTGAATTAAAACCTAGTTTTCACAGTACATTCACAACACATTCACATTATCGCACAAATTATTATCATACGCGTGACATCAAGAAATTATTATTATTATTTTTTTATTACAATGTATTTTTGAACATAACCAGCAAAATGAAGCTCGATCTCTCTACGAGCTTATTCAGAATTGACAATGTATTCAGATCTCTATGTATGTTTTTGACAATAATCTTAAATTTGACATAGTGACTGTATGAGTTTTAGATTTTGAATGTAAAATTTCACAACACTCATATAGGAAATTCCGAAATTGCTATGAATATATTTCTAACCCTAATTTTGAGTTATATGATATGTTATCCAATTAATTTTTCAGTAGTTCTATGAATTTTGTGATTAGACATATATCAATACTAATAAAACCGTATGAAATTTCTTTTCAGACGTTGATTTGAATTTTTTTGGTTGTTATGTGAAATTTCACACCGCTGCTGTTGGGAAAATGTTATTCTATTCCACAATTGTGAAATTTCACAACACTCATATAGCAAATTGCTATGAATATATTTCAAACCTTAATTTTGAGTTGTATGATATCATATTCAACAATTTTTTCAGTAGTTATGTGAAAATTTGTCATTAGACATTTATTAATGTGGAGAAGATAGTATGAAATATCTTTTTCACAGCTGGTGTGAAGAAAATGCTATTATATTTCACAATTGTGAAATATTTCGATTGTGAAATTTCACAACAGTCATATAGCAATTAGTATGAATATATTTCAGAACCTGATTTTCAATTCTATGATATCTTATACAACAATTTTTTTCTGTAGTTATATTAAATTTTGTTATTAGACATTTAGCATATCAAATATCTTTTCACACCAGCTGTGTGATATTTCTTTTTAGACGTTGATTTGAATTTATCTGGCTATTATGTGAAATTTCACACTGCTGGTGTGAAGAAATGATAATTTTGTCGTTACACATTTATCAATAAAAGGAAGACCATATTAAATTTCTTTTGACAAGTGGATTTCATTTTTTTTTTCTCATTAAACATTTATCAATGCAACAAAGATTGTATACAAATTTTTTTGACAACTTGAAATTCATACGAAAGACTTTATATTCATGTGAAAGACTGATACATTAGCATCAGGAACTTGAAATTCATATGAAAGACTTTTATATTAAAGTTTTATGTTTATACTCATGTTGTATACATTAGTGGATAGTTATTTATAATTTTTTTTTTGTCTTTCATGCTATCAGCAATCGCAAAAACTGGACCAAGATGTGCACAGCGTACAAAGGAAAAACTTCCACAGACAACATCAAAATCATGTAGCAAGGAAGACTGTATGAAACTTCTTTTCACACATTTATTTGAATTTGTTTTGCTAGATTCATTTTGTGGCTATTATGTGAAATTTCACACTGCTGCTCTAAAGAAACTTATGTTCCATAATTTTGAACTCATAATCTGTTACAAAACCTAATTTTCAGTTGCATATACGATTGATGTAAAATTCATACACAAAGTACATTCAGTAATCCAAATTAGACTCTATGAGATTTGTCAACACGTGAATTCAAAAATTACATTAAATTTCACATTGTTATGTGAAATTTTGTCAGTAGACATTTATAAATTTAATCAAGACCATCTGAAATTTCACATTGCTCTGAATATATTTCAAACCTTAATTTTGAGTTGCATGATATTTTATTCAACAATTCTTTTGACAACTTGAATTTCATATGAAAGACTTTTATATTCATGTGAACGACTGTTACAGTAGCATCAGGAACTTGAAATTCATACCAAAGACTTTTATATTTATACTCATGTTGTTTACATTAATGGATAGATATTTATTTAATTATTTTTTGTTGTCTTTGATGTTATCAGCAATTGCAAAAACTAGGACAAGTTGTGCACAGGGTAAAAAGGAAAAATTTTCACAGATAACTTCAAAATCACGTTGTAAGGAAGACCATATGAAACTTCTTTTCACACGCTTATTTGAATTTGTTATGTTGGATTCATTTTTTGGCTATTATATGAAATTTCGCACTGCTGCTTATGTTCAAAATTGTCAATTGCATATATGATGTGTTACAAAACCTAATTTTCAGCTGCATATATGATTGATGTGAAATTCATACACAAAGTACATTTAGTAATCCAAATTAGACTCTATGAAATTTGTCATGACGTGTGTTGACAAATAAAATTAAATTTCACATTGTTATGTGAAATTTTGTTAGTACACATTTATCAATTTAATCAAGACCATCTAAAATTTCACACTGTTGCTGTCAACAAAATGCTTTTATTCCACAATTGTGAACACATAATGTTTGATAATAGTTATGGATTTAGATAATAATCTTCAATTTCACATAGAAAGTTTATGAATTCTATATTCAGTGTGTCAAATTTCACGTTACTCATATAGCAATTGGTACTGTTAAGTTAGATATGTGAACATCACATCAAAATTTCTTCTTAATAATTATGTGAAGCTTCACTTTCGCATTCAGAAGTATTATGTTTTTGACAATAGTCTAAAATTTGACATAACCACTGTATGAATTTTATAGTTTCTATGTGAAATTTGTAATCCATAAGAAACCATATAGTTATTTATAATTTCACATAACACATTTACGTGAAATTTATGATCAAAATTTATTTAATAATGTTACTTATGGTTTTGGTTGTTGAATAAGACTTACATTAACATCATGAACTTGAAATTGATATGAAAGACTTTATATTAAAGTTTGTGTTTATACTCATGTTATATACATTACTGGATAGTCATTTATGATTGTTTTTGTCTTTAATGCTAGTAGCAATTGCAAAAGATGGACCGAGTCGTCCACAGGGTAAAAAGGAAAAAGATTCCCAGTCAACTCCAAAATCACGTTGCACAATGGTTGGTTTTGCGAATGTTGTAAAAGCTCTTAAACTGAGTAAACAACATATTTCCATACTCAAAAAGACTCCATTCTATGAGCTCATACATAGTTTCATGAAAATGGACATTAAGGGGCTTAAAAAATTTGATGATGTGACAACAAAGCTGGTAGAAAAATACAAGCCAACAAAGAAGATGTTTAAAATTTGGTAATAAGTATATAACTCTCAGTAGTGCCGATATCTCCCTACTCTTTGGAATACCATCAGCATCTGGCCAAATGGACCTTACATACACAGAAAAGATATTAACTCCATTTGTCAAGCAGCGATTCAAAGATGTGAGCAGGCCAGATACCAAAAACATCAAAGTAGTAATGGTAAAAGCTATTAAGAAGAATACTAACACGGCTATGAAGGATATCGTTCGGTTGCTCTGCTTATTGGTTTGTGTTTGTTTCCTTTTTGCATCATCCAGAAACACACTGAAGTAGGGGTTTGTGTATTATATTGAAGATATAGACGCAATGGCGAGCTATTCGTGGTCTGAGAAAATAGATGAAACAATAATGGAATCAGTACATAAAACAAAAGGAACTGAAAACAAGGTGTCTGGATGTAGTATTGCACTACAGGTAACATATAATTATCTATTTTTGTACTTTTTTATATTGTTATTTTTTCTTACAAATAATACTCAGATTATTAATTTTACTTATTTCTGTACTAGTACTAGCTATGTGAGCACACAAAAATATTGCAACCACCATTTCCAAAGTAAATTCCACAATTTCAGAAGTGGGACTTGGTTAAATTGAGAAAGACTATGAAGCAAGTTGATTTATCTCAGCTGGAAGAAAAACACGTAAGAAACTCATTCTTCTATTTAGCATAGTTTTATGACATTCTGAGTAATATGAAATGAATACTTTTTCTTAATAGTTATTTGAAATTTCAGAGGGAAAGTTGTATTCGTCTGTCAAATTTCACAAGAGTACTTGTGTTGGTCTGTGAAATTTTACATAACGTTCCTTCATTATGAATTTAATGAAATTCATGCAAGCACTATAAGCCTAACATCGTAGCTATGTGAAAATTCACATAACATTCCTTGTTTCATATAATATCCAATATTTTACAATAGTAGTTTGTCAGTCATAATCATAACATTCGTAATTCTTAATGATAATAATATTGTATGCATATAATGTATAGATTAATGAGAACATCACCATCACAATGCCTGAGTACGCATACTATGGTGATAATATTGCTACTGCAAAAGCTGAAGAAGCTGAGAATGAGTTAGACACAATTGTTCCAGAGACTACAATTTCACTAGAAACATGTAACTCAAATGAAATGGATGAGAATTGTGGTGTTAAAGATGATGGTTATGGTTCTGATGAAGATGAATGTAATGAAAGTGAGAATGAGTCAGATACACTTGTTCTAGATACTGCAGATGGAGATGAAGTTGATGAAAAGGATGATAATTCTAGTGTTAAAGATGATGGTGATAGTTCTGATGCAGATGGAGATGAAGTTGATGGTAATGTAGATGGAAATGAAAGAAAAGAAGCTTGCACAGATTATCAAGATAAGGGTAATACCAAAGAATCTTACTTAGGTGATAAGTATGTACCCTGTGCTGATTATTTTGATAATGATAGTTTTGTTGATTACACGGCTACTTCTCTGAACAAGATTTAGTGGAATGATAGTAATGAAGATCAGTATGAAACACTCATTTCATTGAAGAAGAAATTGAATAAGGGAAAAAAACATGTTGATGCTGAACATTCAATGGAGCAGAAACAAAAAGAAGAAGCTAACTTGAGAATAGAGAATACTTTATTGAAGTTCAGAATTGAAGAAGAGGAGATGAAAACGATTGAGATAATCAAGAAGAAAGACAAAGCATTGAGTGATATGAAGAAGTTTCAGCAGGAGAATATGGAAATGGAAGAAGAACTGAGAAAACTACATGCCTATCAAAAACTCACCTTGTTGCAAGAGATGATGACAAAGGAAAAGCAAGAAGTTGAAAAAAACAATCGGAGCATAAGCAAAAACAAGTTGATGATTTGAAAATGCAAAATTCATTGTTAAGAAGTACAAATGAAAAAAATGAAATTGAAAGAAATAGAGTTAATCAATGTGAAAGATAATGCATTGACTGATCTTAAGAAGATTCAGGAGCTTAATTTTATGATGGAAGAACAAATGCGGAATATGGCTTCCCATATTTGGAAACTTGAGGATGAATATGTTGTGCATGACTTGACACAAAATGAAGCAGCGAGAAAAATCATTAGACAGAAGGATGAAAAAAAATGAACTTCTAGTAGAGCGAATAGAAGAATGTGAGACACACCAAATAACATAAAGAATAGCAGATGAAGCAAAGTTTGAGGTCCACAAGCTAACACAATCTGTATTTGAGCAGAGAAATGCTAGGATCTTAAGAGAAAAGGATTGTGAAATTTCATCTTTGAAAGAAGCATTGGATGATATACACAATAGGAATACCAATCTAGCTGAGCAACTATCACAACTGCGTGATCAAAAGAAAAATGAAGAGGTACATCCACATCTATATACATGATATTATCAATCCCTACTGTTGGAACTTTTGATTTATAATTTCTTATTTGTTTAGGACTTAGAGATTCAGAAACCACATTTGAAAGATAGTGTGAAAACAAAGAAAACAAAAGAGGTAAATCCTCAATAAAACACATGTATTTTATAATCCAGATTTTTTTGGTCTGAAATAAAAGTTAAAAATTTGACCATCATTTTTTGTGAATGTTATGTAAAATTTCGAATGCTAATAAGCAAGAAATTTCTTATTTAAATGTTTTTATATGATCTTTTATTTGTTTAGGACTCAAAGACTGAAAGGCCAAATTTGAAGGACATTGTGAAAACAAAAAAGAGAAAAGAGGTACATCTTCATTTATGATTTATAATTTTGCATCAAATACTTTACTTTTCTTATGTGAAATTTCACATTATTGTTCTGAACAAAATACTTAAGAAAGTTATATTGGATGGTTGTCGAAATTGTGTGGCAAATATGCAATAGATTTTGAAAACAACAATTTCAAAAAGACACGCATTTTATACTCCATGTAAAATGATCTATTATTTGTTAAGGTCTCAGAGACTAAGATATCAAATTTGGAAGATGCGAAAACAAAGAAGAAAAAAGAGGTACATCTGCAAGTATGATTCCTCATTTTGCGTCAAGTAGTTTACTTCTCTTATTTGAAATTTCACATTATTGTTTTCAACAATATACTTAAAAAATTCAGATTGCATGGTTATTGAAATTTGCTGGGCTCAAGTTTTGATTAAAGTTTGTTACGGTCTGCTTGTCAAACATAACTATTGTGCTAGTATTGTCAACTTTTCATTCAACATTGTAGTTACTACTTATTTTAAATTTCACATTGCTTTTAAAATTGTTATTTTGCTATTTATGACTCAAACACAGAAAGACCAAATTTGTAAGAGACTTTGAAAACAAAAATAAAAATAAAAGAGCTACATAAGCTAGAAAGTAGTTCTGTGAAATTTCTCGTAACATTGTTTAGTTGCAGCTCCTAAAATTAATATATGAATATTTTTATAGAATTCATAATCACCGTACAACAGTATGTCAACTTCAACATATCCCTATCACAATAACTTGATACTTATGTGAAATTTCAAAAAATATTAGTGTAATTGAAGAATTCATAATGTTTGTTAATACTTACGTGAAATTTCACACAACACTAGTCACTAGTTATGTGAAATTTCACATAACAATAAAAGTTTTGATTAAAATTTTTTTTGTATGATTTCCAATTTGTTAAGGACTTGCAAACTCAGGAACCAAAGTTGGAAAAGAAAACAAAAACGAGATAGGCTGATAAGTTTGTGAAATCTGGTGAACAACAAGAACAATTGGATAAAACTGCGCCAAGTACAGTAGCAATGGTAAGACGTCATAATAAAATATGATTTTCACACAAAACTAGTCAATAGTTATGTAAAAATTCACATGACATTAATAGTTATCATTAATAATTTTTATATATGACTTTCAATTTGCCGAGGACTTGGATACTGATGAAGCAAAGTTGGAAAACAAAGCAAAAAAGAGAAAGGCTAATAAGTTTGTGAAGTCGTCTGGTAAGCAAGAAGTTCAGTTGGAAAAAACTGCTCCAAACACAATAACAATGGTAAAACATGTCATAATAAAATATTATTTTCTCAAACACTTTCATTTCTCAAAAGCCTAATAACGACTACTGGGTTTTATTTTCTCATAAAATATATAATACTTCCATCTATAATACTATTGTAACATTTATTATTTCATCAGGAGTCAAACTTTGAGACACCAGTGGAACAAAAAGTTGAGAAAAAGAATACAAAGAGAGGCAAACAAGTTGATTGTGAGAATCCTGGTCCAAAAAAGAGAGCTATGGTAAAATTTGTTAATAGAGCTGGTTTGCATAACATTACAGTTGTACTTGAAATTTTTGATATTTCTAATTCATGTAGAAGTCCAAGATTGAGTCACCAAAGTCATATTTTAAATGTCTGAAAATGAAAGAAATAGTTCTGAACAAGGTTCCAAGGTATTTGTATCTAAATTCAGATGAAGAGTATTCAGAAGAAAGGAAAGCAAATGTCAGAGATGAGATTGATGAACAACACAATATAGTTGAAGAAATAATCGATCTCAAACAAATACCATATGTTAACATTGTGATGCCTTCTGTACAAAGTTCTCCAATCTATCTTATGTTGACGGAAAAAGATAAGGCAAAGATAGGGAACTTACAGATTAATGGTCATCCAACGTAAGTTTTGAAGTCTATTACTTTTATTTCTAATTGAAATCTCACTACAATCTACAATTGTATAATTCTCTGTTTACGTATCACAGGACTCGTGTATACTCATTGGATGACGAATCAGATTTTGTCACATTTGGTGACATTTTGTCAATCATACTCGAAAGGGAATTGGCAAACAATGTATCTTACTGTCATCTTAAAATCTCAATCATACTTCTAGTCTTCAAACACGATCTAAGTGTAAATTGAATTTTTATTACTAGCTGATCGATGTATACACAGAAGTGCTAATGAAGAATCAAAACAGCGGATTGATTTCACAAGAACACACCGAAACATCTAGGACATCATTTGTGTTTAAGAGCTTATGCTTGGTAAAATTATTCGTCACCTCTAAAATTTCCTATATTACAGTACTTGTTTTACTACACTATGTTACTAAAACTTCCTTTGGAAAATATCCAGCAATGGGTGAAAGAATATGACCTTGAGAACATAAAAACTGCATAAACAAATTCTTGAGTATGAAAACACGATGCCATATGTTCCCATTGATTTCACAAGGCAACTCAAGTGTTGCAAATCATTGGAAAATTATAGTGAATGATACTGAAAAAGGGTTGTGGACATTTTACAACTCATTTCGTCCAAGGACTTCAAAGAGCAAAGATCCATACATAAAGGATGCTGAGATTATGGAAAGATTCAAACCTATGAATCTAATTCCAACACAAGCAGTTAACACAAAATATTATACATAATTTGCTTTCATGTTTTGCAGAGAAATTATGTGGATAGTTATTACATTCGAAGGAAAGTACAAGAGAGAATCAGTCCAATAATAAACATAAAGCACACCACCCCACAGCAGGCTTGTGAATCAGTAGACTATGGAGTTATTGTTTGTCACGTCATTAGAAGTATTTTCTACAATGAGCCAGTCACAGTGTTGTGATGTGAAAAAAATGCGTGTCAAACTTGTCTATGAATTCCTCAATGGGTACATCTGCTAACTACCAGTGAACAATAGTGATTTGTGAAAATTGGAAATGTCGAACAATATGTGAAGACTTTCTATAATATGTTTGGTATAATATGTGAACAATATGTGAAGATTTTCTATACAGAAACTTGGTTGTCTCTAAACCATATGTGAATTTAGTATTTTTCGTGTTTTGACCTGTATTGATAATGACATAATGTTCAAAATATTATATGAAAAATTGCGTATCTCTTTCTGTGCATAACTATTAGTTTTACATGATTCTTTTCAAATGTTGTTAAAAGTGACAATCACATGCATAGAGTATACATCTACGAAATTTCACCTAACAATTTTTGTGACAATCACATATTCATTCTTTTTATATATGATAGAGTTTAGACCACCAGCATAAAGTTAACATTTAAGCTCTATAAAAAATTACTTAACATAACAAACTTTCTACAAAAATAGAACAATCTTCACAAAATTTAACCTATGTGAAATTTCACATAACATTCAAACTTGACTTGATCACCATGTCACCATTATTAAAATTTCACATAACATTCAAAATAGTATTAACTATACTAATGAGTAAAAATAATACCTCAACATAATATATCAACACCCTTCTATACATCTAAGTGGTTTTCTGAATAATGGAAAATCACACATTCATTCTTTCCATACTTGACGAAATACAGGCCACCAGAATAAAGTTAACATTCTAGCTCTATAAGAAATTCCTTAACATAACAAACTTTCTACAAAAACAAAACAAGCTTCACAAAATTTAACCTATGTGATATTTCACATAACAATCAAAGTTGAGTTAACCACCTTATCACCGTTATTGAAATTTCACATAACATTCAAAATAGTATTGATTATACTAATGAGCAAATAAATATACCTCAATATCTATAATCTATCAACACCCTTCTAGTCATCTAAGTGGTTTTGTGAATAACAACAACCGATACACTTATTGATATCTGAAATATACATGGAAAATCACTTATGGACTTCACTTATTGATATCTGAAATTTCGCATCACAATTACAGTACCTTCACATAGGTACGGACTCATTTCATTATGACAATCACACATTCATTCTTTTTATACATGATAGGGTTTAGGCCACCAGCATAAAGTTAACATTCAAGCTCTATCAAAAATTACTTAACATAACAAACTTTCTACAAAAACAGAACAATTTTCACAAAATTTAACCTATGTGAAATTTCACATAGCATTCAAACTTGACTTGACCACCATGTCACCATTATTAAAATTTCACATAACATTCAAAATAGTATTGACTATACTAATGAGCAAAAAAAATATCTCAATATAATATATCAACACCCTTCTATACATCTAAGTGGTTTTCTGAATAACAATTGGAAAATCACACATTCATTCTTTCCATACTTGACGAAATTCGGGCCACCAACATAAAATTAAGATTCCAGCTTTATCAAAAATTCCTTAACATAACAAACTTTCTACAAAAACAAAACAATCTTCACAAAATTTAACCTATGTGAAATTTCGTATAACATTCAAAGTTGAATTAACCACCTTGTCACCGTTATTGAAATTTCACATAACATTCAAAATAGTATTGACTATACTAATGAGCAAAAAGATATACCTCAATATCTATAATCTATCAACACCCTTCTACTCATCTAATTGTTTTTGTGAATAATAACAACCGATACACTTATTGATATCTGAAATATACATGGAAAATCACTTATGGACTTCACTTATTGATATCTGAAATTTCGCATCACAATTACAGTACCTTCACGTAGGTACAGACTCCAAACAAGTTATTCTTGGGACACAACCTTCACACAATCTTCACACAATCTTCATAAAAGATGTGTCCATCGCTCTCTTGTGATGTCACTGTACCCCACAATGACACAGGAGGAAGATAGACACATTTTTAAGAAGGTTGTGTGAAAGTTGTGTGCAAAGAATTACCCACTCCAAACTTCATGTGTCAATACCTTGTGTCAATACCTTCTTCACATGGCTACAGTCCTCCATCTCACATATCTTCTGTACGTCTTCACATAGGAATAGTGCTGATCACAGTCCATTGATAGAACTAAAACACAGATCCAATGGTTAGATAATGATCTGTCAAATCACATAAATGTTACAATAACTATTTAAATGCCTGCAAAATCTGAACTTCATGTGGCTACATTGCTTCTTCACATGGGAACAGTGTTGTATGTAATAAAAAAACTGTCCACTGATAGAATTAAAACACATAGCAAAGGTCAATTACTGTATATAAAATTTCACATAAAGGTTATAGTACCTATTCACATAAAGTTTACGTATTCACATAAACCTTACAGTACATATTCACATAAAGTTCACATGATTACATTGCTTCTTCAAATACATAAAGTGGCCTTCTTCTTTTTTTTTTCCCTATAAAAGGGGTAAGTTGTTGATCTACTTCACCAATTACTTACTAAGTGATAGGTCCAAAAATATCCACTCAAAGTTGAATTGCTACGTCAGCAGCAGAATGCCAAGTCATTTGGAACGGGAACATGTTACTCAACCATCCCGGACAGTCCAACCTGGAATCGCTCAGTCTGTTAAATACCACCCGGTGTTTGTAATGCTGACAGACTAAGATGGGCACAGCTCGGGCTTGACCCCGTGACTCGCGCTGAACAGTTTCAACAGTTTCCTAACTCAATCAGAAGACTAATGGAAAGTAGAATATGTTTCCTAAACCGCTTAGGAAACTTTCCATGATTTATGCTCATCAAATTGCTCATCAAATTGTAATTAGATTAGGCTTCCTAATCTGGTAGATACCTTGTATGGGTGTTCTCTTGCATCTATAAAAGAGGCCACCCACCCCCATAAGAGGGGATCGCATTCCTGACTTAAAAAAGAGCAGATCGCAACACTGTTATGTATATACCCAGATGGTTTCTGGTAGTACCGCCTTCCCTGTGGGTTCACCAGAGTCCGCCGGTGATCTGTTAGTGAAAGCTCACCGACGCACCCGTGGACGTAGGTCACCTCATTAAAGGGGCCGAACCACATACAAACTTCTACTGTCCTTCTCTTATTATCCTTCTACCAGTTTTTGGCATCATCAATTTGGCACCGTCTGTGGGAAACGGCAATGACTTTTCTAGAAAGCAAATCTTTGAGCCTAATTCGACTCCTATTTTTAGAAAATTTGAAAACTCCTCGAGTCTGATCCGGCCGACTCCCAAATTTGTGAAATGAAAATTCTTCGAATCTGATCCGATTATCAAATTTGTGAAATTAAAATTCTTCGAGTTCGGTGAACTCCAGATTTTGTAAGGTTTAAATTCTTGTTGAGTCGAATCGCCTCCCGATTTAGGAAAAAATTGAATGCTTTGAGTCTGATCGACTCACAACTTGAAAATAAAAATTTTTGTTTAGAGTCGAATGGACTCCAATTTTTGGAAATAGGATTTGTTTTGAGTTTGATCGACTCCCAAATTTTGGAAATAAGAAATTCTTCGAGTCTGTTTGACTTCGAATTGCTGAGAAGCATAAATACGTTTCAGTCAAATCGACTCTTGATTTTTTTGAAAGTTTTTGAGTCTGATCGAAATAGAAATTCGTTTGAGTCAAATTGACTCCCAATCTAGCGACTCTCCTTATTAGTACTTTGTGGCAATCTTTGTCAGGCCTCACTGGCAATCCTTGTTAGTCCTTCATAGCAATCTGTGTTAGTCTTTAATGGCAACCTCGCATTTACTTTAGTGCTCATTGATTCATTCAGTCTCATTAAAACACCATATTTTTTAAAATTAATATCCTTGAGTCTATTTGACTCCTAGTTTTAGAAATTTGAAATTAAGTGAGTCTGTTTAACTCCGAATTTTATTGGAATTGAATCCTTTGAGTCTAACCGACTCTGAATTTTTGAAAGTTTGGGTTAAATTGGATCTGACCATCCCCAGATTTTAATGTTGAATTAAGTCGAGTCTGATTGGCTCCGATTTCAGAAATTAAAAATCATTGAGCCCGTCTGACTCTCGAATCATGAAAGTAAATTCTTTTGAGCTTTGAAATTGAATTGATTTGAATATAATCGATTCCTGGTTTTGTGAAATAGGAATTGATTTGACTCTGAATTGATTGGAGTTTGACTGACTCCTGATTATAGAATATTTGAATAAGATTTGAGTCTGATAGACTCCGAAGTTTTGAAAATAAATTGAATGAAATTGGTTTGACTAGGAAGGGAATTTGATTAAGTCTAATGGAATCTCGGTTCTAGAAAGTTGAAATTAAGTCTGACGGTCTCCAAATTTTTGGAATTGAACTGATTCGAGTTTGACTGACTCCAGATTTTGAATTAAATTGAACCGAGTCTGAAATTAGAAATTCCTTTGAGTTTGGGTAACTTCGAATTTTGAAAATTAAAATAATTTGAGTCTGTCGGAGTTTTGAAAATAAATTGAGTCTATTTAACCCCTAGTTTTTGGAGACCCAAATTAATTTAAGTCTGACTGACTCTCGATTGCAATAAATTGAATTGAGTTTGATCAACTCCTAATTTTGGAATATGAATTGACTTGAGTCTGATTGACTCCTGATTTTGAAAAGTTGAATAGAGTTTGATTAACTCTTGATTTTGAAAATTTGAATTGACTTGAGTCTGATTAACTCCTGATTTTGAAAATTTGAATTGACTTGAGTCTGATTGACTCCTGATTTTGAAATTTTTAATCAAGTTGAATGGAGTCTGATTGATTTTTGAAAATTAATTTGAATTGAGTCAAATTGATTATGAATTTTGAGAATTAAAATTAAGAATTAAAAATTGAATCCTTGAGAAAAAAATACCCCTGGAGAAAGATCGCACATAGAGAGAGCAAACCCGCGTTTACACCGGAGCCTAAGTCGTGAAGCACCGCCCAGTCGATTGCGTTGAGAGAGCAAACCCACGTTGACACCGGGACCTAAGTCGCGAAGTACCGCCCAGTCGATTGCGTTGAGAGAGCGAACCCGCGTTTACACCAGGGCCTCAGTCACGAAATGCCGCCCAGTCGTTGTGTTGAGAGAGCAAACCCACATTGACACCGGGGTCTAAGTCGCGAAGCGCCGCCCAGTCGATTGCATTGAGAGAGCAGACCCGCATTAACACCGGGGCCTATGTCACGAAGCACCGCCCAGTTGATTATATTGAGAGAGCAAACCCGCGTTAACACCAGGGGACTAAGTTGTAAAGTGCCGCCCAGTCGATTACGTCGAGAGAGCAAACCCACGTTGACACCGAGGCCTCAATCACGAAGTACCGCCCAGTCGATTGCATTGAGAGAACAAACCTGCGTTGACACTGGAGCCTCAGTCACAAAGTGCCGCCCAGTCGATTGCGTCGAGAGAGCAAACCCGTGTTGACACTGGGGCCTAAGTCGCGAAATGCCGCCTAGTCAATTACGTTTATCCATTTAGAGGACCAACTCGTTAGTCAATGAGACTCCGAATTCTAAAGATATCTTGCCTGGATATCTTTAGAATGTCAAGTTGAGGCAACCGCGAGCATTAAGTAGCACAGAGCCTGGATTGCATCTAAAAATGTCAAGATTGCATGATTTAGGATCATATCATTTGTAGAGCATAAAGCTGCATTGACCGCCATCATTTGCATGAGCACGTGCATCACAATAGGATAGGTACATTCATCCGTATGACTACTTGTGTTTGTGTGTTTGACCCTCGCTTGAACTACGTTTCGGTCTGATTCCTGAGTAGATACGTAAGCAGCTCATCATTGAGCACGACCAGCATGAACCATTGTCGCACACCTATTTTCTTTTGCAACGCAATTTTTTTTACCTAAATTTGACAATTTGGTTAAAGGCTTGTCTTCATACAGGCTTCGACATTCACATGTGAAACGCATTACTCCACGAGCTCTGTCAAAGAGGGGCAAACTGTAGATACCTCGATTTTAACCAAACAACCAAATTAAGGGGAGTATTACCTCCAAGTCCGATGATGACAAAGTTCGGTAAATTTGAAGTGTTTCAGGCTCTTTAGAAGGTTCTCCGATCGTGATAAAATTTTCACATAAAAAAGAAAAAGATCTGGTGATTAGGAAAATTCGGGTGTAAACTACCAGTTTTGGAAAATTCTTCAAAGAAAACCTTTCGAAAAGAAAAAAGAGAGAAAAAGAGAAAATAGAAGACAACGACAAATGACACAATTTATGGCATTCAGGGGTTGCCGGTGCGGCACTCTCTGATTTTCGTACGGCAGTCAGTATGTACCGCAACGACACTCAGTGATCGCCGCAAAAATACACCAAATGCCGCGAAAATCAGAATTCAAAAAAGACGGCAGTTCGCGGAGAATGCCGTTGTGACATTAACTAAATACCACACCGGCAATCAGTGAATGCCAGTCCGGCATTTATTGAGTGCCACTTCCATCTCCGTTGAGTGCTGCATTTTTATGGCTGCTAGCTTTGATATAGTATGTTTTGTACCTTCAAAAGGACATCCAAAATTAGGGTTTTACCACTGAAATTACTGAAATAACCCCTATAATTTGCCTATATAAAGAGGAGTATCTTCATGAAAAGGAGGGACATTTTTTTGAGAGGGGGGAATTTAAGAGAAGAAGAAAACAAAAAAGAATTTTGAGAAAAGAGAGTTTTTGAGAGCTTAGAAGATCTTAAAACTATAGAAGTTTGAGGATAGTTGGAGGTGATACTCTAATCTTGTTAGTTTTCTTTTATTTCTTCGTAGTTTGAATCAAAAGCATCTATGAATTTGAAGTAAACAAGTTTTCTTCCAATAGGTTCTTTGATGGATTTAGAGCACTTGCTCTCTTAGTTTTCTTTACTTCATTTCTTCTTGTTGTTTGTACTTTTCTCTTGAGATTCTTGGAAATCTTCAATATCTCTCTTAGAAACTCTTGAGTTTTTTTATCTTTTGATCCCATGTAAGCTTATGATTCACATGAGGGCCAAAGATTGATCATCATTTGTAAACAAGTAGATGGATCCAAGTCTATATTCCATGACTTGGATTCTCTAACTTGGGATTTCATGGGATCTTCTTTATATCCTTTTGGAATCCATAAAGTATAAGATATTCTTATATCTCCAATGACCATCAACTGGAAGGAGAAGTAGTTTGGGTTAAGCCAATCTCCATGGCTTGAGAGATAGACTTCACATAAGTAAAATTTGACAAAGGTGCAGTGAGCTCACAAACCACCTTTGATCAAAGATTTTCAGTTAAATATTGGACTGTTGGAATTGAATGAAACCAACTGGAGAGTGTCAATAACACAAAGTTTTACCACTATGATGTTTGTTTTGGCAAGATTTCATGTTTAAAGTGGTTTGGTCATAGGTTTTGTGAGGCAACCATAATCTGTCAAGAATTTCATAACAGGAACACCTTTTTGAAATGAGTAAATCAGAACTTTAATCAAGTATTCTTGGCCTCAAATAATTTTTTACATGAAGTTTAATGTGTTACCTAAAAAGATCAAAGTGATTCTGATTCGTTTACTATTTTTAAAAAATGGTACAAAATCTCTGGACACAGATTTGTAAAGCTCTTAGTGATGTCTGGTTTTTGTCCGTTTCCCAGAGATTGAGCCATTGATCTTTGATTTTTCTTTTTGGGTTGGAAGCTAGACTCATAGAAGCATCTTGTATCTAAAATTCACCGACATCAAACCATGGGAGGCATGCTTTTTCATTTTTTGAAGTTCTGGTCTGCTCTCTGTATTTTTCATAATTTTATGACAGATTTGACCAACTTTGTAAATAATAGTCCAAATGACTTTTCTATGACCTAGGGCTTAAATCATGTTTTAATAATGATCAATTAAACTTAAATACAGAGGTTAAGTGATCCAAATTAATGAATAATTGATAGCTCATTCTTGTTCATGTTAATATATATGTATATGCATTCATCCATGTGGTTTGATACATGTAATTAGGATTCATTTTTATATTAAATTGCACTTGATTGAACCTAGTTATGAGTTCCTTGTGATCATGTTGGGACTATGCCACCTCTATATGGATATTACATTGGCTCTTAGTTGAGACTTGTATATCTATAGAGATGTTGTGGTTCCATCTAATTGGAAGGAATCCATGATTATGTCAATTATTTCATACTTGATAGATTTAAGTTAGAAGTTTAGGAATGTTATTTAAGATTATATCTTATCTAAAGCATATAGGCTAACCCTTTGTTTTGTAGCGTTATTAAGGCATGGTTTCTCAAAACCATCTTTAGCTTATTTAATTTCTTAATTTTATTGATTTTTCGACATCATGCGTGGCACCTTAGAATTAAGATTTACCTTATGTGTATATATGTGATTAGAGATCTTTTATTAGGGTTTCTACTTTTTGTATGCATTGTACGTTTCAAAATTGCAACTGGATCCCGGGTAAGTTTCCTAGTTCTCTATTTGCACATCATCCTGTTTGCTACTTGAATTATGTGGTTTATGAATGATATTTTGTTATTAGCAATCTTACACCCTTTTAGACATGCTTTTGTAATGCGTATATATATATGTATTAATTGAGGGCTTGCTTAGATCAATAATTCAATTAAAAGGATGTTGAATAGAGGCCTATCGCGAGATATGATGAGATGGGGTGTTTTAGTCTGCCAGGCTCCTTTCCCTTTCATTCCATAATTCTCGGACATAGAAATCTCTAGTTTCTTAAAAAGATCAGTTTGCTTTAAAATGGTTTCTTAATTTTCCTTTTAAAAATGAAGTGGCGACTTGTGTTTTTGGTGTTTTGAATTTAGAAAGAAAAAATGTTGTGGGTAGGAAAAATGCGGTATCCACAATCTGGCAAATCTACTGGGGATTGAACCCAGAATCTCTGGTTTCGCAGACCAGAATTTTTGATTTTGGATTCACTCGAGGATTAGACTTGAAAGCAGCCTTTTTTAATCGACTTAATTAATTTTTGTGTGTCTGTTGCATTGCACTTTCATGTCTCGCCAGTCGCTTGCACGGAACTATGACCTTTGAGGCTCGGGGTAACCCGGTCGGTCAAGCCAACATGGGACTGTGTGATCACCATTGATCTCGTACCATATGTTGGTATATAAAGCATCCTATCGGATGTGTGTCAAGGGTCCCTTATTTGACCAAAACTTAACCTTTGCATGATAGCTTGTATAGAACCTTTCAATCTTAGGAAATTAATTCTCGATTAGGATTATGTGCTAGGGAGTTTTGTATGCCCGGAAGGATTACTTGAGATGATGACGATACTTGCTTGATGAAAAATGTATAACCTCTTAATCACTTTTGAGCAATTCCTCTTCATGTCCTATGACATTTGAGAACATGCCGAATCTTGATTATAAGATTACATCTCTTACATCATGTTTAGCTAAGCATCATTGACCTTGTATGTATCTGAATTCATGAAAAGTACGGTGATAATCCGATCATGTGATCCTTCTACCCAAAGAATTTTAAATTCGTCTTTGAAAGCAAACAGATTTTTGCGATCTTTATTCCAAAGCATTTAGCCGCTCTTTCAAAAATCTTTGAAGTTCACTTTTGACTAAAATTTCAAATCAACCCTTGTTGAGGTATATTTGCACATCCTCATCTTTGAAGGAAGGACCCAAAAATCTGGGAAATTGTTTTTAGAAGAAATGCTTTTCAAATGAATTTCAAAGCAAAATTTCACCCCGATCATCTTTGTTAAGAAATGTTTTCATTCCCAAAAGGAGTCTCAGGAATTATTTTTTGAAAGATTTTATCATCCAAGAAATACTTCTTGAATAAAATTCAGAATTTTCCAAAATACCCGACCTTCGAAAAGGTAATGAGGATCACAATGAAAAGAGAAATTGGCGCACTTGACATGGGTGAGGATTTTATGTGCTTATGTGTTTACGTGTTAGGATTAGAATTTTTCCTTTTCTTGGGCATACACACACACACACACACACACACACACACACACACACACACACACACACTTTCATTTCATCCGTGTACCATGTGTGTGGTGCATGCATCAAATCATTAGAGCATGTACATTTTTTACTCTCTCCAATCGATATCATTACATAGCCATAGCATACAAACTCACAACATCTTCTTCCCAATCAAGATCAAAATCCCTCAAAAATCCCTTACTGTTCAATTCTGCATACGAACCTTTTTCCCATCTATGTTGTAGATTTATAGAAAGAGTGGAACAACCAGATCCCCTAGTAAGGATGCTTCTAATCTTCTTGGGTTCGTCTTTCGGAGAACATGGACCATCATGTTGAGATTGATCCACCAATGGCCTTGAAGCTTTGGAGGGAAAAGTGAGCAAAGTGCAAGCCGCTGTTGAGAAACAAGATTCTAGGGTGAAGCAATTGGAGAAGGTCATGCTTGAGTTTATTCAATTATTGAAAGATTAAATGGGCCATGATGAGAAAAAGATGGATCATCTGGAGAAAAGAATAATGGATTGCTTAAAGAAGCACCGACAGCCATGTCCAAACCCACCCATGCACCAAGGCCCATGTCCAAATCCAGCTATGTACCCAAGCCCGATCAATCACCAGAACTCATATCTAGTCAATCACCAAATCCAGCAGTCGTACCTGGCTAATCTGCAAAGCTCATATCCAATCTCAAGCCCATATCTAAGCAATCCAAACTCACTTCTCAACTTAAGTAATTTTGGCCCTACCATATGTCCAAACCTCAAAGCTGGCTCAAGCTCCAAGTCGAATTCAAATCAAGCCAAACTCGCAAGCCGAGAATCTTCACCAACCTTGGTTTGCCATTATCCATAGCCTTCAATCACCTCTTCACCGAGGGCCACCTCAAACCCTTGGACCCAAGGTCACCACCAAATCCTTTACCCTGCAAGTTTAATCCTTCCATATACTACACCTATCACAAGACTCAAGGCCACAAGACCGATTCTTGCTCTAGACTCCGCCATGAGGTCCAGGATCTAATTGATCAGAAAATCATCACTCCTTCGCCAAATCCACCAAGTGACCTTTGGCATAATGATCATGACTTGCAAGCTTTTCACTCTCTGACCTCTCAATCCCGGTCATCATTGAGCACCTGGAAGGGATTTGCTACTTCCTTGAGTGTACAACAACCAACTGGCCCTGGCCCAATCAACAAATTTGAAATAGGCATTGATAACGCTTGGTATGACTTAGATGAATATTGTCCTACTAAAAATTGGGCCATGGACGGGGATGACATTTTTGCACACATGCTGGTAGGGAAAGGCGAACCCGAAGGTTCAAACGATGATAGTGAAGTGATAGTGTTTGGAAATATTGCTGCTGATCAAATGTGGATGCTCTTGGAAATTTAATAAATTGAAAATGATCTGTGACACTCTAGTTAAGACCATGTCAAGTCTAGTCTGGTAATCGAGTCATGTCAAGTAGGAGTCAAGTGTCAAGTCCAGTCGTGTCTTTGAGTTAGTCGGTTATCAAGGTTTTTTTTAATTGAGTCGAGCGATGTAATCCTCTTTTTCTAGTAGTTGAATAAAATCTCATTCTGCTTGATTTAGTGTGCCAAGTCGTGAATATACAGATCATTAAACTAAGAAAAAAAAAGAAGAAGAAAAAAAAAGAAAGAAATAAATATTCACCTTTTCAAACGATCACGGAAAACACTCTATTAATAAATCTTTGCATTGAAAAGGATTTCCAAGTGATCAAAGCAAATTTTGTGCCAAAACCAAGAAGGAGTAGAGAATTGATTAGCCTTACTTTAAGAATTTAAAGATGCTCTTGCTCAATCTTGAAAAGATGAACTTGGAACTTGAAGCTTGCTCGCCACCCCCTTTTTCTCAAATACCAAGCCTAAAAGATGAGTCCAACCAGTCTAAAGCCATAACTTGATCCTTGATGGTAGCCAAATATTTTAAATTAACTTCTTCTCCCAAAAAAAAAAGAGAGAAAAGAAAGAGCTCGCTAGGACAAAAACCCGAAAGGGCACCTAGACAAAAGTGAGAGCACAAAAAGGAGAAAACAAAAAGAAAAGAAAAATAAAAGAAAAAAAAGGAGCTCGCTAGGATGAAAATCCGAAAGGGCGCCTAGGCAAAAGTTAGAGCAAAAATAAGATGCGTGTTGATTTCAAAATCCGAATCCTAGCCAGTCGAAATCATAAGAGATAGTGGGGTAGAGAAAAGAAAGAAAAGAGAAAAAAAAAGGAAAAGTAGAGAATAAATAAGATTGAGAACTCTTGAGTACTTCAGAGTACATCATTGGTACATGAATTATCTCAAGGCTTTGTGTTGTTCTAAACAAAGAGAAGAAATTAGAGAGAAAAAGAGGGATTTGAATGTATCAATTAGTGTCAAAATTTTGTGAGAGGCTCAATGGCTAAGCGAGTCTAAAACAATGCAAAGATATCTTTGAAGAAGGATTGGAAGGCTGAAATTGCTTTGTGAGTATAATAGAGTATGATTAAAACACGATGTATTATGAGAATTGTAAAGATTGACTGGCTAGTGAAAAGGTGAAAAGATTCAACCACCAAAAAACAAAAAAAGAGGAAAAAAGTAAAAAGGAGAAGTAGTTCATATTCTCATCATTCTGTTCAAAAGCTACCACAAGGGGTCCATTTTAGAAATTTTCCTAAGAAAGAGCACTCATTGGACCCATATAGAAACATGGATCGAAACAACCCACAAATTCTTGAAGACTTATTCTTTCAAGACCTCCAGAGTTGATGAACTACGCTCGACCTGATTCCCACTCGGGGATAAGTAGGCAACCTGTTTGGTTCGGTCGACACCCTTGCTATGATCAGGCACTTTTTTTCAAACTTTAGCCGAACTACTTTGGACCTGATTCCCATTCAGGAATAAGTAGGCGAGCCTTACTTGGTTCTCGGTTTGCAAAACACCAACAATCTCGTTTGCACCTGTAGATCCCTCATTCCAGACTAGGGGAAAACTTCATTTGCTAAAAAACCCTTGTGTTGTAGAAGTAAGCCCCTGAGTCTTATTTAAACTAGGGGCAAACTTTGTTTGCCAAAAACTCTATGCATGAGGCAAGCCCTCAAGTAATTGAGTTTGTTTTTGAAAGAATTGAAATAGATTGCCTGCTAAAGCACTAATTTGAAGCACATCCTAGATGGGCAAAGAATTCGCTAAATCAAAAGGGAAAATTTAGATTTATCAGCAAAGCACTATCATTTGTAACTTGATGAATAAAAAGTGAGATGATACATTATTCACAATTAAAGCACATTGATTCATGATAATACAGAATTTGAGTCAGCCATCTTATGCAATTGACTTTGTCAAGTCTGTCCCCCTTTGATGAGTCAATAAATGGTCTCAATTGTGTGGGTTTAAGACGATGAATAAAGATTTAACAAGTCTCCATGAGCATCCCAAGAGCAATACGAGCAGAGATTTTGAACGCTATCACAACATAATGTTAAGTGACAATATAAGAAGAGTCCAAGACTAGGGGCAAATGTGACTTCCCTCTTTTGACAAGATCGATGTGCATGTTTCTTCCGAAGGTCCACAAATGCAGAAAATCATTCTTTCTACCAGCTCCGTTTAAATTCTATGAGTCTCAAGACTCCCAAAAAATCAACTCATTGAGTCCGCAGACTCTTGAACTTTTAAGTCCTAAGTAAGCACGAGGAGACTTCTGAACAAGCGTTAGTCCTCAATAGCAGCTTCTCTTCATAAGCGTTAGTCCAAACTTTGGAAATAGAAATTCTTTGAGTCTGATGAACTCTAGATTTTGTAAATTTAAAATTCTAGTTGAGTCGAATTGCCTCCCGATTCTTGAAAATTTTGAATGCTTTGAGTCTGATCGACTCACAACTTGAAAATAAAATTTTTGTTTTGAGTAGGATGGACTCCAAGTTTTGGAAATAGGATTTGTTTTGAGTCTGATCGACTCCCAAATTTTGAAAATAAGAAAATTCTTTGAGCCTAATTCGACTCATGTTTTTAGAAAATTTGAAAATTCCTCGAGTCTGAGCCGACTCCCAAATTTGTGAAATGAAAATTCTTCGAGTATGATCCGACTCCCAAATTTGTGAAATAAAAATTCTTCGAGTCCGGTGAACTCCAGATTTTGTAAAGTTTAAATTCTTTTTGAGTCGAATTGCCTCCCGATTCAGGAAAAATTTGAATGCTTTGAGTCTGATCGACTCACAACTTGAAAATAAAATTTTTTGTTTTGAGTCGGATGGACTCCAAGTTTTGGAAATAGGATTTGTTTTGAGTCTGATCGACTCCCAAATTTTGGAAACAAGAAATTCTTTGAGTTTGTTTGACTTCGAATTGCTGAGAAGTATAAATACGTTTCAGTCAAATCGACTCCTGATTTTTTTTGAAAGTTTTTGAGTCTGATCGAAATAGAAATTCGTTTGAGTCAAATTGACTCCCAATCTAGCGACTCTCCTCATTAGTACATTGTGGCAATCTCTATCAGGCCTCAGTGGCAATCCTCGTTAGTCCTTCATGGCAATCTGTGTTAGTCCTTAATGGCAACCTCGCATTTACTTTAGTGCTCATTGATTCATTCAGTCTCATTAAAACACCCTATTTTTGAAAATAAAAGTCCTTAAGTCTATTTGACTCCTAGTTTTAGAAATTTGAAATTATGTAAGTCTGTTTAACTCTGAATTTGATTGGAATTGAATCCTTTGAGTCTAACCGACTTTGAATTTTTGAAAGTTTGGGCTAAATTGAATCTGACCATCCCCAGATTTTAATGTTGAATTAAGTCGAGTCTGATTGGCTCCCGATTTCGAAAATTAAAAATCATTGAGTCCGTCTAACTCTCGAATCATGAAATTAAATTCTTTTGATCTTGGAAATTGAATTGATTTGAATCTAATCGATCCCTGGTTTTGTGAAATAGGAATTGATTTGACTCTGAATTGATTGGAGTTTGACTGACTTCTGATTATAGAAAATTTGAATAAGATTTGAGTCTGATAGACTCCGAAGTTTTGAAAACAAATTGAATGAAATTGGATTGACTAAGAAGGGAATTTGATTGAGTTTAATGGAATCTCGATTCTAGAAAGTTAAAATTAAATCTGACGGACTATGGATTTTTGGAATTGAACTGATTCAAGTCTGACTGACTCCAGATTTTGAATTAAAATGAACCAAGTCTGAAATTAGAAATTCTTTTGAGTTCAGCTAACTCCGAATTTTGAAAATTGAAATAATTTGAGTCTATTGGAGTTTTGAAACTAAATTGAGTCGGTTTAACCCCTAATTTTTGGAAACCCAAATTAATTTGAGTCTGATTGACTCTCGACTGCAAAAAATTGAATTGAGTTTGATCGACTCCTAATTTTGGAATATGAATTGACTTGAATCTTATTGACTCCTGATTTTAAAAAGTTGAATAGAGTTTGATTGACTCTTGATTTTGAAAATTTGAATTGGCTTGAGTCTGATTGACTCTTGATTTTCAAATGTTGAATCAAGTTGAATGGAGTCTAATTGATTTTTGATTTTTGAAAATAAATTTGAATTGAGTCAAATTGACTATGAATTTTGAGAATTAAAATTGAGAATTAAAAATTGAATCCTTGAATACAAATACCCCTGGCGAAAGATCGCACATCGAGAGAGCAAACCCGCGTTGACACCAGAGCCTAAGTCGCGAAGCACCGCTCAGTCGATTGCGTTGAGAGAGCAAACTCGAGTCAACACTAGCGCCTAAGTCGCGAAGTGCCGCCCAGTCGATTGCATTGAGAGAGCAAACCCGCGTTGACACCGGGGCCTCAGTCACGAAGTGCCGCCCAATCGATTGTGTTGGGAGAGCAAACCCGCGTTGACATCGGGGCCTATGTCGTGAAGCGCCGCCCAGTCAATTGCGTTGAGAGAGCAAACCCGCATTGACACCAGGGCCTAAGTCATGAAGCGCCGCACAGTCAATTGTGTTGAGAGAGTAAACCCATGTTAACACCAGGGGCCTAAGTTGCGACGCGCCGCCCACTAGATTGTGTCGAGAGAGCAAACCCGCATTGACACCGAGGCTTCAATCACAAAGTGTCGCCCAGTCGATTGCGTTGAGAGAGCAAACCCGCGTTGACACCGGGGCCTCAGTCATGAAGAAACGCCCAGTCGATTACACCGAGAGAGCAAACCCGTTTTTATGGCTGCCAGCTTTGATATAGTACGTTTTGTACCTTCAAAATGACATTCAAAATTAGGGTTTTCCCCCTGAAATTACTGAAATAACCCCTACAATTTGCCTATATAAGGAGGAGTATCTTCATGAAAAGGAGGGACATTTTTTTGAGAGGGGGGAATTTAAGAGAAGAAGAAAACAAAAAAGAATTTTGAGAAAAGAGAGTTTTTGAGAGCTTAGAAGATCTTAAAACTATAGAAGTTTGAGGATAGTTGGAGGTGATACTCTAATCTTGTTAGTTTTCTTTTATTTCTTCGTAGTTTGAATCAAAAGCATCTATGAATTTGAAGTAAACAAGTTTTCTTCCAATAGGTATTTTGATGGATTTAGAGCACTTGCTCTCTTAGTTTTCTTTATTTCATTTCTTCTTGTTGTTTGTACTTTTCTCTTGAGATTCTTGAAAATCTTCAATTTCTCTCTTGGAAACTCTTGAGTTTTTTTATCTTTTGATCCCATGTAAGCCTATGCTTCACATGAGGGCCAAAGATTGATCATCATTTGTAAACAAGTAGATGGACCTAAGTCAATATTCCATGACTTGGATTCTCTAACTTGGGATTTCATGGGATCTTCTTTATATCCTTTTGAAATCCATAAAGTATAAGATATTCTTATATCTCCAATGACCATCAACTGGAAGGAGAAGTAGTTTGGGTTAAGCCAATCTCCATGGCTTGAGAGATAGACTTCACATAAGTAAAATTTGACAAAGGTGCAGTGAGCTCACAAACCACCTTTGATCAAAGATTTTTAGTTAAATATTGGACCATTGGAATTGAATGAAACCAACTGGAGAGTGTCAGTAACACAACGTTTTACCACTGTGAGTTTTGTTTTGGCAAGATTTCATGTTTAAAGTGGTTTGGTCATGGGTTTTGTGAGGCAACCATAATCTGTCCAGAATTTCAGAACAGGAACACCTTTTTGAAATGAGTAAATCAAAACTTTAATCAAGTATTCTTGGCCTCAAATAATTTTTTATATGAAGTTTAATGTGTTAATAAGATCCCCTAAAAAGATCAAAGTGATTCTGATTCGTTTACTATTTTTGAAAAATCGTACAAAATCTTTGGACAGAGATTTGTAAATCTCTGAGTGATGTCTGGTTTTTGTCCATTTCCCAGAGATTGAGCCATTGATCTTTGATTTTTCTTTTTGGGTTGGAAGCTAGACTCACAAAAGCATCTTGTGTCCAAAATTCACCGACATCAAAACATGGGAAGCATGCCTTTTCATTTTTTGAAGTTCTGGTCTGCTCTCTGTATTTTTCAAAATTTTATGATAGATTTGACCAACTTTGTAAATAATGGTCCAAATGACTTTTCTATGACCTATGGCTTAAATCATGTTTTAATAATGATCAATTAAACTTAAATATTGAGGCTAAGTGATCCAAATCAATGAATAATTCATAGCTCATTCTTGTTCATGTTTATATATATGTATATGCATTCATCCATGTGGTTTGATACTTGTATTTAGGATTCATTTTTAGATTAAATTGCACTTGATTGAACCTTGTTATGAGTTCCTTGTGATCATGTTGGGACTATGCCACCTCTATATGGACATTACATTGGCTCATAGTTGAGACTTGTATATCTATTGAGATGTTGTGTTTCCAACTAATTGGAAGGAATCCATGTTTGTGTCAATTATTTCATACTTGATAGATTTAAGTTAGAAGTTTAGGAATATTATTTAAGATTATATCTTATCTAAAGCATGTGTACTAACCCTTGTTTTGTAGCGCTATTAAGGTATGATTTCTCAAAACCATCTTTAGCTTATTTAATTTCTTAATTTTATTGATTTTTTGACCTCATGCGTGACACCTTAGAATAAAGATTTACCTTATGTGTATATATGTGATTAGAGATCTTTTATTAGGATTTCTACTTTTTGCATGCATTGCACGTTTCAAAATCGCAGTTGGATCCCGGGTAAGTTTCCTAGTTCTCTATTTGCACATCATCTTGTTTGCTACTTGAATTATGTGGTTTATGAATGATATTTTGTTATTAGCAATCTTACACCCTTTTAGACATGCTTTTGTAATGTGTATATATATGTGTGTATTAATTGAGGGCATACTTAGATTAATAATTCGATTAAAAGGATGTTGAGTAGAGTCTATTGCGAGATATGATGAGAAGGGGTGTTTTAGTCCACCAGGCTCTTTCCCTTCTCATTCCATAATCTCGGACCTAGAAATCTCTGGTTTCTTAAAAAGATCAATTGTTTTAAAATGGTTTCTTAATTTTCCTTTTAAAAATTAAGTGGCGACTCGTGTTTTTTATGTTTTGAATTTAGAAAGAAATATAAATGATGTGGGTAGGAAAAATGCGATATCCACATGTCCCTTTTCATATGAGTTTGTGTTGGAATTGAAGAAGCGAATTGTGACTAGACTTAAGCGGTATAGTCGGCTATTAAGACATGATACTATCTTGATGCGCCGAGGGCGATCAAGCGACTATTGAGGCATGCATAATATACTTATCACTCGCCTATTAAGGCATGTTAGGACAGGTCTTTGGCTTTGAACATCTTGGTCGAGTCGGCTATTAAGGCATGATACTATCTTGATGAGCCGAGGGCGATCAAGCGGCTATTGGGCATGTATAGTATACTATACTCATCAAGCGGCTATTGAGGCATGTATATTCTACCAATGGTCTATGCCAGAAATGCGAGAAAAGTAGATGGAGAGTTTGAGAACGTGAAACTAAGTTTCTGGTCGTATGGTTCTTTTATCTAAAGTTTGTGGTAAGAGTGTTGAGTCTGTTTTCTTATCATACTTCAATCAGTCTGAATCCTTTGATACCTAGTAATGACGTAAATAAGCCGACTAACGAATAAGGAACCTATTTGTCTATTTAACTCATTTGAACGGAGCTTTGTGAGACTTTTTACTCACTCAGTTTGTATTCAAGCTGGCGGTGTTTATACCGCTGGACCTTCCACGTCCAGCTATGCCAGACTTAGTAGGTGGTGCACAGCTTGAGGTCAACTATGGTGATGAGGAATATGCCATTGAAGGTTACCATGAGGAAGGCTGTCCTGGAGAAGACTTCTATAGGGACCACTACGACTTCGCTAGTTGAAGATTGGCCTACCTGAACTTTCTATTATCTTTTATCTTATGTTATATTAAATCAGTTGCTTTGGATATTTGTGACAAGTGTTGTCACCAGACTTATGATGTTTAATTATGTTTTCTTTTGAGTATTGCGTCTATAATATAACTGCTATCTTATGATTGTTTAATGTTTTTATAGTACCGTTGCGCTGAACTAGTTACATACCATTATCATTGCATTTCTTGTTATCATTTCTGTTAAGGACAGTCGAGCAACATCCAAACAGTCATGTGTCTATGGACCTATAAAGAAAAAAAATTATTTTTCCTATTTTTTGCTTACTCCGAGGCGTGACAGCAAGGGACAAAGGGGCGCTCAAGCCACCACCCCCCCCCCCCCCCCCCCCCCCCCCCCCCCCACACACACACACAAAACGAAACAATTGGGATTTTTTTGGAAATTGGATAACTTCCTATTTTATTAGTATTTGAGTTTTGAAAAATTCTACAACTAAATCAAGTATGACCCATTCAATTTTTTGGTCTCAATTTGTAGTAATAATGTGTCACTTTATTCTACTTTTGGTGTCAATCAATATTAATTTTTCTAAAGTGCAATATAAAATTAACGTTTAGACGTCATTTGTTAGTTACTGCCTCTGTTCCAAACTAAGTGTCCACATTTCCTTTTTTGGATGTTCCAAAATAAGTATCTACTTTTGAAAGTCAACTACAAAATTTAATAAACTTTCTAAAATAACCTTAAAAAAAGACAAAGTAACATCTATGTGTGGTACACAAACAAGTAAGAAAGTCAAGTAAAAGAGGAAAGTGACTATGTAGTGGGAAAAAATATTCAGATAATACATCTTTCTTAAAGAATGTGCAAATTTGAAGTGGACACTTATTTTGGAATAGAGGGAGAGATATAGACACACAGGAGAGATATAGACACATCTTTTGGGTTGTGTCCCAAAAGTTATGTCTTTGGGTGTGTCCCAATCTTTACTCATAATTTTAAGTGTTGTAACTTTGGTGTATGGTTCATATAATGGAGATGATTTCTTGAGGTTTATTAATTAATTAATTAATTTAATTTTTATTATATAAACAAAAAATATGTATACATAGACCTCAAAAAAATCGCCTCGAGAGTGCTGCCCAGAACCCCCGTAAACCTTGAAAACCTTCAGGTTCAATTTCTTGTTTCACTTCTACCAAGCCCCTCCTAATTCAAATTTCTACATCCGCCCCCTGCTTCACACGCATTAGTGGAAGTGGTCTTTTTATTAATGGGGTGGAGTTGAATTGGGTTGGGTTCTATTGAGTACAACCCAAACCCAGTGAAAGAGTTGACTAGTTTCGCAAGTGTAACCCAAAAAGATCATTTCCTGATCCATACAAAAAATCATTTTTGATGTACCTTGCTGGTAATCCTCGGCCGTAAGGTTTGGGGCAACACCTTGGCAGTGCCTGTGTAGCGTTGGAATGATCAAACGAAAAAAAAAATCATCGTGTGGTCCTGTTAGCACCACGTAAGCGCTGCCCACTAACCCTGCGACCGAGGATCCATACAGTACAACCTTGCTTATATTGAGTTTGACTATTTGTGCAGTGACAATTATCATCCAATGATTTTCTCATCCTCACCGATAGCACAGAACAAAAGGACCAAAACACTTCTTTTTAATTTTTGGGTTTTTTTTTTGTATTTTATCCATGTGATTAGGCTCACTTTCACTTTACTCTCCTGTGCTCCAAAAGTGGACACTTAAATCCCCTGAAACTGCTATGATTTCCCTCATAAAAATTCTAGAACTGGCTATAATAGTAACATTTAACCCTTTTGTGAGGTTAATTTTGGGGTTAACCCACCTATGTGGGGCTAATTTTTAAACTTAATCCCTTTGTGGGGCTAATTTTGGAGTTAATTACCTATGTGTGGTTAATTTTGATACTTAAACTGTAACACCGGTACCCGGGAAAAATGTTTAACTATCTTGTAATATGCATTAATTAATATTAATTAGTGTATAAGAATAGATTAAGGGGGGCTTGGACTCGCCCATGGAAAAGTCCCAATGAGGAGGGACATGTGTGAAGTGGGACCCAGTGAAGGGCCCGGGTTATGAAATTTGCATTTAAATTATTTTATGCATTTTATATGACTAATTGAAATATGTTTAGTTGCTTTCATATCAAATGGTTAATATGTTTGATATATACTAATTAACCCAATATGGATATTTTTGCAAAAGTGTGCATAATTAGTAGGTACTTTAGCAATTTTACAAATATTTGGGACCATGTGTGGGACCCATACGAGACTTAGACAAACACTCATTTGAATAATTAGGTAGTTAATGGAATATTTGGGGGATTTCATAATAAGGAAGTAGAACTAGTGGGGGTGCAAATGATAGAAAACCAAAACTTGTTGACAACTCAATGCATGAGTTGCTAGGTGTCATAGGGAAGAGCTTTGTTATCAAAATATACAGAAATTAAAGAAGAAAGAGAGAGACACCGAGAGAGTGAGTGAGAGAGAGAGAGAGAGAGAGAGAGAGAGAGAGAGAGAGAGAGAGAGAAAGATAGAGAGAGAGAGAGAAATACGTCTCTGACGCCGTTAATTCGTAGTTCCGTCACCGCTCGTCATCCAATTCACGAATCGAAGTCATATTCGGACTCGTGGAGGTGAGACGATTGTTTCTATACCTTTTATTTACATTTTAATTGTCGAATTTTGGTAGCTCACTCTAAACGGTGACAAGCGATTGCTGAAAACTTGTAGGAACCACTCCGGAGTAGGATTTAGGCAAGAATCATTAAGCAATTTGCTTCTTGGGGTAAAATCTATAAGATGTGAGTGACTCTAATCCATGAGCTGAATGTAAATCATATTTATTGTGTTAATATTTATGATAGTATGTTGAACTCTTGTTGATTAATGCATGGATATGAAATTGTGAATATTAGCATGTGAATCTATGTGGGTTTTGATTACTTTACTCAAAATTGGAAGTTATCATGCCTAATTTTGCAAAGATTTCCGTGTTAAGATGATTATGTGATTACGTGTTATGTGGGTTGAAGAAAACCTTATGTTGATTCACCGTGGATTTACTCCATAATAAGGAGACGTGGAAAAATCCAATGGTGTAAGGGTACTCACCACTGAACTGTGTAAAGGTATATGGGTGACGACCCAACTGTAGAAGGGTATGTGAGATGGTGTGATTTAGAGGTGCTATATGCACATAAGGGCAAAAGGCAAGAGCTACGTCACGGTGAATTGATATTTAGTCTTTTGGAGACCAAATGATATGTTGATTGTTGATTTGTGCATTGTATATTACATATACTCATACATGTGATTAACTTTACTCACTAAGCAAAAGCTTAAACGAATATATACTTTCTGTTGTGGTTATTAAATAACCACCGCAGGTACGGCACGGGAGGAGGAAAACAATGACTGGCACGTCGGGTTTGGGCTTGGGAGTTGTAAATATGTGTGGTTATGTATATATGCTTAGATGGTTTTAGTTTCAAAATGTAAACTTAATGTTTAAACAACTTGAGTTTTGGGAGAGTGTAATATGTCATGTCCAATTTAATGTGACTTATGACTTTTGTTATGTGGGATGCACTTGCAAACCACAAGTTGTGTATACTGGGAGAGTACTTGGGATTTAGGTAACTATGGATGTTAAGTAGCTTGTTCTTCCTTATGCTTGTATGTTTATGTAAATTGATTGGGAAAAATGAGGAGTTTAATGCAAGTTTATGCTGCTAGTGAGGATTGATGTGAATTGAGTGTTAAACCAACTTCTCAACTAATTTGAAATGCTTTTGAAGTCTCTCATGGTGTTTGGCTAATGTTTGGAGACATTTGGGAATACTTTTGAAATAATTTGGGGGTTTTCATATGGGTTGTTTGACTCAAAAGAAGTTGTGTGCATGTTTTTAACGAGTTTTGGTTGTAATCAGGTTGTTTGCAAGGTTTATGAGTTCCTTTCCAACAAGTTTTCTATGTTGAGCAAGCTTGACAATGTTTGAGGTTTAATGTTTTGCCAAGGAATAATTGTTGTTATAACAAGGTTTTGTTCATGTTTTGAATGTTTGGGAAACTTGAATTTGTGTTTAGAAATGTTTAAAGTGTGATTGGAAATGAGTTTGAAATGTTTCTTGAAGTTTGATTTGAGTTTGGGGTGTTTTGGTTTGAAAAACAAGGATTTTTAGCAGTAAAAATCAAGTTCTGCAGACCCGGATCGATCCAGGCTAAAGGGTGGATCGATTCGGCCCTTTTCGGGAATATTCTGCTACAAATATTGAAGTCGGGTCGATCCGGCTTTAAAGGGCAATCGATCCACATACAAATCTACTGCACCGCGCCTTTTACGAAAATGTGCATAACTCTTTCTAGAAAACTCAGACTTGAGCGCCGTTTTGGCGTTGAAACCGGGACTCAAAAAGCTATCTTTTGATGTTAAATTTGACCATACTTTATTTATGACCATCTTGCCCTTGGGGCTGTTTTATCAAAATAATATCATTTTATGTTATTGAATTCATGTTTTTCTTAAGGATTTACATGTTTTCTCTGCTAATTAGAGTACTGGGGTGCTTATTGCATTGTTACACGTGTCCTCATCCGCCCGGGACGGGTTGAGGTGTGACATAAACTCTACGTGGGGCTAATCTTAGCACTTAATCCTCACGTGAAGCAATTTTGATAGAAATCTTAGTAGTTTTACTTTAGTCCAAAATCATGGGGGTCAAGTGCCAACTTTTGAATCACAAGAGATAAATTTTTTTTGATAAATTACACTGACCTTCTTTGCGATGAGGACAAAATAGAATTACTTTTAGAGTAATGCTATGTTTTTCAAAAATTTTTTTTTTTTCCGAAAGGTATTTCCCAACACATGTGGTAGTGTGCCCATCTTCATTAATGGTAAGACCACTTCAATATCAACCAATCAAAATCAATTGGACCCACTGCCACATGTGTTGGAAAACACTTTTGAGAATAAAATTTAGAAAGTATAGCATTACTCATACTTTTATTGTGATTTGCATAATTCCACTGACGTCCCATGTTAAAGAGGAAAATCTAACAAAGTGAATAACGCATGCAAAATTTTCTAGCTACTCCTAAAATAATACATAACTTATTAATTTAAAAAATTAACACATTATTAATGGATAAATTTATCATTGACAAAAATACTTTTCATCATACTTGAGAAAAATTGCATCTAAAATTTTTGTCCAATTTGGTAAAATTAATTGGTCCTTTTCAAAAAGTTTAACAATCAAATTAACGGTCAATTGACAGTTAACGAACAAAAGGGAGAAAGTGCTACTCAATTCAGAACCTCAAGGGACACTAGTTTGATTATACAAATCTCAAAGGAGGTCCCTATATTTTGACATTACCTTAGAAACGGTTTATGATTTCCTCCTGTTATATATATATATATATATAATTTTTTTTTTTTTTTTTTCAGTTGAGCAATAAGCAAACCATCCAAAAGAGTGTACTCTTCAGTCTTCACTAAACATGGATGATAGAAGTTGTTAAAAAGTGCCACGCGGGGGCCGTGGACCCAAATCAAGGAGTATTCAATAGCGATGGGACTTTGAACTAAAACTTGGACCACTAATCCATTTTTACCTGACCCAAGTCATAAAATTCAAAGAAATGGTCTTACTATAAACCTTATGGCATCGGGTTAGGGCCCAAACAAATTATTTATTTATTATTATTATTATTATTATTATTATTATTATTATTTTCATTTGGTGTAATGGTATCGTAGGAGGGTATAAGTGTTAGGGTCCAGAGGAGGAGAAAAGCCTTGGCATGAAAAGTCTTTTTCAACAACTAGGCAAAATCGTTGCTCCCAAACATGTACATTTTAAATAAAGCATCAAATTAAATGTTCAACATTTTGGCTACAAGTTGCGGAAAAAAGGCATTAAAATAGTGATTTAAATAAACTCCAAGGCCAACTTTATTTTCCAGAACTAAGGGAAATAGAGGGGGATTTAACTATTTCAATTAAATACTAATAGTCTAACGTTTAGATTGCCAAAAAAGTACGAGACTATTAATTCATTATAACTAAATAAGCTGGAGAATATGCCACTGGCCCACTACATATCCCAGGGCGGTTTTGGTGCGTGTGTGCCTTTTTTTCCTTTTCTTATTCTATTTCCTTGGTTTTCTTTTTATTTTTTTTATTTTTTGATTTCCTTGGTTTTTTTTTTTTCAAGTAATAAGTGCTTGCTTTATTGGTAACGTGTAGACTTCTTTAGGACTTCTTGTTTCAAATTTCACCAGTTCATGATGTAGATAGCTTGACCTAAACTAAAGCATCAACATTTTTTTTTTTTTTTTCTACCCCACATAATGTGCAAACTTTCAAAAGTGGAAGTCATTTCTTGTCCCACACAGCCTGAATGATTGAAAATGGCAGAAAAGTGTGTTAAATTGCTCTTTATTTTATATTTTCTTCTTATTTATTTATTTCTTACATCCACGGATGCACCACTTAGTGTGCAAACTTTCAAAAGTAGAAGTCATTTGTTAGGCCCACACACACCCTGAACTTTATGTTGTGAACATGGTATAGATAGAGTCAACATGGTATAGATAGTATGAAAAATGCTTAATTTACCGGCTTACCTTGTGCCAAGTTGGTATTTGGGTTTATCCCCAAATCACAGATCAGTGGTTTTGAGGCTGATAAGAAGAAAGAAAGAAGAGAAATGTTTAATTTTATCGAACATTAAATATTATCCACCCAGAGATATCTGGAAACTTGAAAGAAATTATTTTTTAGAGTCTGTTTGGGATCTCTGTGTGACTTTAAGAGATTTTTTTTTTTTTTTTTTTTAATTTTTTTATTGACGGAATTTTCCAAAAGTGGTAATTCTATAGATATCTTTAAAAAAAATGCTTAGCTTTTTTTTTTTTTGTTAGAAAAGAGTGACAATCTAGCTGGGGGGGGGGGGGGGGGGGGGGGGGCGGGGGATGGTGGTTTGTGTGTGTGTGTGTTATTTCAACCAAATAAGACATGCATTTGAGACATTTAATGTGCACATAACATTACCTATATATATATACATACAGACTATACAGTAATAATTGGTACACATAAAATGTGCACATAAAGATCTGGGTCATTAATTTTGGTGGATCCTGTGTATGCAGGCATGGACTCTACCGAAATGAATGACCCAGATCTTTATGTGCACACTTTCATGTGCACATAACATTACCCATATATATGTTCTAAAAGTGTAGATTACATCCATATAATTTTGCACTGCAATAGGGACATTTTGTAAAAAAACAATTTCAATTGTTCTAACTCTTTGAAAAGCTTCAATTTGTTTGATTTTAAGTTAATATCTATTTTCAACTTTTTGTAAAACCAGTTTTTTGAAAAAACTAGGAAAAAAAAAAAAACCCTCAACTTTTTCAATAATTCTAAATGATATCAAATAGTTTTTGGTTATCAAATAGGCACTTAGAGCATCTACAATGCAGTAGTTTATGTATAGTAAGTTAAGTTAGTTTGGTATATAGGGTCTACATTGGTGTTGTGCATGTAGGAACTTAGTTAAATGTATATATGGTAGTGAAATTTAAGTTTACACTTTCTTTAACTTCATTTAGTAATATTCAAGATAGCCGACGAGGCTTGGCCGACAAGTACACTAGCCGGCAGACACATAGCCGGCCACCTCTAGCCGACACACACTTAGACAGTTACCCATTGCCGGCCAACCCTTAACCGTTATACTTTTCCTCTTTTTTTTTTTTTGTGTGTGTGTGTGTTAAAATGTCCAACTGGCTAAGGGTTGGCCGGCAACTTAGTAAATTTTTTTTTTGTTTGTTTGTCTGTTGCTTGAAAAGAAAAGATTGAAAAAAAAAACAGGCTAAGGCCTAGCCAACTAACTCTTAGCCGGTTACTCCTTTATATCGATGTAAAATTTCCCCCATCTATACACGAATTTAAAGTTATATTTACCCTATACATTATTACACCGCTGAAGATGCTTTTACTAGTGGTGGAAGGGCACGAATGATTTGCACTAGAACAGAGATCACTCAAGGTGGGCTCATACTTTGGTCAACGGTAAATTTTCTCCAATTTCCATAACCCCAAATCATATCATTTCACAACATTTGATTTTAAGCAAGGGCCGGATATGTAATACATACCACAAGTCTACATCTATATATATAAATATGTATGCACAAATACATATAGGCATATATATATATATGTATATATGTATATTATGTAGATATAAACTGTTTCAGCAAAAATAAAAAATAAAAAAAAATGTAGATATAAACTGTAAGAGGTGTGCAGTTAATGTTAGGAAGAGGGTGTGTCGGAAAGATGCAACGCAGAGGAAAGGAACAAGAGTAAGGATAAAGAGTAAAAAGACAGACAGAGATTCTCTATTCCCTACTGGAGAACCGTTGGCCCAAATAAAAGGTTAAAAAGGGGAGCCAGCCAGCCTATGTCGGGTCCTAATTACTATAAAATTTTTGGTACTCAAATCACGTGACATACTTATGTGATAGTCTCTCATTCTATTTTATTTTATGTATTTTTTTTAATGTTCCAAAATTAAAGTTTACTTTAATGCTATTTTTTAGCTACTTTCTAAACTTACCCTTATTGATTTTGAAAATCCCCAACAAAAAGTAAAAGGGAACAAAAAATAAGTAATGGTAATTTTGGAACAATTGCATTTATTGCAAGCAATAATTTTGTTCCTTAAAAATTTGAAATCCTAAAGATGGACACATAGAATAGGATGGAGGGAGTAATATATTTACACGTATATGTGATATCTTGTAGTCAATATAAATATATATATATATATATCAGTCAGGTTCTAAAGAGGGCGCCCTCCCTTTATTAAAGAGAGGGCCTCAGTTTTGATTGTCAAATTGTGTTTTCATTTAGGGCAGTTTTCTCATTTCACAGTTTTTAAACATAATTCGACGACTAAAACAGACGTCTTCTCTTTAATAAAGAGATATGACCATCTTTAAAGAATCTTTGATATACATATATATATATATATATATCTTTTAGTAGGACTCATCCAGCGGGTCTCACAAATAATGTAAACCCTGTTTGTAGAGGCGTGACTCTCATTCAAAAAACTTAGGATCCATTTGATAAAACTGAAAATAATTTAATTACTGAATTTTAAGTAAATAGTGTAACAGTCAACAAGTAGATTATTTAGCAAATCACATTTAGTGAGTTTTTTTCTAGTATAAATTTTTTTTATCTAAAGTTTTTTCAATAAGATTTTAAACTAATTTTTCAATTAAGTGGTGTCTCATCTTAACGACCGAGAGCGAGAGTAAGTATGACACTTGGTAACTTCAAAATGCCCAGATATTTTTCGCTAATTACTTGTCCAAAATGTCAATCCATCTTTGTCTTTGACCAATTGATTAAGAGAGAGAGAGACTCTGAAAGAATCACAAGGAAAGAGAGAGAGAGATACTTCTCTTTATCTGTGGAAGTCTGTCATCTTCCTCTATCTATCACCAACTTTCTCTCTGTATATATGTATAATGTATATATGTATAATGTATGTATATATATATATTTCCATCATCTATCTCTTTCTCTAGTGCTCTGTAGACTGGAATCTTTGGGCCTTTCCTGCTGAGATTCCTTTCTGTCAAACCAAAGAAAAGGTTCCTTTGTTCTCTCTCCCACTGTCCAGCTAACTCTGCCCTGTACCATCTTTTTCTTAATTTCTTCTCTTCCTACTACCAAACATATGCACCTCTCTCTCTCTCTCTCAATCGAATCTTTTAGGAAAGGGGGGGGGGGGCTCGGTTCCTCAGACAAAACTGCACCAGTTTGGTCAGTTCATGAAAGGCCTATTTCACTGCCCTTTGATATAGGGATAATTAAAATTCAATCAATTTATGTAAAGTATTTAAAAATTGGTTTATTATTTTTTTGTTTAGATTAAGGATGGCAACGGGATGGGTATGGGACGGGCCCCCATACCCCGCTTCAGTAAACCCTCCCCCCGCCCCCGCCCCCACCCCGCCCCGCCCCGCATAGTGCCTCTTCCCGCCCCGCCCCGCCCCGATTATGAATTATTATTTTTTTTTTGGTAATTAAATTGAAAAAGTAATTTTTTTAATGCATTTTTTTCCCTAATAGTGCAGTTTTTTTTTTAACTTACCAAATTAGTTCCCTAATAGTGCAGTTTTTTTTTTTAAAATGGTAATACACATAACTATTGAGGGGTAAAAATATAAATACAAGTATATTCGGGGCGGGTTCGGCCCCAACCCGGGTTTTGAAAACCTCCCCCATACTCGCCCCTAACCCTATTAAGCCCCCCCCATACCCTACCTATTAGGGGCGGGGCGGGACGGGGAACCCGGACCCCCCCCATTGCCATCCCTAAGTTAGATATACATCAACTTTGATATAAAATATCTAAAATACCCATCTCTTTAGTCTCTTCTCTCTCTCTCTCTCTCTCTCTCTCTCTCCTCAGATGACCGCCACCACCACCGCCACCTGCAGCCTCCACCACCACTACTACCCCAACCTCTTTATCTCTTCTCTCTTTTTGATCTCTCCTCTCTTCTCTCTCTCTCTCTCTCTCCACTACCGCCACCACCAACACCAACCCCAACCCCAACCCCAAACTCAAACCCTACCCTCCTCGATATCTCTCTCTCTATATATATACTATATATGGCCACCCTCACCCCCACCTCTCTCTATCTCTTATCTCTTTTATCACCAGCACCACCATCACGGGCCACCTCCCATATCCACCACCACCGCTACAGACAGAAAAAGGAAAAAAGAGTTACAGATTTTTAGAGCAATTGTCCAAACGGAAGGAACAACTCACAAAACGGAAGGAGCAACTCATTAAACGTGTTGCTCCTTACGTTTGGTGAGTTGATTGGTGGGTTGCTCCTTCCGTTTGGTGAGTTGTAGTTGCTCCTTTTAATTGGACAGTTGCTCCAAAAACCTACAACTATTTTTTTTTTTGCTGCAGTGGTGGTGGTGGATGAGGGAGGTAGCCCGTGCCGGTGGTGTGGTGAGAAGAGAGATAAGAGATAAAAAGAACTTGGGGTGGTGGTTGGGAGCAACTAACTTAACTGTATCGGGAGTAACTCCCCAAACCGTTTGGGCAGTTGCTCAGTACGTTTAGCTCTCGATATCGTTTGGTGAGTTGCTCTATACGTTTGAATAGTTGCTCCCAATACCATTTGGTGAGTTGCTCCTTACGTTTGGACAGTTGCTCCAAAATCTGCAACTTTTTTTTTCTACAATGGTGGCGATCAGTGGTAGTGGTGGCCGACTATGGTTTCTCTTTCTCCTAGAGAGAGAGAGAGAGAGAGAGAGAGAGAGAGGAGATCAAAGAGAGAGAAGATGTCACGCCTTAGAGTAGCAAAAATAGAGACACATAAATTTCTTTTTTGGGTCCATAGGGAATGACGGGTGAATGTCACTAATTGTCCACACCACATAGTACTAGTCTAACTAATATACAGGAATAGTAACAAACTGAATATATAATAACAGTTGTATCTATTACAAACATCAGAGTGGTCCTCAGGAGCCTAACAGGTCTGGAGACAACATATGCCCAAGTACCCGTTACCAAAAGTTCAACAGAAACAACAAAAATATAAACTAGATATAACTTCTTCATCTCTAGCTGGCGTAAGGGTAGTCGTCATCATAGTAATCTTCTCCAACATAATCATCATTAGAGGGGCCACCTTCTGCAAATTCCCCCTCAGGGTAGTAGCCGTCGTCATAAGTACCATCATCTGCATTAAGAGGGACAGGATAATCTGGACGGGGAATGTCCAAGCAATAACGGATGCCAGCTTACTGAGAGCTGAGTGAATATAAACTTGCAAGGTACCAATTATATAACGTAATAGCAAGTTATTGAAATGTCTAAGATATAGTGTTATAATAGTGTCTTTCTCTTTATAATTCGATGTCGTTACTCAACCCTTATCGTCTTGTTAATAAAAACTCAGCACATACTGACCCTTGGAATGGACTTGATTGTAAAACTCCTGGCTATACTAATGCTTTGTTTACCACGTCACTGCAAGTCATTGATACCATCTACCGTGTAACACTGCAAGTCATAGAGGTCATCTACCGCGTACACCGCAAGTCATAGATAATACTTCAGTCCACCCCTCGCTTTTAAGAACATATGCACAGTCTACCGCATGTCAGAGATTTAACGCTTCAAGCATTGACACATCAATTTTATTGCCACGTCTTATCGTCAGCTACGTATTCTCAGCCACTGCAAGTCATAGATACTTTATACCACGTAACACTGCAGTCATAGAGGATATCTACCGCGTTTGAGAATACTTGTTTATCCAGTCACCGTAAGTCATAGACACCTTTGTTTGTCTACAGCATTTGGGAAACAGCTCTTCCCGTAACCATCCCGAAACTTAGCAAACCTACCTATCATTATACCACTAACGATTACATGACAGACCCATTATGGCCTGACTACTCTGATTCAAATGAACGGATATCAAACTCATACATAAAGCGCATAGTATCTAACATCATCACGTTAATTTGTTATTCTTAATCATACTTATCTTTGTTGTCACATTATCCATGATCAACCCATAATCGCATAAAGTAAGTCCGAATTGAGAATCGAATAATCAAACCCTATACATAATAAACCAAAGAAACAAACAATGTTCTGCAAAGTTCAATCAATTGAAACCATTTCAATCGATTAGGGAAAAATAATGTTAAAGCAAACGAAGTCCTTTCGGTAGATTGAACTTTCGATCGATTGAACTCAGATCAATCGCTCGAAAGTCATCTTCTCCATTATATCAATGGTACTAAGTGAGTTTAGAACTCACCGAGCGATCATAAGGCGCATTTGGCAAGCTTTTAAGCTTCGAACTAAGTACTATCTTTATATATATATATATGAATGTATGTATATATATATGTAAAACACAAGTGCGCACACACAAACACACACACACACATACATACACACACACACACACACTCTCTCTCTCTCTCTCACTAAGCTCTAAAAATCTGGGCAACCAAATCTACGCACACATATAAACGAGTATATATATATATATGAAAAGGGAAGGGACAAATGGCATTCTAGCGCACGAACTGAGATGAAATATTAAGGCACGTTCGATTGATCGAAGCTACTTCGATCGCTTGATAGCAGATCGGCCAGGTTCGATCGATGGAAACTAATTTGATCTATTGAACAAGGGAACACGTAATAAATTCATATCAGCAAGGTTTCGATTGCTTGAAAAAGGTTCGATCAATTGAACATTGGAACGCTCGATCACTTGAGAGCACTTGATCAATTGAAGGTGAAACTTCAAGTATGGTCAATGGAAGTATACAGAATCTTATGTATTATTACACAATCCAAAAATACAGGGTATTACATTATCCACCACTCATTAAGGATTTTGTCCTCGAAATTGAAAACAACTAGGTCTAAAATAAAAACGAAAACTTCTCACGTATCTCTGACTCTAACTCCCATGAAGCTTTCCCTTCGTCGTGATGCTTCCACTCGATCTTTACCAATGGAATCTCCTTGTTCCTGAGATTTTTGATCCTACGGTCTAGAACTAGCACTGGTCCTTCATTAAATGTAACGTTGTCATTGACTTCAATATCCACAAAGTCAATCTCGTGCACTAGGTTGTGAGCACATTTTTGTAGCATACTAATGTGGAACACATTGTGCACTTCTGACATCTTTGGCTGCAATGCAAGTCGATAAGAAACCTTTACAACACGTTCTAGAATCTTGAATGTTTTGATGAATCGCAGTGATAACTTGCCTCTCTTCTGACCAAATCTGATGATGCCTCGAACAGGTGAAACCTTGAGTAGCACGTGGTCTACAACGGCAAACTCCAAGTCTTTGTGTCGCTTGTCAGCATGATAATCTTCTCATTTGTTTCTCATACCATCTCTGGACCAAGAAGTTGAGCATCTCCGACTTCAACCCAACATAGCAGCTATCGGCAAGGTCTTCCGTATAAAGCTTCAAACGGCAGCATCCCTATGCTCGTATGGTAACTATTGTTGTAGGCAAACTTAATCAATGGCAGGTACGTCTCCCATGAACTCTCAAAATTGATAACGCAAGCGCGTAACATATATGTCTTCTATCACTTAATTGACTCATTCAATCTGTCCATCGATCTGCGGATGAAAGGCTGAACTCAAGTTGAGTGTAATTCCTATTGCTGTTTGAAGACTTTTCTAGAACTCTGTGGTAAAATGCGAATCTCGATCTGACACGATAGAAACCGGTACGCCATGCAGTCGTACAACATGTTGGATACACATCTAGCTTAAACATTCTACTGGATATGTCATGTTATAGGCAAAAAAATGTGTCATCTTCGTAAGTCAATCCATGATTACCCAAATAGAGTCGTGGTTCTGTTGTGACTTCGGTAAACCTACCACGAAATCCATGGTGATGTGTTCCCACTTCCATTGGAAAATTGATAACGGTTGTAGTAATCCAGGTGGTTTCTGATGTTCCGCTTCACTTGCTTATAAGTAAGACATTGAGCTACATATTCAGCTAGTTCTGACTTCATTCCTTCTTTTCCACTAGAAATTCCTTTTTAAGTCCGTGTAGTTCTTCGTACCTCCAGGATGAATAGTCATCCGTGACTTATGTGCTTCATACAATATTTCTTTCCAGAGATTTTCTTCGCCAGGTACATAAAGTCTACCTTTACATCTCAAGGCTCCGTCTGTACTAACACTCCAGACCTCTAGTTCCTTGGCCGACATTTTGGTGACCCATAACTTTAAATCTTTCGTTGTCTGTTGAGCTTCTAGGATACGGTTGATCAAAGTTGGTTATATCATAAGACATCCAAAATGTTGTCCTTCTATTGGTTCTACAGGCTGAAAATCTAATTCAGCTAAAACTTCTAGTGCTTTTCATTCTCAGATTAGTAATGCAGCGATCACTGATCGAGGTCTACGACTCAAAGCATCAGCTATGATATTTTCTTTACCTAGATGGTACTGTAATGAAAAGTCATAATTCTTAAGTAACTCCATCCATCTTTATTGTCGCATGTTCAACTCCTTCTGAGAGAACAACTACTTCAAGCTCTTGTGACCAGAAAATAGGTCAAACTTTTTCCATAGAGATAGTGTCTCCAAATTTTCAATGCAAACACTATTGCTGCCAATTCCAGATCATGCGTAGGATAGTCCTTCTCATGTACCTTAAACTGCCTTGATCCATATGCAATGACATTTCCGTCCTGCATAAGTACACAACCCAGTCCTTGGTGCGATACATCACTATAGATCACATACCTTTTTCCACTCTTAGGTATCACGAGTACTGGTGCACAAGTCAATTTCACCCTCGTGCTTGTCTGTCCATTTTTGTACTTTATCTCCTTTCTCGTCAAATTCGTCAATGGCCCTGCTATCTTGGAAAATACTTAGACAAATCTTCGATAATATCCTGCTAGGTCGAGGAAACTTCTGAACTCTGTCGCATTGGTCGATTTGTTTCAGCTTAAGACTGCATTGATCTTAGATGAGTCCACAGAGATACCATCCTGAGATATCATATGTCCCAAGAATTTGACATCATATAGCCAAAATTCACACTTTCTGAACTTTGCATATAACTTGCTATCTCGAAGTGTCTGTAAAGCAATATGTAAGTGTTCTTTGTGATCGTTCTCTGTCTTTGAGTAGATTAATATGTCGTTGATGAACACTATAATGAATTGATCCAGATATGGTCTGAATACTCTATTCATCAAGTCCATGAATACTGCTGGCGCATTCGTCAATCCAAATGCATAATTAGAAACTCATAATGCCTGTATCTCGTCTTGAATGCAGTCTTCGTCACATCGTCTAGTCAAACTAACAGTTGGTGATACCCTGAATGTAGATCGATCTTGGAAAAGATCCTTGATCCTTGTAACTAGTCGAATAGATCGTCTATCCAAGGAAGTGGATATCTATTCTTAATCATAACCTTGTTCAACTCCCTATAGTCTATACAGAGTCGAAGTGTTCCATCCTTCTTCATAAACAAAATTGGTGCTCCCCAAGGTGACATACTCGGGTGAACAAATCCCAAATCTTCAAGTTCCTGAAGTTGCTTCTTTAATTCTAATATCTCAGTCGACACCATCCTATATGGAGTCTTAGATATTGGCAATGTTCCAGGTACTAATTCTACACAGAACTCTTATTTTCTCTTCGGTGGAAGTCCTTTAATATCTTGGAATACATCCTAAAAAGTATTGTACAGTAGGAATCTAATCCATCATGAGTTCTGTACTCATACTCCCGATTGCAGCTAAACCACTTATCAAGAACATATCGCTCGTTGACTGACACTAAAATCTGATCGTCTATCATCCTAGTATTGGAAATACAATCATCCTGGTAGGGCAGTCCAAATTAGCATCATACTTTGTCAACCAATCCATCCCTAGGATACTGTCAAACTCTGACATCGATAGAACTACTAAGTCTGCTGAAAGATTTCTATCTCCCAAGGTGTCACGACCCATCCGGCTACGCGCGAAAATAGGACACGTGGCATGCCATCAAGGCTCATCCAATTCCTTTAGAGTAATTTAGTAGCGGAAATTATAAGTAAAAATCCATTAAAATCAGATTTTTAAAAAGTTTTGCCCAATTGAAATTGTTTAAAAAAGAATTTAATTTTGAAAACAGAGGTCCAGTGGACTGATCGGGGACCCAGTCGGCTGACTATAAAAAATAGTAAGTTTAAAGATCAACAGCCCGGTCCAGTCGACTGTGTCGGGGACCCAGTCGATTGGTGCCTAAATATATCATTCGACTGAAGTCATCTAGTCGACTGATACTCTATTCTAACAGAATCATCTACCCTAGGGCATCATCCAGTCGACTATTTTCTCAACCCAGTTGACTGATCCCCAAACATACAAGGCAGCGTTCAGTTCCAAACAGTGATCCAGTCAACTAAATAAGAAACCAGTCGAATGATCTGCATCAGTACACCAAGCATTCTGCAGAATTACAAGCTTAGGCCTTTCGATTTAAAACCAACGCAAACACAGGATATACCAACAATTCAAAACAAAACAATAGGAGTCAACCGCTGATTACAATACTTACAAAACTATCCCACGATTCTATTACAATATATTACAACTTTCCAAAATCCTTATTTCAAGTTTGGAATAGAGCAAAAGTATAAACAAGAGTGATTCCCCTAGCATTCCTCGCCCCCACTCTTCTCGCCTCTTCTTGTCTTTCTTCTTACCTGTAATGGAGTAAATCTCCACTGCTCAGCTATATGCTGAGTGCACAAGTTCTAACATATGCATATATGACAAAACATGCTTTAATCTCATAAATCACATCTATAGTCTCTAGGGATAAAAGCACGCCTTCATCTGGTAGCGACAAGTCCAAGCCTTAAACCGCAATCGCTAGTCCAAGCCTACAACCATTACCTCCCCATGTGCCCTGGCAAGTCCAAGCTTTAAACCATGTACAGTAGCCGTCGCTACTAAAATTCTCAAACATCGAGAAGCTTACTTCAGCATGAATTTGTATAAGTTCCCCCTTTGACCCACATAGACAACTCAACGTGCTCGCGCAAATTTAGACATACTTTTCACATTTAAACGCGTGCATAATTAACGGGCCTAAGATTAACACATGAACTTTGTCCAGATCTCAATTTCGTCATTGAAATCTAAAACATGTATTTCTCTATATTTCACAAGTTAAAACTTCATACCTCGTGCGATTTCCTCCAAACTTTGAAGGATCGACTAGAAGGCCGATTAGATGTCAGATCTCAGATTTGAAGTAATTCTTATAATTAAGTTTTCCCCAAAAGTCTAGAAATTGGATTTTTACAAAAGTTTGCCAAACATGGCCTAAGTGGTATCAAAATGTAGATCTTACCTCCACAAGTTCAAATCTCGAATTTGGAAAAAATCTGACGGACAAAAGGTCGCCGATTATCGTCTCAAAGACCGTAGGATCAAATCTCCTTTCTCTCTCCTCTCTCAAGATATTATATGAGTTTATAACAAATGAATTCTCATCCTCTTCTATTTATAGGAAAACTTCTCGAAAATTGCGTTTACCTCCCCGCGAGTTTTTAAACTTCTAATTAACTCCTGGAACGTCACACACGTCCATTTTATGACTTTACGAGTGAAAACTATAAATTTCAGAAGTTTTCGACTAAGTCTTGCTTGGGTCCAAAATTACGTTCGAAAACTAAATTCTGTGGGATTTCTACACAACCTACCTTTTATATATCGTGACACTCACGTTCTCACCACAGTTCTCTAAATGATATTTAACAACATCGACATTACCAGAAATTATACTACATAGGTATAATTCACTATTCATGAAATACCAGAAAAGTCAAATAACATTCAAATCACATAAATACCATTTAACCATGCCAATGTAACATGAAATACCATGTTCCCGTGTCTTCACTGACACCTCACCGTTGACCCACAGTCAACCTCTTCCACCGTTAACAAATAACATTGATAATTCATAAAATTCCAAACATGCATGCTAAAATCATGAAATTCTGGAACGGGTGTGACAACTTTCCCCTCCAAAAAGGAAGTTTGTCCCCAAACTTATACCTCATACTTCGAACAAGTGCGGATACTCATTCTTCATTTCTTCTTCACTTTCCAATGTAGCCTCTTCAACCGTATGACTACGCCATAGTACTTTCACCATTGGAATTGTATTAGTTCTTAAGACTTGTTCTTTTCGGTCTAGAATTTCTATCGATTGTTCCACATAAGTTAAGTCTTCCTGAATCTGTAACAGCTCTGGTAAAACGATCTTGCTCGTATCTGACATACATCGTCTCAATATCGACACATGAATTACATTGTAGACGTGTTCCAATTCGGATGATAACTCTAATCGGTAAGCTACTGGACCTACCCTTTCTAGGATCTCAAAAGGTCCTACAAGTCTCGAATTTAGTTTTCCCCTCTTTTCGAATCGAATAATGCCTTTCGAAGGTGATACTCTCAAGTATACAAAATCTCCAATTTCAAATTCTAGCGATCGTCGCTTAGAGTCCACATAGCTCTTATATCGGCTCTTGGCTATCTTGAGTCGCTCTTGGATTAGCTTTACCTACTCAGTAGTCACCTGTATTAACTCAGGTCCTAGTAACTTTCTTTCTCTAACCTCGATCCAACAAGCCGGTGATCGATACTTACGGCCATACAAAGCTTCATACAGTGCCATTCCAATAACTTGACTGAAACCTGTTGTTGTAGGCAAACTCAATCAATGGTAAATGTTTCTCCTAGTCACTCCCAAAGTCTAAAACACACAATCGAAGCATATCCTCTAATGTCTGAATCATGTGCTCTGACTGTCCGTCGGTCTAATGATGAAATGCGATACTGAAACTCAATTTCGTACCCATAGCCTTTTGCAAACTTCCCTAAAATCTCGATGTAAAACTGCTATCACGATCTAATACGATCACTACAGGAACTCCATATAGACTTACAATCTCTTTCACATACAACTTTGCTAACTTGGACAGTTTGGTCGTCTTAATTGGTAAAAAATGAGCTGACTTTGTTAATCGATCAACTATAACCCAAATCTTGTCATTCTTGCTAGGCGATCGTGGAAATCTAGATACGAAATCCATTGTAATCTCATCCCATTCCACTCTGACACAGGCAGTGGCTGTAATAACCCTGCAGGTACTTGTCTTTCTGCTTTGACTTGCTGACATGCTGAACACTCTGGAACATATTTAGCAACTTCCCGCTTCATACCTTTCCACCCAAAGTTTACTCGCAAGTTCCGATACATTTTATTACTTCGTGGGTGTACTGAATATCTAGTATTATGTGCTTCCTCTAGGATCCTCCCTTTCAAGTCTTTCACATTCGGTACACACAACTGATTTCCTAGTTTCCACGTTCCTTGTTCTAACATAAAATCAGGTCGCTTTCCCAAAGGTATCTCGTCTCTCATTTTGCACAGGTAGACATCATGAAATTATTCCCTCTTGATCTCATCATTAATATCTGGGTGTACTATGATCGCCATCATTAAGCCACCACTAGTTTCTAATATCACATCCAATTCTAAACGTTCCATATCTCTAATCAATTCTTTTTGACTAGTTAGCTCGTTGGCTAAGTTCATCGGCATTTTCCAGCTTAATGCATCGGCTACTACATTTGCCTTTTCCGGATGATATTCAATCAAAATATCGTAATCCTTCATCAACTCCAACCATCTTTGCTATCTTATGTTCAAGTCTCGTTGGGTGAATAAGTCTTTCATGCTCTTGTGGTCCGTGAATATCTCACACTTTTTCCCGTACAAATAGTGTCTTCAAATTTTCAAGGCATGAATTACTGCGGCTAATTCAAGGTCATGAGTTAGATAGTTAACCTCGTGTGTCTTCAACTGCTTAGAAGCATAGGTAATTACTTTACCCCCTTGCATAAGTACGCATCCAAACCCTGATGTAACGCATCGTTATAAATTACAAATCCCTCAGTTCCAGAGGGTATTGTCAGAATAAGCGCTTTTGTTAATCGCGACTTTAATTCTTGAAAACTGTCTTCATATTCTAAATTCCATTCAAATGTAATACCCTTCCTCATTAACTTCGTTTTTGGTAATGATATCTTTGATAAATTCTCTATGAATTTGCGGTAGTATCTAGCTAGACCTAAGAAACTCTTAATTTCTGACACTGAAGTCGATTTCTGTCATTTTGATTCTGCCTCCACTTTGTGAGGATCAAATGAAACTCCATTCTTGTCAATCACATGATCAAGAAAAGTAATGCTGGTTTCACACTTCTTAAATTTCTCGAATAATTGCTTCTCTCGCAATCTCTGAAGTATTAATCTTAAGTGGTTCTCGTGTTCTATCTCACTTGGCGAGTAGATAAAAATGTCATCGATGAATACAATCACAAAGTCATCTAAGTAATCCTTAAATACTCGATTCATAAGATCCATGAATGCGGCTGGTGCATTGGTAACTCCAAACGGCATGACTAAGAACTCGTAGTGTCTATAGTGCATTCTGAAAGCTATTTTCTCAATATCTTCATCCTTTACTTTCAACTGGCGATAGGCCGATCTCAAATCTATTTTGGAAAATACTTGTGCCCCACAAAGTTGATCAAATCAATCATCAATTCTCAACAACGGATACTTGTTCTTATTCATCAACTTGTTTAGTTCTCGATGGTCCACACACATTCTCATTGGACCATCCTTCTTCTTTACAAACAACACTGGAGCTCCCCACGGTGATATACTAGGTCGAATGAAACCTTTGTCCAGTAGTTCCTGTAGTTGAACCTTTAGCTCTTTTAGTTCTATGAGTGCCATTCTATATTTTTCTTTGGATATAGGTCTTGCATCTGGCATAACCTCAATGGTGAATTCAATTTCTCTCTCAATTAGTACGTCTGACAAGTCATCAGGAAATACATCTAAATATTCTTGCACTATCGGAATGTCTTCTACTCTTGATTTGGTCGCTAGAACATCAGTCACTGAACATAGAAATCCTCGACATCCCTTTCTCAACAACTTACCCGCTCGGATAGCCAAAATCAAATACGATGGCAATATAACCCACTCCCTTGGAAACAAAAACTTCCATATACTGGTGATCAAAAATTAACTTCTTTCCGTTCATAATCTATGGTAGGTTGGTTAAGTGCAAACCAATCCATTCCTAATATCACATCAAAATGATTCATAGCGATTGGTATAAGATCTACGGTCATCAACTTCTCACCTAGTTGAATTGCACAGTTCTTGTATACCGTAGATGTCATTATTGATTTACTATGGGGTACAGCAACAGATAATTCATATCCTAACGGTGCCGATTTTATATTCAAATGTTCAACAAAGGCATGCGATACAAATGAATACGTAGATCCTGAGTCAACAAGTATGCATGCTAAGTGCGAACATACAAGCACCATACCTGAGATTACTGTCTCTGAAGCAGTTATGTCTCCTGGGTTCATCTGGTATGCTCTCCCCTGACGTTGCTCTGTCTTTTGTCCCCCATCATTGGACTGTCTAGGCTTCAACCCACTGGAAGCTATAGAACTAACTCCTTGTTGGGATTGCCTCCTCAGACAATCCTTGGCTTGATGTCCAAATATTCAACAATCATAACACTTATCCCTCATGTCGGGTGTTGAATTAGCACTATCCCCTCCTTGGTTCCTATTTTAGGGTTTGGTCATGAAACATCGACACTTACCTGAGTGTGGTCGGTTGCAAAGTGAACACAATGGTATGTTACTTGACATCCTCCTGAAGTCACTGCAACTAGAACCAGAACCTCGTGTAAACGGTCTCTTGAAAGATCCGTCTTGGTTCCTATCACCACCCTCATTTCCTCATTTGCTGTGCTGATTCTGCCTGACCTTTCCATTCCACTCTCGGCCACAAGCGCCGTTTGTTGCACTGCTGCCACGGTCAAATGCTCATAGGTTTCTACCCTCAAACAGATATTGTCCCGTAAACCATCTTTAAATTTCCTTGCCCTATCTTCTTCCTCTGGCACTGAACCCTTTCTAAATCTCAACAAAGCGTTGTACTTGGAAGTATACTCAGTTACGGTCATGTCCCCTTGCTTGAGGTTATCAAATTCTCACTTTTTCACATTGTAGGCGGCTCGCGGAAAAAATCGGCGATTAAACTCTGCCTTGAATCCCTCCCACGTTATTGCTGCCCCTTGATCTAGAACATTTACCCACCAATTCTGGGCTTCACCCTTCAGTACATCACTTGCGTTTTCTATTTTCTCCCTATCGGTCATCGGAATAGATCGGAAGATTCGTTCTATGTCCATTATCCAATATTGTACGAGCATTGGGTCGGGCGTCCCATGGAATTCCATTGGCTTCTTTCGAGCAAATTATTCATATACTGATCTCATACCTCTATTCTCAGGTGCATGCACTACAGTTATTGGTTTTACTTCAATTGAAGGCGTTGGAGGTAATCGTTCTACTATGTTCCGGATCATATCTCCCATATTCCCCATCATTTCTGCCATTTTATTCATACGTCGGGTATGCGATGATAATTCTTGATCACCCATGATTATTCAACCTGTTAATCTCGATGCATAAACACAATGCATATATGACAAGAACGACACATGTATATAAAATAACATACATATGCATCAAACATCTCTACTATGTATGGATGTAATCTAAAACATGTAACAATTCACTCAACACTCCACTCGTCATCGAACGTTCCCAAAGTTTAGTTACCTCTAGCTCAGATACCAATAAATGGCACGACCCATCCCGCTACGCGCAAAAATAGGACACATGGCATGCCATCAAGGCTCATCTAATTCCTTTAGAGTAATTTAGCAGCATAAATTATAAGTAAAAATCCATTAAAATCAGAGTTTTAAAAAGTTTTGCCCTATTGAAATTGTTTAAAAAAGAATTCAATTTTGAAAACAGAGGTCCAGTGGACTGATCGGGGACCAAGTCGACTGACCATCAAAAGTAGTAAGTTTAAAAGATCAACAGCCCGGTCCAGTCGACTGTGTCGGGGACCCAATCGCCTGGTGTCTAAATTTATCAATTGACTGAAGTCGTTCGGTCGACTGATACTCTATTCCAACAGAATCACCTGCCCTAGGGCATCATCCAGTCGACTATTTTCTCAACCCAGTCGACTGATCCCCAAACACATAAGGCAGTGTTCAGTTCCAAACAGTGATCCAATCAACTGAATAAGAAACCAGTCGACTGATCTGCATCAACACACCAAGCATTCTGCAGAATTACAAGCTTAGGCCTTCCGATTTAAAACCAACGCAAACACAGGATATACCAATAATTCAAAACATAACTATAGGAGTCTACTAGTGATTACAATACTTACAAAACTATCCCATGGTTCTATTACAATATATTACAACTTTCCAAAATCCTTATTTCAAGCTCGGAATAGAACAAAAGTATAAACAAGAGTGATTCCCCCGGCATTCCTCGCCCTCACTCTTTTCGCTTCTTCTTGTCTTTCTTCTTACCTGCAATGGAGTAAATCTCCACTGCTCAGCTATATGCTGAGTGCACAAGTTCTAACATATGAATATATGATAAAGCATGCTTTAATCTCATAAATCATATCAATAGTCTCTAGAGAGAAAAGCACGCCTTCATTCGGTAGCGGTAAGTCCGCGATGTCAATGGCTAGTCTAAGCTTTAAACCATGCACATTAGCCGTCGCTACTAAAATTCTCAAACATCGAGAAGCTTACTCTGGCATAAATTTGTATAAGTCCCCCCTTTGATCCACATAGACAACTCAACGTGCTCGCATAAATTTAGATATGCTTTCACATTTAAGCGCGTGAATAAATAACGGGCCTAAGATTAACACATGAACTTTGCCCGGATCTCAATTTCGTCATTGAAATCTAAAACATGTATTTCTCTATATTTCACAAGTTAGAACTTTATACCTCGTGCGATTTCCTTCAAACTTTGAAGGATCAACTAGAGGGCCGATTAGACGTCGGATCTCAGATTTGAAGTGATTCCTACAAGTTTTACTAGGTTTTCCCCAAAAGTCTAGAAATTAGATTTTTATAAAAGTTTGCCAAACATGGCCTAAGTGGTATCAAAATGTAGATCTTACCTCCGCAAGTTCAAATCTCGAATTTGGGAAAAATCTGACCGATGAAAGGTCACCGATCGTCGTCGCAAAGCCTGTAGGATCAAATCTCCTTTCTCTCTTCTCTCTCAAGATATTATATGAGTTTATAACAAATGAATTCTCACCCTCCTCTATTTATAGGAAAACTTCTCGAAAATCGCGTTTACCTTCCCGTGAGTTCTCAAAACTTCTAATTAACTCCTGGAACGTCGTACACGTCCATTTTATGAATTTACGAGTAAAATTTATAGATTTTAGAAGTTTTTTACTAAGTCTCATTTGGGTCCAAAATTACGTTCGAAAACTAAATTCTGTGGAATTTCTACACAACCTACCTTTTATATACCGTGACACTCACGTTCTCACCACAATTCTCTAAATTATATTTAACAACATCGACATTACCAGAAATTACACTACACAGGTATAATTCACTATTCATGAAATACCAGAAAAGTCAAATAACATTCAAATCACATAATTAAATGCCATTTAACCATGCCAATATAATATGAAATACCATGTTCCCGTGTCTTCATTGACACTTCACCATTGACCCACAGTCAACCTCTCCCACCGTTATCAAATAACATTGATAATTCATAAAATTCCAAACATGCATGCTAAAACCATGAAATTCTAGAACGGGTGCGACACAAGGTCAATAGGCAATCTTTACAAACTTTAACCATCTTAACAGTCACTCTCAATGGTGACACATCATTTAGTGCTGGCTCAAGTGTCTGGGGTTCTAAACTCAACTAACGCACAATCTTAATAGCAATAAATAAACGTGCAGCTCTAGTATCAAATAAAGATTTAACTGGACTATGAAAGAGTACAGCCGTACCTTCCAAATATTGCTGATCATTAGCATTAAAGCCTGCTTCCACTGGGATGATAGCATTCATTCGGGTCTGATTTGGGGGTCCTTGGATTCCTTGAACTGGTACCCCATAGTATCCTCCTCGTGGTGCACGATAATCCTTGCTCAAGTGACCAGACTTATTATAGTTGCGGCAGAATTGATCATTACGGCAGTGGGTCTTGGGAATAGTTCAATTCTTTGCGAGGTGCCCCGACTTCCCATAGTTGAAACATCCCCCGTCACTCGGTGGTGGTGTAGTAAGTAGTGCCTGAGGTTGCGGTCTTCGTTGTGGATATTGCTGGGGTCAAGGATAGCTTGACTGCGGCTTCCTGGTTCTATCCCAGGTTCTCTTGTTGCCCAAAAAGTTACCCTAAGGTCTTCACCCTTGGGTATTCCTTGGCGGAGGGTTTTGGAAATTCCTTTGTTGCTGAAAACTTCTCGACGGCTGGGGTTGATGCATCTATTATCACTGTACTGGATAGGCATCTTTTTTTAAACTCACAGCAAGTCTAACAGTCCTTTAAAACTCTGGTTCAGGTGCCTAATCATCATATATGACAAAGATGGGGGTTCAGTCCTTGATGGAATCCCTTAATCTTCTTCTGTGGTGTATCAATTATATGCTGAGCGAATTGAGACAATCGCTCAAACTGGGTGCTATACTCTCTTACCGTCCAATCTCCTTGGACTAGGCTCATAAAATTCTTCTCCTGTTGATCTTTTTCATCTTCCGAAAAGTACTTCTCTAGAAATCTTCCTTTGAATGTGTCCCAAGGCATCGCCCTTGCAGCGTTCATCCCAATAGTGGCTCGTCTAGCTTCCCACCAATCTACGGCGGCATAGCAAGACAATGCTTATCTTATTCAGTGCACTCTAACACTTCAGAGATCAATTCTATCTCTCTTATCAACTGTTCGACTTTCCATGGTTCTGTTAATCTATTGAACTTCTAGGGATATAATCCACGAAATGTGCTAGTAATTTGTCTCTGGTTTATCTTTTCCGAAATGGTACAATTAGGGGTTAGACAGGTTGTTGATTGGTAGAATGGTTATAGGTGTCACCAACATGTTCCATCCTCTACATAAAAGCTTCAAAAACTTCGGATGGGTCCATTCCCTTTAGAATAGGTGCTTTAATTCATGCTTGATGATTTCTCAAGGGTCCTAGTATGCTAGTGAAGTGTACCTACAAGAGACCTATCGATTAACTGAAAGTCTTCTCGGAGAAACGAAATCAAGCTAGGGCGATAAATAGCAAGTAGAACTAACAGTTCTACTAATCAGCATAGATAAACTAGTAGCAACATCAATCAACATCATTATATCACAGATACTACTCGTATAAATATATATATCAAAAGATGTACCGCATAGTACACACTAGTCAAACTGTGTACCATATGAGACATAGGCTAGAACAGCACTAAGGTCAACTATTTACAATACTACTACTACTAATAATATCCATACAAAGCTATGGTCAAATGGCTATCTCTCAAGTTCCCAAAAATCATGTAGACAATATGTCCTACTATAAAACTAGGAAAAACTAAACCTCTTTCAGATCCTGACTCAAAAGTCGTCAGCATTTGATCCTGCTGGTGGTGCTTCGTCCTTTGAAACGATGTACATCTCCTCAATGAGAGCATCCTCAATTGGTGCGGCAAGATCTCTGACTACTACTCTGATATCCCAATTCTCAACTATCCCTACCTCGGCGTCCTCTTCCATCATCGCCTGATTAGTGACGTCAACGGCTATAACAGCGAATCCATCAGCTGTGTCTAACGCCCCTGCTAATGCAGCCTCTCCCATAATAAATCCAGCTCATTGTTCGATCATCTCAACTATCCATCGTACTGCTATATCGGCCATGGTTGCTATATGCACTATAGGTCCGACAGGTAAATCAAGCATAATGGGTACCTCCGGCACAACTACCTCCTCGTCAGGAACATCCTCCTCTGCTACCTCCAAATCACCTCTCCCTTCACTAGGTCCTCTGGATCTAGCTACTCATCCGGAACATACTCCGGCTCCTCTGGATCATCCTCTGGCTCATCATCATCATCATGGTCTGCAGGCTCTTCCTCTACTGGGTCCTCATCGTCCATAGGCTCCTCTTCTCCTCCCCTATCAATATCCTCATCAGGATACTCATCCTCTGGCTATGGGTCCTTCTCACCCTAAATCGGCTCAGGCTCCAGAACTAGTACGTCGGGTACCGGTGATAGTGGGGCTACCGGTGATGGTGCTGGTACAGCTCAGGCTCTGGTGGAATAAGCCCGGCTATAATAGCTCATAACTCAATCTCGTCTACCTCTAGCTTACTCTGAATCAATCTAGCCATCTCTGGGTATATGGCTGCCTGGGTCAGAGCGTAGTGATACGCATTCATGCGTCTCTCTGTCGGGTGTGTCGTGCCCACAACATAGAGAGAAGTCCACATCCACTCCTCTAAATAACAACTAGCTGTCTGGCGAATATGGCTAAGATATATCTTTGGTATAGCTAGCTTTATTGTGTCGCCATGAACAACATGTCCACCAAAAGAGTCATCCACAAATAGGTGGAAATCCGGATCCATGCTAACCTACAAAGGAAACTATCTATCGTCAGGAGGACGAACTTATCTTATCATAATCTCATCGATCATAAATACTAGGACCAGATGGTGTGGAATCGTTAGTGAACGAAAGTATCACAACCTATGGCTCTAATACCAAAAATCCTGTCACGCCCCAGAGTAGAAAAAATAGAGAAACATAAATTTCCTTGTTGGGTCCATAGGGAATGATAGGTGAATGTCACTAATTGTCCACACCACACAGTACTAGTCCAACTAATAAACAAGAACAGTAAATAAACTGAATATATAATTACATTTGTATATATTACAAACATGAGAGTGATCCTCAGGAACCTAATAGGTCTAGAGACAACATATGCCCAAAGCACCCTCTACCAAAAGTTCAACAAAAACAACAAAAATATAAACTAGATATAACTTTTTCATCTCTAGCTGGCGTAATGGTAGTCGTCAACGTAGTAATCTTTTCTAGCATAGTTGTCATTAGTGGGGCCATCCTTTGCAAATTCCCCCTCGGAGTAGTAGCTGTCATCATATGCACCATCATCTGCATTAAAAGGGACAGGATAATCTAGATGGGAAATGTCTAGGCAATAACGGTCGTCAGCTTACTGAGAGCTGATTGAATAGAAATTCGCAAGGTACTAATTATATAACGTAATAATAAGTTATTGAAGTGTCTAAGATACAGTGTTACAACAATATCTTTCTCTTTATTATCCAATGTCGTTACTCAACCCTTATCATCTTGTTAATAAAAACTCAGTACATACTGACCCTTGGAACGGACTTGATTGTAAAACTCCTGGATACACCAATGCTTTGTCTACTGCGTCACTGCAAGTCATAGATACCATCTACCATGTAACACTGCAAGTCATAGAGGTCATCTACCGTGTACACCGCAAGTTATAGATAATACGTCAATCCATCCCCCGCTTTTATGAACATATGCACAGTCCACCGCATATCAAGGATTTAACGTTTCAAGCACATCAATTCTATTGCCACGACTTATCGTCAGCTACGTATTCTCAGCCACTGTAAGTCAAAGATACTTTCTACCGCGTAACACAACAATTCATAGAGGTCATCTACCGTGTTTGAGAATACTTGTTTATCCAGTCACTGCAAGTCGTAGACACCTTCGTTTGTCTATCGCATTTGGGAAATAGCTCTTCCCGTAATCATCCTAGAACTTAGTAAACCTACCTATTGTTATACCACTAATGATTACATGACAGCCTTATTATGGCCTGACTACTCTGATTAAAATGAATAGATATCGAACTCATACATGAATTACATAGTATCTAACATCATCACTTTAATATGCTATTCTTAATCATACTTATCTTTGTTGTCACATTATCCATGATCAACCCATAATCGCATAAGGGAAGTCTGAACCGAGAATTGAATAATCAAACCCTATATGTAATAAACCAAAAAAAAAAATCCATGTTCTGCAAAGTTCAATTGATTGAACCATTTCAATCGATTAGGAAAAAATAATGTTATAGTGATCGAAGTCCTTTCGATCAATTGAACTTTCGATCGATTGAACTTTTGATCGATTCAATCGCTCGAGAGTCATCTTCTCTAGAGGCTCTGAACAATGAACGTCCAGAAGTGTTAGGGCGTGTTTGGGTCTATTTATTTATATCAAAAACTTGTAAAACATTATATCAATGGTACTAAGTGAGTTTAGAACTCAATGAACGATCGTAAGGAGCGTTTGGCAAGCTATTGATCAGAGCTTTAATAGCTCCTTCTCTGTCTTTGTCTCTCTCCCTCTGTCTCCTTCTTTTCTTTCATCTCCTTGCTTCTCTCTCTCACACAGAGTATATATGTATATAAAGATATGTATATATATGGATTTGTGCATATATATAAAACACAAGCACACAGACTCTCTCTCTCTCTCTCTCTCTCTCTCTCTCTCTCTCTCTCTCGCTAAGCTTTAAAAGCTGGGCAACCAAACCCACACACACATACAAACGAGTATATATATAGGAAAAGGGAAGGAACATATGGCATTCCAGCACACGAACTAAGATGAAATATCCAGGCACATTCGATCGATTGAAGCTACTTCGATGCTTGAGAGCAAATCGGCCAGGTTCGATCGATTGAACTCAGTTTAATCGCTCGAGAGTCATCTTCTCCAGAGGTTCTGAACAGTGAACGTCCAGAAGTGTTAAGGTGTGTTTGGATCTATTTATTTACGTCAAAAACTCGTAAAACATTATACCAATGGTACTAAGTGAATTTAGAAATCACCGAACGATCGTAAGGCTCGTTTAGCAAGCTTTTGAGCTCCGAGATTTAATGGTTCCTCCTTTATTTCCTTCCTTGTCTTTGTCTCTCTCTGTCTCCTTCTTCTTCTTTCTTCTCCTCTGTTTTTCTCTCTCTTTCTCACAGAGTATATATATAAAGATATATGTATATATATGGATGTGTGTATATATATAACACAAGCACACACACACACTCTCTCTCACTAAGCTCTAAAAATATGGGCAACCAAATCCACGCACACGTACAAACGAGTATATATATACAAAAAGGGAAGGACAAATGGCATTCCAATGCACGGATTGAGATGAAATATCCATGCACGTTCGATTGATCGAAGCTACTTCGATGGTTGAGAGCAGATCGGCCAGGTTCGATCGATTGAAACTGATTTGATTGATTGAACAATGGAATACGTAATAAATTCATGTCAGTAGGGTTTCGATCGCTTGAAAGAGGTTCGATCGATTGAACATAGAAATGCTCGATCGCTTGAGAGCACTTCGATCGATTGAAAGTGAAACTTCAAGTATGGTCAAGGGAAGTATACAGAATCTTATGTATTATTATACAATCCAAAAATGCAGGGCATTACAGAAGAGATAGAGAGAGGTTAGGATTTGGGTTGGGTTGGGTTGGGTTGGGTTGGGTTGGGTTGGGTGGTGGTGGTCCTTTGAGGGTGGTAGTGGTGACGGCCTATGGTGGTGGTGGTGGCTGGCTGGCTATGAGTTTCTCTTTCTCTGAGAGAGAGAGAGAGAGAGAGAGAGAGAGAGAGAGAGAGGTTTTGGGGTTTAGTGGTAGTGGTGGTGGTGGTAGACCTTTGTGGGTGGGGGTGGGGTTTGGATTGGGTTTGGTGGTGGTGGTGGCCCTTTAAGAGTAGTGGTGGTGGTGGCAGTGGCAAGTGGTGGTGGAGGTGGTGGTGGCGGCAATAGGTGGTGGTGGTGGTGGTGATGACCATGTGAGGAGAGAGAAGAGACCAAAGATAGGAGTAAGGGGCAGTTTAGACATTTTAGGAAAAAAAATAGATTGATTTCTAATTTATATAGTTTAAATAGACTTCCTTTCAGTTTTAAAAATCACATGACTTATTTTTAAATTGTGAACAAATTGTTGATTGATTTTTAATTTTTCCTTTTACATATTGCTTTAATTTAATTCTCGCTTACTCATCTCTTTTCAATTTCACAATAGTTGGTCAAAGAGTAATATTTCACCCACAATCTGCACACAATTTTTCATCCACAACTCATAAAAATGTATTTATTTCTCTTGTGTGATCTTAGTGGACCCTATAGTGACACAAGAGAGGGAGATAGACACACTTTTGTGGATTATAAATGAAAAGTTGTGTGAATATTATGGGTGAAATTTTACTCTTAGTAAAAAAAAAGGCTTCTGAAACTGTAGATTTAATTTACCCATACAAATCATTCTGGAGCTACATAATAATACTACTAATACTTTAGAATTTCTTTACTTTGCTATCTCCACGTTTTGTTTCCTAGTTAAAAGACTTAATTAAAACTATAAAATTTTCAATCAACAATAGTGCCGTTTGGTGCAACTAATAAGTTGCAAATTACAATTTATCAACTTAGAAAAAGTTGAAATAAATTGTTTGTGTGGCTTATGAATTTAGAACTTGTAGTTTTTATCAACTTATTGAATTCTCCAAAGTCAACTTATTTGAAGTAAGAGGTACTTCTGCCACATTCATTTAACCAATTTTTATTATTTCTCTTCTATTGATATTATAGAAACATCTTATTTAAGCTTAGTTAGGCCCCCACGTAGCTTTTTAAAAAGAGTTTATGAAATTAATGACTAAGTTGTTTGATACTTTTATACAAGTGACACACTACTCTTCATAAAGACATCATGAAACCAAAAAGTAACCTTAAGCTTTAAAAGCTCCCCCCGAAAAAGTCCTAAGTTTAATTTTTGCAAAGCTCATAAACTAGTTACCAAATAAATTAACATGTAATTGTGCTTTAAAAAAAGGAAAAGCGCCAAAATGGAGGCCAAACTAAGCCTTAGTCTCTTATAGTGTAGTAATAGTATATTCAGCCCAGTTAAATATGGTAGTTTTGAGATTAATCCCCTATTTGGGTTGTAGTTCAATATTTAGTCCTTTCCCCAATATTTTGTTTTTTATTACATTTATACCCTTACTATTTTTTATATAAAAATTAATTTGAATATGGTTTATTTTTAGCTACTGTATATATATTATACCAGAAGTGGAGGAGTTATGCAGATATGATCTCCTAAAATCAAGGAAGTGGATTGTGTGTGATTTAAATGGGAGTCTTAATAGAAATATATGTAGATATAGGATATGGATATAGTCATAATTCCAAATATTTTGGAGTCTAGAGTAAAAAATACTGCAATTGTTTTTTCGTTAATAGTCGTAGGAACTTTATGCTGAAGGTATGAAAACGTACTTTTGTATTTATGTACATATATAGTACTAAGTTGTGAGAAATTTTTCACGTAATATGAGAAGTTTCTTACTTTTGTTAACGATCCAAGAATTTCTCACTTATGTCTTGAGAAATGTCTCACCATTTATTGACTATATTCGTGTTTTTATAACAATTTACCACATTATGTATTAATGATTTCTATGTATATACATGCAGATTGCTGGTCCTGTTTCATGTTACATAGATTTATATGTATTAACGATTTAATATATATGTTTTGTTATATTTAGATAAGGTAACTGCAACCTAAATTTAGGAGTTATGAATTTGTGGAGTTATAGTTGCTAAAATCATGGAGTTGCCTAAATTTCTGATCTCTTGATTTAATTAAAATTCTTTAAAAGGAAGGAATCGTGTACATGTCAATAAAAAAAGTGAGAAATTTCTCACTTCGTCAGTTTTATATTAGAAAACTTCTCAGTCAAATAGTGAGAATTTTCTCACTTTAACAGATTTTAACAATCAAAAAGCAAAGTGTGAGAAATTTATCACATTGATTGTAGAAGAAGTTTCTCAATTTTATGATTTTTATATTCATAACCCAAGTACAAGGAATCGTGTGCATCAACAAATCATTGAATTTTTTTACGTATGATATCGATTTGTTGAGTTCTTAGTAAATGTGAGAATTTCTCATTTTTGTAATATGAAAATTATTATGACAAAGTGAGAAATTCTCACTTACAAAAAGTGAGAAATTCATATAACAGAATATGAGAAATTCTTACTAAAGATCAAAAAATGAGAAATTCATATAACAGAAAGTGAGAAATTCATATATACAACAAAAATTTTACGCTTTATTCACAAGAATACTAAAAGTGAGAAGTACCCATTGTTAATCCAAGTACATGCATACAAACATAGAGTATTTAGTGATAAATTTCTCACTTTTTTGTTTGGTTCATTTTCAAAACGAATTTTCTCATTTTTTTGTAAGACGTTTTATAAATATAGATTTTTGGAATGACAACAAAAAAATTACAATGATGGGAAGAAAGGAGAGAGAGAGAGAGAGAGAGAGAGAGAGAGAGAGAGAGAGAGAGAGAGAGCTCTTGAATTCCTCAAGTTAATCTTTAGAGCTCTTTGCCTTTGCCGGGATCGTCAAACTCAAGATCTACACGTAGGTTGGATTCTCTTCAGAGAGAGATCTCTAATCCCCATTCCGTGTGAAGCGGTGAACGACAACATTGATGGGTATTATCCTTCCTCTCTCTATCCAATACATGCCGAGTTTATGCTTCCTTGCACCGTGAGATTGCTGAACCCCCACCTCAAGATCAAAATTGATCGCAAGCACTGTTTTTTTGCAGGCTACGATTTGGAGGTGGATGGCCCTAATCAAGAAGAACAAGCCTTCAGCCCACGATGCCTTTGTCGGAAAGTGGAAGCCCACCAAAAACAACTTTGGCAAAGCGTTTTCCCGGTCTCAGCACCACCATGAACATCCTAATGATCACTTGATTCTATAACTTGATATATATATATATATATATATAGAGAGAGAGAGAGAGAGAGAGAGAGAGAGAGAGAGAGAGAGAGAGAGAGATGTGATTTAAGAGATTTGGATGACAATTATCACATGTCTATATAATAAGTTAGGGCGGTGTAAGTCCCTCCTATTTTAGCAACTTTCAATCCTAGCCATTGAGGTAAGTTTAGATATTTTCAACCCTAAGATCATTGGTCCACCAAATCTCACCAAATGTCTAAAAATCTCACCCTCATAATAGTCCCTCTCACCTAACTAAATCTCATTTGAAATTAATTAAGATATAATCTTTTAACAATAGAAATAACAGGCGAAGGGCATTGGAATACACTATACACACGGATATAGACACTGAGGAAAAATCACTATAGAGTCAGGTATAATCTCTCCCTCCCTCTCTCTCTCTCTCTCTCTCTCTCATGCCTACCACCACTGTCACCATCTCCCTAGGTATAATCTCTCCCTCCCTCTCTCTTTCTCTATCCATATAGATTTGTGTGTGTTTTTGTGTGTGCTTATGGGTGCGTACACTGTGTTTCTCCCTCTCTCTCTCTCTCTCTCTCTCTCATTAAACTGCCATTGCAATATGGTGGAGTGTTTTATTTTTTTGTCCACGTATTGTATTAGTTAAAAAAGATATGTATTAGTTAAAAAAAATCCCAGAAAATATGAGTTGGGGTTTGTTTTTTTTTTTTTTTTTTTAAACTATGAGTTCGAACTTCAAATAGTAAATCCGTTAGTGTTATCACCCATTTATTCTCTCTCTCTCTCTCTCTCTCTCTCTCTCTCTCTCTTTCTCTCTCTCTCACCATACACCACCACTGTTGCTGGGATTAGGTAACTCCACTCTCCCTCTATATCTTTATTTGTGCGTGCATGTGTGTGTTTTTGTATGCATGTGTGTGTTTGTGTGTGCGTGTGTGGTGTTTTTGCAAAGAGGTGTGTCAAATTGTGCATGTTTGATGTTTCTGTATGTGTGAATGTTCATTAGAATACGTTAAAAACAGGTGGGTGTGTGTTAATTTGTGAATGGGCAACTTTTATTTCAAGTTTAGAGAGGGAATGCAATGGTTAATTTGGACCACTTTTTTCCAAAATTTTTTGTCTCTAAATATCGGCTTTATTCCATTTTTTTGTTTCAGCAGTAATACAAAACTATATTTCCCCTTCTTCTTCTTCTTTTTTTTTTATCTTCTTTGTCTTTTTTTTTCTTTTTTTTTTTTCCACTTTTTTGTTTCAAAGTGGGCCTAACCATGAGGTTAACAAGTAAATAATCATATATTTTTTTCACTTTTTTTCACTTTTGTGCTGGATTTTTTAATAGGTTGATTTTTTTTTTCCTTTTTGTGACTCCGATCAAATGACTTTCATTGAGCTAATTAAACTGATGTAATATGAATGAAAAACACTGCCCCTTTACACACATGCTATCATTCTTATTAGTCATAGACTAATTTGTTCTCAATATTGGGCCTCTCCGCAGCCGTCATTACTATTAAGCATAGTGAGTTGAATACCTTCTCTCTTTTTTTTTTTTCCTTTTCTTTTTTCTTATACATCCTTCTTGCAAAGCTAATTGCTAACTTTTTTTCTGTCGAGTTCTGTATTTGCTAACTTTAATTTTAATATTTTTTTTGTTTTTGTTGAAGGTGGTAATTTTATGATTACCAACTTTAATTCGTAATGGTACTGACTTTAATTGAGAATTTTTTTGTTTTTCTGTGTTATTTTTTAGAACCAATTGGGTTTAGAAAGAGTTTCCCCTTCTTCTTCTTCTTCTTCTTCTTCTTCACTTTTTTGTTTCAAAGTGGCCCTAACCATGGAGTAAACAAGTAAATAATCTTTTTTTTTCACTTTTTTTTTTTTTTTTTTTACTTTTTTGATACATTTGTGCTGGATTTTTTAATAGGTTGGTTTTTTTTTTTCCTTTCCGTGACTACGATCAAATGACTTTCATAGAACTAATCAAACTGATATAATATGAGTGAAAAACACTGCCCCTTTACACACATGATATCATTCTTATTTAGTCATAGACTGATTTGTTCTCCCTCTTTTTTTTCTTACAGGTTTTCACATCTCAGTATCGGGCCTCTCCGCAGCCATCATTAATATTAAGCATAGTGAGTTGAATACCTTCTCTTTTTTTTTTTCTTTTCTTTTCTTTTCTTTTTTCTTATACATCCTTCTTGCAAAGGTAATTGCTAACTTTTTTTTTCTGTCAAGTTCTGTATTTGCTAACTTTAATTTTATTATATTTTTTGTTTTTGTTGAAGGTGGTAATTTTATGATTACCAACTTTAATTGGTAATAGAACTGACTTTAATTGGGAATTTTTCTGTTTTTCTTTCATATATTTGAGAACCAATTGGAAACCATCTATATAATAAGTTAGAGCGGTGTGGGTCCTTCCAAATTAGTAACTTTCAATCCGAGCCATTCAGACAAGTTTAAATATTTTAAATCGTCCGATCATTGGTCCACCAAAAATGGTAACATGCACACACACCAAATCAGTTTTCAATTTACTCCTATACCTTCCAATTCGGCTCTCTCTCTCTCTCTCTCACACACACACACACACACACACACACACACACCCACCTCAACCCCAAATGGAGAGACCCATATATCACTCATGTCTCTTAAAAGCCTTTGTTTTGTTTTTTCCCCCTTCCAAAAGCTTTTAAAAAGGCCGCCAAAGGCCAAGTATAGATTCGTTAACTTTGCTTCTTTTTTTTTTCTTCCAAAATCTTAGAAAAAGTCTTTGTTCTTTTTTTTTTTTTTTTCCCTTCTAAATGCATGGAAATTATAGTTTTTCAAAAGTTTCTAGAAGAAAAAATAAATAAAATAAAGGCTAAGTATAGATATGTTAAGTAGTTCAAGAGATGTGTGGGTCACAACACAACTATCTGAAACTACTGAGTAATAGTATGCTTTTCAGATTTGTATGGTAATGGGACCACTTGATTTTTCATTGGAGAGTGTTGAAGTAATCCAATAATATTGAAGATTTCTACTACATGTTTTAGAAATAACTAAATTATTAGAATAACCAAATTATTACAATTTGATCTTTTAAAGTATTGAATTTTTTTTTTTTTTTCCTTTCTTTTTTTTTTTTTTTTTGTTGGCTTCGTGCCCACGGGCACGGGTCATTACTAGTATATATCTAAAATATGGGAGTATTTTGATCCTCAAAATAAGTAAGAGACTAATTATTAAGTTGTGTTATAATAGAGATCAATTTCTAAAAGAGGTGACTATAATATAATGGACTATATATATTAAGTATCCCTTGATATTAATTACTCTCTACTGAATCAAATTCTTCACTTGTTCAAACTCCATTACAATTTAAGGGCATTTCGGAGAATTACTCAACAAATAAGTTATTTAATAGCTTTATATCAAACAACAATTCAACTTAATCATTGTTTCTCAAAAGTTGCACCCAAAGATTTCACAACTTATTCACAGTTCCAAACGCTATAATCTGGAAAAACTAAAAAGTATAATTTGTCTAGTTAATTTGCACCAAACAGTGCTTATCTGTTGTGACACTCTCAATGGTGTTAAACTAAAAAAACAATCTAATACCATTTTTTTTTTTTTTTGGCATCCTTTGGCCAAATTGGTAGTCCTTTCCCTACTAGGATAAACATTGGCATTTAATCAGAAGTTCATGTATATCATTCACGAAAACCTTGGTCCTGAAAAAGTTAAAAAACTTTACTCAATAGTTAATTTGCTTGTAAATCTTCTAAACCTCTATTATTATGTTGGCTCGTGGAAAAATGGAAAGAACAAATTTTTTTACGTATACGTAAACTATTAATAGTTAATCTTGTAAGCTTATCTCACAAGTACGTATTAATTCTTAACTTTGAACTTGAAAATAAACTAAGATTATTAATAAAAAGAGATCAATTTGCAAAAATTAAATTATACAAAAATTACAAATTGTAAAACTTGGTAAAGAACTCTGCCAGGACTTGCAACAAACTCGTGTTTGGTGGTTGGGGGTAAAAGTTAATAAGTACATGCACAGAGCATGTGGCAAAGAGCTTGGCATTTATAAGTCTCTTTCAATGCATAAATTTGGTGTTCGAACATCATCCCCTTTCCCATATAAAAAAAATAGTTAATAAGTACATACGTGGTGGAATATGATTGGACTATGTTTTCTGATTTAACATATTCATTAACTAACTGAGCACTATTATACCTACACACTTTTTAACACCCAATTTTAAATGCATGTACCATGTGTTGTATAAGTAGTGCACAGAAAAATGTGAAAAATTCAAACAACCCAAAGTACATACATTTAAAGCATAGTGTGTCAAAAATTGTGTATACCTATCATTATTGTAACTAAATTAGTCAAACCCTATTTAACGGCAATTAAATCATATAAAACCGCACTAATAGTTTAGGGAGCAATATTGGCTCTCCATCAATGAACTATGCTCCAGTCAATTAGAATTAGCTTCACTAAAATGTTAGAGTTAATTATAATTAGATCCCCCACTATATATGTCATAAAAAAAAAGGAAGGTGCCCCACTATATATAAATGTTAGAGTTAATTATGTTTATACCCCATTAAGAGGAAGGAATGCGCAATAGAGACTCTAAATATGGGACAATGAAGTAATAAATGTCCTTAGGTAGTATAAATTTTACTATTAATTTTAATTAATTTTTTTTTTTTAATGTTTCCTAACCATATGAATAACCATGGGTTAGATGAGGTGAAACTTTTGAGATAGAGTAATGCTATGTTTTCCAATTTTTTTTCCAAAAAGTATTTTCTAACTCTTGTGGCAGCGGGCCTGTGTTCATTAATGGTAGGACCACTTCAACATCAACCAATCAAAATCAATTGGGCCCACTGTCACGTGTGTTGAGAAACACTTTTAAATAAAAAAAAATTTAAAAAGCATAGCATTACTCTTTGAGATAATAGTTTCTTACATAACTTAGCTCAATTTTTAAATTCACTCCCCCATTGAAAGCAAAGGGATACATTTATTTATTATTATTATTATTTTCCCTAACCATATGATAACCATGGACTAGCATAGGTCCACTTAGGCACTTAGTAATTATAATGGGTTATAGTTAAGGGGGTCCAAATATAGTTAACTCTAACGTATATACATATATAGTGGAGGATCTAATTATAATTTACTATAACAATTTAGTGAAGTGGGAGACCTAATTCTAATTTGGGTGGAGTGTCATAGTTCATCGATGGAGATAGTTTAAACTTTAAAAGATTAGAAATTTAGTGTTAAAATTCCCGTTATGAAAAGTTGTTGATTTTAGAGGATATACAATGTAAATTTTTTTGGTGAAAAGTTTTTCAACCAAAATCTTTTGTTAGAATTACACAAAAATTTTGACGATTTGTGAAATTTCACTAAACTTTATGTGAATAACCTTTCACTAAAAAAAAAAAAAAAAAAACCACTATTGGACCTTATACTTAAAAAGTACTCTAAAATAGACTAAATCCTAGTTAATAGTTACCCTATAAAAAAATGTATTAAGCATCAAAGATGTAGAAACTGCTAAAAATTTAACAAACCACAAAAGAAAGATCGTATTAAGCCTCAAAGATGTAGAAATTGCTAAAAATTTAACAAACCTCAAGGCCTTGCTTTGGTGGTCAGGATAAGATGCGGGATGGAAGAATTTTTATCCTATCCGACGTATGGTGGTGTCATTGGACAGGATAAAATAGTTTTGAACTAGGATTTTATCCTATACAGAGTGACATAACTCTAACCCATAGAGGGGGAGGGGGGGTGATATTAGGTGGGATTAGAGGTTTGGGGTAACTTCTTGTGACAAAACAACTTTTTTTTTTCTCAATTTTATTTTTCCCTTCAGATCTCTCTTTTTTCTTTTTCATCTCTCCTATCTCTCCTTTTTTTTTTTTTTTCCCTTTTCATTTTCAGATCTCTCGATCTCTCTCTTTTCTTTTTATTACCCAAATCTTCTTCTTCTTCTATTTTTTTTCATACCCCATTTTTTGGGTATTAAAAAGCAATAATTTAATTATTATCCGAAACTTATATCCAGACATGATCAAACACAAGATTTGATATAACAGTTTATCCGACAGCTTTATCCAATACATTCCAAATATAAGACAACATACAACTTATTCGACATGAATACCATCCTACCAATCATGCTTTATCATGTCCTATCGATAATTTTATCCAACCTGTCAAACGAGACCAAGTAGTGTTCTTGTCTTCTGGGACTCCAGCAAGAAGAAGAGTCACAAGATGATACGTTACTCCCTTGATAGGGGTGCCATTTTTCTATGTTTTGGATAGGCCCCAAGGGCAAGGGATCAGCTTGTCCTTTTCATTAAGCTGATCATAAATTTGTGATAAAATGTTTGATAATTATCCTAATTTCGTAGTTCGAATTCAAGAAATTATGGCTTGGTCATTGACAGCTGAGGTAGTGGTCTGAATATATATATATATATATATATATATATAAGGTGACAAATGGTTGAAAAAACTGAAAATTTTTCTCGATTGACGAAGTATAGAGTTGATCAATTTGTCTTTTCTTTTACTTTTATGGGTTTTGTTAACATGTGTCCTTAAGGCAGATGTTAAGGTTCTAAATGTGAAAATAATTAAACAAGGGATACAGTGTCGGTTTTAGTGTCTGGTGTGGGGTTCAGTGTTTGTTTCCTAATTTATTTCTACTTTTAGGACTTTAACATATATCCTAAAGGCACATCTAACAAAACCCTACTTTTATTAGTCTGAACAACCACCTCAAAATTATTCAAGATGCTTCAGCACACAATAATTTTTGCGACACTTTTGAAGAAATTGAATGATACTCTTGTGGTACATATTATACACGTGTACATATCCAAACACTCGTTTACAAATTTTATACACATACTATAGCATGTATCCCGCGCTATGCACCAGTGCGTTATTTGCCTAATAAACCACAAAATTCTTGTGGTGAATATTATTATCATATGAGGTAACTTATTTGCCTAATAAACCACTAAATTTTGTGGTGAATATTACTATCATACGAGGTTTGGAATAATTTTTAAAATATGCTATTTGTATGATATATCATACAACACAGGTGATGAATAGTAATTTTTTTTTTCTTAACTACACAAAATCCATCGATTTAAGACAAAGGGAGAAAAAGAAAACTTTCAAAAGACTATGCGATGACAATTGCTATCATCCGAATTTTAAAATATTTGTTAAAATATTGAGGAAGACCGCTAATGGAATAGAATTCATCAGAAAAGTAGAAAGAAAAAGCTGCATCATACATAACCTAGCCTAGTTAGAATGAAATACGGCCTGCGTTAGAATATACGATCTTGCATTAAGTGGTAAGGGCTGTTGGATGAAGATCGGGACCTTCACTCGATTACGTTTGTCGTCGGCTGAATGTCTCTGTCGCTTGCCCAATAGAGTTTCCTGGCCTAAGGAACTCTGTGTTACCTCACTGGTTTCAAAGTTTCAACTGCATAAAAGAAGGGGTTTAATTAGAGCTGTCAATGTCAATTCCAAATTCTAAATGCATCTTATTAAATGTTTAGTTGTAAAAATGCAAACAAAATGATTGTAAAACTCATTGCCATTAAGAAATTGAACACTAATATAACTGAGTTTATTTATTAAACTTGAGAAAATTTGGAAGTTAATTCTAGATTAAAGTATCGAAACCCAATTGAGAGCTATATGAGAATAAAATTTAACACAAATTACAATTTAATCCTTTATAGGATCCATCAAACTGGACTTGAGGAAAAAAAAAATGAAACTCAAAAAGAAAATAAAGATGCCTATTGAAAAAGTCCCGATTGTTGAGACTCTTACCATCTTGAACACATGCTCCTTCCAACGGAAATATACACAATTAAAAGTACATTAACGTTCATCAACAAAAAAGAGAGACAGATTTATGAGCAAACGACAAATAGTTTATATGAAAAAATATTTTTTCATAGTGGCCTCAACTTGAATATGCTAGATGTTTACTTCAAAAAGTAAAAAAAAAAAAAAAAACTGCTTAGAATAGCATCTTCAAAATAAGTGGATAACTAGGAAGATAATGTTCTTACTATTGGAATTATTGGCCTTTTATTTGATCATTGGGTTTTCTATTTCAAAAATTCAAATAAAGTCATTTACATTGATGTGACTAGTATCCTCTATTAAAAATATGGCCGTTAGAGGCTATTAAATCTATTAACTCCTGTATTAAAAATATGGCTGTTGGGGGCTATTAAATCTATTAACTCCTATATTAAAAATATGGCTGTTGGGGGATATTAAATCTGTTTTTAATAAAATGACCGTTGAGCAGTTTGTCTAATATAAATAGCCTTCTCTATTTCCATTTTATATAAAAAAAAATTCCTCTCTTTTGTGATTCTTCACAAAAAACCATTTTCATTATTTTGGAGCAATTTTGAGCACTCAAATATTCTTCCAATTCGAGTGCACGTTTGGAAGAAACTGATTGCTGAATCCTGGAGAGCATAGCACTGAGACCTTGTGCATCGAGTCATTGACTCCGAGGGGCAGAATTGTTCTTAAGGACAGTGCAAACTGTTGCACGCCTCAATCAATATCATAGATGTATCCTTCCTATATTTCCAACAATCTTAAGAACAATAATGGATACTGCTATACTATGATCGCCGCGCACACGACACTAAATTCCACTTGCCATGGCGATGGAACTGCTTGTAGATGTTGGCTTCTTTGTCTGCTTGGATTCTTTTATGCCATTGTTGACTATCATGCCAACAAGGATTCTCATGACCCTTGTGAGGCTTTTGTAAACAAGGTCAGTTCCTTGTTTCCCTGAGAAAAACCTTTTGTAATGGCTAGCTATCTGTTACTAGTATAGTGTGAGTGTTGCTAATAGTTGATCTTTACTGCCTTTTGCTCGCATAATATATTTGATAAGACCAAGTCTCCAACGGTGGCTACACTTCAAGAAATTAATTGATGATTGAGAGTTTAGCTAAATCTTGGTATTAGATTATGCTTTGGATTAGGAATATGTATCCATTTAGTTTAGAAGTTTACTTATCTCCTCCTAGTATTCCTCCTAGACTTATGTTATTCATTAAACATCCTTGTAATTTGTATTAATATATATTCATCAATATATGACAGCACAATCAACGTTTTTGAGGAAAGCTCTTCTATTACCAATATTCTGCAAACCACGATTTTCTTCATGGTATCAGAGCCCTAAAGCTCTCAATTTTCATATACGAATGGCCCAATCATCAACGTCCTTCTCTCTTTCTGCCTCTACTCTTCATAATCTGATTGCCATAGTTTCTGTCAAACTCAATGCAACGAATTACCTCATATGGCGAATGTAAATTCTTCCTTTGATTCAAACTCTAGATCTTCTGAGTCATCTTACAAATAACGCACCCACACCAACTTTTCTTAAAGATTCTGGTAAAGAGGCTCAAAATCCTAAGTTTGTTGAATGGCAAAACACTGATCTCTTCTTATGTAGTTGGATTATAGGGATCTTGTCTGAAGAGGCTCTTGGACATGTTGTTGGTATGGGTTCCGCACGAGAAGTATGGTGTAACAACCCTAATTTTCTAGGTGCTTTTAGTAAATTTTATATTATTATTTTCGAGTGTTAGACATTAACTGTGTGTATGTAACTTAGTGACACCTAATAAAAATGTTGAAGTAGCGTGTACGGGTAGTTAGTATGTTAAGTAGTGTGCTTAACATAGAAATTTAGTGCCTGGGGTCATGGGTACCCATTGGGCTAACCATTTGTCACATTAGAATGCATTTTCGGGTCCATATAAAGCCTTTTTGTGAGGCCCTTACATAAAAAACGGGATTCACATGTTTGTGTGTGTTTTATTTATAAGTGTTGTGTGTGAAATATATATACACATATATTAAACCCTAGCCCTCATTTAACAAAAAAAAAAAGGAAGAGGAGAGAAGAAACTAGAGAACAACGTATGTGAGAGAGAGAGAGAGAGAGAGAGAGAGAGAGAGAGAGAGAGAGAGAGAGAGAGAGAGAGGAAGAAGAAGAAGAAGAAGAAGAAGAAGAGAGGAACCTCAACCTTTGGTTTGTGTAATCATCATCAACCTTGAAGCCCTAAATTGGTGAGTTAACTTGTTATTTTCTTTCAATCTCGTTTGATTGAAATTTAAATAGATAGAATATTAAATTAGTATGGTTATGGATTATGAGATTTAAGTATTTTTTTTTTACAATGATTGAAGTTGTGATTTGAGATTTATAGATGAGCATTGAATATGTATTTGAGCAATTATTAAATTTTCGGATTTGGGGTTTTCACGGATCAGATTTGAGTAGAAAATTCATAATAAATCATGCATTCCAGTTTTCGTGATTCTATTCGCGCTGGCCTGTAGGAAACGCAATTCTGGACAACTTTTGTCTAATGGTATTTTTTCCAATTCTGCACCATTTGGGCAGAAAATTTATATTACAGTAGCAGTTTTATGAATGTTAAAATAAGTGCTTTTGCCATATCACATTTTTGTGTGATTTCGTGTTCGTTAATATGAATTAATTTGTTTGTACTTAGGGAGCTATGAGTTCTCATGTATAATTGAGCTTTCTGAAATTGTGACTATGCAATTTTGTAAGAGTTATGAATCTGTGTGAACATGTAGCTGTTAATATGATTTTAACGGGAATTTGATTTGAGATATATGAATCTCTTATAAAGTTGAGTTTTGTGAAAAACGTGGATGTATGAACGTTAGAAAAGTCCTTATAGTTCACCACTACTCCTTATAATTTTAAGCGGCGACTTCGTGGATGACCCGTCCTTGTGTGATTAGACGGCGACTACGTGGATGACCCGTCTCTTCATTTTTAAGCCTTATGCCCGGCTTGTTGGTCTATTTCATGTGTATTTAGACATTGTTTTATTGACGTCAAGAACGTAAGGACTAGCCTTTCGGTGGATACTCAAATCCCAGTGATACCCCATGGGAGTTGGGACCGGAGTGGGAGTTAGTATTGCGTTAGGAGACACATGGGATATATGTGTAGGCTGAACCATGGATGGGTGGCCGAGGTGGTGAACATAAGGTGTAATTTGGATCGAATATTATGTGTTATTTTTTTTATTTGCGGATTTACAGTTGTAATGTGGTTTATGATTTTCAGTTATATGAAATTCTAGGAATTGGTAGTCGTAGGGCTGTCCAACAAAAACCGAACCCGACCAAACCCGACCCCACCCGACCGAACCCGACCCCACCCGACCCCACCCGTGACTGTTTGGTTGAGTCACGGGTTTCACAAGTCAAACCCGAACATGTTTCGGATGGATGTCGGTTTCTCCCTTCAAACACCCGACTACACCCGACCCGACCCGACTGTACACAACATGATTAAAAAAATATATATTTTTAATTACAGACTATGTAATAAAACTTTGAATGTGCATGTATATATATGTATGTATATAATTTGTGTGTGTTTTACAGCTCTATAGCGATTGTTCTTAAGTTTTTCTTCATATTTACAATTTGTGTGTGTGTGTGTTTTTTTTTGGTTTATAGATCTATCATCTACACATTCTTGTTTTTACTTAACTGAATGTATAATTGTTTTTATTTTACAGATCTATAATTGTTGTTCCTCAGAATTTTAGTTGTTCTTTACATTGTACAATTTTTCTTCACTTTGTTGTTTTTAGTCGGATTTCACCCGACCCAACCCGAAACCACCCGAACCCGAACTCACCCGAACCCGATGGATAATGAGTGGATCACGGGTGGAGAAGGTCTAACCCGACTGCTATTCGGGTGGATGATCGGGTGAGGGCTAAACCCGACTCACCCGACCCATGGACACCCCTAGGTAGTCGTGTAGTTTTCAGGATTTTAAATAATTTCGGTGTTGTGCCCGTTAGCTGAAACCTAGCATTTTCTATGTGTAACGTACCATTTTTGGGAACGTAGTAATTTGATAATAAACTGGACCAGATTAGTAAATTGAATATTTTGGATACTTAGATTCATAGCTTATGGCCGTTTCGCGTGAACTGAAGTAAAACGACGATCTGAACAACTTTCGTGTTTTACACTTTTTCTAAAAACGTCATCTTGACACTATTTTCATCGATTTTCAGAATCTGCTGAACATCGTCTATGTAAGAGCTGAATTTTAATAATTAATTTCCGAATTAACTATTTAGAATTTATGAACGAGGACGCGTGTCATTCCTTGAAAATTTTATTCTTGACATTTTTGTGTTTTAAGTTTTGTCTAATTCCAGTTCTTTGTTAGAGATAAAATCATTTTAATTAATAACACCTTATTATTGGTTTATATTATTGTGTTAAGTTCTATTTGTACAGGATGGTAGGCCTACTAATGGTTTGCAGGTATCGGCCTACCATAGTTAAGAAAGGTAAGTATTTCATTGTTTTTATTCGGGCAAGAAACTACTTGCCACCACATAAATGGAAACTACTCTATTGTCCAAATATGTGTGTGGAACTAACTGTCTTGGCCCAAGAATGATGTTGTATGATTTGTAGTCTACGGGTTCAAGTTGGATCCCTAAGACTTGTGTTTTGTTTAACTCATACCAGTCATGTGACTGACCCGAGTGTGTTATGCATTCGGGTGCGTTTCTGTTTGAAACGTAGTCGGATGACATGTGGAGGATAGTATAGTTAGAGTTCATTGTGGAGCAGCCGATCTGTTCGTGAAGTTGAAGATACCTTCTTTTTATTCTTTAATTACTATATGATACTCTTTTATATAGTTGGCATTGTGAGCCATGGTTGATAACTTGTATTAGATGTAGTTATATTTCAGTTGTATTATTGAACTTTTGGGGACGTTTATAGCAGATTTGACCTGAGATAGTGTAGTGTTGAAATTATTCCGTTTATTATTATAACTAGATACTTTTATTGTGATTCGATGGAGGAAATTATATATTTTTTTTTTATATAAAGGGAAACGTTTGGTTTTCATTTTGTAATAAATGAGAATGGGAAAAATTTGAAACGTGGATTTTTCTTGTAATATTTTTGGGAATGAATTTGATGATAAATGAGTTTTGTTTAAATAGAAATCATGTGGTTTATGAAAGCAAATTAAAATCAGTTTATCTTAAAATGGTCTTTTAAAATTGGGTATGGGTTGTCACCCTTGGATTTTTGGGTGGTTGAATATTGATTAGGGTATGCCCTTGATTGAATATTTGTCTTTCCAAAAATCGGGGTGTGACATATGGAGTTGTTTGGAAGAAACTTATCTACAAGCAACCAAGGAAAGAGAACTTCAATTGAAACGCCAACTACAAATGCCTAAGAATGACACGATTTAGTTGAGTGATTTCTTGATTCACTTTAAATCACTTTGTGATAATCTTGCAACAATTCAAAAACATGAGGCCGATGAAGATAAGACAGTGCAATTATCCCATTGCTTGGGAAAGAAATACGATGTCTTTGTTACCACTATGTTGTCAAAACCTCCTTTACCCACATTTACCCAATTTGTCAGTGCACTGCAGAGTTATGATATGCGCACTGAAGGTTCTAACAATGATGAAAATGAATCATCTTCCCCCAACCAAAATCTCGCTTTTACTGCTCAACGCCGTGGTCGAGGTTTTTCTTCTGGTCGTGGATTCAGCTCTAAGGGACGTGGTTTTGCTCTTGAAAATCATCCACCAAATAACTATGGCCGTGGTGCAAGCCTCCAATCCAACAACAATGGTAATCGTAGCAACTCTTTTTAACAAAGTGGGCAGAACACTCAAAAAGGAAATAATACTTCTCAGATTTCCTCACATCCATAGTGTCAAATTTGTGGGCATATTGGACATAGTGCCAAAAAATGTTGGTAACAATATGACTACTCTCATGAATCTAATGAAAATCTGTCTCAAGCTCAAGCTACCACTACCCTATCAGATGCATATGATCATGATCAAAGTTGGTATACTGACACAGGGGCCATTTCTCATATGACCTCTAACAAAGGTAATCTTCAATACTCTACCATCTACAATAGCAGTGATCATGTAGTTATTGGAGATGGATCTCAATTACAAATCTCTCATGTGGGTAACACTATTTTGCATTCCTCTCATGGAACATTAGCTCTTCATGATGTATTAGTTGTGCCTGATATTAAAAAGAATTTGTTATCTGTGAGTAAACTATCACAGGATAACTCATGTGTTTTTGAATGTTCTTCCTCTAATTTCAAGATAAAGGACAGATTGACAAGACACATATTGGCAACGGGGCATAGACAAAGTGATCTATATGCATTAGATACAGGAGGCGCAATTGAAGCACTTGCAGCAATAAAGTTTGGAAAGGCACCTGCAGATCTATAGCACCAAAGACTTGGCCATCCCAACTCATGACTTCTTCAAGTTTTGCATTCCAAAAATGTTATTGATGTTTCTAGTTGGTTAAAGAAGGATCATATATGTAGTAGTTGTCAAATGGGGAAGAGTTGTCGTCATCCATTCTCTTTAAAAAATAAAGTAGAATCTTTTCCATTAGCTAAAATTCGTTGTGATTTATGGGGACCTGCTCCTGTTGACTCTATTCAGAAATTCAGATTTGATGTTATATTCATTGATGATCATACACGATATACATGGTTATATCCATTAAAACATAAATCTGATTTCTTCCGTACATTTTTGTCTTTTAAAAGATTAGTGGAAAATTAGTTTCGTTCTAAACTTCAAATATTTCAGTGTGATGGAGGTGGTGAATTTGGTCTACAAGATTTTTTGACTCATTTGGATGAAAATGGAATTATTAAACATGTCTCTTGTCCAGGCACACCTGAACAGAATGGGGTTGCTGAAAGAAAGCATCGTCACATTGTTGAAACTGGCCTTACTATGCTTTTTCATGCTCAGTTGCCTAAGAATTTGTGGGTAGAGGCTTTTATGATAGCTGTTCATCTTATCAATAGGCTTCCCTCCTCAGTCCTTAATATGGACATACCATTTTTTAAACTACATGGAATTCATCCAGATTATAGCTCATTGAAGGTTTTTGGCTGCCAGTGCTTCCCTTATTTGTGAGATTACTCCAATAATAAATTTTGTCCGAAGTCTTATCCTTGTGTTTTCCTTGGTTATAGTCCCTCTCACAAGGGCTATCGGTGTCTCCATCCTCCAACTAAGCGAGTGTACCTCTCTCGTCATGTTGTGTTTGATGAAATGACTTTTCCATATACTAATCCAACATCACTTTTTCTTCCACACAGGGGTGTGGCACTCTTTCCACTTATTCAGAGTTCTCTAAGGGTTTCAACAACTTGATCAGTCCTCTTTAACAGTGGCTACAACAATAGCAACTCATTCACCACCAATACCTCATATCGAGGCATCTGATCCTCGGTCACAACTTGTGCCCCATATAGTCATGGTACATAACCCGGTAGTTCCAACTTCTCGGCCTTTAATCACAGTGAAATCTTCCAGCACCTCTGGTACTTCATCTCCAGACTCTGCTCAAATGTTTACTTCTACTTCTTCATTCCCTACTTCTTTAGATTGTGTTGGTTCTCCATCCTCATCTTTGCCGGACATCTCGGGTCAACTCTCTATTGATCTGCACCTCCCTCGACTACCTTCTGTTGTAAGTTCCTCTTCCACCAACATCCATACTATGATCACTAGAAGCAAGTATCACAACTCATCTACTTTATTTGCTTATGGGACATTTGATGCTACTGAACCTAAAACAATTAAAACTGCTCTCCAACGCCCTCATTGGGTTGCTGCCATGAAAGATGAACTTGCTGCGTTAAAGGAAAATAATACCTGGTTGTTAGTTCCTCGCCAAAATGACATGAATGTTGTCGGTTCGCGTTGGGTGTTCAAAACAAAAGTAAAATCGGATGGTTCTATTGAATGATTTAAAGCTCGATTAGTCGCCAAAGGCTATACTCAGTCTGCTGCTGTTGATTTTATCAAAACTTTCAGTCCCATTATTAAACCGATCACTATTCGTCTTGTTCTTTCTCTTGCTACTGTTTATGGGTGGCCTATCAAGCAACTTGATGTTGAAAATGCATTCCTTCATGGCACACTCAAAGAAGTTGTTTATATGGAACAGCCTATCGAGTTTACTGACCCCACTTTTCTGACCCATGTTTGTTGTCTCCACAAAGCTATCTATGGTCTCAAACAGGCACCTCGTGCGTGGTTTGATCGTTTCAGCTCCTTTCTCCTTCGTTTTGGGTTCTTCTGCAGTCCTGCAAATTCCTCTCTCTTTATTTTTCGTTCTAATGGTACTCTTATCCTCCTATTGGTGTATGTTGATGATATTATTGTGACAAGCAATCGGCCTTCTTTCTTAACTCACATTGTTTCTTCTCTTAATTCAGAATTTTCTATGAAGGACTTACGTCCATTGCATTACTTCTTAGGGATTGAAGTTCTTCCTTTCTCTGGTGGTCTATTTCTTTTCCAACATAAGTATGCTCAGGTTAATCTTTCCAAATCTTCCATGACTGGCTACAATCCTATTGGCACCCCTTTTGCTCTCAAGCACAAACTTCATCATGATAACGGTCCATTGGTAGATGCAACCAATTACCGTAGCATTGTGGGTGCCCTTTAGTATCTCACTCTAACTTATCCAGACTTGACCCATGCCGTCAATTTTGTCTGCCAGTTCATGTTTCAGCCAACCACTTCTCATTTTCAAGCAGTCACCGCATCTGACGATATCTACAAGGCACATTGGACTATGGCATTCGGATTCTTTCTTGCTCTTCCTTGAGTCTCTATGGTTTTTCAGATGCTAATTGGGCAGGATGTCCTGACACTCGTCGATCTACTACTGGGTATTGTATTTACCTGGGTGCTAAATGTATTTCTTAGACGTCCAAGAAACAAGTTACAGTCTCTCGCTCAAGTGCTGAAGCTGAATACCGTTCCATGGCTTCCACAACTGTTGAACTTACATGGATTTTTTTTTTATCTTTTACGAGGTATTGGTGTATCTCTATCTACTCCTCCTGTGCTTTTTTGTGATAATCTCAGTTCTCTACATATGACTGTCAATCCGATTTTTTATGCTCGTACCAAACACATTGAACTGGACTTCCATTTTGTTTGTGAAAAAGTTGCTGATGGAACATTGGTCACTCGTTTTGTTCCTTTTCAATCTCAAGTTGCTAATATTTTTATAAAGGCTTTATCTAAACAGGCTTTCCAATCTTTGCGGCTCAAGCTTAGCGTACTTCCTCCACCGTCCTCCAGCTTGAAGGGGAGTGATAAGACTAAGTCTCCAACGGTGGCTACACTTCAGGAAATTAATTGATGATTGAGAGTTTAGCTAAACTTTAGGAGAATAAATCTTGGTATTAGATTATGCATTGGATTAGGAATATGTATCCATTTAGTTTAGAAGTTTACTTATCTCATCCTAGTATTCCTCCTAGACTTATGTTATTCATTAAACATCCTTGTAATTTGTATTAATATATATTCATCAATATATGACAGCACAATCAACGTTTTTGAGGAAAGCTCTTCTATTACCAATATTATGCAAACCAAGATTTTCTTCAATATCAATGTTATAAATTTATTTATAGTCTATTAGTTGTAGCGCTATTACTTAACCAAGGAGCCTGAAATTAGTGAAAAATGTGATATCAATTCCCATAGAGCAGAAAGTCAGCTGAAAATAAGAGTTTGCAAAAATTAAGACAATATGAATCCATATTCTTATTTCTTGATATCTTAGTGTAGGGAACCAAAATACTGTACCATTGTGTATTCACTGTGCATTGTCTCAAATGTTTTAAGAAACCTTTTCAGTTTCAATTTATTCAATGTGTATGTGCCAATAGTCAGATTGTGATGGCACACTTAAGTGCATTTATTTGTACAAAAATTCCTTCATTATGGCTTTCTTTTGTATCTTTAAAAAATTGTTGAACCCAATGAATTTTATCTAGGTCTGCTTAAAGTCATAGAGACGTGGGTAGAAAATAATTTCCTTTATTCAAAAATTATATTTTTATAAGATTGAGTTTAGCCTCATGGAGACTAATTAAAACATCTCTTGATTGTATGTGTAGATTTAAGTATTGTATGTGAATGGTTTGCAATATCTATTTATTCATCTACATATATTAATATATCCATGTGTCTACGTGTATATAATTCAAGGAAAAGAAAATAGAACAGACATACCCATGAATTTTGGAGGGGCCAAATAGTAGTGCTTGGCTAAAGTGTTGAATTAGTGGGTTTGAGCTTTTCCCTAAATTTTATGAACTCTATTGGAAATATGACCCCACCCCTTTGTAGATCTCGTTGTAAAAGTTGAGGACTTTGTCTCTCACTCGTGAGTATGATATTATACTAAGTTATGTATAATGTAAGTTATGAGGCAGAAGAACACTTGTTGTGCATGGATTTACAAATGTGGAATGATATATTATTCGGTGTAACAAGACCCTTGTAAGCATTTTTTTTTTTTGGTCCAATTATTTTGGCACATGATATTTTATTCATTCAAAGTCCAATTGAAATGTTTCACATATTTTGGGGCAAGCTTTACAAAAATGTGTTTTGTTTAAATAAGAGTATCCCACTCTAATAGTAATATAAAAAATACATAAAATAATTTATCCTAATTTTATTATTTTCAAATATTGGGTTATTTGCATATGATAAGATTTTTTTAATCATAAGAAAATTGCTAGTGAAGTTGTAGCTTGTGCCTTTTTGACATGCGTTTAATATTAGTGCTTGTAGATTTTAGACATAAAATTATGTGTGACTTTTTAGTCTATTGGTGCAAATTTTTACAAGCATGTAATTTCTTTTGAAATTGAGTAGTAGTGGGAGGTTCTCAACCTCCTGTTTGTTCCATCTATATAATTGAGTTTAGAGGTTTGGCCACGAAGGAGTAAAAAAGCTAAGTGCTAATATTTTTTTTATCCATTTACTTCGAAAGGAGATCCTATTTACTCAGAGAATGCTCTTATTTCTTTAAGGCTGATTTCTTGAAGATAAACAATACAAGATGAGATGGGCTTTGTTATGTCCTATAGTACATAGTTCATGAGGGGTTACCACCAGAATGTATTATGATAGAAAGTAAATGCAATTTATAAATTAAAAAAATGATGATTTTTATTGGAAATTGTGAAGCTATTCTAGTAGCTAAGGGTTTTTAGCTAAAAGAAATATGTTTGATTTTTGGATACTTATTCTCATGTTTTACATCCTTTAAAATTTATTAGCTATTGTTGATATGTACGAGTACATATTTATGAAATGGATGTTAAAACCAGTTTATAATAAATGGAGAATTAGAGGAGAAATTTTATTCAGATAAACTGGTAGAGTTTTATAGATCCGAATAAGATTAAAGTGTGAATACTTGTTTACTCCTTATATAGATTTTAAATTTAGTAGCCAATTAGGGGAATGAAAATCTTGATTAAACTATTGTTTCAAATAGTTTCAAAATTAATGAAAGTGACATATGTTTATATCATAAACATAGTGATAGAGTATGTGTTATGACATATTTATATGGAGATTTAATTTTGATATGAAAGGATTTGGATGTAGCGAGGGTAATTTTAGAGATTAAAATTACAAGAGCTCCTCCTAGTATTTCTCTTGATCAATCTTATGAGGTTCAAAATGGTTTTGAGTTAATAATTTTTTTTTTGCAAACCTTTTTAGACTCCTTTTGAGCCAAGTGATAGGAAACCTCCTTCAAATAAAATGATTTCAAATTATTTTGTTTTGAATAACAAAACAAGGTCTTTGATCAAGCTAGAATTGGAAAAACATCAATTTGTTCCCAGGCTAATGTGTCCGAAGAACCATTTGTAGCTATATTTGTGGAAGTAAAGTTGATAGACAGATTTTGGAGGATGTTTAATTAATTTGAGGGCTTGTAGGCATATGTATAACAACACAATTGTTATAAGAAATACTCTTCAAGGGAAAATGAAGTGTTTTACTAGATGACTCGCTTAGTACCAATGTTTTGGTACTAGAGACTTAGAGTTAAATATCACCCCTGTGAAGAAATTATTTTTGAAAATGTTGTATATCCAGAGATAATAAAGAACTTATTTTTGAAAATTTATTGCATACTTCAAAATTTGAAAGAAATTAAATTTTGGTTTTTTCAAGGCCAAATTTTAGCCAAATTTTTTGGGGTAGAAAAGTATGTATTTTAAAAAATCAGTGATGCAAATTGGATTTCGGATTCAGATAAGATAAATTCAATGAGTGAATTTATTTTTACACTTACTGGAGGTGTGGTATCTTGGAAGTCGTCCAAGCAAACTTGCACAACTAAGTTAACAATGGAATATAAGTTTGTAGCTCTTGAAAAATTTGGTATTGAGGCTGAGTGGCTTAAAAGCTTCTTAGCGGATATTCTTACTTGGAATAAACCAGTTCCATTGGTTTCCTTACATTGAGATAGCCAGGCTGTAAAAGGCCGAGCTATGAATAAGTCCTATAAAGACAAGAGTAGGCATATACGCCTAAGTCATAATATTGTGAGACAGCTGTTTAATTGAGATAAAGTTTTTCTCTTAATTTTCTCAAGGTCAGAAGTGATTTTCGCTAACCATTTAACAATACCACTAGGGAGAAAACTAGTGTATGAAACATCGAGGGGAATGTGGCTTATGCCTATAACAAAAATTAACAATGATGGTAACCCAACCTATGTAATTGGAGAACCCAAGAAATAGGTTCATATGGGTAATAACAAGTCATGGGTTGATTTGAGATGCACTATAATTAGATTATCATGTTGTCCATTCCTATGGTGTATAATGCAATTGCAATGAGTAAAGGTTGAGTTAAACTCTTAATGAATTCTGTAGTCCATATTATTTGGATGGTATGTTTAATTGCAATACATACTTGATGGATGCACCTGTATAAGTGTGAAAGTGGGGCCGCTTTCTATGAAAACGTAGGCAAGTTTTCTAGAGCACTTATGAAAATTCAGGACTGGCGCAGGGCCTAGAGGTGCCACACCGATTAGAGTTGCTTAGATTCTGAGGAATTAATATGGGTATAAGACGACTGGTTTACGCTAAGAGATTTTGGTTCATAGAAATTTTATTTCACCAAACTCCTATAAGTCACTTCTTATATTCCTAAGGACTAGTTCATAGCCCTAAAGGCACCAGTTTTGATGCATTAAATTCTCTTGCTCCATTCTTTTTATTTGTTTAAATTTTGAAATAGGGGGGAATTGTTGGAATTATTGGCATTTTATTTGGCCATTGAGCTTTTTATTTAAAAAATTCAAACAAAGTCATTTACATTGATAAGACTAGTATCCTCTATTAAAAATATGGCCGTTGGAGGCTATTAAATCTATTAACTCCTGCATTAAAAATATGGTCATTGGAGGCTATTAAATCTATTAACTCCTATATTAAAAATATGGCTGTTGGAGGCTATTAAATCTGTTTTTAATAAAATGACCGTTGGGCAGTTTGTCTAATATAAATAGCCTTCTCTCTTCCCATTTTATATAGAAAAATTCCTCTCTTTTGTGATTCTTCACAAAAAACCATTTTCATTACTTTGGAGCAATTCTGAGCACTCAAATATTCTTCCAATTCGTGTGCACGTTTGGAAGAAACTGATTGCTGAATCCTGGAGAGCATAGCGTTGAGATCTTGTGCATCGAGTCATTGACTCCGAGGTGTGGAATTGTTTTTAAGGACAGTGCAAACTGTTGCACACCTCAATCAATATCATAGTTGTATCCTTCCTATATTTCCAACACTTACAATCAGTTAAAAATACCTTCTGAAGATGTCATTCCAAACACACCCTAAAAAGTACCATTATGCCATGTGTAGTACCTAAATATTGAACACAGTATACCTGTTATCTCACAGCTCACAAGCGATGCTTAATTGTGGAGGGATGCTTAAACAACACTTCTAGCTCTACAAATACGACATTCCAATCATTGGATCCTTTGGGATGCAAGCTTGCACACTATAGATCTGAATTGAGAAATTGTCATCAAATTCTTGCCTGGCATCTGCAAATAACACAACAAAAAATCACAAATTAATTCTTCTTCTTTATATTACTTCCTTCTTGAAAGATAATGATTGTAAACCTTATTGTCCTTAAAGCATTGAATATGTAATTGTAATTGAGTTCAATAATCAAACTCGAAGGAATTATTTGGAAGTTAATTTGACAGTTAGTGACCAACACCCAGTTGAGATTTGTATGAGAATCAAAATTAAAACAAATTACGCTTAACTACTACTACAATCCATCTATCTACAAATTTTGCAGCAACAAATCTTATTGACCAACCTCAATCTAGGAAGCACCGACACTTCTAAGAATGTAGTGTCGCGTGTCGTATCGGACACGACACTTCGTAGACACTTTTCCTAGAGTATCGACGTTCAATTTTTTAGGATTTTGTCATGTCGATATGTCCGTGTTGATGTATCCGTGTCAGTGTGTCCGTGTCTGTGCTTCATAGACCTCATTAGGATGTTTTGGTAGCCTTAACTTGCAACTCTAATGCTTAATATAGTCCAATTTTCACATCATAATAGTTCTTACCCACGAACTATACTCTTCATACTCATGTTTTCCAACAAAATCATAGTAAATCGCAGGATTGCTTAAAAACCGCAAGATAACAATATATCATTGATGAATTATTTACCACAAATCAACTGCTTGAAGTGAATTATAAAAACAACAATTTTAACCAAAATGCAAACTAAAAATTAAGCTGATAATGATGAAAGCCTCAAAGATATACATTGATTCTCATCAAAACATATTTTTGGCAGCATTGTTCCGACTAGTAGGGGGAAGATGTTGTTATTGCAATAGAACTTTTTTTTTTTTAAGAAATAAATAAAAGCAGTGCTTTAATTGTCAAGGCAAATTTGACATGCCTTGCTTTTGCTAAGAAGTACAGTACATGATACCAAATGAAATACTCATAGAAGTTGCAAGTCGCACATTGACAACCGCTAAATCATGGTATAGCAATAGGGAATGTGGAACTTAATTTGTGCTTGTAAAACACAAAAGTTACCTATGTAGAACCAATAAAACAAAATAATACATGAATTAATACAACGCATTTCTTAAGAAATTCACAAAAGGGTCTTCACTTTTTGCAAATTTAACTCCAATGCAACCAAATTTGAACCCCAGATACCCAAATCAAAACACAAACTCTCAATAAGCACCAGATAGGTATTGAGTTATGAGAGAATTACCTTCAATGGACCAAGAATACTACGTCAAGAAGCTATTGATATGGTCCTTATAGACATACCAACTGCCCTAAATCCACCAAGAACACCAAAGAGGAATAGACTGCACAAAAGACTAACATCCCTAGCCTAGCTATAAACTTCGTATTGAGTAGAAAGCAACTGAAGATACTAAAAATGGGTCAGGTAGGTTAGGCTTAGGGGAGATAAGGCGGTCGATGCAGATGGAGAGAGAGAGAGAGAGAGAGAGAGAGAGAGAGAGAGAGAGAGAGAGAGAGAGAGAGAGAGATATTTGAGATTTTAGGGTTTGTAAGGAAGAAAATTGAGAACATGAGAGGTTGAGAGAGTAATTGTCAAAATTTGGGAGATTTTGGGATTAGAGGAAGTGGAAGAGACTTCGCCGATTTCATTGAAATAGGTAGTAATACAGGTTTCATTGAATGTTTCGAGAGACTGATAGGCACTAATTAATCTATCTATTAGTGTTAATGAATCTAATTAAAATAAAGGGAATACCACGTGTCATCAAGATATCAGTCCAAGGCTATACTCTCCGCTATTAGGTATACTAATAGATATCCTTCCCCGAATCCAATTTGTATTCTAATATTTTTCATGGGTGTAAAGTACATGTCACCTATGCTAGCAAATACACATTTCCATACATTTAGCTTTTTTTGATCCACGAGAGATTAGCACTTTTTTATTTAGTTATTAGCAAAATATGAAGAAATGATAAAATAAATGGTTATTGTACATTTCAAGGAATCTTTAAATTTTTAGTATTATTTGAGTATAGGAAACTATTAGAGATTTTGACTCTCTTTATCTAGTTTTTTTTTTTTTTTTTTTTCACTTTCCCTAAATCACCAAACCAAACGAAACTCTAATCTGTTTTATTTGCAATTCATTCACAAGTCACAAATGTGGCGAAAATATTCAATATCACAGGTATATCACGTCATATGGATCTGACGTGGTAACACCATTAAATGAGAAGCTACCATGTGTTTGGAAAAAGTTATTCAGTGTAACCGTCGCACAACATCAACATACTGATCATGTGGCATGACATTTTAAACTAGACCATACACCTGCTCCAATTTCTAGTGGAGTCATGACAACCACTTTGTTTGTTATGGTCCCAGGGGCAGATGTACGGTCTAGATTAAAAAGTCATGCCATATCAACATGCTGAGTGGTGAAACAATTATACTGAATAATTTCTCTTAATGCTCTGGTTTTTTTTTTTTTTTTTTTTGATGTGGGGTAGGGGGATGAAGCTCTGTTTTTTTTTTATTTTTTTATTTTTTATGTGGGGTAGGGGAACGAAGCTCTATTTTTTTTTTTTTTTGATGTGGGGTAGGGGGACGAGGTTCGAACACCGAACATATGCATTTGAGGGGACTTATATATGTCAAGCTCTTTGCCACTTGAGCTATACCAACCTATACTTAATGATCTGTTATTTAATTAAAAGAAAATAATTAATTAATAACACCACATAAACTTGATCACGTAGTATCACCTTTATATTCAATACTGTATTTTCTCCGCAACGTGTTTTCTATTCAAGGAAAGGAAAATACATTTTTCAATAGTTCCTCTCTCAGAATTCCGAAACATCGAGGAATGTTGAGAGCATAGATTCGTAGAATAATAGATGATGAACAGCAAGTCCACAACTCAACTAAGTCATGATGATATTGTGATATTGTCATGACCAATATTTTAAATGTAATTATATGGGTTTTGACTTTGCAACAAATTGACGAGTAAAGTAGGCAGTGGGAAAGAAAAAAACAAAAGACCTAATGAAAGGAATCTAAGAAAGTGAGCTGTTGATGTGTAGCATTGCCACCATTTATCCATTGTGGATTTCTAATATTAGTGTTTAAGGGTAGAGCAAAATTATAGTTTGTACTGTTAAATTAAATATATATATATATATATATATATATTTGCTCAATAAATATATACAGTATTAAAACAATCAGAGAATAAAACCACGACTAGAACCACTAGTTCTATTGATGGTTTTTTCGAAGAACACACGGAGGGAAGTACCAATCAAGATGGGCCCGAAGAAATCATCAAACATATTTAGTGTTTATTTGGAAGGTTAAGACTTAAAGACAATTTCCAAGTTTCCAACACACATATCAAATGTTCTTTTAGCAAAACTATATTTATTTGGAAGAGCAAATTTGGTTTGTCACATCAAATTTTAGTGAACCCACAAGCAAATTCTACACCTTGCAGCAAATTTGTTGTATTGAGATCATGGTGCAAATGTCCTTATTCTTTTTTTTTTTGTTTTTTTTTTCTTATTGATCGAGTAACGATATACTTTTCAAATTTTGTATCTTAAATATGATTCTCAACCAATTCACAGTGGGGTCACCTTCAATAATGGTGGACCATTGGACCACTGTCATGTGTTAAAAACCACATTTGTAATACCAATTTGGGAAGTATAGCATATTATTGTGTTTTTTTTTATACTATTTTCTTCACTTTTGTGACCTATGTAAAGACGCGAACAAAAAATAACAAATTTGACTTCGATATAGCAAATTACAATTTTGCTACATTACTTTGTGGGTTGGAAATGGTCTAAGAATCAATTATGGGTATGGATAGTGAATTGGTTCGTATGTTAAAGCATCTGATATATAGGGTGTGTTTGAGAATCTAATTAATTGGTGAAAATAAAAATTTTAACACTTTTTTTTTTTCAGTGCATTTGATAATGTACCACTTAATTTAAAAAGTAGCCAAAATCCATTGAAAACTTTAAGTGAAAAAATTCAAATGAAAAAAATCACTGTATGTAGTTTATTATTCAGTACTTGAAACACTGTTGTCAGTATTGCAAATGCAACCCCCTACAATTTTTAGTACTTAAAATTTAGCACTTAAATTTCAATTTTATCAAATGCACCTCTTCAAACAAATTCATGCTCAATCTATATGATCTCATTCAAGATAAGTACACTTTTACACGGAAGTGCTTCATTGATTATGAATGATTTCATTCAAATTCATGCACGCGCAAACAAACGCTTAATGAATTGCCTAGAAAAAAATATAGTTCAAAATAATCATGCATTTAAAGGGGGTTGGAACACTTGCTACTTGACTGCAGGAAATTAGAACAATTTACCAAGTCTTTTTTTTTCTCCTTCTCTTTTCTAAATATTTCTTTTAAACAAGTTTAGAAGTCAAGTCATTTTTCGAAGAGTAATACTTGGGACACAACCTTCACACAATTTACCTAAAAGATGTGTCTATCTCTCACACGAGGGAGATAGACACATCTTTTTGAGACACATCTTTTTGATTGTGTAAAAAAAATTTGTGTGAAGGTTGTGTCTTAAGTATTACTCATTTTCGAATGGCTGTGTGGTTCATACGATTAGGATGGATTTTATTTTATTTGATTTTTTTTAACAGAAGCATTCAATACATTTTTTGTACTTGAAAATGCAATATTGATTTTTATAAAATTTAGAAGGAAAAAAAAAATGAAATAACGACTGATATCATTCATTGTTTTGTATTTCCCAAAAGCCCTTACATATCATTGGGCAAGGGACAACTTCTGTGACAGTCTTGAGGCAGAAATTAGGAGCATTAGACATGATCTTAAACTCATGATTGACAAATTGTGGGTTAATTTCATTCTTGAAATTGACTCGGGAGGCAACTGTTCATCTTATCAGCTCTCTGGACTGCAGCGACCATCCCCTGGCTGCTCTTATTGAAGACTACAAGTCCATGATGTAGATTGGGAAAAGCGACATTATTCATGCTTACCGTGAACGGAATATGTGTATTGATTTTTTTGGCTAACGTAGAAGTTGTCCAAAACTGTTCTTTTGTTATTATTGATACTCCGTCTTTTGCTCGTGAATGCTAGGTTTTATTTTTGTTGTTTTTTAGTTTCTTGCTTCTTTGTTTTCCTTTGTACCCATAAGGGGAAAAAAAAAAATTTTAAAATAAGATTGTTCATAATTTTAGGGATGGTGTTGTAATTTACCTTATTATTTTTCATTTTCATGATGTTAGACGGAGAAAATAAGCAACATGAATAAAGAACATAGCTATGATGAGCCTGTACCAAGACTTATTCTTAGTTTAATATAATAGTCTTATGCATTTTAGTATTTGACATGACAATGCGCCAATGCCTTATTCAACTTTTTCTACTTTATAAACAAGTTTACAATTGTGTTCTACAAATGTATGATGTTCCAATCTCAACAAAATTATTAAAAGAAAAAAAAAACTCAAAACACTGTCAGAAACTATTTCAGAAGATTGGGACACTGCACATTTCCAGATAGGAATAAAATGAATTGCAAAATAAAAAATACTGTATAAAACTTCATCATCTCAAAAAAAAAAAAAACTAAGAACTACGGTAACACGTCGCAATCATTACCTAACATTATTCTCTCCGCCTTCTCCATTGACCTTATTACCTTCAGCTAGCTCATATCCGAGACTTGGCCTCCAACAAATTCAAAAACAAAGATAGAAAAAAAAAAAAAAAAAAGGAAATTCAAAAAATATATATATAAATATAAAAATATTTATATAGAATGAAATATAGAAGCTGAAGAAAAACTAGTACTCACATTTGTCTCATTTCATCAATCCAAAACTAAAAGAATCTCTCATCAGCTTAGAGAGAGAAAAATAAGGAGCTGTATATGAGATGAAATAAAAATCAGTCCAATTCAAATTTCCACTCATTAATTTTCATGGGGAGCCATTTTCGGATCGATCAAAATGGAGAAGTTGACCACAACATTTGGGGCAATCTAGGACCTGTTTGGGAACCATAAAATACATTAAACAGCTCTTGCAACCAGCTACCACAAGTACATGGTCCTTGTTTTGATCATCTCTGTTACGATGATGATACTGTTGTTGTTGTTGTTGTTGTTGGTCTCTTGAACAAGAAGTTGAATACTCAGAAGTAGATCCTTCGCTGTCGTATGAGCTGTCATCATCCTCCTCCTCATCAGAATACAAATCTTCATTAAACTCTGTCGTCGTCCTCGGATCCTCATTAGCTCTCATCCCTGTCCTCCAGTTTATATAATATATCTCACCAGTCTGCAAAAAGATAATGAAAAAAAAAAAAAAAAACCACCCATTTTTAATGAGAAAAATTAGAAATGGTACTCGAGAGAATGATATATATGACAAACAAAATATACCCATTAGAGATGTGTATGAAATGAACAAAACCCAGAAAAGTGATTTTACTTTTTCCTTTTTCTGTAATTTTCTAGGAAAATTTTGGGAGAACAATATAAAAAAAAACACCAATTTTTAACGAGAAAAGCTAGAAATGGTACTCGAGAGAATATATATATATATATATATGTGTATAAAAGAAGACATACCAATCAGAGAAAACTATGAAATGAACAAAACCCAGAAAAAGTAATTTCATTTTTATTTTTATTTTTATTTTTATTCTGGGGAAATTTTGGGAGAAAAAGCTTATGCTCTTTTTAGGGTTTGCTTTAAAGAAGGGACATAAATGAACACAAAGACAATAAATAGAGGCAATTAAAGAAGGGAAAGCAACAAAAAGAAGTGAGATAGTTCAACAATCAAGATCAATAAATGTTATATGATTGTAAAATTAATGCGTTTTTGGGTGGGTGAGAAACTAACCTTTAAATCAAGGCATTGTTCCCAATGGTAAGGGAGTGAGATTTGGGAATTGAGCTCCAAGGCTGTGTCGGAGGAGTTGGAGAGATGGTGATTTCCCGGCGAATCAGAGGTTGAAGAAGTCCGGCTCCGGCCGACGCCTGAGCCTGAACCGCCGCTGCTATCGCTACTGCTCTGGTTTAGAGAACAGTTTTGGAGCGATCTCTCTAACGACTCTGTAATCGTCGCCATGTTTGGAGCTGTCATTATTCCTATAAGCTACCGGAGAGCCCTAAATATGAAGAGGAAATGTAGAGAGAGAGAGAGAGAGAGAGAGAGAGAGAGGAGCTTGATTTTTTATAAAGAGGAATATAATGAAGATGAACAGGGTTTGTTTGTGGGGGGTGTCTCATATATAAAACAAAGTATAACTAAAAAAAAAAATTAACTACAAAACTTTCCCTTGAAATTTGTTATATGTTTCATTTTAGTCCTTACAGTTTCAATTGTATTAATTTAACCAATGATATTTTTTAAATAAAAGTAATATGGTCTAAATATTTAATATTGTGAGAAAAATTGATGGAATTTACTCAAATGCAATGCATTGTTACATTTACTCACGCGTTGATCAGCGAAATTATGCATTGTAGTGGGTGAATTCTGACAAATTTTATGACATAATGGGTCATTTAGAGCATATTGTTTCTATTTATAATAATGACAGGCACATATCTTCAATCACCCTAGATTACAACACATGCTTTAAATGCATGTATTATGTGTTGTGTGAATTTTTCACACAGGTCCCACAATTTTTTGGGGAAGCACAAGGTACATGTATTTAAAGCATGTGACGTGGTTTGGGTGTGGTTGAAGGTGTGTGCCTAATATTGTTATTCTATTTATCTACTTAAGGTACCAAATTGATGTAATTGAAACTATAAGGACTAAAATGAGACATGAAGTAAACTTTAGGGGTATATTTTGTATTTAAGCCGATTAAAAATAAATTGCTACTTCACGCTCTCTGGGTGCGCGTGGAAATCTTTCAGGAGAACCCCAACAAGAGTGCACTCGCATTTTCACAACTTCTCAACCTAACCTCACATCACGCGCATTGGGTCACGTGAGCAAACATTCCACTACGATCATGGGATTCATGACTTGCATATAAAAATAAAATAAAAGGGTAAAATGTATTTTGCACTTTTAAATTATAACATATTTTGTACTTTGGTCTCTAATTTTTTTTTTTTTTTTTGTATTTTAGTCCTTCAATTATTATTTTGTGGTAATTTGTCTCCTTCATCACTTTTAGTGATAAAAAAAAGTCACTTTTTAGTAACACTAAAAGTGACGCTAAAAGTGACAGAGGGGGCAAAGTGTCACAAAATTATAATTGAGGGACCAAAAAGCAAAAAAAAAAAAATGATAGCTTAAAGAATCAAAGTGCAAAATATGGTATAGTTTAAGTGTGCAAAATGCATTTAACCCTAAAATAAAATTAAAAAATCTGAGCAAGTTGTGTACAACAAGAGTACATGAAAGATATTTCGCAGGAGAGAAAGAGTGGGGAGAAGGTGGGAACTGGGAAGGGGTAAAAACGCGGTTACCGAAAAGAATGCCGGAGTTTTCTTTTAACAGATTCCGGATTTTGAAAATTAAATATTGGTGTTTGACAGTGTGAGTGAAGAGAAATTATTCAGTGAGTCTGTCACGTGTCGTTATTATATTAAGAGAAATATTTGGTACACACATTTTTTGATATACTATGCTTTAAACACATGTGCTTTGTGCTGTTTGAATTTTTCACACTTTTCTGTGCACCACTTACATAGCATAAGGTACATGCATTTAAAGTTGTGTGTCAAAAAATGTGTATATGTAGCACTACTCTTATATTAACGTGGTGTGATTATTTAATCTCAATTACCCATTTACTCACTCCTTCCACTCTTTCTAGGGAATCATGAGTGAGATTGTCAACATTTTACGTGGGACTCATAAGTTTAATGCTCCGTAATAGTTTGTCACGCATACATGCGTGACAGAGAATAATTTCTCGCGAGTGAGATCTTCAAATGACGGGTTTAGCTTAGAATCCCCCAGCCACTTCACTCGCTTTCTCTCTACTCTCTTCTCTTTCTGTAGCTTCTTGTTCTTTTACTCGCGCACTTGATATTACTATTTACACCAACTTATTTCAAAGAATTACTGTTTAGTCGTCTGGTTTACCAAATTTTTTACAATAAGGCCACAAGTTGGTCAGTTATTGTTGGCAAAAAGGCACCTAATACTAATTTGTGACCTCATATGATTCATACTAGGCAATCTTTCGAAGATTAATTACCTAATTATATATATAATTCTGATCGTCGGAGATTATTTACTGTATAGTGAATTTTGTGCATTGATTAAATGATCTCTAACGATCAGGATTAGAAATCCTTATTTTAATAAAATGAGGGATCTCACGTAAGAAGATTTCTCTGTATATATATATACGTATGTATGTGTGTGTGATTTACTCCAAGTACTGATACTGATATGAAATTTTGTAACACAAAGTGAGCTAGAAGCAAGAAAATAGTAATTAGGTCCATTGGGCAGCACCAACAAATAGTTGATAGTACATCTTTGTTGTCAACAATTTATTGCTGCTGCAGAATGGGCAGCAACCCAAGTGGAACCAAATCGAGTTCATCCTTTAGATGAGAAAAGGTACACAACTCACCAAAAACTATATTCTAATTTGCAGAAATTGTAAACTCTAAATAACTTTCTACAGCAATAAAATTGCTTCAAACGCACCTTAGTGATGAAAACCCTCACTCACCAAGAAGATAATAAATTTCACTAATTTTTGTAGACGCCCCCACATTTTCGAAATTCACTTAGACCCCAAAAATATCAGAACCAGTTTCACACACTAGAATTTATGTGTGTGAAAAAAAAATATATATATATATATATATTTGGTGATTGTCCATTGGCGGGAAATTGAAAGAATCTAAAGTTCACACCATTTTTAAAAGTCAGGCATATGTATATTTGGTGGTTGATCACCACAATTGCATACTAATTGTCATGCTTATAACAACTGGGTTAATGAAATTAATTTTGTCATGTATCAATCGTTACAATGCGAATAGTTGCATTTTAGACAATTAAAAATTCTCTCTCTCTCTCTCTCTCTCTCTCTCTCTCTCTCTCTCTCTCTCTCTCTCTCTCTCTGTGTATATATATATATATACATATACAGATTTGCAAATTTAACTGCAAAGCAAGCGGATGAAAAATATTGGAGGAGTTGAAGGGAGAGAATAGAAGTGGGACCAGGATGGGCATGTATTAGACTTGAGAGTCGACCAGCCGAATGTGTTGGGGGAGACGCCGAGAGGGAGAATAAATGCATCATTTATACGTATATAGAGATAGTCAGATAGAGATAAATATATATATATATATATATGGATTATGTGTGTGCAGAGAGAGAGAGAGAAGATATTCACGAGATGGTGAGGATATCAAAAGGCGGAATATTAATCGTATTCTTGCTGACAGGGGAATCTAATCTGAAACCCTTCACAGTCTTCTCTGACACCACGGCCTCTCTCTCTCTCTCTCTCTCTCTCTCTCTCTCTCTCTCTCTCCATTTCCTGTATTTCACTACCCGCCTCTCCTCTTCCAGCAGTGTACCACTACCCCCACACGATTCTTCCCCTCTCTCGATCATAGTTTTGCACTTTTGCTCGATAAGGATAAGTGAACAACGAATTGTACAAATGTGTAGTATAATGTTAAAATTTGTGTTGAAAAGTCTGCACATATCTTTTTTGTGTGTATAGATTTTTCAGCACCAGATCCAACCATGTACTCGTTTGTACAATTCGTTATGTGCCTATCATTACTCATTTTTGCTATTTTTTTTGTTTTTTTTGGCCGGGTGAATACTCCAGTGGCCACGCCCCCCATGACTCGAATGGGTAGTACACCCAAGAAGCTTACCACTCAACCACAAAGGACTTGATTATTTTTGCTAGTTCTACATTATTTCTTTTAACCTACATTGCTATGAAATTAGCAATATATATATATACAACCATAAACTGTCGGAGTTTTAGGTCCATGTAGATGGGTTGGAAGGACAGAAATTAACTAATTTGACTATATTTGAATTCTACTGTACAGATTTATAGAATTTTTGTTTTATAAGGTTGGTACATGTGTTCGAGATTTGTTCTTATTCCTATTCCGATAAAACAGTATCAATATTTCTACTTAAAAATGTCGATGAATTTGGGTCGCGGATGATAAGTGAAGGATTTTTCCTCGTCACCCATTACCCAAAAAAGAAATACATGTCAGCTAGAATATTATAACAAACTAATTTTCCATGTTCACAATTCATATGTTAGTACGTACATAAAACACAATGTTACACACATATGGATACCACAAAAATTTGAAGAAGATAATATTTTGACGGAGTTAATCATAATTAATCCACTTATAAGCCTATACTGTGTATGTTGGGTTTGATTAAATGCACCACTCTTTTTATTAATTACATCACATATCCTTTATTGCATTGACCTCCCTTGAGGTTTGGTGTAACAACTAATTCCATTAATTTGATAAAAAGCTAGCCAAGGATCTCTCTTAAGATTTATAACTTTGTAACACCTAGCCCATGACCATTTCTTAAATAAAGTTAGAAAAACTAACCTCTATTAATTGAAGATATTAGTTTAACAAAATAATAATAATAATAATAATAATAATAATAATAATAATAATAATAATAATAATAGTAGTAGTAGTAGTAGTAATTGAAATGTCATTTTTTTTTATATTAACTTAAATTAATTTCAAGAAATACTTACTAGATTAGGTTTCAACTCAAAGTAAATTACATGAATTTGTCGATTTTGTAGGCCATTTTTTATAACTTGAAATGCCAAATTTAACTTTCATGTAAATCGACAAATTCATGTAATTTACTTTGACGCTTAGTTTGTTTAGACATAAACTATTTTTTGAATTTTTTTTTTCTCGCATTTTCCGGTGTTTGGTTGCACTAATAAGGAAGTAACATATTTTACCCAAAAAATATTTCATATCCATTCAATGAATTAAGGTCCATGTTGGTCTGTGATGGTAAGATATTTTGAAGGATTGTGACAAACTGCATTTGTTATTAAAAAAAACTCCATATTGATTTGTGATTTTGTCTTTCGGTAATGCTATGTACACATAAAGATCTGAGCCATTCATTTCGATGGAGCTTGTGTCTGCATACGTGAGACCCACCAAAATGAATAACCCAGATCTTTATGTGCACACTTTATGTGAACATTTTATATGCACCAATCAGGCAATCATTAGTACTCTTTTGTCTTTGCCAATTTCATGGCGGCTTGAATAAATAGATATATATATATATATACATATAATAGAGAGAAAAGAAGACAAAGAGAGAAGGTGATGACTGTGGGTTTAGTCATGGGAATTTGGAGATGTACTTTGAGCAAGACACGGTGTGCAAACATAAGACTAAACACGAAAATATGAAAGTTTTTTTTTTTGGGAAATATTTTTAGTAATTTAGCCAAACAAAAATACATAAGAAAAAAAAATAAGTTTACACGATGTAAAATATTTTATATCGAAACAAACGGAGCAAAGGTTGAAACATAAACTAGCAAGATTTTCTTGAAATTAATTTAAGTTATAAAAAAATGGCATTTTAGTTACTATTTTATGTATATATTTTTTAACTAATATCATAAATATCCGTAGTCATGGGAATTTGGAGATGTACTTTGAGCAAGACACGGTGTGCAAACATAAGACTAAACACGAAAATATGAAAGTTTTTTTTTTTGGGAAATATTTTTAGTAATTTAGCCAAACAAAAATACATAAGAAAAAAAAATAAGTTTACACGATGTAAAATATTTTATATCGAAACAAACGGAGCAAAGGTTGAAACATAAACTAGCAAGATTTTCTTGAAATTAATTTAAGTTATAAAAAAATGGCATTTTAGTTACTATTTTATGTATATATTTTTTAACTAATATCATAAATATCCGTTAGTTAATTTGTCTAACTTTATTTTACAAACGGCGCAATATTTGTTACAAATTAAATGGATGTGTTCTGCATGGGTGGGAGGATCCTTGATCTATCCTCACAGTATATTGGTGTATTTGAATGTAATTTTGTGGAGTTGATTGCTTTCAAGGAGGGACTGAAACTTTTTTTGAAATCTGGTTTGGTGGATGAGTATAACCTATCTATAGAAAGTTACTCAAAGGTGGTAATATTATGGGCTCTCAATCATGAAACCTATAATACCCGTCTTTGTGTTATTGTATTTTATTACATTGTCATGCATGATAATGTGATGTGTTGTGCATTTTGGCCCATATTTGAGTGAGTGTTGACTCACGCGTCGATTTGGGTATCTGTATTAGAAAACTCATTAAGACGGTGTTGAATGAGTGTTTTGTGGTTGTGAAGTCTGTCTGAGTATGAGACGTTCACTGTGGAATTCTTAAATGTTTATCTGAAAATAAATGTTTACCTGTGTATTTCAATATCTGTATTATTTCTGGTTTAGAATTCCTTTTTTTGGTTAATTTTAGTATCCTGGTAAGGACGAATTAGCACTCTCTATTAATTTGGTAGGCAATTTAGTAACTTTGGAAAAGTCATATAAAAATTTGCGTTTTAGTAACCAAACGGAACTTAGAGGAAAACTTTTATAATTTTGAGGTTTCACTTGTAAAGCTATGAATTAGTTGTGTAGAAAGTTTCATAGACTAATTAAGAGTTTTGAAAACTCGTGGAGAGGTAAACACAATTTCCGAAAGTGTTGCCTATATAGATAGAGATGATCTGAAATTTTTATAAAACTTCTAACCTAAGTTTCAAAAAGAGGCCAAAATGGTGATTTAGTTGCTTAGAGCTTCTCGACACCAAACGACGCCCGTTCGTCCGCTGATTTTTCACCAAAATTCATATTTGAACTCCTCGAGGTAAGACCGTCGTTTTGATATCTATTAAACATTGTTTGGCTAAATTTTTTGAAAATTTATTTTCTAGAATTTTTCATAAAAGTTGATATTTAGACTTTTGATCCATAGGAGTTGTACTAGACGGACTTCTGCACGTTCTTTGTGCACAGGTTTTCTTTGGATTGAATTATAGGAGCATTATTCGGAGGTGGGTGATTCAACCATGTATTTTAGAATGATTTCTTGACATGTATTCAAGTGTTTGTATGAAAAGCATATGTTAGCTTATGGAGATATATTGGGTAGTTCATATTGGGCAATTATATAGATAAGTAGGCCCAATAGCATGGTGAAATGTTTTGTTTACCGAGAGTTTGGTGATATATATTTGAGTATGTTGAGTTGCTTATTTGGGTCAAAAGAGCACTTGGTTACTAAGCCATCTTGTGGAGCCGATATAGGCATTAAGGTGGCACGATTGAAGAAAAGAATCGTGGATCTTACCCTTTCGCGTGGACTTATAGGCGAGGAGTCGCGGATTGGAAGTATGAGACGTGCACGTGAGTCTCTGGAGACTAGTATGAAATGTAGAGATGTGAATGCGAGCATGTTTATCATTCATGTGCATTTGTTATTTTATTCACTAAGTATTATCTTAAACAAATCGAATATGTGTGGTTATTCAAATAACCATTGCAGGTATTAATACCGGCGAGGAATCGCAAAAGTGAGCACGTGGGTTTGGGAGTTCACTTAGAAGACGACAACATGTTTATCTTGTAGTTTTGTAATAGAGATGTTGTAAGAAAAATTTCATGACTTCTAGTTATGTTTAACTTAGTATCTTAGAACGGATTAATGATGTTGTAATAGACAGCAATCGTTCGTAATTATGTTTCAGTAATGTTTTAATCCAGTTAAGATCGTTTTGGTATGAGTTTGGAGTGTGTGTTTAGTCCTTGGTTGATTTCGAAAAGCTTTTAAACTTGAAATTCTGCAGAAGGAACTACTGCTATAAAACAGTCGACTGGATCGAGGATTCAGTCGACTGGACTCCTAATTTCAGTAACTTTTCTCCTTTATTTTTTGGACTTCAATCGACTGATCTCTAGGAAATAGCGACTGGTTTCTGCACGAAAATTGGACATTCTGCTAGGATGGGTTCTGTCGACAGGACGAGCCCAGTCGACTGAAAAATTGAGGCATCAGTCGATTGGACCGAGGAATCAGTCGACTGAAGGTGGCACTTGGGGACTTCTTGTTCTCTGTAACTCTAGGTCAGTCGACTGGACTTCTAGTTTTAAAAATGATTTGTTTTTTTTTCTTTCCACTGCGTGTGTTCTTAAAACTAATTTTTGAAAACGTTAATGAATTGGTTTAGTCTCAGTGGCGTGCCACGGGCTCCGGTTCTATTATTGTGGGACCGGACTGTGACAAAACCCGTCCATGGAAATATAAAATCTTGCTTAACGAATGTGATGATTTGCAGGGGCGGAGCCATGTAGGGTCCAGGGTGGGCCTAGGCCCTCCCTCAATTTTTAGAAAGTACATTTTAGACTTATAAAAATTTAAAACTTTTATTTAGGCCCCCCTCAACTTTTAAAATTTAAATGTATTTCTTATTTGGCCCCTTAATTTTGAATTTGGCCCAAATCAAACTTGGCTCAACTGTATAAAATAGACCAAAAATGTTTACTAGATGTAATGTTGTAGCTCAATTCTAATCAGTCAATCCCAATTTTGATTTTAGCTCAATTCAAACTTGACCCAATTATATAAAATAGACAAAAAATATAGAATTATTTGAAATATTTTGGTCCAATTCTAATCAGTCCACCCCAAATTTGTCTTCAGAACAACACAAATTTATGCAAATTGTATCAAATAGACCAAATTTTTTTTTTTTTTTTACATGTAATACTTTAGCTTAATTCTAATCGGTCTATCCCAACTTTGGACAAATAGTATGTATAATTAGACCAAAAGCATAATAAATCATTAACCAAAACCTTTCAACTCTAAAAATGACAAGAAAATCTACCCGAAAATATGTATAAATAGACACCCAAAAAAATTCACCTCAGGGGCGCTGCCCCCGAACCCTCGACAAGGCTCCCCCTAACCAAAATTTATGACTCTGCCCCAGATTATTTGTGGAAGCACATTCAAGGAAGAATGTGGTGCCTTGAGATGCCAACTCGTTGGTGGATTTCTTGGCAAAATCTGGTATCTCAAGATCCTCTCCATTTGAAGCTTTCTTATAAAGCTAATTGTGTTTTGGGGGGTTTTAGGTCTTTGGTCACTGTTTCTCATACTTTGGTGGTTTGGAGATTTTGTCTTTTGGGTGTTTGGGGTGTCCACCTCCACTGTTTTTGATGTTTTTTTTATTTTGTATAGATATATGGAGGTATATTCTTTGTAAATTGTAAACCTTGTCTTTTAACTCAATGAAATTCCGTTGTTCCAAATATATATATATATATATATATATTTATATCAGGGCCGGCTTTGAGGGGAAGCGGCACACGCGGCCGCGTAGGGCCCCCCTTTAGGCAGGGTCCCCTCTAAAAAATGCTAACCCAAATTTATTATTTAAGTAATCAATAAATAATATTTATAATATTTATGCTAATATACAGAGGGCCCCCATTTAGAAGTTCGAGTAGGGCCCTCAAAATCTCAGGACCGGCCCTGATTTATATATATATATATAGTCATGCTCTAAAGAAAGCGTTTTTTCTTTATTTAAAAGATGACTTCTGTTTTGACCGTCGAATTGTGTTTTAAAATTGTGAAATAACAATACTGTCATTAATGAAAATACGATCCGACGGCCCTCTCTTTAATAAAGAGAGGGCGCCCTCTTTAGAGAATTTTCGTGTATATATAAACAGTAGTTGTTACAAAGTTATAAGTTTTCGACTTTTTGTCAAATTAATGAGACTAGTTATTATTATACCAAACCTCAAAGAGGTTAGTGTAATAAATGATGGTGTAATTAGTAAAAAGGGTGGTGCATTAGCCCCACCCTTAAATTATTCAAATTGATACCAAGTTGATGCTCTTCCTTCTTTGTTTCTTTTTTTCCTTTAATTTCAAAGTGAGCTCCTTGTGAATTCTAATAATAACATAATTGTACAAAGAATAAATGGGGATCAGTTTGAGTGCACATTCTCAATTCTTTCCCAACACATTGCACGATGGATTTTAGTTCTACGCATGAAGGGGACATACTCTAGTGGCTTGGTCTTGGTCTTGGGCATGCTTCCCTCTTGCAGTTGCTGTTGCAGGGGCACACATTTTCAACACATATGTGTATATAGATATATGTATACACATCTACACACATTAACAAAAGCTTCTTGCACGGATTACATGCACTAAATAATGTCTTTCGAGTACAACATTGTGCAATCATGAAATCACATTGTTCATTAATATTTAGTTATTGTGCTTTGAAATAAGTAATATTTTCTATAGCTTTTTGTGTCAACAAAAAAAAATATTTGTAAAACTAAGAAGGTTTGTCCCTCGGTTCAATTAATTTGTTGTAGATCGAATTGTTGCATACGTGTTTCTATTTCTTAATTTATTTGTTTTCCACATCATGTGTGCATGAACAATGCTATAGTTCATGGTGTGCAGCACTTTCCCAACAAACTTGGCTACTTTGTTTTAAATTAAAGCCTAACAACTAAATATTATAACCCAATAAAATTGTCACAACCCATTTAAATAACTCACACATGACCCACAAATAATCCAACACAATTAATGTATGTGTATCTTCTAAATAAGAGTAAAGACTTTACCCAAAAATAACACAATTGTAAGAGAAATCTCAACCTCTCATGCATAAACATATATATAGCTATTGATGCACAAAGAAGCTTTGCGAAGAGCCTGTAGAGGATAGCTATTAAAATAGGATTTTTTTTTTATTGACAAAATGTCATTTTCTATCCAGATTATTGAAAAAATTTCTAGCATTTGGTACTGTTAAAGAAATATTCGGAGATTTTTTTTTTTTTTTGGTTTCCTAAGGTATCCTCATGCCTTCCGTCCAGGAATAATCCTCCGAGATACTGTCGAGCACCGAAGTGGGGACCTCTCTCAAGATAGTTTTTTGCATGCACAAGGACTCGAACTTGAGACACTTACTTAAGTAACCAAAGCTCCTTCCACTTAGACTAACTGACTCTTGGTGAGATTTTTTAAAATGACAGTTTCATTGGATTTTTTTGGCGACAATTATTTTTTATCACTAAAATTTTTAACGACACTTTTTAATTTGGTATTAACAATTTCTGCTTTAACTTTAGCATTTCCATTTGAGAAACCAATCATTTATGATTCGTCATTATTACCAAATTTAGATTATAAAATACAACAAAAAAATTGAGACTTTAAGACTGAACGTAGTACGAAAAAAAAAAACTCTCCCCATTTACGTTAAAACTGTTACCCAAAATATATTGGGATGCATAAATCTGTATAAATCTAAAACCAATAAGTACAAAAAAAAATATAAATAAAATAAAACCTAGTATAGATGCAAATCAAACAATAGATCGAGTTTAGTGTTTGGCACTATGTCCTTAAGACAATTATACCCCGTATTGGTGCTCACAGATTTGCGGCATTTGTCTCCCAAAATATAGCGACCTCCCCCTTACTATAGAAGCACTTCAAATTATAAGTTTTTAGCGAACCATACTTGTGTTTGCACTCTCTCAGACACTGACATACTCTATATGTATACAAAAATAAAACTTGTTAAACTAACTAATTTGCTTACCATAAATGAATGAACAAGACCCATATATAGATTGTACATGTAACACCCGTACCCGGAAAAAAGGGTTAATAATAATATTGATATGCATTAATTTATATAATTAGTGTATAAAATGGATTAAGGGGGAGGCTTGGACTTGTCCAAGGAAAAGTGTTCAGGGAAGGACACAGTTGGAAAAGTCCCCAGTAAGGTGGGACAGGTAATGAAGAGGGACCTAGTGAAGGGCCCAAATAAAATAACTTGCATTTTATGTGTTAAATGCATTTATATAATTAAATGAATATTTGTTTAAATGCTTTCATATTTTATGATGATATATGTGTTAACATTTGGTATTAGGTTGAATACCCAAATAAGGATATAAATGAAAATGATTCATAATTAGTAGGTGTGATAGTAACTTCATAACATATTTGGGACCCACATTGGGACCCATATGGGACTTCGACAAACGCTCATTAGATAATTGGATAGCTAACGGAATGTTTGGGGGATTTTATAATAAGAACATAAATTCCGGAGGTGTAAATGAAAAAGAAGAAAAATGAGGTTAAGACACGTCATGTACATGCATATGTAGGTGTCAAGAGAGAGAGAGAGACTCTCATTTATAAAAATTAAAATAAAAAGAGAGAGCTCGGAGAGAGACGACGAGATTCCGAGACGTCGACGCCGTTTATTCGTCGTTCCGTCGTCGCCGTTCTTCCAATTCGCGAACCGAAGCCATATTCGAACTTGTAGAGGTGAGACGATCATTTCTATACCTTTAATTTACATTTTAATCATCGTAATTTTGGTAGCTTACACTAATCGGTGACACGCAATTGCCGAATTCATGTAGGATTTACTCCGGAGAGAGAGAATATTTGAGCAAGAATTGTTAAAGAAATTCTGCATTTCTAGCTTATTTGGGGTAAAATCTGTGAGAGGCGAGTTTTCTAAGTTGAGCTTTGATGTGGTACATGTCTTGTGCTTCAATTGATAGTTAGGAAATGACAATTCTTGAAGTTATGGTCGAATTCATGCTAAATACTAGAACTTTACGTTAATTTGGTATGAAATCATCATGTTTATGTGGTTATGTGCTTATATGTTAAATGGTTAATGAATAATTGAGAGTAATGGTTCATTGTTGGGAGTAATAAGGAAAGAAAAGAGGAAGAATCCGATAAATACAGAAGTCCAAGAAATAGAAGTGACCCGCAGCCAAGGAAGTGGTCTTCCGATAGACCGAGTGAATCATCAATCCATGAATTCTGTGATTACGTATGCTTATGTGTTTAAATTGTTGCATTATACATGTTCACGACATTTAATGCACATTAGTTTATTCACTAAGTGTAATGCTTAAGAAAACCGTTTTCCTTTTCTGTTATGGTAAATAACAACCACCGTAGGTTCAGAAAAAGGATTGGAGAGGAGGTCACGTGTGCAATGGGGGAGTGGGAGAGATTCGGGATTTGTTTATAGTGTCTCCCTTCAAACTTGTAATATGTTGCAAAACGTAGTGCTTTTAATGGTAATGTTGATACTTTTGTAGTAACTGTGGGACTTAGTTGTTCCAACTTGTCATTTGGAGGTTTTGAAGTACAACTTGAAAAACTCATGTAAATTTTTATGTTTTGGGTTGAATAAGTGGAAGTTGTTAATTTGGACCATTCCGGCCAGTCCAGATTATGTTGCAAATGTTCTTGACAACCTCTATTTGTAGATGTAGTTTGAGCCCAAAGTCTATAGGTGTTTGTAAACTACAAGTTTGATAAGTGTTGTGAATGTCAAAACTAGTTTTGATTCAAAAAAAGAAGTGTTCATGAGTAGTTTTGATCCAATTGTGGTTGTGTGTATGTTCTACATGCTTGGTTTATGTTTGTAAATGTTTGGGAGGGTGTTTGGAATGTTTCTTGAAGTTTCCATGAGGTGTGGATATGAGTTGGTATGTTTTGCACTTGGGAAAAACAGAATTTTAGAAGTAGGAATCTGTCCTGCAGAACCTGGATCGATCCGGGGTACAAAGGATGGATCTATCCGTGCTTCTTCGAGGACAATCTGCAGGAAATCATCATTAAGGATCGATCCGGGTTTATAGGGCGGATCAATCCGCCTATGTACTTCACTGCACGTCGACTTTTTCGGAAATGTGTATAACTCTTTCTAGAAAACTCAGATTCTCGCGCGCTTTTTGCGTTGGAATTGAGACTCATAGATCTATCTTTTGGTATAAAATTTTACTAACTTTTATAAATGACCATTTTGCCCTTGGGGCTATTTTGTCATAGCACGTTCTTTTATGTTAGTTCAAATCATGTTTTTCCTTAATAACTAACATTGGTTCTTGCTTATTAGTGTATTTTGGGTGTGTATAGTCTAGTTACACATGTCCTAATCTGCCGGGGTGGGTTGGGGTGTGATAGTAGGAGAATGTTGTAGACCACGCGCACGCGGGCGGCGGGGACTTCGTCGTTCCTTGACAATGTCCCGGGACGGATCCAAGGAGCACACTTCTGGAACTAGAACTCCTCACGCGATCCTAGAGACAAAGAGTCGTCACCTAATTTTTATCGGAAATTAGGAAACCAAATTTGACTCGCCCAAAATTGAATAAGGTTACTCGCCCTTCATCACCAGAAACAAGGTTCGGGGGTCTTGGTACGAGAGGAAAAGGATCCCGAGTAGAACTAAAGCACCCCCTCTTCGCCCTACCGAATGGTAGGCCTTGATTCAAATATCTTTGTTCTTAATTCATAATAGGTGTTGCTTCCTCAATCATACTAGATAATATATACATGGAAAAAGGAGCATTTAATGAAAATCATTTCAAGAGATTAAATCATGTAGTAATTGGATGTACATGAAATATAAGAGAGGTATACTCACAGTGGCTAGTCCCGCTCGGGACCAGTGCAAATAAAAGAAACGTGCCATGATATGCAAAAGGGAACAAAAAGACTTACATTGGGTTGACTCAAGCGGAGTCGCAAAAAGAAAAAGAAAGGAAACGTGTAATACAATCATGCAACAATCCAAGATAAGATTTCTCTAAATTATAAGCACATAAACGGAGACTATCCTAAAGGAATCGTGCCGTTGAAAACAAAGTTGTAAACCTAGAAAAATTCTAAGAGATAGTACATGATACATGGGCACTAAGCCATATATAGACGAGGCGAACCCATAAATTGAAGTCCGGATCCACGACATTCAATTCTCTGCACTAAGAAACCAAGGAATACCCAAGCATTGCAAAAATACAAGCAAACAAATGATATGCATGAAAAACATGAAGAATATGTCATTAATCAAATTTCCAGATTCAGTGACCTCTAATGAATCCTATCAAAAGTGATCTTAAACATGATCTGGGTTAAAATCCTTTTACAAAAAGTTAGATACATGTCTTAGGAAACTTTTCCAAAGAGTAGGACCTCGTTATCATTTTTGAAGTTCGAGAAATAAGAGTTTTGGGAATAGTGAATCAGGACTATCCACTGTTCTTGTAAAAATCATATGAAGCTCTATTTGGTGTCAAAAGAAAGCTATTTCGTTTTAGTTTATGAAAAAAAATAATCCCATGGACATTTGATGAACCTAAGGTCTCTGAAAAATTATTTTAACCAGACTCCATGATTCTGGAAATTTGGTATCATTTGACAAAGGAATGCAAGATATAATAGAAATTCATGGATCATGTTAATCAAGTTAATCTAGGCTTTTAATCTCTCATCCATTTATCCTAGATGATTTCTAAACCAAGTTTTATTCATCAATTGTTGTTGAGTGATCAAGGTATGACCATTTTGTATACATAATCATGACTGTAGTTAAACTTAGAAAATTCCATAATAGTTGCATCAACTTCAAACGCTTAGAAAACGATCTTAACTCGATCGTATGCTCATGATTTTACATTGACATATAAATACATGAGTTAGGAATCATCCCCAAAAAGAGAATCATCGATAACTATTATAGATTTTCTTAAATTCAAATACAAAGAGATGTTCAAATCTGTCAACTATTTTCTCAACAATTTCTAAAAATAACATATGGATCCTAATGATTCTCAAAACGAATCGAATGAAAGCTAATTCATCAAAGTTTACCCAAAAAATTTGAAATCCATCAAACTATGGGTTTTGATGGACCAAATCCTATGGACAAAACCAATTTAATTTTAACTAATTCATTTTAAAGTGTGAGAAAAATATCCTAGGTGTTGGTTTAAGTTTATTTAGGGAGATCAAACTCATCGATCAACTTGATTATCATGATTCCCAATCAATTTAGCCTTCAAGTTCTATGAAGAATTTTAGATCATGGATCAAAGGGATTTACAACTATCCTCTTGGAGATGAAATTTAATAGGAATTTTAGGTAATAGGAATAATCAAGAGATAGGTATGAACATAGGAATCATCCTTCTCATAGATCATACTTCCAAACCATCATAGAATTCAAAGTAGATACATCTATACAATCATGTATGCATGGATCTAAACTAAATAGAAGAATGAAATCAAAATTAAAAATCAAAGTGAAAATCAATCTCTAATGATGAATTATCAACAAAATCAAGGAAGATTTGGATCTAACTATGTAAGTGTGTGAAGAACAAGGGAAGAAGAAGGTGAGTGTTCTCACATAGAAAATAAAACTAAACTAGATCCAAACCTTATAGATATATATAAAAGTAAGAATTAGAGATGAATTAGGATGTTTACCTCTTTGAGGATCCTCAATTATATATTCAAAGTTGATTTAAAGAATCTTCTTCTTCAAGTGTTCTTCAAGTTCTACAAGCATTCATCCATGGTGGAAGTTAAAGGAGGCAATAGATGTCTAGACTCTCCTCAATTATCTTATCTAGTTACCTTAGGATTCATTTTAGAAGAAATCAATTCATGATTCACTATTCTCTCTCTAGAAATCTCTTGAGTTCAAAGTATATGTAACTGTATCTTCAAGTATATTTAAGGTGTATTCAATATCATTCAAGGTGATCTCATATGAGATGCAAGACATCTATATATAGAGTTTTGAAAACTTAACTCTTAAGTTTCAGGGTTAAAAGAGGAATTTTAGAGATCATAAAATGGTTAAAATGGCCATTTCAGTGCCTAAACACAATTTCTAGGCAATTTCCTCGTAGTGGCAAGCCTCTGGAAGGGTCTGGAGTTCAAAAAGCTCGATGGAGGAGGAAATATATAGGTGGCCACTTAGTGGGGACCCACCACCCCATATGTGGGACCCGTCACTTCCTTTTCTTTGTCCTCTGGTTGCCTTTATGTCCTGTTTCAAAAATTACGTGCACAACTTTTCCAGATTTTTGTAAAAATGCTTTTTGGTGTCCGAAATCATTCGTTCACATACCGTTAGAAAGCCGTCGAGTTAAATTTTAGTGTAAAAATATTCTAGAAGGATTTGAAATGAGAATTGAAGGTCAATTGAAGTCCGAAAGTCCTCCGAAACTTTTGTCATCTTTTTGAAATCAAATGACTTCTTTTCCATAAGCGCTTTTCAATGTGCATCGATTTCAAGTTTTTCCTTTGAAATTGAATCTCTAGACCTAGAATACTACGTTTAGAACATTTCATGTTCATATACCCTAAGTGAATATGAATTCTGAGAGACAATTTTAACAAAACTGGACAAAACTGGGTTTTATGCATAGAAAAGGGCTTTTCTGAGCTTGAAGTCACTTTTTGAAGTTTGGTCTTTCGATTGTGTGGAATCCAGTACCTTCCATATGATACTTTTCATCATTGAATCCTCTAAGACGTTGTCCTCCCTAAATCCTATCAGTGTGGTCAAAATTGGGTATCTATAGTTTGCCCCTCTTTGGCAGAGCTTGTTGTGAACAACGTGAACAGCAAGTGAGTGCCAAAGCTAGAAGGCACCCAATAACCATACTAAAAGGTTTTAGGAAAAAAAAAAGTCCGCAAAATCAAGAAATTCAAAATCTGAAAAAATCAAGAAATTACGAATACAAAAATGCAATGCGATGCTGGGTAGACGCTGCTAAATCGAAGTTGCTGCTGGTCGTGCTCCGCTGGAGCTGCCTACGTATCCTTTCTAGGAATCAGACCAGGGCGTAGTTCAAGCGTACGAGAGGACGGAGAACACACACAAACAATAATACAGATGAAGTGCTTCTATCCTAGGATGCTGATGCAGTATGAAAACGTGAATGTGCTCGTGCTGGAGGAATCATCCTCAAGAGCTTCTTAGATGTAAAATCTAATACAAGGGATGCAATGTCTCTCCCTCTCTCACAGACGGTAAATTTTAGTCTGGGTATTTTTGACTATCAATTCTTATGCTATTTGTAGAGTTTTCAATTCTTACGGTGGATCGTCCCATTCTGGACGATTTTCAAAGGCAAGGTGTAACTTCTTCTTGATGATTGATGAAAGTAGAGTGCGTCCTTAATATGACGACTTCCAAATGTAGAGGGTATATCCTAGTTATGACTTTCAAAAAAGAGCTTGTCTATATCTTTGGATGATTTTCAGTATGATTTCTCAAATATAGAGGCCATCTCCTTTTGGCGACTTTTAAGTGTTTAGGGCGTCTCCCAATGATGACTTTCAAAAGTAGAGGGTGTATCCTTATGAGGACATTCAGAGGTAGAGGGCATCACCAAACAATGACTTTCAAATATAGAGAGTGTGTCCTTATGATGAATTACAAATGTAGAGGGTGTCTCCAAATGACAACTTTCTAAAGTAGAGGGCGTCTCCAAATGACAACTTTCTGAAGTAGAGGGCATCTCCTTACGACGACTTCTAGATGTAGAGGGCGTATCCTTACGACGACTTTCTGAAGTAGAGTACGTCTCTTTACGATGACTTTCAAATGTTGAGGGCATCTCCTTGCGATGACTTTTGAGGGCGTCTCCTTACGATGACTTTTTGAAGTAGATGGCATCTCCTTATGACGATTTTCAAATGTTGAGGGTGTCTACTTACAACGACTTTTTGAAGTAGAAGGCATCTCCTTACGACAACTTTCAAATGTTGAGGGCATCTTCTTATGACGAGTTTCAGTAGATGCTTCTGCTGGCTCAACCAATCCAACATTCCTTCTAAATAAAGGTTCTGCTAATTTCAAATTGTTCACAGATTATGATCCATCTCATATGGGTGGCAAGTGCTGAATTCTAGCAAAACAACTAATTAGCGGGTGCCCATTATGATACATGGGTTCTTGAGATATATCCTTCTTCTTGAGGTAGTTCTGATTCATGGGTTCTGAAATATGCCCTCTGTTTTGCGGTAATTCTTGGATGATATCTGAAAGTTCTTTGCTGGGGAGGTTGCGAGATCATAACAAACCCTCGGACGAAGCAAGTTCTGAGTATATTTTGATGTAAGAGAGGCAAGGGCTCATATTTTGGAAGCTCCGCTGATTCTAGATCTGAGACTCATATTGGTGCTTCGACTAGATCATGCACGTTGGGTTCATTCCGCCCTTTCCTGAATATCTTAACCCCAGTTTGAAGATTTTGTCTTCTGATTTGCCTTTCTGAATCAATTTTGTTTCTCATCAACCACTTGATTCTTCCACTTAACCCTTCATTTTGACCATGATTGTTTAATGTAATAGCAGTGTTTGGAACTTTTGCTCGTATCCACCTTTGGATGCTCTTAAAATTTAAAAATTCATTATAGATCATTCTGGACCCACACACTCGAGATCACGACAGACTAGACGATGATAGACTAGACCATGACAGAGGTTGACAGACATTAACACAGGAAGATGACACTCTTGAAATAAAAACTCAATTTGCCATGATATAATGCGCATTCTTCATGTTTGGCGTATCTCTTTGCTTCTCATGTGCACTTTCTCATCTTAGTGTAATAATACTTAGTTGATAAAGCAATGCTTTGAAAATGCTCCATATGGATCTCAATTAATCATTTGCTTTCTCTGAAATTAGCTTCGAATTAGTGCCTTAGCTTATAGAATAAGAGACAATTCATTTCAAATGTTTTCTAAGATATACTTGATGGCTTAGGATTCGCTTATAATGTGGAAGGGGGATGATGTTTGCCACTAGCTAGTTGACAAGGATAAATGAAAGCGTGGGCAAATGCAGTTTGCCCCTAGTATGGCAATGATATCTTTGAGGTTCCGGGCAGTTTGCAAGGGTCAGGGACCGAGAGTTAGGAAAGCTCACCTACTTATCCCCAAGTGGGAGTCGATCCAAAGTAGTTTGGCCAAGTCTTGAAAGAAGGTATTTAAGATGTGGCTGAGTGTTTCAAGAGCAGTGACCGAACCGATTAGGTTGTCTACGTATCCCCAAGTGGGAATCAAGTCAAGCATAGTTCCTCGAAGGCTGGAGGTTTTGAAAGAGCAAGGATTCAAGAATTGGGAGGCTTTTCAAGCCATGTCATCAGACAGATTTTCTGAAGCAGGTCATTTGTGGTTGCGTTGAAAGAAACTAAACTACCTGTGGATATCGCAATTTTTATCCTTACCCACAGCTTTTCTTTCAAAATCTTTTTCAAATTCAAAACACAAAACAATGAGTCGCCACTTAATTTTTTAAAAGGAAAATTAAGAAACCTATTTTAAAGCAACTGATCTTTTTGCGAAACCAAAGATTAAACTATGTCCGGGGATTATGGAACAAGAAGGGAAGGAGCCCATCGGACTAAAACACCCCTTCTCGTCCTATCTCGCGATAGGCCTCTACTTAACATCCTTTTAATCGAAGTATTAATTTAAATGTGCCATCAACTAATATATACGTATAAATATACATTATAAAAGCATGTCTAAAGGGTGTAAGATTGCAAGTGATAAAATATAATTAAAAAAATCACATAATTCAAGTAGCAAGCAATATGATATGCAATAGGGAACAAAGAGAACTTATCCGGGATCCAGCTGCGATATTAAACGTACAATGCATACAAATGAAAGAAAATCCTACAAAAAAGTCTCTAATCACATGTATTCACATAAGGCAAGATCCTAATTCTAATGTGTCGCGCATGAGGTCATAAAATCGATAAAATCAAAGAAAAGTTAAGCTAAGGGAGAGTCGAAAAGTCAAACCTCACCAGCGCTACAAAATAATGGTTAGTCCACATGATATACAATATGTAAAATTGAATAATGATCCTAGGCCTATAACCTAAATCTATCAAATGCAATTAACCTAAAGCAAACGAATCCTAATTATGAACGTCAAGTCACGTGGATGAATGTAAACATAAACAAGAAGAAATCATGAAGTACTTATTGATTTAGTTCACTTAAACTTTAGATTCAAGCTTAACTAATCACTATTGAAACATGGTTTGAACCTTAACTCATGAAAATATCATCTAAGCCATTATTTATAAGATTGATCAAAATTGTTACAGAATTATGAAAATTTCCAAGAGCATATCAGAACTTCAAAGAAATAAAAAGCATGGTTCCCATGGTTTGATCTTGATGAATTTTGGACACAAGATGCCTCTATGTGTCTAGTTTTTAACCCAAAAAGAAAATCAAAGTTTCAACGGTTAGATTTCCGGGAATTGGACAAAAACCAGACATCACTCGGGATTCTACAACCCTCTGTCCAGAGTTCTTGCACGATTTTCTAAAAATAGTAAAAAAAATCATAAATGATTTGTTCTTTTTAGGGTAGCTTCCTAATACATTAACCTACTTAGAAAAATTTATTTTGGGTCAAAAGTGCTTGATTAAGGTTCTGATTTGCTCATTTCAAAAGAGTGTTACTGTTCTGAAACTCTGGACAGATTATGGTTGTTCCATAAAACTCTTAATCAAACCACTCAAACATGAAACTACCTTAAAACAAAAATTATAGTGGTAGAACTTTGAGTTATAAACATTTTTCCGTTGGTTTCACTCCATTCCAACGGTTCGATGCTCAACTAAAGATCTAAGATCAAAAATAGATTGTAAACTCACTGCACATTTGGTGAGTTCATCTTATTCTTGTCAACTTAGATAAATAAGCCATGGAGTTGGGCTTGTCTAAAGCAGCTCTCCTACCATTTGATGGTCATTGGAGACTAAAGATGTTCATGTCTTGTAAGTCTCAAAGAAATATGGATAGACTCCATGAGACTTACACGTAACAAACCTAAACCATGAAATAGGTTTAGATTTATTAATCAAGTGTACTACTATCAACCTCAATCTTCTTGTAAACCATGAACTTACAAAAGAATCAAAGGATTTTTAGGTCTAGGGATTCAAGTAAGACATTGAGGGTCTTATGAATCTCAAAGATTAGAAAGAAAAGAAGAAGAAAATTCAAAGACTCTAAGCATTTTTGGTGATTAGAATGTAGTCAAGACTAATTGATTTAAAGCTTTACCTCCAAAGTTTCCTCAACTTGGTGATTTTTGGAGAACTTCCAAAGACTAGTCAAGCTATTCCACTCTAATTCTACTTAAATGCTCTTCTTAACCTTCTCAAAACCTACTTCTAATTGTGTTTAAGAAAGCTTTTTCAAGACTAAGTGGGAGTATATCCTCTAGGATTAAGCTAGATTTTCAACCTTAAAACCACCAACCCTTTGCAAGAGGATATTCATCATTTATTTATAGACAAATTTGGAGGGGTATTTCAGTCATTTCAGAGCAGAAAACCCTAATTCAGGAGTCCTTTTGATAGTACAACATGTGCTGTATAACAACTGGCTGTTACAAAAATGCGGCACTCAACAGAGATGGAAGCGGCACTCAATAAATGCTACCGCGACACTCAGTAAATGCCGGCGCGACATTCACTGACTGCCGGAACGGCATTCATTGAATGCCGCAGACAACTCCAGGGACTGCCGTCTTTTCTGGGAATCCTTTTTTTGCGGCATTTGATGTAAAGAGGGGACAATTGGTGACTATCGTTGCGGCTCTCATTGACTGCTGTTACGGCAGTTAGGAAGTGCCGCCGCGACAACCCGTGACTGCCGTAAAAGAGGTCAAGTGTTGTTTTGGGTTCTATTTTCCATTTTTCTCTTTTTGCCTTCCATTTACAGTTGGATAGTCCTTTGAAGAGCTTGATTTATCCTTGGAAGTCCTAAATAAGTTTAGACATTGTCATCATCGGATATGGAGGTAACACTCTCCTTAACTTGACGTTTGGTCAAAATCGGGGTGTCTACACTACCTCTCTTTTTTCTTTTTTTTCTTTTCTCTTTTGTTTTTTTTTTTTTTTTTTGTTTTTGACGGTTGATTCTTTTCACCTTTTCACTAGCCAGCCAATTTTACATTTCTCATCATATATATCTATAAAGCAGGATTAGCCCTTCAATTTTTGAGCTTACTCAAAGAGATTATAATTCAAAACTTTGTGGCAATTCATGTTCCTGATTTCTCAATCTTCTTCATTCTCCTTCCTCTTCTTTCTTTTCTTTTATCTCTAAAGTTTTGCCTGGCTAGGATCAGGTTCTTGAAAACAACACACGAATTTTTTTTTTCATGCTCTAACTTTTGCCTAGACACCCTTTCGGGTTTTCATCCTAGCGAGCTTCTTCTTTTGTGCTCTAACTTTTGCCTAGGCGCCCTTTTGGGTTTTCATCCTAGCGAGCTTCTTTTTTTTTTAGAGAAGTAGTTTATTTGAATTATTTGGCTACCATCAAGGACAGAGTGTACATAGCTTGCAGTTTAGACAGGTTTGAATGGCTCATGTTTCTGGGCTCAAGATTTTGAAATGGGAAGATCCTGGAATGAAGCTAGTCCCAGGTTACTATCAAGCATATCTTTTCAAGATTTAAGCAAAATCATCTCAAGATTCTTAAAGTAAGACGAATCAATTCTTAGCTTTCGGCGTTAGCGCAAAATCAACTTTGATCATTTCAGGATTCTTTTCAACGCAAAAATTTATCAGCAATGCATTTTTCACAATAATCAGAGAAATGACACTTTCAGCTTAGAGATTCATTCATTCATGACTAGGCCCATTAGATCAAGCAAATCAAGATTTTATTTCATTACTTCGAAAGAGAAGGATTACAATACTCGACATAGACTCAAACATAACTTGACGATAGACAGACTCGACAACAAGACTCAAAACTGACTCGACTTGATCTCAAGTGGAGCGTCATTGTGATTTCTTTATTTATATTTTTTAAGAGCATCCATATCGGCTTTAATAGCAACAGTTCCAAACACCATCATATCACCACCTCCTTTTAAGCTTTCTGAAGTTCTTCATTCCTCAATAAAGGCTCAAATTCTAATTCTTCAGTCCCATACTCATTGTCTTCAAGGCACCAATCCTCTTCCTTGGCAGATTACATCGTCTCCCCAAGACCAGGCAAAATTACGTGGGACACTGGCTGCCCTAATGGTGAGATATAAATTGTCGGGTTATAGTGTGCAGACCCTATCTCAAGAGAATTGATATTCTGTGGCGGTGGGGGGAGTGATGACACCATTTTCAATCAGGTTCTGAATTTCCTACTTGAGCCTCCAACATCTATCTGTGCTATACCCACGTTCTTGGTAAAAATCACAGTACAAATGGGTTCTGAATTTTGGCAGAAGTGGATCTGGCTCTGGCCTGGGTTCCAATTTCTCCAATTACCCTTTTTCTAGCATCCTCTCAAGTGCAGTGCTCAAGGACATTCCCAATTCAGAAAATTCCCTATTCTCTCTTGACTGCCCCTAATTCTGATTTGCCGCAGTAGTACTTCGACGTTCTTTTTGAAAAGGCTGAGGAGGTAATGCATTGACGTCAGCAGACTAATGATAGACTGGCCTTCGATTGTTTGTATTCTCTTTCTTGATTGTCCCGTCCCTGATTGCATCTTCGACGAGTGTACCTGTGTCAAACAGTTGTTCAAATGTCATGATAGATTGGAATCGGAGCTATTCAAGATACTCAGGCTGCAGGTTCTTGATGATCATTTGGACTTGCTCTTTCTCAGTAGGTCTGCTTGTTATCTAAGCAGCCTTTGCCCTCCAACAAGTAAGGAACCCTACGAAAGATTCCTCGCACTCTTGCCTAGTGGTTTATAGATCTCTTGTAGTAATATCGAATGACTGATTGTATGAGTATTGAGCCATAAATGCTCTAGCCAGGGCTTCCCAATCTTTGGCCACAGCTGATTCTAAGGTCAGATACCATGATAGTGCTGCCCCACTCAGAGTTCTTTGAAACAACACAACGAAATAGTCAGCACAATTATAGACGCCCCAATTTTGACCGAACTATTAAACTTAGGGGGATTTACCTCTGGAGATCAATGATGAATATGTCTCGTCAGAATCAAGACTCTTACAAGCAATCTGATTCTCTTCCAAGAAGAATCTCGGTCCAAAATTGCCCTTTTCAGTCAAAAAGACCAAAATTCTCATCTACCGTCACCTTGTAGACCATGAGTTTTGAACACGTATAGAAACACAACATTGTCCTTGGAGCATCTTAAAACCATTTTCAAAAGGAGAGAAATTCAGCATAAACCCTGAAAAAAAAAAAAGTCAACAGTTGACCCAGTCAAAAGTCAACTGGTCAAAAGAGAGTCAATCATAAAATTTTTGAATTTCAAGATGAAAAGTCTAGGTAATTGTTCATTGGGTCTCCCTTATGCTAGAAATAATTTTTAAGAATTTTTAAATGAAAAGGAACATTGAGAAATCGAAAGGTCTTTAAGAAGAATTGTGCAGAAAATTGAAAATTTACCTTCGGAGGGAGAGTTGACTTTTTTTCCTTAAGGATTTTAATTTTTTAGATATTTTTATTGAATACAAGTGGGGGGTATTTCCTTAATGACATGAAATGAAATTAAGATGCTGAATTGCTGTGAATAGTGCTGAACTGTTGTGCAGCGACACTCAAAATGCCCGAACAACAGTCAGTGAATGCCGTTGCGGCACTCACTGAATGTCGTTCGGCACTCAGCCAGTGTCGCGCGACACTCAGAGAGTGTCGTTCCATCTTCATTGAGTGTCGGCCTGGGCTGGTTTGCATTTTTAAGCCAAAAATCCTTTTCAATCTTTGATCAAATGAATGCACCAAACGATGCCATTTTTTGTGTACGTGGTTACTACTCCTATATCATGCAAACCATGCTCCCACCATCTCTAATTGACCTATATATGCTTATCTTAGCCCCTAAGTTAATGAAAGTCTATAAAAACCCCATTTTCTCTCATTTTGAGAGGTTGGAGACTTAAATCTTTAGTGAGAAACTTTAACTTTGAAGATGAGACTTGATTCTTAGAGAGAGGGGCTGAATTTTGAAGATGAAGTTTGTTCTTAGAGAAATATAGAGAGAGAAACCCAAAAACCTCATAGATATCCTACCCAATTCACCCAATCCTCAAATCTCCATTGAAGAACCTTGAAGCTTCAAGGAAGAAGAAGAAGAGCATTGCTTGTAAGGCTTGAATCTTTCCAAATCAATCAAATCCTGAGAAGATCTAGAGGTTAAATCCTTATTCCTATACTTATTATATATAATTCAATCACAAACTCATAGATCTAGGACTTTTACACATTTTCAAAACCTCTCTTCATACCTCATTTCATCACACACCACATAGAGTTTGTGATTGAAGTTTCATAAATTGCCTTCATTAGTTTGGATCTAGAAATAGCCTTGGATTTTAAAACAAAAACAAGTTATGAAAGCATTTGTTATTTGGGTTTCATAGAGACTTTGATTTACTTCTCCTTGTCTCCATTTTCTTTTGGAAATCCATGAGATCTTCAATATCTCATTGGATCCTCTTTAGGTTGATCCATTAGTCTCCTATGGTCTTATGGCTTATATGGAGATTAAAGTGGGTCATTGTTATATCCATGTTTTTTTTTATGGAATTAAGTCTTAGTTCATGACTTAGGTCCTCCAAATTGAATCTCATAGAGTTATTTCTATACCTTATGAAGGTTCATATGATTTTTGGGTCATATCTTAGCCTCCAAGGACCATTGATTTGAGAGGAGATTAAGATATATCAAGTTTATATCCCTCAAGGACCATGTATTTGGGAGAGGAACTAGGTGTTGTTCAAGTTTGATTCAAACTATGAACATTAATCCAACAAAGGTGCAGTGAATCCATAAACCAACTATTATCAAAGATTTTTTACAAAATCATGGTTCATTAAAATTGGATGAGACCAATTGGAGGATGTTCATAACTCATTTAAGTACCTCTGTGATTTTTGTTTTGATGAAATTCCATGTTTAAGATGGTTTGGTCTTGTTATTTTAAAACAAGCAACTCTTTCTCCAAAATTCCATAACAGTAAGTCCGTTTTAAAATTAATAAATCAGAACCTTAACCAAACTTCCTTGGACTCTAATAAATTTTTCTAAGTAGCTTAATGTGTTAGGAAGGTACTCTAAAAAGATCTTAGTGTTTCTCATTTGTTTACTATTTTTAGAAAATCGTACAAGATCTCTGGACAGAGAGTTGCAGATTCCTGAGTGATGTCTAGTGTTTTCCTTATTCCCAGAGATCTAACCGTTCAATCATTGATTTTCTTCTTGGGTTAGAAACTAGACTCACAGAGGCATATCATATCCAAAAATCATCAAGATCCAACAGTTGGAATCATGGTTTTTTCTACCTTTTAAAATCTGGTCTGCTCTTTGTAATTCATGAGAAACAATCACTGTTTTTGTCTAATCTCATTGATCTTAACTTAAATGGCTTCCTAATGTCTTGGGATCTAAATCATGTTTCGAATAATGATAATTAAGTCTAAATCCAGAGGCTAAATGATCCAAGTTAGTGAATATTTCATAGCTTGTCCTCATACATATCCATGTATCCGTTCATGAATATTGATGCTTGTATTTAGGGTCTAGTTCTAAGTTGTTTTGCTCCTAATTGTGAATTTCTTGTAATCATGTTGGGATTATGCTACCTTTATATGGACATTGCATTGGCTCCTAGTTGAGACTTGCATATCTATAGAGGTGATATGTTCTCAACTAATTAGAAGAAATCCATAAATAGGTCAATTCCTTCTCCATTTGATAGATTTAAGCTAGAAAGTTTAGGATTGATTATTTGATATCTTATTGAAGCATGTGGACTAATCTTTGTTTTGTAGCACATTTGAGGTACAATTTCTCAACTCCTTCTCTAGTTTAATTTACTTCTTTGATTTTCATTGATTTTTGACTCCATGTGCGACACCTTAGACTAGGTCTTGCCTTATGTGTTTATATGCGTTAGAGACCTTTTCTTAGACTTTATTTTATATGTATGCATTGCACGTTTTTATTTTGCGGCCGGATCCCGGGTATATTTTCTAGTTTCCTATTTGCATATCATATTGCTTGCTATTTGAATTACGTGGCTTATGAATGATATTTTGTCGTTAGCAATTTTGCACCCTTTTTTAACATGCTTATGTAATGTAATATATATATATATATGTATTAGTTGAGAACATGCTTAGATTATTAATTTGATTAAAAAGGATGTTGAGTAGAGGCCTATCACGAGATAGGATGAGAGGGGGTGTTTTAGTCCGTCGGGCTCCTTCCCCTCTCATTCCATAATCCCCGAACCCAGATTATCTTTGGTTTCGCAAAAGATCGGTTTGCTTTTAAAAAATGGTTTCTTAATTTTCTTAAAAAAAAATTAAGTGGCGACTCTTTGAATTTGAATCTGAAAATGTTTTAAAAGTGGGCCCAAATGCCGGTATCCACAACAATGCTCATGGGATGTAAGACTCCCACATAAAGCCTCAGATGGCTCTTTGGGTTTCCGGTTCCGTCGAAAAATTCGATATGAGGCATCTTGAACTTATCAGGGAGTTTTGCTTTTAGAGCTTTACACAGACCTTCTCTATCGAACATATATTCATCAACCCCTTTGCTCTTCCTAACCACACTTTTTAGCTTGTCGAACTTAGCCAATTTGTCCTGAGTCTCCTGATCTAGCTGAACCTTTGGTTGAACTGGTTCCCCAAGGTCTTCCTCTTCATGATGCACCGGAGGCGGTAGTAGTGGCAGATTGATTAGCTGCTCAATCATTCTCATCATAGTGGCAGGTTGTTCTCGATTCTATTCTCTGCTCTGATTCAACGCAATTTGCATTGCGGTCAACCTGGCTTCCATATCGGCTTCATGTGTAATCTTTCTAACACTGACTTATTCAGCTGATCTTACCTCAAACTCAGATTTGATCAATCTACTATGTGGAGCTTTGACCCAAGAAGGAGCACAACTCTTTGGTCCTATCTTTTCTTCTCTGGTTTATTAGGGATTTTCAAATAATCAGGTATCTTTATTGCAAAAGAATTTTCGAAGAGTGATATTTACAAAAGTGGATCTACAAAGATGGAAAATCAAAGACAGAAATTCTTTTCCTTTTTCAAAAATATTTTCTAAGATCAAAGAAATTTTTCTAAGAAAAAGTCATTTCAAGTTTCAAAACTCTGAGGAAAACAATTCTTTTCTTTTCGAAAGTAACTTTAGAGGCGTCGCACTCGTGAGTCAAATATGCAATGCTCATGTAGTGTATGCAATACAGATGAAATGCAATCTAATATAAATGCAATGCACCTTAATCTAGCTTAGACTTAGCATATCAGCACATAAACACATAAGATTCCTTGAGTATGCTAATCACCCTACCAATCCAATCATTATCCAAGGATTTTTAGCTTTGAAATTCTTGATGGCTCATGTTTGCAAAATTAAATTTTTCATGAAAATCTTGAAAGAGAGGGGGAGATTTGTATTTTTCGAAAGCGCTTTTGAACCATCAATGCCCGAGGTGTGAAATCATGATTCTTGAAAACTAAGGTAGGAAATTTCTAAAATCTTAGAGAAAAAATTGAAATTGAATCATCAAAGTGTGTAATCATGATTTTGTTTAAAACCAAGGTTTTAAAATTTTCCAAAATCTAGGGAGAAATTTTTGGAAAGATTTTGTGAAAGTGAATTTCAAAGAAAATTTTCAAATGGGATATTCCTGGAATTTTCAAAAGACTTGAGTTTTTTTTTAAAGAAATGCTTGTATTTTCAAAATTTTCAAAAATCGTCCTCGAATAAGGATTGGATGTTCAGATAAAGACCATACTACCCTAGAGGAATCTACCATACAAGGTTTGATGATGCCTTCGCATACACGTCCTCTGTTAGGAAATTGCATTCCCGGAATCTGTTGACAGCGCGTATAAGTTGGTACTGCAAAAATTACGTGAAAACTACAATAATCCTATAAGGACGGAACTAGGGTTACCTTAAACTGCTAAAACGGATTGCTGTAGTAGACGAAACGAGAACACGGGCTCGATAACAGCTCACGATCTTCTACCGTATTCCTTTGCTGCCAGAATATCGAACTGCGTGTGGGCTCGTTCGAAATCCTTTATATTTTTGCTCTCTCTTTTTACGTTCTCTTTTTTATTCCGAGTTATAATACTCTTGATGGAAAAACGCAAACTGAGGAGAGAGCCAAAGCAACATATATATAGGCTACGATAGGGACCATAAGAAGTCAATAAGGAATATGCTTCCTTATTAAATTAGGAAACCCTAATTCGAACTGAATCAGATTCCTATTTCCATAAATTATAATTCATACCACTAAAGAATTATAATTGCACTCCTACCCTTATCTCAAAAATATATTTCAAGCTCTATGTTATTAAATGCTTATTATCTCCCCATGTTAAGATTACAGATATCCATTAATTAAATATAATGACTGACAATCATATTTAATTAATCTCTTAAAATTCCTTGAGATCCTCCGCTTAACTTATCTGATATGTCGGATACAAAATCCACCTGCAGGGTTTGAAATAATCAAAACTTATAAGCTTTCTCAAGGGGATATCATCAATTCCAAAATTGAGTCATGGATTCTATCATTAATTAATATCCACCACACAATTAATATTGTCACCCAATCTAATGAGATATTGACCCATTTAAGGATCACACCATTTTAGGGATCAAAGTGTAAATGTCAAATGTACGTGTCTATAAATTAACTTAGGATTTAGAGCATAAGCACTCATCATAGTCATAAGGTATTAATAATCTTATAAGTCAGTATAAAGATAATTACCCCAAGTCAGGCCCGTTTAATACACAAAGCGTACCAGCATGGTGAGTTGAAACTATATCATTTCCCGTAGTCAAGACAAACCTACTACAACACCATGCTGCAGTCCTACCGATGGTGTGTCCAATCCATCTAAGACTGTAAACCAAATCTTACATTCTACAAGATCCGATGGTCTAATCTTCCGTGTGTAAGTCAAACTCTACACACCAAACCACCTACTATGTAGAATGAAAGACACACATGCATAATATTTAATAAACAATATAATACAAATATTACCCACACAGATTCTCATAAAAACGGATTAACTGATTTTATTAAATGAATAATAAATCAACTACATAAAGCATGTCTTTTAGTATATATCCCTAACATCCTCATCATTCACATAATCCCTTACGGGCAAACACAAATTATTTATCACATCGTCCTAATCAAAGATGATAATCAAGATCCTAATTGAAGGATTCTATAGAAATTATATGCAAAGGCCGAGTTTTAGTCTTATATAGGGTCCATTAGCAAGCTCAGTGGTGTGGGTGACCGCCTCCCTGAGAGCGTGTCGTTCACGCATGGGCTCTATATACCGTATGCGCTACAAAGATAACAGTGACTACATGCTACCAAAGTCTCTTGATAAATGGAGGAAAGGGGGCCCTCCACCCTCAAGGCAATGTCTTAAGCAATCGCGGTGAAAGAGCAATGCAAGTGCAAATGCAGGCAGAAACAACACGATTATCGAATTATATTAGCTCAAGTCAAACCCTCGAAGAATAAAAAAACTATAAGTTTCATGTTTAAATCCCCAGCAGAGTCGCCATATTGTAGACCACGTGTGCGGGGGCGGAGAGGAGTTCTGTCGTTCCTTGGCAGCATCCCAGGACGGAACCAAGGAGCACACTTCTAGAACTAGAACTCCTCATGTGATCCTAGAGACAACGAGTCGCCACCTAATTTTATCGAAAATTAGGAAACCAAATTGTACTCGTCCAAAATTGAATAAGGTTACTCACCCTTCATCACTAGAAACAAGGTTCGGGGGTCTTGGTACGAGAGGGGAAGGAGCCTGAGTAGGACTAAAGCACCCCCTCCTCGCCCTTCCAAATGGTAGGCCTTGATTCAAATATCTTTGTTCTTAATTCTTAATCGGTAATGTTTCCTCAATCATACTAGATAATATATACATGGCAAAGGAGCATCTAATGAAAATCATTTCAAGAGATTAAATCAAGTAGCAATTGGATGTACATGCAGTACAAGAGAGAGGTATACTCACAGTGGCTAGTTCCACTCGGGACCAATGCAAATAAAGGAAATGTGTCATGATATGCAAAAGGGAATAAGAAGACTTACATTGGGTTGACTCAAGCGCAGTCGCAACAAGCAAAAGAAAGGAAACGTGTAATGCAATCATGTAACAATCCTAGATAAGATGTCTCTAACATATAAGCACATAAACGGAGACTATCCTAAAGGAATCGTATCATTGAAAACAAAGTTGTAAACCTAGAAAATTTTAAGAGAAAGGGTAGAGATAGTACATGATACATGGGCACTAAGCCATATGTAGACGAGGAGAACCCACAAATCGAAGTCCGGATCCACGACATTCAATTCTTTGCACTAAAACACCAAGGAATACCCAAGCATTGCAAACAAATGATATGCATGAAAAACAAGAAGAAGATGTCATCAATCAAATTTCCAGATTCAGTGACCTCTAATGAATCCTATCAAAAGTGATCTTAAACATGAGCTGGGTTAAAATCCTTTTACAAAAAGTTAGATACATGTATTAGGGAATTTTTCCAAAAAGTAGCTCATTAGCATTTTTGAAGTTCGAGAAATAAGAGTTTTGGGAATAGTGGATTAGGACTGTCCACTATTCTTGTAAAATCATAATTAATTCTACAAAAATCATATGAAGCTCTATTTGGTGTAAAAAGAAAGCTATTTCATTGTAGTTTACGAAAAAAATAATACCATGGACATTTGATGAACCTAACGTCTCTGAAAAATTATTTTAACTAGACTCTGTCATTCTGGAAATTTGGTATCATTTGACAAAGGAATGCAAGACATAATAGAAATTCATGGATCATGTTAATCAAGTTAATCTAGGCTTTTAATCTCTCATGCATTTATCCTAGATGATTTCTAAACCAAGTTTTATTCATCAATTGTTGTTGAGTGATCAAGGTATGACCATTTTGTATACATAATCATGATTGTAGTTAAACTTAGAAAATTCCAGAATAGTTGTATTAAATTCAAAACTTAGAAAATGATCTTAACTCGATCGTATGCTCACGATTTTACATCGGCATATAAATACATGAGTTAGGAATCATCCCCAAAAAATGGATCATTGATAACTATTATAGATTTTCTGAAATTCAAATACAAAGAGACGATGATCAAATTTGTCAACCGATTTCTCAACAATTTCTAAAAAATAGTATATAGATCCTAATAATTCTCAAAACAGATTGAATGAAAGCTAATTCATCAACGTTTACCTAGAAAATTTGAAATCCATTAAACTATGGGTTTTGATGGACCAAATCTTATAGAAAATGCCAATCTGTTTTGCTGAATTTTAACTAATTCATTTTAAAGTGTGAGAAAAACATCTTAGGTGTTGGTTTAAGTTTATTTAGAGAGATCAAACTCATAGATCAACTTGATTATCATGATTCCCAATCAATTTAGCCCTCAAGTTCTATGAAGAACTTTATATCATGGATCAAAGGGACTTACAAATATCCTCTTGGAGATGAAATTCAATAGGAATTCTAGGTAATAGAAATAATCAAGAGATAGGTATGAATATAGGAATCATCCTTCTCATAGATCATACTTCCAACTCATCATAGAATTCAAAGTAGATACATATATGTAATCATGTATGCATGGATCTAAACTAAATAGAAGAATGAAATCAAAATTGAAAATCAAAGTGAAAATCAATCTCTAATTATGAATTATCAACAAAATCAAGGAAGATTTGGATCTAACTATGTGAGTTTGTGAAGAACAAGGGAAGAAGAAGAAGATGAGTGCTCTAACAAAGAAAAATATTAAATTAGATCTAAACCTTGTAGATCTATATAAAAGTAAGAATTAGAGATGAATTGGGATGTTTACCTCTTGTAGGGTTCTCAATTATATATTCAAAGTTGATTTGAAGGATCTTCTTCTTCAAGTGTTCTTCAAGCTCTTCAAGCATTCATCCGTGGTGGAAATTAAAAGAGGCAATAGATGTCGATCTAGGCTCTCCTCAATTATCTTATCTAGCTATCTTAGGATTTATTTTAGAAGAAATCAATTCATGATTCACTATTCTCTCTCTAGAAATCTCTTGAATTCAAAGTATATGTGATTGTATCTTCAAGTATATTCAAGTTGTATTCAATATCATTCAAGGTGATCTTATATGAGATGCAAGGCATCTATATGTAGAGTTTTGAAAACTTAACTCTTAAGTTTTAGGGTTAAAAAAGGGATTTTGGAGATCAGAAAAGGGTTAAAATGGCCATTTCAATGCCTAAATGCAGTTTCTGGGCAATTTCCTCGCAGTGGGAAGCCTCTGGAAAGGTCTAGAACTCAAAAAGCTCGATAGAGGGGAAAATATATAGGTGGCAGCTTGGGGGGGACCCGTCACCCCACATATGGGACCCGCCACTTCCTTTTCTTGGTCCTCTGGTTGCCTTCATGTCCTGTTTCAAAAATTACGTGCACTATTTTTCCAGATTTTTGTAAAAATGCTTTTTGGTGTCCAAAATTGTCCGTTCATGTACCGTTGGAAAGCCGTCAAGTTGAATTTTAGTATAAAAATATTCCATGAGGATTTGAAATAAGAATTGGAGGTCAATTGAAGTTTTAAAATCCTCCGGAACTTTCGTCGTCTTTTTGAAATCAAACGACTTCTTTTCCAAAATTGCTTTTCAATGTGCATCGATTTTCAGTTTTTCTTTGAAATTAAATCTCTGTATACCTAGAATACTACATTTAGAACACTTCATGTTCATATAACCCTAGGTGAATATGAATTCTAAGAGACGGTTTTGACAAAACCGAGTTTTTGTGCATGAAAAAGGGCTTTTCTGAGCTTGAAGTCACTTTCTGAAGTTCGAACTTTCGATTGTGTGGAATCCAGTACCTTCTACGGGATACTTTTCATCATTGAATCCTCCAAGACATTGTATACCCTAAATCCTATCAGTATGGTCAAAATTGGGTGTCTACAACTGTTCGTCAACAGTCATAACCTTTCGAAAGGAGGCTATTTGTCAACAGTCACATCCATTCAACTAAGGGTCTGTTTGAAGGGAAAATAGGTTTTGAAAACTTATTTATATGCACAGTGGAAAAACAAAGTTCAAAAACATTTTGGTATGCCCAGATCTACAAATCATTTCTATAGATGCGTAAAACAAGTGGGAGAAGAGTTTATACCTAATGGTCTTGAACCCAATTTTGATTCTCTTCTTCCTTGATGGTGCAGCAAGCCTCTACTAGATGGTCTTCACTCCTTTGTCTCCTTTGAACACTTTCGGGGAGACTAGAGATGGTGGGATCTCTAATAGGGAGGATAGAAAAGGTTTGAGAAACCCTAAAACAGTTTCTGTAGCTGCTCTCTCTGGAATCCTCAAAAGAAGTGGACAACATGCATGTCTTGATATATAATAGAAAATCTAACTCCTACTGATCCTGACAAAAGACATCAGCATCTGATACAATTGGTGGTGTCTCGTCCTCTGACACAACGTCTAGCTCTTCTGGTGGATCATCCTCCACAGGTGCAGCGAGACCTCCTACCACAACCCCAATGTTCTAATCATCAACCATTATCTTATCAGTATCCCCTGCCATATCTTCCATCACCCGGTCAGCGGCGCCAACGGCTACTATAGTAAATCCCTCCGCTAAGGCAATAGCATTTGCTAACACAGCCTCTTCTATAATAAATTTATCTGGCTGAGAAGCCATCTCTGCTACCTACTCTGCTGCTATCTGGGCAATGGCTGCCATCTGTGCTATCGGCCCTGTTGGTAACTCAAGTATGACTGCCTCTTCCTCGGGAACATCCTCCTCTAGAACTACCACATCCTTCCCAACTACGATATCCATATCTACTGGATCTGGGTCCTTGGGATCCTCTTTCGGGTCATCCTCGGGCTCCTCTGGTTTATCCTTTGGTTCATCATCTTCGACCATAGGCTCTTCCTCTCTATCCCCATCTATATCCTCATCGTACTCCTCATTCCCTGGCTCTATATCCTAGGTAGGATCCTCATCATTCTCCATCTGCTCGGGATTTACTAGTTCTGGCACCTCAGGCTGATCCTGTGGCTTGGGCACTAGTACATCGGGTATCGGTGCTGGTGGGATGGGTCCCCCTAAAATGGCTCGTAACTCGATCACATCCAACTCCATCTTGCTTTGGATCAAGTGAGTCATCTCTTGGTATATAGCCTCTCGGGTCCTCGCGTAGTGGTATGTATTCATGCGCATCTCCGTCGAGTGAGTCCATCCCTCGGTATAGAGAGTTGTCCACATCTTCTCCTCTAGGTAATGGCTGGCTATCTGGCAAACATGTCTATGATATACCTCCAAATTTTTCGGCTCGACTGTGTTCCCATGAATCATATGCCCTCCAAATGAATCATCCACAAACATATGGAAATCCGGATCCATGCTAACCTACAAGGAAACAATCTATTGTCAGCATGACGAACTTATCTTAAACTAATATCTCAGGGATCTTAAATGCTAGGACCTGATGGTGTGGGACAATTAGTAAGCGAAAGTATCAACCTGGCTCTGATACCAAAAATCCTATCATGCCCCGGAATAGAAAAAATAGAGAAAATAAAATTTTCTTTTTGGGTCCATAGGGAATGACTGGTGAAGTCACTGAATTATCCACACCACACAGTTCTAAACAACAGTCAACATGAACAATAATACAATCAACCCATCATAATATAAACTCCTGATTTATTGCATCAGAGTTTAAACAAAAATACTAGTGTCTTACGACAATGCATGCCCAGTTACAAAACTTATAATAAAAGTCTAATAAAAACATACAAACTATCTTCATCTTCAGCTGGTAAAGATGTAACCGTTAGCGTAGTATTCCTCTTTGGCATTTTTATCCTCGGTGGGGCCACCCTCCATTTATCTACCCTCTGGGTAAGAGCCATCGTCGTAAGCTTCATTACCTGCAGTGTTAGGAAAAGGGTAGTTTGGACGGGGAATGTCCAGGTATAAATGCCATCAGCTTACTGAAAGCTAAATGAATAGCAACTTACACAATATCGCAGGGGTGAAGTAATTACATGTTATGAACGATAGATCATAATGTTACTAATAATATCTTCTCCATATTCGGATCATCATCCGATTACTAACGTCTTGTTACCCCGCGACTGACAAAGTACTCATGTAAAGGACATAATCGCCCACTACTTGTCAGGGATATAACATTTGAACAAAAGCATATCAATCTATTGCTATTTCTTATCGACATCTGCTAGTGATCCCTGCCCACTGCTGTTAAGGGCATTCATGGATCACCTGGCTATCTTAGGACAATTTGGTCTCGCCCACTGCTGTGAAGGACTTTAACCACCCACTGCTATTAAGGACACACATGACCAAGTGTCCGTCCTCGTATCCTTTCCCAAAGCTTATCAAACCTACCTAAGTTCCGTACTAATATTGATACATAACTTCCCATTGTGGCCTAACTACTCTGATTAAAATGAACGAATATCAAATCGATTCTTGACTACCACGTTAACCCATGTTATAATAGATTACTACGTATTATCAATGTATCATGATATCACGTCTCCGTATCTCTTCATAAATAACAATATTGCATACCGAAAGTATAAAGACAATATTTAAGCAACTCAGAAGTTTATATCATAAACAACAAGGCATATCAATATTCTGTAAAGACCAATCGATTGAAGTCATTTTTAATTGATTGAGGAGAATAAATTTCAATCAATTGAAACATTTTCAATTGATTGGGTGAACAGTAACTTCAATCGATTGATAGTAAGTTCAATCGATTGAAATCAAGTTCAATCGATTGAAAGGTCGTCTTCTCTAGAAGACTGGACAGTGATGCACAGGACTTGGGGGACACCTTGGCCATGTTTCTTCATGTCAAAAACTTGTAAAACTTAACATCTAGGCTATTGAGTGAGTTTGGAACTCACCTAGTTCAAGGGGTAAGCTTGGTGAGTTTGTGGGGCTACAGTGGCTTCTCTCTCTCTCTCTCTCTCTCTCTCTCTCTCTCCTCTTCTTCTCTCTATCTTTGTCTCCCCTCTCTTTCTCTTTCTGATCTTCTTCTTCTCTTCCTTTTCCTTTTGTTTCTTCCATTTTCTCCCTCTCTCTCTCTCTCTCTCTTTTCCCAAATATATAGTACATGTGTATGTATATATATATAAGTATGTGTACATGTATATGTATATCTCTATCTCTCTTTAGCTCTCTCTAAGTTCAGTAAACACCCCCACACGAGTGAACCCATATATATAGGCTAAAGGGGTACATGGTGGCAGCTTCTGCATGAAATTGGGGATAAGATTTTCAGACTTTTTCAATCGATTGAGACAGCTTCAATCGATTGAGAACATGTGGCACAATTTCAATCGATTGACAAGGGTTCAATCGATTGATCTGCATTTATGTCGACAGAGTTTCAATCGATTGGAAAGGATTCAATCGATTGAAAATGCATAATGTTAATCGATTGAAACAATTTCAATCGATTGAAAATGAAATTACAAGTATAGTAAGGGTAACTATACAGAATCTTATTGTATTAATATACAATCCAAAATATAGGGTATTACACCACTGCTCAGCTATATTTTGAGCGTACAATTCTAACAAATGCATATATGATAATTCATGCTTTAATATCGAATAGTCATATCAACTAGTCTCTGGGGAGAGAGATTCGCATTCATTCGGTAATGAAACCAATGTCGTGGAAGGCCTTATCCTTACTATGCATTCAGTGCTCTGGTTGGGCCTTCTCCCAAACCATGCACAGTGCCCTGAATGGCCCTTCTCTCAAACTATGCACAGTAACCATCGCTTCTAAATTCTCAAACATCGAGAAGATTGCCCTCGTCATGAAATTGTATAACCACCCTTTTGACCCACATAACACGTAGCATGCTATATAATCATATACATGCTTTTCTACAATATTCACGCGCATAATTAATGGACTTAATCTAACACATGAATTTTGCCCGGATCACAATATTTTCTTTGATAATCAAAACATTAAAATTTTCTATATAACATAGGTTAGGAATTCATACCTCAAGCTACGCTCCTAATTTTTCGAGAGAAGTACAAGGAGTCCAAATCTACTCCGAATATCCGATTAGAAGTAAAACCTACAAGTTTTGCATAGTTTTTCCCAATTTTCCAAAATTAGATTTTCAAAAAAAGTGCGCCAAACAAGGCCTAATAAGTATCAAAACATTGCTCTTACCTCAAGGATTCTTTAAATATAAATGAGGATGAATTTTGACGCGGGAGATCGAAGCTCCAAATTTCCCTCATCTCTTCTTGGCTCATAAATTAGGTTTGAGATATTTTGACAAATATCTTAATCTCATTCTATATGTAGACACAACTTTCTGAAATTGTGTTTAAATCCCCACGAGTTCTCTAATCTTTCAATTATTCCCCAAAACGTCGTAAATGTCTAAGTTATCACTTCACGAGTAAAAATCTCTAATTCAAAAAAGTTTTCATCTATAAGTTCCGTTTAGGTCAGTAATTACGTTCCAAAAACTATTTCCATGGAATTTCTAGATATTGTACCTTTCATGCAATGTATCATATTAGTTATCATCAAATCCTCCAAAGTGATCAAAAACATGATCTGATCTATCAGTAAACATACAAAATATGTACATTTGCTATTCATGTGAATCAGGTAAAGTCAGATAACATTTAATCACGTAAATGTCATTTAATCGTGCCAATTCCTCATTGATTACCAATTTTTCGTGTCCTCAATTGACACCTACTGTTGACCCACGGTCAACCTCATTCACAATTATTAATCAACATTAATAATTCTCATAATTCAATTATGCATTTAAATTAACTAGATTTCCAAAACGGGTGTGCAAATATTCTGGTCTCTTCCCAAAGCAGGATGCTACAAGCTCAACACATATGGAAGTAGCAAAGGGAATCCAGGACAAGGAGGAATCGGAGGCCTTATCAGAGATGAAAGAGGGAACTGGAGAGTAGGATACTACGGAGGCATCGCTCATTGTACATGCTTGCATGCTGAACTTGAAAGCATCAGACAAGGTCTCACCTTAGCTAAAGACCAAAGATTTGTTGGAGTTATGGTGGAGACGGACTTCATGATGGCCTGCAACCTCATCAGATCCAATGAACAAAATCATCATCTTAGTGCTGAATGTCTATAAAGGTTTAATAACCCATATCAAATGTAAGGGCAACCAATGTGCTGATTTGCTTGCCAACTTAGGGGGCAAAACAGTAACCCTTTGTTTTGCTTGATACCCCTCCTAGGAAAATCTATATGACTCTTTTGGCTAATTCCGCGAGAATTTGCTTTCCACGTGGTAGTTAGTTTTTCTGTTTTCCTTTTGCACCAAAAAAAAGTGGTATGAATTATAATTTATGGAAATAGGAATCTGATTTAGTTCCAATTAGGGTTTCCTAATTCTATAGGAAACTTATTCCTTATTGACTTCTTATGGTCCCTATCGTAGCCTATATATATACTGCCTTGGCTTTCCTCTCAGGTTACATGATTTCACATCCTAAATGCCCCAGATATGTTTTTAAGCTTCCCTAGACCTCGTAACTTTCTCTTAGAAGGGTTTCCACCAAACTCTAGCCTCCCTGAGCATTCAAAAGACATAGGAGTAAAGATCACTAGCATCGGACAACACTCAGTTAAAAATCATCGAACTGCTCAATACTGATCAAAAGTTGCTAAATGTTTTACACAACATTCCTGATGTCGAGACGAAGTTGCTGTAAAAAATTCAAGTCAATCATAGATTGTTTAGTCCTCCTGACGAACACATCTTTGTCAGATCAAATTGATCGGGATTCAATCATGACAACAATCATATGATAGTTCTCGATTTGATCCAATGGATCACCATACAGTATTAAACTCAGAATATAAAAGTGAGCGTAAAAAGGGAGAGCAGAAAACATAAAAGGATTTCGAAAGACCCCACACTCAGTTCGAGATTTTGGCAGCAGAGGAATACGATAGAAGATTGTAAGCTGTTATTGAGCTCGTGTTCTCAATTCGTCTACTACAGTAATACATTTTTGCAGTCCAAGGTAACCCTAGGTCTGCCCTTGTAGGGTTATTGTAGCTTTCACGTAAATTTTTTACAGTATCAACTTATATGTGCCGTCAACGGATTATGGGAATGCAGTTTCCTAACATAGATTAGACATAGGCTCCTACACAAGAAATGCACACTCACCAAACACTTTAATTTATAGAACTGGTTGATTTATGAACCATATAACCTAATTTTTTTTTCTTTTGAAACAACCTCGATCTTGGATTGTAATTAAATCTGCACTTCATACATAACCTTCTAGTTTATTTGTTTGTAAGCGTGTTGCTAGAGCTAGAACATTTAACCGCCTTGTTCTTAATATATGTAAAGTATCCTAGAGTACAATCAATTATCTTCATAAATAAATCAGAATTTACTATATTTCTTTCTCACTTATGTGTTAATTCTTCGAATGTCAAAACTCTTCATTATAAGCATCACTTTTGAAATGAGTAGAACTTCCTTAAATAAAACCATTCTAATCATCATTTTTTAAAATTAAAGTGCTATTACGTTTTTTTTGTGCTAAGTGAAAAAACAAAAAAAAAACCCTAATTTCCTTGAGATAAGCCATACTTTTATTATCTGCAAAAGATACAAGTTTAGACAGACCGTAGGAGGAGAATCAATAACAAACCAAGGCATTCTTGTCAATCCCCATGTTTGCTATCATGTTTTTCCAACAAGAGTCTACAATTCTTGATCAAACCCTGTCACGCCCCGATGTAAGATAAAGCAGGAAAGTGTTTCATTTCTTTTATGGACTCATAATTTGTGATGAGAGAGAGTGACCAATTATCCCTGCAACAAATAACTTACAGTGTATCTAAAGAAAAGGATATTAATAAACATAAAGCTCCAAATTTAAAACTTACTAACTATTACATCAGTCATTATCTTAGGCACAAAACTGCCCTTATTCAAATATCTAATGAAGTGTTTCTTACAACTCTGAAATTTAAAAAAAATAAAATAAAATAAAACATAAGGAATATAAAACAGCCCTCCTGGAAAGTCTCTTGCCTCTAACTAGCATAGTCGAAATACTCTGATTTCTCCTGACCTAGAAAATCTAAACATGGAGTTCAGGGTGCATCAACGCCGTTAGTATATGAAAGCTGGTGAATAAAACAAACATATGCTTGCAATGTATATATAAGTATATATAACAACATCACAAAACAACAAATCAAGGTACCAACTTCAACATGAATAACATGGGGATGTAGTAAGCAATAAATATGTGACCCTGCATGAACAATGTATCATCTTATCTTGCTGACTCTTTTCCCTGAACAAACTCGATTCAACCTTACCACTACCTCATATACCAGGAATAATATCCACTCAATATCCGGGTCGTACACCACAACATCGCTTTAGATACCAGGAATAATATCCGCTCAGTATCTGAATCATGCGGATGATTCTGGTTCGTTTTTGGATTTCTCGCTGATTCAGATTCGTTTTTTGGATCTCGCACTGATTCGCGTTCGTTTTTGGATCTGTTGTCTGATTCTGGTTCGTTTGCTTTGTGTTATTTAATTGTTTCGTTTTCGTCATGGCTGCTGAACGCGATGATTCGCTCCAAGGGATTAGTGTTAAACTCGATGGCAAGAATTTTGCATATTAGAATTATGTGATGAAGAATTTTCTGAAGGGGAAGAAGATGTGGGGTTATATCAATGGGGATTTTAGTAAACCTATGAATGAACAGGCTGATAAATTTGCAGAATTGCTAGATGTTTGGGAAACAAACAATTCGAAAATCATTACTTGGATCAACAACTCCGTTGCTCCGTCAATAGGTATACAATTGGCAAAGTTTGAATATGCAAAGGAGGTGTGGGATCATTTGGCTAAACTGTTTACACAGTCCAATTTTGCAAAAAGGTACCAATTAGAGAGTGATATTCGTGCCCTTGAACAAAAAAATTTGAGTATTCAGGAGTTCTATTCTACAATGACAGATCTTTGGGATCAGTTGGCTCTCATGGAGTCGCCTGAATTGCGGGCGTTTGCACCATATATCGCTAGTAGGGAGGAACAACGTATGGTTCAGTTTTTGATGGCTCTACGTGGTGATTTTGAGGGCCTTCGTGGGTCCATTCTCCATCGTAGCCCACTTCCGTCAGTTGATTCTGTTGTCCATGAGTTAGTAGCTGAGGAAATACGTCTCAAGACTCAATCTGGAAAGGGAATTCTCCTTGACTCTACTTCATCTGTTTTAGCAGCCCCTTTTCGACCATCGTCAAATAATCAGAATAAGCCTTACTCGAGAGTTGGTAGTGATGTATGCAGCTACTGTAAGGAGAAGGGTCATTGGAAGGCTCAGTGTCCTAGGTTGGGTCATGCAAACCAGCCCAATAGCAGCAACCAGCCTTCCAATAGTCGACCACCACAACAACAGCAACCTCAGCCTTCTCATTGGAAATCTGACAACCAATCTCAGCAGCGTTCGTATAGGCCTCCACAGCCTAACACTGCAGCAGTTGTACCACCATCAGACTCATTTGGACCCGATTCCCCTTCCCCATCCACTCCATCTATGGCCTCCCTTGTTGAGCAATTTCAGAAGTTCCTTGCCACACAACCACATGCTATGGCCACCTCTTCACTAGGTATGTCTTCCGGTATGTGTTCAGGTATGTCTTCAGGTATGTCCTTAGGTATTTGGGTCTTAGACTCTAGAGCTTCTAATCAGATGTCACCTGATTTGTCGTCTTTTGCTTCCTTATGTCCTGTTTCCTCTTTGCCTGTTATGACTGCTGATGGTACTCCCATGTCATTAACAGGTGTTGGGTCTATTGTCACACCTCATGTATCTCTCTCTAGTGTTTACCACATTCCCAAACTTACTATGAATCTTCTTTCTGTTGGTCAGCTTTGTGATGCAGGTTATTTAGTCTCTTTTTCTTCTACTTTTTGTCATGTGCAGGATCCGCAGTCTCAGACGCTGATTGGGACAGACCGTAGGCAAGGGGGATTATACATCTTGGACAAGCTCAATGTACCAGTGGTTGCAGCTTCTAGTGTTGATTTGTCATCCTTTCGTTTGAGTTCATCTTCGTCTAGTTTTTACTTATGGCATTCTCACCTTGGTCATGTTTCAGCCTCTCGTTTAAAATATTTAGCTTCTACAGGAAAATTAGGAGATTTAAAAACTCATGACATTTCTGATTGTAGTGGTTGTAAACTGGCAAAATTTTCCGCTTTACCATTTAATAGAAGTATTTCTTATTCTCTTGCACCATTTGATTTAGTTCATTCTGATGTGTGGGGACCCTCTCCTGTTACTACAAGAGGGGGGTCTCGATATTATGTATCATTTATTGATGATTGCACTCGTTACTGTTGGGTTTATCTTATGAAACGCCGTTCAGACTTCTTTGATATTTACAATACCTTTCGTGCTTTTGTTAAAACTCAACATTCTGCTGTCATCAAATGTTTTAGATGTGATTTAGGTGGAGAGTATACCTATCATAAATTTTGTGAGTTGCTTGATTTAGATGGAACTATTCACCAGTCCTATTGTACAGACACTCCTGAGCAAAATGGTGTTGCTGAAAGGAAACATCGGCATATTGTTGAAACTGCTCGCTCTCTTTTATTATCTGCATATGTCCCTAGTGATTTTTGGGGAGAGGCTGTCCTTACTGCTGTCAATCTAATTAATAAAATTTCGTCATCTCACTGCTCAGGTCTGTCACCTTTTGAAAAATTGTATGGGCATGCTCCTGATTATTCTTCCTTAAAGGTGTTTGGATGTACTTGTTTTGTCCTTCGACCTCATGTAGAGCGTACCAAATTGTCACCTAAGTCTGCTATTTGTGTTTTTCTAGGTTATGGTGAGGGTCAGAAGGGATATCGTTGCTTTGACCCAGTTACTAAGAAACTATATGTATCTCGTCATGTTGTGTTTCTCGAGCACATACCCTTCTTTTCTATTCCTGATAATCATCATGAGTTGACTAAATCTGATCTCATCCATCTTGACCCATTCTCTGATGATACTGATAGTGTGCCCTCTCAAGCCCCATGCACCACTGATATTGTCTCACCTCATGGTTCTACTTCTGCTGATACTGGTACCTTGCCGCTTGATGCTACCTCTCTTCCAGAGGCCACCCAAGCACCTACTGAGACTGTGGAACCTCCTCGCTATCCTGCTCGCACTCGTAAGTCCACTCAATCACTTGATTTTGTTTATTCTTGTTATTCGGATTCTTTTGCTTCATTTTTAGCTTCAGTTCATGATCTCTCTGAGCCTCTGTCATATAAAGAGGCAGCTCTTGATCCTCTTTGGCAACAGGCTATGGCAGAGAAACTCTCAGCATTGTATAAGACAGACACTTGGAGTTTGGTTCCCTTACCTTCTGGTAAGAGCGTTATTGGTTCTCGTTGGGTTTATAAAATCAAAACCAAGTCAGATGGGTCTGTTGAGCGGTACAAAGCAAGATTGGTTGCCAAGGGTTTTTCCCAGCAGTATGGTATGGATTACGAGGAGACTTTTGCTCCTGTTGCTAAAATGACTACTGTTCGTACTCTTATTGCAGTTGCTTCTATTCATCAGTGGCATATAACTCAGATGGATGTTAAAAATGCTTTCTTGAATGGAGACCTCCAAGAGGAGGTTTATATGGTTCCTCCTCCGGGTGTTCCTCATGGTCCTGGTGAAGTTTGCAGGCTTAAAAAAGCCTTGTATGGTCTTAAACAAGCCCCTCGAGCTTGGTTTGAGAAGTTTTCCACAGTGATTACCTCATTTGGGTTTTCCCCGAGTGAGTATGATTCAGCTCTCTTTATTAGGTGTACCACTGCTGGTCGTATTATGCTTTCTTTGTATGTTGATAATATGATTATTACTGGTGATGATGTTGATGGGATTGCAGTGTTGAAGTCTGAATTAGCTCGTTGTTTTGAAATGAAGGACTTAGGTCCACTACGTTATTTTTTGGGGATTGAAGTAGCCTGTTCTCCAAAAGGTTATCTTCTTTCTCAGTCTAAGTATACAGGTGACATTCTTGAGCGTGCTCGCCTCACTGATAATAAGATTGTTGATACCCCTTTGGAGCTTAATGTTCGTCTTTCCCCTTCTGATGGCGTTCCTTTGCCTGATCCTACCTTATATCGCACTATTGTTGGTAGCTTGGTTTATCTTACCGTTACTCGTCCAGATATTGCTCATGTTGTTCATGTTGTTAGTCAGTTTGTTACTTCCCCCACTACAGTTCATTGGGCTGCTGTTCATCGTATTTTGAGGTACTTAAGGGGCACTCGGTTTCAAAGTCTTTTACTTTCGTCATCTTCTTTATTGGAGCTGCGTGCATACTCTGATGCTGATTGGGCCGGTGATCCTACAGATCGCAAGTCTGTTACTGGATTTTGTATATTTTTGGGTGATTCTCTCATTTCTTGGAAGAGCAAGAAGCTAGATGTTGTTGCTGTGTCTTCCACAGAAGCTGAGTATCGTGCTATGGCTTCGACCACCCGTGAGGTTATTTGGTTACGCCGGCTACTTACAGATATGGGTGTCTCTCTTCCTCGCCCTTCACCTATGTATTGTGATAATAAGAGTGCTATTCAGATTGCTCACAATTCAGTTTTCCATGAGAGGACCAAGCATATAGAGATTGATTGTCATATTATTCGTCATCATCTTAAGCATGGAGCTATCACTTTGCCTTTTGTTTTTTCTTCCGTGCAGATTGCTGATTTGTTTACAAAGTCTCATCCGATTCAGCGTTTTCGTTTTTTAGTTGGCAAACTCTCTATGCTTCTAGCTGCAGCATCGTGAGTTTGAGGGGGGATATTAGTATTAGAGTTAGCTATTATAATTAGTTTTATTTATATTTAGCTTTAGGGTAGTTTAGTCTTTTACTTTATATTAGGGTATTCCTAGATATACTATTATTCTCTCTTCCTTTTGTATTGTATTCATTCATTCAGTTTTGGGTTATGAGAAACTCTAGCTCTCTTCTCTCTTTTCTCTTTTTTGTTATCTTTATTTGATATATTCACAAACACCCACGATCTAAATTATCAAGTCATATACAAAACAACAGGTAAATTCATCAAAGAATACTTTAATATGCTTTTACAGCTACTAGTACACAAGTAGGTCCAATTAAAGCAATGCCCTTAAAAATGAATTATAATTTTTGTGAATGAATTACATATCAAAAGAAAGGTCATTGAGTCTAGTTTTCAACGCTTCAAACAGTGTGTGTTTTTGAGTTTTTTTAGAGGAAGTTATGATCGTTTAACTAAAAGTCGTCAGTGCTAGTTTCCAACACTTCGAACGGTGCGCGTTTTTGAGTTTTCTTGAAGAAGTTATGACCGTTTTACTAAAAGTTATCAATGCTGAAAAATGGCAATCGATTGGCAATAGTGGCAATCGATTGGATGAAGTGGCAATCGATTGGATATGTTGAAAATCGATTGCCACTCCGTCTTCTTCCTTAGTTTTCTCCCCTGTTTCGATTTCAAAACTGCACTTTGACCCATTTCAGAATTCTGTCTCAAACATATCATGTAATACATGGATTTCTTCAATTTTTCGCGTAGATTAAGAATAAGCGATCAGATTAAACTGATACGGATTGTATCTCTCGATTTTTGCTATTAAAGTAAGGGTGTCAAAACTTTAAATCCATAGTACGTCGCGATACGGCTAAATTACATCGTAGTATTCGAACCACATCTTATTGGGACTAATATATTTCATTTCCAACTTACAAAAATGATTTCGGTTCAGTTTTACAAAAACCCATTTTCAAGCTCATCGATGGTATATGTATATATATGCGTATATACACATACATATACATATACATATACTGAAATATACATATATAAACATGGAAAGTGAGTTTATAATACTCACAGAGGGATTCCAACTACAAATTTGGTACCAAGAATTCCGCCGAATAATCCGTTGTTCTAAGAATTCTTGAATTTCTACTCCTCTCTTGATATATATATATATATATATATGTAACTAAGTATATGTATGTATAATCTGAGTGTGTGTTTATCTTGAGAGCAAGAGAGAATTGAGAGAGTTTGAGAGGCAGAGAGTTGTGTGCGTAGGGAGAATGAGAGAACTGTGAGGTGAGTGATATATATATATATACTACCCAACAAATTTGGGCTCTAAGCAAAAGAGAAATTATCCGGTGGGGTCGAGCTCATGTGCTCGAATCCCTCACCCATTATGCGGTATAGTGGTAGATTAAAATAAAAATTGGTATTTTACGATTTCACCTCAAATAAATATTTATTACTAGAAATAAAATGAAATATTCATTTATTGAATGAAAATAAAATATAGGGTGTTACAAAACCTCTCATTGAAGTAGGTTGGGTCTTGTTGTTCAAAAGGGAACAAACATGGATAAAGTTCCTTATGTGTGCTTCGTTAGGTTTCTCTCACAATAATGAGACACTAACTAAAAAAAAGAATTTTTTAAAATATATTTTTTTTAATCGTGAATCCTACTGTTGTGAGAAAGAACCTAATGAACCACACCTAAGACCGGACTCTATTGGCGAGCTAGCGACATCCCTTGTCCATTTTGGCTCCCAGACTTGAATAAGTGTGCAAGGACTCAATTAATTGGCCAGAGTCATCCACTCATCCCTTAGAGTATCTACAATGATACACAGATGTTAATGTTATCTAAAAGTCCATATGAGCAAGGAACCTGTAGGTTAACATATTTACAGTGATTTTTTTTTTTTTGGATTCTCCAACGTGAGGATAAAAGCTACTGTACTTGTTAAGTGAACACATTCAACTGTCCACTCAAGACTAAAATGCGAATGGCATCACTTTTTGCCACAGCGGTTGGCTAAATTAAAAACACTTGCCACAGTTAATGAACACATTAACTTATGGGCTCAGCCTGTAGTGGGGCGGGCTGGTATTGCTCCACGTGAAGTAAGTGAATAGAGGCCTTTAGATGAGAAAAGGGGATGATCTAGGAGTGACACATGTCCAAGCATTTTTTAAGTGATTTTGAAAATTTTCTAATTCTTTTACCTATAGTATTGGTAGCATATATGTACACCCAAAATAGTGTTTTGAAAATTTTCTGACTCTTTTACCTATCAATAATGTTTGGGCACCAAAGGACACAAAGAACTTCCACAAAATGAGTAGAAAGTCTATGTGGCACACTGGACCCGCCAGCAATTAATGGAAATAATGGCTAATTGATGGCGGGTCCCAGTGTGTCACATAGACTTTCCACTCATTTTGTGGAAGTTCTTTGTGTCATTTGGTGCCCCAAGCATTGTTCTTTACCTATAGTATCGGTAGCATGTACACCCAAAAGAGTAACATTTGGGCCACTAACAAATTTCACTAATACTTACACCCATACTTTATCTCTTTTTTAGTGGCACTGTGGGACCCGTAGTGGACCCCACAGTGCCACTAGGAGAGAGATAGAGTATGGGTGTGAATGTTAGTGAGATTTGTCAGTGCCCCTAGCATTGTTGACACCCAAAATACAACACCCTCTTCATTTTCATGGGAAAAGGATTGTAGTGAGGCAGTGGTTTGGCTCTAGGTGGACTTCGCAAGAAAATGTGTCAAATTTATAAAATATTAAGCATCACTATATTGTACCATATGGAATAAACATTGTACACAGCTAAATAAAATTCAAGTTTGCAAAAAAAAAAAAAAAAGTAAATAGGAGGTTTGGACTTTCCTAAGGAGTGTTTGGACTTTGATAACGGTGTGTTTGGACTTTGCAAAGAAATGTGTCAAATTTGCAAAATGCTAAGCATCACTATGTTGTACCGAATAGAATAAATATCATACACAACTAAATAAAATTCAAATTTGTAAAAAAAAAAGAGGTAAATAGTAAGTTTAAACTTTCCTAAGGGTTGTTTGAACTTTGATAAAGGTACATTGTTTGGACTTTGCAAAAAAACATGTCAAATTTACAAATACTAAGCATCCCTATGTTGTACCTTATGGAATAAATGTCGTACACAACTAAATAAAATTCACGTTTGTAAAAAAAAAAAGAAGTAAATAGCAGGTTTAGACTTTTCTAAGGGTTGTTTGGACTTTGATAAAGGTTGGTTGGACTTTGCAAAGAAATGTGCCAAATTCGTAAAATACTAAGCATCACTATGTTGTACCTAATGGAATAGATGTTGTACACAACCAACTAAAGTCCAACTACCAGCCATAGACTAAAAATGGTACAAGAATTTAAGGTTTTCTTTTATTAAGGTTGTTGCATTAAACACAGTTTAATAAACCAACAACCAACTTTGGAGGCAAAGCTTAGACTTTCTTAAGAGAAATCTCAAGAAGGATGTTGAATGGAGAAACATTTAACTTTCACACCCTCTCTTATTTTCACGACTTCTTTGTATTTTTAGTTTTACCTCACAAATATAAATAAATTTCATTCCATTTTAACTCTAGTTTAGGATAGAAGACAACTCAAGTGAAGTTCTAATTGACTCAAGTAAAGTTCTAATTTGAGAAGACATACATATCTTCATTTTACAGGTAATTTACAACTATTGTGAATAATTTTGTTGTACAAAATAATGTTATGAGTAATATAATGCACGTCCTTGAAAGGAACATTTGGACTTTCTTAAGAAACATTTGGACTTTATTTAGCAATATTTGGACTTTAGTGAGGAACATTTGGACTTTCTTAAGCAACATATGAACTTTATTAAGAAATATTTGGACTTTAGTAAGGAACATTTGAACTTTCTTAACAAATATTTGAACCTTAGTAAGGAACATTTGGACTTTTCTTAAGGAACATTGGATTTTAGTGAGGAACATTTGGACTTTCTTAAGAAACTATAATATGGCAACAAGGTATCTCCACACTCATGAACAACCTACACGAACACTCTAGTCTGCCGTCTGATGGATGCTACATTCCACCTCAACTTCAGTTAAATCCACACCATCGTTGAAATGAAGTCAAAATCATTGTTAAATCAATATACTGGTCCATTATAATTCACACCTTATGTGGTCTTGAATTCTACGGAGATGCTTAGTTTTTCGAGGGGTTGCTTTTCAATGCACTATGTATTATTCCTTTCACTAGTTTGTATTGTGTTCTTTATTTTCTTAGAAATGTTTGGACTTTCTCAAGTAATATATGTACCTTATTAAGGAAATTCTGGATTTTAAGGATGCTTTGGAATTTTTAAAGAATTGTTTGGACTTTCTTCAGAACCATTTGGACTTTTGTAAGGAACATTTTGTATTTCTTCAGAACCATTTGGGCCTTAGTAAGAAACATTTAGACTTTCTTCAGAACTATTTGGACTTTTGTAAGGAACATTTGTTCTTTCTTAAGAAACATTTGGACTTTCTTAAGCAACACATGGACTTTCTTAAGAAACATTTGGACTTTAGTAATGAACATTTGGACTTTCTTAAGAAACATTTGGACTTTAGTAAGGAACATTTGGACTTTCTTAAGAAATATTTGGACCTTAGTAAGGAACATTTGGACTTTCTTAATAAATATTTGGACTTACTTCAGCAATATTTGGACTTTAGTAAGGAACATTTGGACTTTCTCAAGCAACATATGGACTTTATAATGTTACATTTGGACTTTAGTAAGTAACATTTGGACTTTCTTAAGAAACATTTAGACTTTCTTAAGGAACATTTGGACTTTCTTAAGAAACATTTGGACTTTAGTAAGAAACATTTGGACTTTAGTAAGGAACATTTGGACTTTCTTTAGAACAATTTAGACTTTGGAAAGGAACATTTGGTATTTCTTCAGAACCAAATGGAATCGACACCTTAATAATACATAGTGCATTGAAAAGCAACACCTTGATAAACTAAGCATCTCCTTAGAATTCAAGACAGCATATGGAATCGAAATCAGTTGATAGGCAATCAGGAAGATAGTTCCGAAAATCACCATCAACGTCGTCGTCACTATAATCCGACAGCTCAGGGTCTTGAAGCGAAATTTGGATTTAAAGGTACAAACACATGGTTAAGAAAGTCCAAATGATCTTTAGTATAAGTTACGCAAGTACGCTGTTGGGTTTCAAAACTTTCTTTAAAAGGTGCAATTAATTCATAATAAAGTCCATATGTTGCTTAAGAAAGTCCAAATATTCCTTACTAAAATCCAAATATAACATAATAAAGTCCATTTGTAACTTAAGAAAGTCCAAAGTTTCTAACTAAAGACCAAATGTTGCTGAAGATAGTCCAAATGTTTCTTAAGAAAGTCCAAATGTTCCTTACTAAGGTCCAAATATTTTTTAAGAAAGTCCAATGTTCCTTACTAAAGCCCAAATATTTCTTAATAAAGTCCATGTGTTGCTTAAGAAAGTCCAAATGTTCATTACTAAAGTCCAAATGTTTCTTAAGAAAGTCCATGTGTTGCTTAAGAAAGTCCAAATGTTTCTTAAAAAAGACCAAATGTGCCTTACAAAAGTCCAAACGGTTCTGAAGAAAGTCCAAATGGTTCCTTACAAAATTCTTTAGTGAGGTACAAAGTTTTTCTTAAATCTAAATGTTCCTTAGTGGGATTTTCATTCATATCATCATTGTTTATTAAAAATTACTAATTATTGTTTTTAGAAAGTTACAACGTTTCCATCACAAATAAATATTGTTGCTGCAAAAAATCCAAATGTTTCTTAAAAAAATTCAAATATTCCTTACTAAGATCCAAATGTTTCTTAAGAAAGTTCAAATGTTCCTTACTAAAGTCCAAATGTTGCTGAAGAAAGTCCGAATATTTCTTAAGAATGTCCAAATGTTCCTTACGAAGGTCCAAATATTTTTTAAGAAAGTTCATATGTTTCTTACTAAAGTCCAAATATTTCTTAATAAAGTCCATATGTTGCTTAATCAATAAGGCGGTAAAGACTAGTCATTGATTGAGCAGTGACTAGCCTTAATCAATAGGGCAGTACAGACCAGTCACTCACTGAGCAGTGACTAGCCTTAATCAATAGGCCAGTACAGACTAGCCACTGACATATCAGAAATAATGAGTTTCGCAAGAAAGTTTAATTTTTTTTTAATGAGGTACAAAACATCTGTTAAGAAAAGTCCTCTATTCCTTAATAAGGTACAAAATGTTCCTTAAGAAAATACAAAGGTTCCTTAGTAAGGTACAAATATAATCTTAAGAAAGGCCAAAGTGTCTTTAACACGGCAGAAATATTCCTTAACAAAGTCCAAAATTTCCTCAGTAAGGTACAAACGTTTCCTTAAAAAAGTTCAAATATTCCTTAGTGAGGTACAACGTTTTTCTTAAGAAAATCCAAATATTTCTTAGTGGAATTTCCATTCATATCATCATTGTTTATTATAAATTACTAGTTATTGTTTTTAGAAAGGTTGATTTATTAACGGGTGTGTAATATTTTTACAGGTTGAATTATAATAAATCAGTATATTGATTTAATTAATGATTTCGACTTCCAATTCAATGACGGTGTGGATTTATCCAAAGATGATGACGATGAAAAACAATACACATTTGGTGGATTTGGAACGGGATTTTTTTTTTTCAGATATGAATTTTTTTTTTTTTCATATTTTCTTCTTATTTTGTGTTTCTTAGTTGCGTATGTAGCCTTTATGTTTATGGGTTTATTGTTTATTTGTTTTTATTAGGTGTTAATCCGGAAAAACAAATAAAAATAATTATATTTGAAATAAGTGTGTAGTGCTAGAATTGTTCATAAATAGTAATATCTAAAAATAGATTTTTAATATTTTATATAAATACACCGCTGCACGCGCACTCTTGATTTTGGAAAATTTGCCGAACTCCCTGCACCCGCGTCCGTTCTTCATAGGCCTAAACCCATTCAGCCTAAACCCCATAACATAGGACATGCACTCAAGGAAAAAAAAATTTTGGACCTGCTTAATACATTTTTTGTGCAGATGATATAAACTATTGCTAAAAAAATTATCCCAAAAACATAAGAGGAAGGAGCGCTTTTATAATTAGCATAAAAACATAAGAGAAATGGGACTTAGTTTGACAATTTTAAAATGTCAGGGGGTTAATAGTAATTTTTAGGGGAGACTAATTGTTAAAAATTTTTTTAGTACAAATGTAGAATTTTTTAAAAACCTAAAGCGGATGGAGATGGTGAAGGTGCGGAGATGGTGGACCACTGGTATAGAGAAATTGGGCTTGTGTGTGTAACCGGCTAGGTGTGTGTAACAGGCTAAATATGTGAAATAAGTTTTAAATAATTTTAAACTCCTGCCAAGTGTTGCATTGGGATCATTCTCCTTTACATCCAATGGCCAACATTAAAATGGCCTCACGTGGGGCAATACCACCATTTCCCACTACAGAATTGCCCTAACTTACGACATAGTCATGTTGGACTATTTACACATATTTACAAATGGTAATTGGTTTTTTTTTTTTTTTAAATTTTTTTTTTTTTTTTTTTATGAAAATTTAAAGGTCTTTTAAGGTAACCTAGACTGATTGGACTTTTATTTACTAACATACCCATACACAGGCTTATAGAGAAGCATATTTAGTTGGAGGCCCTTTAGAATAGGGGACCTAAGTGATTGCTTGTGTAGTTTGAAGTCATGGCCAGCCCTGGCCTGGAGAAGTTTATTGTGCATGAAAGTCCAAAGAAAAGTCTTGCGTTTTTGTGAGATTTTTTTTGTTAAATATGCTATTTAAAAGTGTGAATAAAGTGATTTATATATTCAAAGATGTTCAAATAATCGCTTATTGAATTTAATTGTAAATTTGAACCATCATAAATAGAAATGCTTATCAGAAGTCAGGAGACTCAAAGTGGGAAATTAAAAATGGTACTGTAGCAATTTCCATGAGATGCATGGTTGTCCTATGGCAGGCGGATACCATGTTTCATTAGGCCAAAGATTAATGAAAGATTGAAAATGACTTGTGTACAAAGTTTTTTTTTTTTTTTTTTTTGTTGAAAAAAAAAAAAAAAAAGCTTTTAACACAGTTGTCAAAGTCCCATCTCATTTTTCACTCTTCTCTTTTCACTGCAATGTTCTGTTTGGAAAAAGTTTAAAATTTGACCATATTCAGTTCAGCTCACTTTTTTTCCTTGATTTTTGTGAAAATCAATATATGTAGATTTGACATAAAATTAATTTTAGGGTAAATTACACAAACCTCCCCTGAGGTTTGCCTTAATTACACGGACCTCCCTTCTAATTGCAGAAATTACATGGACCTCCCTTCTAATTGCAGAAATTACATGGACCTCCCTCGAAGTTTGTAATTAGGTAACAAAATGCCCCCTCCCCTAACGGTCCGTTATTTTTTTTTTACATTAGCCTCCCCTAAAAATTACAATTAGCCCCCCTAATATTATAAAATTGTCATACTAAGCCTCATTTCTCTTATATTTTTGTGCTAATTATAAAATCCCTCCTCCATCATATGTTTTTAGGTTAATTTTTTTAGCATTAATTTATATCATCTACACAAAGTACATATAAATAGGTCCAAAAAAAAAAAAATTCCCCGAATAAACCTTTGTCAAGCCCCCTGTTTTAATTTTCTAGATCCGCTCCTGCCCCTATGCTTCAAAAGTGACGCAAATTGACGAAAATTTTAAAATTGGTTAAAAATATAAACACTTAACCCCTTTTGTGATGTTAATTTTGGAATTAACGCTCTTTGAGTGAAATAATAACAGTTCTATTTTAGTCCACAATCACAGGGGGTTAAGTGTCCACTTTTGAAGCATAGGGGCATGGGCGAATCTAGAAAATTAATACAGGGGGGCTTGACAGAGGTTTGTTCAGGGAAAAAAAAAATTTAGACCTATTTATATGTATTTTGTGTAGATAATATAAATTAATGCTAAAAAAATTAACCCAAAAATATAAGAGAGGGGAGGGATTTTATAATTAGCACAAAAATATAAGAGAAAGGGGGCTTAGTATGACAATTTTATAATATTAAGGGGGCTAAGTGTAATTTTTAGGAGAGGCTAATGTAAAATAACTAACGAACCGTTAGGAGAGGGGACATTTTGTTACCTAATTACAAACCTTGAGGGAGGTCCATATAATTTCTGCAACTAGGGAGAAGGTCCGTGTAATTAAGATAAACCTCAAGGGAGATTTGTGTAATTTACCCTTAATTTTATGAGAGTTATTAAATTGATCACGGACTCGTATGCAGAACTGATATACTTATCATGCACTAGAAAATATTTGTAGAACCGATATACATATGCACCACAGTACCAAGTTTTTGTTTTCCAAACAGACTTTCATGTAATTTCTTTTGATTTTACCGGGAAAATATTTTTCCTCAAAAAATAAGAACATTCTATAGCATGCGAATTGAAAAATGCAAGAAATTAAGGAAGCACTCGTGTAAATTAGATCTCAAATTGTCAAATAGGGATTTTTCCTTTAAAAATTCAAAGAATATACTGGAGTCGGACTAAAAGTACCATCATTTCATCCAATCAGATCACAACATGTGGCAGGTGGACCTAAAATAGACTTGGTGCCAGCGGAAGTCTACAAGTCTTTTTTTTTGCTAAACCGAAGGTTCAAAGTCAGTTTCTTCTTAAGACCGCAATGTCGTTTCCGTCATTTTAATTATAATACTCCTATATAATTAAGTTTCAGTCTATTTTTAGAATTTAAAACAATAATAATGTTAAATATACATACTTTTTGAGCCCCTATATTTTAAATATATGTACTTTGTGCTATTTAAAATTTTCACATTTTTCTGTGCCCCACTTACACACCACATGATACATACATTTAAAGTTGTATGTCAAAAAGTGTGTAAAGAAAATATACTCCCTCCGTCCCATAATAAGTGTCCACATTTCATTTTTTTGATGTCTCACAATAAGTGTCCACTTTCCTAAATTGGCAGATAGCTTTTACTTACTTTCCAAAACTACCCTTATAATAAAGATAAAGTAGCATTTATTTGTGGCCTCAAAACAAGCAAAAAGTCAAACACCCATCACATCTAAGGGCAAAATTGGAAAGTGACCATTTAATGAACCAAAAAAACTAAAATAATACAATTTTCTTAAACAATGTGCAAAATAGAAGTGACACTTATTATGGGACAGAGGGAGTATATGCCTAGCTTTACTAATTTAAAAATCAATCTATTACTTTTTATTAAAATTTTAAAAATATCAACGTTTTTTGGTAAAATCAAAACGTAATAAAATCTTATATGATGATTTGGAGCAACTCTTCGAAACGTTGGAAATAATTTTTCGAGGAGCAACTCTTCGAAACGTTAGAGAGTAACTCGTTTTAAAGTCTAGTGCAACCTTTCACAACATTGGGGACAAGTCTTCACAACGTTAAGAGTAATCATCACAATGTGTTAGTACAAGTTCATAGCATTGAAAATACAAAATAATTATTCAAAAGTTGATTTTTTTTTTAATTACTTATTTTGTTGATAATTTTTTGAATTAGTGTTGATTTTTTTTTAATTTTCAAAAATTGGTAGACTGACTTCTAAATTATATACAAAAACTTAACTGAAATGTAAATATCCCTTTAATATAAGGCCCCTCTGGTTTATCACAGCAAACGCGCGTTTGAATCTCTCTCTCTCTCTCTCTCTCTCTCAGTCTAAAACGATCAGCGGAGTTACAGAGGGAAATCGAACTTTCAGATCCACAATCAATCGCTGTTCACAGAGCTTTGAAAATAAAAATAAAATGTCGAAGAACGAGGAGCCAGCGATCGGAATCCCCTACGCCGCAAGCTACCAGGCTCCTCCGATGTACCAGCAGCAGTTTCATCATCAACAATACTACGTCGGAGCGAATCCATATCAAGCCGGAGCGATCCCTCCGAACGCCGTCGTCGGCGATCCGAAGGGAATTCCGATTCAGCAGACGATTTACAGAGACACCCCTGCCCCTTTCAACTGTGTGTTCTGTGGTAGCTCTGGAGTCACCACCGTTAGGTAATTTATATCTTTTATTCCCTAATTTATACATATATATATATATATATATCTGTTGATCTTCCTTTAGGGCTTTTGTGCTGTATTGAATCTATTGATGGTTTGAAAGAATCAGTCCATATTTTGTATCTGTTTTCATTTTCGATTTTTTTTTTTTTTTTTTGGGGGCAAAGTTAGGGTTTGTTGAGTGAATTGGATGTGAAAATTGAATTGACTTTGCATGAGTTGCATTTCTGTGTATGTAATATTTCTTAGGTTGAGCTTGATTTTGACTCTGTTTATGATCATAATAGTGGAACTGATGTAGTTTTGGTTCTATGTACTATGCAGATCAAAACCAAGTTTGGCAGCTCTTGTTGGTTGCATGATGCCGATGATGCTTGGAGTTTGCTTTCTTTGTCCTTCAATGGACTGCCTTTGGCATAAATATCACTATTGCCCTAGCTGCAATGAGAAGGTAAAGAAAATTACTCCTACTAACGAAATAAAAAAAATGAATAGAGTCAAATTTTTGCGCCCTTTCTTCTATTTACCATCTTCACGTAAATTTTGATTCTATTATACATTTATGTTTACTGGGTTTTGATGTAGGTTGCTGATTTTGAGAAGTCTGATGCTTGCGCGGTGATGGATCCCCCACACTGGATGCAGCAGAGCTTTGCATTACCTGCCTGATATGATAAGTCCCAAATTTGCTTTATGCATCTGCAGCTCTCTGTTGTTTGCATGTATGTTCATAGCCTGATTAAGGGAACTGATTGAATAATCCATTATTTGTAAATGGATCTTTAAGGTCAGTTGTTGAAATGTTATGTTAAAAGTCTGTAAAAAATAAATAAATAAATAATCTTGGAACATTGGATATCTGTTTGATAGTTTGCTTGCACATTTTCTGAATCACTCAGGAGCGTTTCATAATGTATTTTGATTTCGACAGACAGTTATCATGGGATGTGGAGTGGGAGAGTGAGCTTGATTACATATAGGCTAGGTTTGCAAAACGTTAATGTGATGTTAGTTAGGTGTGAGATCCCATGGTATATTTTCACTAAAAGCTTATCAAGCCATGACCTGCTTAGCTTAAAACTTGGCCTAGGACTGATTATGATCATCCAACAAATCTGATTCTATGTTACATGGACTCTTCTAAATAGGTGAAGTACCCGTGTTGACACGACTCTTTGCAAACATGGGTATGACACTTGGGTAGGATCCTTCTAGTATAGTTTAGTATAATTTTCAACCAAGAAAGGGGAAGTACTCGTGTCGGATATGACATCCATACCCGTGTTCTCCAGACACTTTGAAGAGTCCATGTAACATAGATCTGATTTCAAAAAAATAAAATTCAACTATATGTAAATAATAATAGTACCACCGATGATGGACGACCTCAATAACTCATTATTTGAGGGGTATGTGAACGATCCATGAAAGTATTGGTGTCTTGATCATTGAAGGGAAAAAAAGTAAATAATGATGCAAACAACTTGTCAATTATGATCATAGCACTCAATTAATAGATAATTACCACCCAAAGATTGAACTGGAGTGAGAGTACTCGCTCGGATGGTGATGTGGAACCTGAAGATTGATACTATGATGAGTGCAAAAGATAGTTTAATAACTAATGACACCAACAAAAATTGCCAATTATGATCACTAAAACTCAGCTAATCTCTGTTGTGAAAGGCGCTCCTAGGGGTGAGGCGCAAGCAGTGAGCCTCGCTTAAGGCAAGGCGTATCCCCTTCAACCAGGCGCATTCTAGGCGCGCCTAGGCGCGGGGCTCATGAGGCGCGCGCCTAATTGAAGCAAGACCCAATCACTATTTTTACCCCCAATCCCTATCAGTTTACGTGGGAAAAAAAAAAAGAAGGAAAGAAGAAAAAAAGACTACGAACCAGTCGCGAGCTATGAAACATGGACACTTCACTGTGGGTGCCATCTCCGTATCGTGTCCGTGTCAGACACCGACACTCGTTGGACACGCGTCACCACTTGTCTGACACGTTATAAAACGTGTCTTAAATATTTTAACATCGGACACACCTTGATCGCGTGTCAGACACACAACCAACATGGTCGGACACACAAGTGAATGCAGCATGGTGGCCTCTCATTAGAAGTGTGTTTTAAAACTTTGAGGCAATAATCTAAATATTGTAAAACTAGGGATAAGTAATTGGTTTATTTGAGAATTATGGAAACATTGGTGGACATGGAGCTGCAAATTGTATATTTAATTCAAAGATATAATGATTTAATCGTTATATCCTACTGTGCCTGTATCATGTTAAATTGTTATGTTTTGTAATCATTTTATGAGTATATGTTGTAAGTTGTTATTTGTCTAGTTTTTATGGGTGAATATCAGAATATGTAATGTAATGTTGATATTTAATCCTCTCTTCTTCTTCTTTTACTTCAAACCAAATTATAGAAATTTTTTTTTATTCGACGTATCCTAGCCGTCTCCGTATCCTACATTTTTGGAATTTTCCGTATCGCCGTCTCCGTGTCGTGTAGTCTCCGTTTCACGTATCCGTATCCGTGCTACATAGGTCGCGAGCCCTAGACCAGTCGCAAGCCAAGTTATCTTCTTTCTTCTTCTTCTTCTTCTTTTTCTTCTTCTTATTCACTACTGTCTTGCGACTTGTGAGTGGCTTTTTTCTTCTTTTTTTCTTCTTTTTCGCTGCCATCTTCTTCTTCTTCAAGTTTGCGAAGACAAAGTGACAATCTTTTTTTCTTTTTTTCCATTATAGTTGTTTCATCTTCTTTATTAGTTGTTTCTCTTTAACTTTATAATAATGTAAAATCAAATTATAATCATCTAATTTTAAATAAGTTTATTTACAAGTAAAATCATGTAAAAGTGCGACTCGCTTCGCCCGGGCGCGCACCACAGAGTGAACCTCGCGCCTAGGCTTTAGGAGACCTTTGTGCCTCAGTGCGCCTTGTGCCCTAAATAACCTTGTAGCTAATAGATAATTATTTCCTAATCATTAAATTGGATGGAAAGTACACGGGGCAGGATGTGATGAGGAACTTGGGGGAGAAGGACGATGTTAATTAAGCTATTTAATTACTTACATCGCCCTTTTGTCCCACTCCAGTATAAATTTGCTATACCTCTCTTCCCAACTTTTCCTTTTGCGGCCCACATCGGCTGATTATGTTCAACTCACCAATGTCACACATTGATGTACGATCTACCTCCCTAAGGGCAGTAATATTTTGCCTTCTCAAAACAAATAAGGATGGTCGAGGACATGCTCATCTACACTTATCCTTGCTGGCAAAAGGTTTTGAGGTAGACTATTGGATAAGCATGTTCTTGGCTAGGGGTGTACATCGGTCGGGGTGGGAGCATTTTGTCAACCGAATTGAAATTTTCGGTTTAGTAATAATCAAGACTGAAACTGACCAAAGTGGTTTTGGTTTCAATCGGTTTCGCTTTGTCGGTTACGGTCGGGGTGATTTGGGGTGGTAGGATTCAAGAACCAAAACTCAATTTCTTCATCCAAAACTTTTTCAAGAACTCAAAGCAAAAACAGATTCAACTCCCAAATTCACAGATCTGAAAGAAAGTAAGAGAGAGGGAGAGAATCTAGTGTGTGCTGGCTGAGGACCTGAGGTAGTGGTGGCAGATAGCAGTGACGGTGATGGTGGCTCACGGATTGTTGTGGTGGACCGGTAGTTATGGAGGATCGTCATTGTGGTCCATAATGGTGGCTGATTGTGGTGGAGAGAGGAGGACTTGAGTGAGGTAGCGGCTAGTAGTTGGAGTTTCAAAACCCAGACTAGAGAAAGGAGAGAGAGTGAGATACTAAATATGTTAAAAATTGAGAGTATCTCATCTCTAATGCACACACGCCTCACAGCCTCACAGCCTCACAGTTCCCAACCTCTTTTTAACCTTTTGACTTATGAATAAAGCAATGTCAGTCGCATTGTTTTGCATTTATGAGTCTTCCATCACTTCAAGTTTTTTATTTTTTATTTTTTATTTTTTTTATTTCTCTTATTCCTTATTGTAATCAAATTTTCTCATGGCTCATTGAAAACAGCTCACACACTTATTTTAATCAAACTTTCACTTGGCTCAATGAAAGTCAGCTCAAACATGCATAATTTTATCATTCTGTCAGTGATTCACTGTATTGGGAAGGGATGAAATGTACTAAAACTAGTATGTATATATTATGGTGAGGGAAATTCATCGAGTAGTATTTATATGTAGACATGTTCGATCGGTTCGATCTATAACTTTCTCATCCCGTGAACCGAACCGACCAATCGGTTTTTTTATTAATAGTGAACCGACCACCAACCGTTATATCCCTATATATCAGAATTTTTCGGTCCGATTCGGTCGGTCGGTCGATTCGGGTTAGCGGTTTTTTTGAACGGTCATATCCTTGACTATCCTGGTTTGTTTTGAGAAGGTGGTATGCCACCGCCTTTTTTAAGTTTATTGCAATATGGTATTTGGGAGGTGGATTGGACATCGATGTGTGACATTGGCTAGTTGAACACAATCAAGCCGACATGGGCTGGAAGGGAAGAATGGGGCAGAGAGGTATAACAATTTTATATTGGAGTAGGACAAGAGGGCGATGTACATAATTAAATACGTGATCAACACAATCCTATTCCCTAGGTTCCTCATCACATCCTGACCCGTGTACTTCCCATCCAGTTTAATCATTAGGGGATAATTATCTATTAACTGAGTGATTAATATTGGCGATTTTTGTTTGTGTATTAAACATTTTTCGGACTTATCCTAGGACCAATCTTTAGGTCCCGCATCACCATCAGAGCGAGTACTTTCATTCCAGTCTTTGAAGCACGGACACACCGACACGACACGGACACATCGACACGACAAAATCATAAAAAATTGCACGTCGACATTCCAGGAAAAGTGTCGTGTCCTAGTGTTGGACACGATACGACACTTGACACGTTACCTTCTTAGAAATGTCGGTGCTTTCTAGATTCTAGTTCAGTCTTTGGGTGGTAATTATCTATTAATTGGGTTTTGGATCATAATTGGTAAGCTGTTTTTTGCATCCTTGGTTACTCTTTTTCTTCTTTTTTTTCCTGCACTGACTAGGAGATCAATCATTTCATGGATCGTTAACATACCCCTCAAGTATTAAGTTATTAAGGTTGTTCATTATCGGAGGTAGTATGAGTCATCCTATTCATAATGATAAACCACTTTGAAATGCAATATAAAATGTGAATAGTGCCATTTGAACTTCAGGAGTATGTGAGCTGGCTAGAAGTGTTTGGGTAAATCATTGTTGAAATTGATAATAACAATATTGATAGAGAAAACAAAATGCAGAGTTCCACCGAGGAAGCATGAGTGCGGCAGTCTGACACCCAGTGCGAATGCGGCTACCTTTAATTAGTATACACCCAATGCGGGTGCTGCTGCCTTTCTGAAGTGTCCATGCTTCTTAGGTTCCACGTTACAAATAATTGCAGTGCAATGTCCAATTTGAGAAAAAGGGAAAAAATCATTTTCTGTCAATAACTTCTCAGTACAACAATATGCTAAAAAAGAAAATTTCTCAATTTGTGTAGTCCCGGTTCATCCTAATTCCCAGGTATATATTTCATGAGGCCTGAGTGAGCAATGTGTTTCTGTGTTATCGCCAATGGAAGGAGTGTTTCTATAATATACCAAAAATAGGGTCTCTTATTAGTGATGGAGTCACTGCTCATGTCAAGTGCCTTAAGGAATCGGTTCTTGTGGTGCATTCAAATGGTGTTACGTATTAGTTTATGGTCCATTCAAATATTATTATTTACGAGTGAGTTGATATCGGTTAATACCTGTTATACATTAAGCGTCACTGAACTTAAAACCGACTTTAATTTTATCATTCTAGGCCTTGATTTAATTCTACTCGTACCCTTGGTTTATGAAAAATGTTATTTCACCTCATTCAGAAAATCTGTCCTTTTCTTTTTTAATCCTTTGAAGCATTTCAGAAATGCTTAAAGAAAAAAACAAATTTTCAAATTTTTTTTATTTCACTGAACTTGAGTTAATTCTTCTGTATTTAGGAAAGTTTGCCATGTTACACTATTCAATTGAAAATCTGAAAGGTCTCTTTTTCCCCTGAATGTGGATTCGAGTTTTTTGAAATAAACCGGATTGTCCATCTTTTGTGCTGAATTTTGTCCTTCAAGTGACCGATCTGAGTAGGCATTTATTTTACCACTTGTTGGGTAAAATTGACATATTTTCAAACCATTCTTGTACCCAAACCATTATTACCAACTTTTCCAGGAGATAACAATACTTGATGTGGGCAGTGTTTGTGAACAGTTCCTTGTTAAATTTAGGGGCTATTCTTGGTGCTATACTCTATAGTTGTGTTCTTGAAAGAGACAGGAGTTAGGGTTGGAATATAGGAGGATTACAGGGATAAGTTCAGGTCTGCATGTGAGGGATTTGAAGATGATAATAGTGTGGTTTTGGGGGAAAAATTGCTAAAAATAATGGGGTTTTAGGGTTTTAATTAAGCAAGAATGAGGAAGATTGGGACTATTTCGGGTGCTGTAACCAATATCAATGTATTATACCTTCTTGTTACGGGGTTGTTTGGGTGCTATTGTTGTGTAGTTAAAAGGGGCAACGGTTAGTGTCTGGAATAGAAGAATTATGAGGATCAGTGCAAGGGATTTAGTGAGAAGGAAAAATAATAATAGATAAAAGTTACAGGATGTGAGTAAGGCATCAGATTGTGAATCTTAACCTTTCTGTCTGGGGATAAAAATTCTTGAAGAAAGAGTCACATACCTTTTATGTCCGTCTCTGTTAGAAGCTTATCCAGGGGATAACGCAATGCACTTATCGGAATCCAGTGAACAAGAGTAGGTCCAGCATGAGAGGCAAGAGCCAGTCAGGTTAGCCAAGGTGACTTCCTGCAGACCAAACAAACTTTCTCAACTCCTTGTTCCTGTTTTTCTAATTTTTAGATCACTGCTCATGTTATTATGAGGGCAAGCCTTGCAATTGTAAGGTTGCTCCATCGTGACCTAGGTGTCTCAGGTTCAAACCTCGGAAAAAGCCTCTCTCTGCGTGTAGGGGGATTGGCTTCATACATCTAAGCCTCCCCAGACCCTGTAGTGGCAAAGCCACGTGCACCGAGTTTACTCTCCTATAGAATATGTTTTTTAGGTCACATTTAAGGCAATATGGGTTGAACTGGTTTTGAATGAGGCCATTATTGGGATAAAAGCCCTCTGAAAGGCTGCAGGCAAGTCATTCTTGGCTACCAAACAAGACTCTTTAACTTCATGTAAGGCCTATCTTCTTCCTGAACTCTAATTACCTCAATATCCCTGCAATTGGATGCCAAAAGATCAATGTTCTTGGTCATCTATATATAGCTCATCACTCGATAGTGATGTAGATCGGCAGATAAGTTTTGAATTATTGAAATTTAGCATCACTTCCCAAATGCAGTAATCAGTTTAGGTTATGTTCTTGGTAAGGAATTTATTCTTGAGATTTGCATGGCCAACTCATTTCAGTCATCTTCACTGGTGGACCTGGTGCTCTTGATGATAAGCATAGAAAAAGTAAAAGATAGGAAAAAAACATGTGCACGTTTCGATCTCTTCTAGTGCCTATACATCCATTCTGTTTGTTCAATTTGCAAATAAATTGATAATGTTTGACCTTTGATATGCTCAAAGGTTGCTTTTATTCCTGGGAAAATTGGTGAAAAGGTCATTAAGAGAAGTTTTATTGCGATTAAAGACAACTTAAAGTAAATATTGGGGATAAGTCCTTCCAATGTCCGTAGACCAAATTACCTTCATCTTCATCCTCTAACCCTAACCAAGCCCTAGCTATCATTATAACCACCCCTGCCACCTCCGGCCATCACACCCCTGCCACCTCCGGTGATCTCCCCTAACCTCCGGCGACCTCACCTAACGCTCGGCGATTACCCCATGCCTCGCCTAACATCCGGTGACAACCACTTGTACCTCGCCCTGTCATCCAGCAACCAACACTATTTCTCCTACCCCTCGTCTGACCTCCCGTAAACCCCACCCCCACGACCTCGTCTGAAATCAGATGACTTCCCCCACTTAAAAATTTTAATACTAATTTGTGATAAAGTTAAGTAAAATTTGACTTTAACTTGATCTATAAAATTCTCTTACGTTTGCAAATTCACTAAAGATTGGATTTCACTTAAGAAGATAAGTGAAACTTCACTGAAAAATCTAAAATTTTCACTTCAAAAATATTAAGTCAAATTTCATTAACATATATTTAAGTGAAATTGACTTTAAGATTGTACATTCTGCAACCTACCTCATACATGGTGGCCTTGTATGGTGGTCGTCGGAGTTCATTATAGCGGCAACATCCAAAACAATATCTAGATTTTGATTTAGATCTCAATCACGAGGTTGCATGTCGTCAGAGATGATGAAGATAATGGTGGTCGGAGATGAAGAAGATGATTGAGGTGAAGAACCGGTGGTGGTGGTGGTGGTGGCAGATCAGTGGTGGTGATGGCCAGAGGTGGTGCTCGTGATGTTGGTGGTGGTGCGCGATGGTGGTGGTGTGTGACGGTGTGGTGCTGCGCATGGTGGCGGCGGCTATGGCAGTCATTGGTGGTGGCGGTGACGGCGGTCGATGGTGGTGGTGGTGGTGGTGGTGGTGGTGGTGGAGGTGGAGGTGGACTGGTGGTGAGAGAGAGAGAGAGAGAGAGAGAGAGAGAGAGAGAGAGAGTAGAGTGAGAGAGGAGGTATTAGAGAGAGAGAGAGAGAGAGAGAGAGAGAGAGAGAGAGAGAGAGATGTTAAGAGTGCAGAACGTGACTTAATTCCCAAGGGTAGTTTGGTCTGAGTTTTAATATTTGTAGGACTTCAGCCATTAAAATGTAATTATGGTGAGTTTTAGTATATAATGGTTTTATTATTACGACCTTATGTAGATTTTTGTTTATGAGTTGTACTTTAGTCCAAATTGATCAAGCCTTAGGGTGCTTAGACCAAACCTCCCTTCATTCTTTTGGAACATTTGGAGTTCATGTCATGATGTGTCTTGCTGTTGTGGATCCCAGTCGATGAAGAAAAGCAAGCTTGTGAACACTAGAATGAGGGTAGAGAAGGACAAAATCTATAATGAGCTAGGCGACTACCTGTCCTCAGGCTTGCTTTTTGAAAAGATCGAAAAACTGTATTGAAATTTGAAACTTTAAGACCCCATTTGGGGCAAAATTGCACATCTAGGTGCCGAACGCAGGTCGCATATATTTGGTTACCAAAATTGCGATGGACGAAGGGAAGGTGCGCTTCAGGATCTCTATATTTGATCAGATGTATTACAACATATCAACTAAACACCGAAACCACAATAAACAGTTTTACTTTTAAACAGTTCTGTCAATCACGGTTAAGATTGCATCAGCAAATGGACAGAAAAACAACCTCTAGAGAGAGAAGTGTTGGTTTTGGAAACATGATGGAAATTCAAATTTGTGCTTTCTGAACTGGAAAGTTAGAGAGAGAGAGAGGATACAAGAATTCAAATTTTTTTTTTGATAATTCAGAGATTTAAATATCTATTGCAAAACAAGGAAAAAAAAAAAAGTGCCACGTGGTGCAACGGGAGTTTTTTGCTTTTCCTTTTATTTATTGGACATGGATTTTGCTCTCTGTTTTTTTTTTTTTGTTTTTTGTTGTTGTTCCGAAGTTGGCGTGTAAGCTTCTAATCCTCTTCAACTTTTTGATATACTTATTCTAATTCCAACATCATTCCCATTGACAACATTAGCCACAGGTCAATTTGTCCTCCCTACTAGACAAACCTTTCATAAGCACTTTTTTTTTTTGGAAAAAGTTCAAAAAGCACTTGTTGATTGGTTTAAGTATGTGCCTGTTTGTTATTGCTTATTCCTTTATTTTATGCAGTTTTGGTGGCCCAAATTGCTTTTTGATCTATTTGTTGTAACAAAAAAAAATAAGTAAACATGATCAAAAAAGCAATTGGGCAATAAACAGGTGGGGGTTGTTTTTTAAGATTTTCTCTATTTTAATCAATTTCACAACAAACACCTAAGCCATAATAAACAATTTTACTTTTAAGCAGTTTTACAAATCACGATCAGGGTGCATGTTTCACCTTGTGATTGGCTGGGGATGACGGTCATAGCTTCTGTCTAGTATAATTTCACACAAAATTTACCGTTAATAATAAGTCAAAACATAATTCCTTGGTTAATAAGTGGAGAAGAGAAAAGAAAGTACACTTTTTATGTGTTCATTTAACTCTGCATCTCTTTTATTCTTAGTTCCCTTGAATAAGTAGAAAATCATAGTATTGGAAGGGTGCACCAGTCAAATACCCAAGTTATTTGCATTTTCAGGCCCACTTTCTATTATGTGATGGAATGCAATCTTAATGTGTATGTAGGGGTGTATACGAGTTAAGCTACTCAACAAGTCTCCATAAACATGTTTAATAAGGGTTCGACTCGTATCTTCCCTTTTAGACAAGCTAAAAGCTGAATTTTTGGCGCTCAAGCATATGTGATATTGACTCGATAGAACTCGTGGACATGTTTGAACAAGGCTTGTTAGTAGGTCTAGAAAAAAGCTAATGAATAAATTTGTTAAGGGATTGTATAATAGTTTGTTTATACAGAGATTCAATAAAGTTAGGTAGTTTTAGATGATACATGAGCCCGGCTTGTTTATACGAGTTAATGTCAAGCTTAGATAAAAAGTTATTAGACAAATTGCAGTTTAATGAGTCAGGTTCAAACTTAAAAAAAAAAATGGATGCTTTGTTTGATTTTTAAAATATTTTTTTTTTAGAATTTTGCAAAGTTTTAATTATTTTATTTTGTGTTCTATTACCATTGATTAGGTTTTTCTAGGTTTTTTTAATCCTTTTGTCTGTTTTTTCTTAGCTTTTTTATTTAGTGTTGACCTTTAGGTTTTTATATGTTTTGATTACAAAGAGGCAAACACAGCTACCCAAACATTTAAAAGGAGCCAAATAGAGCATAAAGTCTTTTTTTTTTATATTGATTTTTCTTTTTTCTTTCTTTTCATTTATTTGTATCTTTCATTTTTTTTCCCTTTTCAAAAAATTGTAAAATATAGACCAAGTTAGCTTTTTTCAGTTTTTGAAAGAAAAAAAATAGCAGCAAAAGAATAAGTCATATTGGCTTTTCTTTTCTTTTTTTCTTTGTTTTTTCGTTTTTCCCATGCTATTGAAGGGGGGGAAAAAAAAGGAAAAAAAAAAAGGAAAAATAGATGCTATTTAATTGCCTTTTTTCAAACATTTCCGTGAAAAAATAGTCTTCTACTAATACAACATTTTATGGTGATAAATATCGAACATGGCATCAATCCATCATCCGTGTATTTGATTTGTTGTCATGCACATTGGGAAGCATGAAACTTGGTTATAAGGTCACTAATTTGATCTGCATTTTCAATTGGTTCATCAAAAAATTATAAACACATAGCTACTGGTCACTGAAGATTTTCAATCATCTTTTATTGACACTTACTCATACTGAGCCATTGGACTGACTAAAGAGAGAAATGGATGGAGCAATTCCTCTGCCAAGTGACATTAGGGAGATCTCAAAAAGAAAAGTAAAAATCATCACTTTCTCTTCATCATCGCTCAAAGATCCTTCAAATCCCTATTTCTTTCTTTTTTTCTTTAGTTTATTTATTTAAAAAAAAATTCCTCTTTAACGTGTTGGGTTGGTTGCTGTCGTCACTGCTAGTATCACGTACACACATCAAATAATAATAATAATAATAATAATAATTATTATTATTATTATTAATTTTTTTTGGTTGCTGTCGTCACTACTAGTATCACGTACACACATCAAATAATAATAATAATAATAATAATAATAATAATAATAATAATAATAATTATAATTATTATTATTATTAATATTTTTTTTTTAGAAGTAAATGAATTCTGTTTCTCTATTTAGATACTTGATTCTCTGTTTAGGTACTCATTGAAATTTGGGATTCTTACCCGGATAGGACACTTTTGTTTTTCTTTTTTTCTTTTTTGTGTGTTGTGCCCTGTTTTTGTATAAATACAAATTGTAAATCACTATAATCTCAAAGTTATCCAACATGTGATGAGTTGAAATCCATGTAAAATCCCCCTACACATTAGGGACATGTGTCTTACGTATATTCTTGTATACACAACATGCAAACCACCATAATCTATGTAGTTTTTCATCTCAAATCAGTCTTTGTTTTGGAATCATATGGTGTATGAATATTCATTACATTCAATTTAGGGGAGTGAAACGTTTATCAATTCAGGGGAGAGAAATATTAGGGTTTGGTAATTAAAAGAGATGCAATAGGGCGGGTTTTTTTTTTTTCTTTCCAGTTTACTGATGCTAAGCATATGCTATTGTTATTGACTAAATTTAAGACTGAGAGTGCTTATTGTTATTGACTAAATTTAAGACAGAGAGAGAGAGAGAGAGAGAGAGAGAGAGAGAGAGAGAGAGAGAGAGAGAGAGAGAGAGAGAGAGAGAGGTTTTCTTGGCGTGGTTCGGGATCATAGCGGCCATGTTATTTTCGGTTTTCATTGTTTGGGCGTGGTTCACTGGACCCGCTGCGTGTGAGGCCATGGCGGTGCTCCGTGAATGTGAGGCGGTTGAAGAAGTTGGTCTTTCTTGTGATGTCATTGAACTCGATTCATTGAATGTGGTTAATTTTCTTCATGATTCTTGCCCTTGCATTTTCCCTTTGGCCACATTATTAAGCAGCTAAACAATTTCTCTCTCGATTACATGTTGCTGATATTTCTCATGTCCATCGCGATGGTAATAAGGTGGGAGCTTGCACATAATGCGAAAGTTAATCGAGCGGACGTCATTTTCTTTGATGCTTTTCCTCAATGTTTTCAATCTTTGATATTGTTTGATCCTGTAACTTCTTGAGTTAGCAATGATATTCCCACTTTTCTATAAATAAATAAAAAATAAATAAATAAAAATAAAAGAGGCACAAACTGTGAGTGGGGTAGGTGGATTTTCTTGCATTTTCTAAGCACGTAACATGTATATCTTGTATGGTAGAATGCTTGGGTTTAGGCATGGGAGTGATGATATTTTTGGAAGTCTTCTCTCCTTGAGCCACGTGACACTTGAGTCTTCCATACTATAATAATAAGATATAGATATACTTTCTAAATTTTGCATCCCAATTGTAGTTTTCAACGGCAGTGGGACCGTCTTCAATAATTATGGAACTACTAGAACATCCTTTAATGAAAATCAAGTAGGCCCCTGCATCATGTGTTGAGAATCAAACCACATTCGGGATGCAAATTACGGAAACATACCGTTATTCAAACTTATTAAATGGTGAAAGTTTGGACATATTCAGGAGAAATTATTTCATGTGACAGGTTTTGGTGTGACGGATCATCGTGGACCGCTGGATCAATGTGGGGCCCACAAGATCAACGTTCCACGATGATCCGTCACACCAAAATCCGTCACACAGGATAATTTCGCCATATTCAAGGGTTTTGTTTTGATTTTTGATTTTTGATTTTTATTTTATTACTTTTTTTTTTTAAGGAAATGTTTTATTTCTGTTCTCTCTCTTTCCCTCTGGAATCCCCCAACCTTTTACTTGTTCTTTAAAAAAAAAAAAAAAAGAAAAAGTAAGAGAAAAATAAGCACTTGCTCTCCAGTTTGATGGAGATCTTTATACTTTATTTATTTATTTATTTTTATGGGGATCTTTATTAAATGGTGAAAGTTACCTATGTTTCCCATTCTAGTGAATTTTTTTTTGGTAAAAATATTCTTTTATATGATATTTGATTTTAATGTGAAAAGGAAGTCATTGTGTGTCCAAATCTCTGAATGAATACCATGATAGAGCTAGAGGGATATTCCCCTAAGAGGTCGCATGTAGAGTGTCAGTCAACAATCACAAATCTTACACTTGTAAGCAAAAACTTCATTGGGTTATTTACTATGATGCACGGACACTTCAAAAATGGTGTCGCAGGGGAACTAAGTGCGCACTCAGTTCGGGTGCGGCGGTTAGTTCTTCTGAGTTCTTCAGGTGTTCTGGGTGCGACGTGGGTGCGGCAAGGACATGCGGGGGGTGCGGGAGGGACACTTGTGGGGTGCGGCGGGACAGTTTTTTTTTTTAAATAAAGTTTAAAAATAATTTTTTTAATAAACTAGGGGTCCAAAAAATAAATAGTACAAAATTATTTATAAAAAAAAACCCTAATTATATCAAGTTATACAACACATTCAGTCAAAAAATGAAAAAAGAAAAGAAATAGGGGAGAAGAAAAAGACAATCAGTCTAGCAGCGATGCTCCAGTCCAAACGATCTAACAGGTTCATCTCTCTCTCTCTCTCTCTCTCTCTCTCTCTCTCTCTCGGTCGTATCTCTCAATTCGTATCTCTCTCTCTCTCTCTCTCTCTCTCTCTCTCTCTCTCTCTCTACCAGGCTTGTGGTCAGGTCAGCCCACGAGGAACCGACAACCTAGAAGCATCAATCAGCTATATTTTTTTTTCCAGAGATGATTTTTTCCAGATTTTATTTTTCTTTCTAATTGCAAATGTTTTTTAGTTTGGTGATTTTAATTTTCTTTGGTAGCAAATTATTTGTAGTTTATGAGTTTATTGCTTGTTTCTTGTTATTAGGTCTTAATCAGAAAAAAAAATAAAATAAAAAAATAAATAAAATATGAAAACAAGTGTGTAGTACTTGAATATTTCATATAGGAATATATAAAAATATATTTTTAATATTTTATATAAGTACCCTCGCCGCACCACTCTTGATTTTGGAAAAATTGCCGAACTCTTTGCACCCGTGTCCCCGCACCCGCGTCCGTGCTTCATAGGTTATTTAGTAATAATGATATTTTAGTGATCTTTTGGGTACAATATAGGCCTCATAGAAATATTTATAGTCGAAAGTCCCAAAAAGATATTTCTGAGACACAAATACCCCTAGTTCTCATTAGCTACAACTTAAAAAAAAAAAAAGAGGAAATACCTAAAATTGTTTCACCATATAAGTAAACCTCTTCGTCATATATCTCCTCTCTCTCTCTCTCTCTCTCTCTCTCTCTCTCATCTGTGATTTATATCCATGAAACAGAAGACTAATCCCTCAAAAGTAGACCTCTTCTTCATCCATCTCATATCTCTCTCCTCTGTGATGCCATTAATGCAAGCTTCAAATACCAAACCGCCAAGCACTCTTCTCTCTTCTTCCCACATAGTCTGTATCTTTTCTGTCTTGTGCGCGACGCCATGGCTTCAAGCTTCTGAAGTAAAGTCGTGAAGATCTGTTCACTCTTCCGCCCTGGATCATCGACATCTTCCAATGAAATCCTTCGAATATATGAGGAGAATCGAGATTTTACAGAGTTTTGAAGCAATTCGAAATCCCAATTGTATGGCCTAGGGGTGTGTTTCGAACGGAACGGATCGGAATACCCTCTTTCGGAAAAAATTTCGAAAATTTCAAAAATTAAATAGGTGTTCCGATTTCCGTTCGATTTTTTTTTTTTTTTTTTTTTTTCAGAATTTCATTTTCCTTTCCGATTTCGGAATTTTCGGAATGAGAATTCTTCTGAATTTTTCAGAATTTTTTCGGAATTGGAGTCGGAAATTTTTATAATTTTTGAAATTTTTGGAATACAAATACTATTGAAAGGGTAAGTTATGCTTTTATAGAGAGCCTACTCTCTCCTTTCTCTTCTTATTCGATGTGGGACAAACAAGTCCACATTCTTCCAAATTTTTGGAAAATATTTGGATTTTTTCAGAAAATTTTCAAAAAACATATTTTTGGATTATTTTCAGAATTTCTGGAATTCAATTTTTGGTGCCAAAATCAGAATTTTCCGGATCAGAATCCGTCAGAATCGGAATTTCCGTTCCAAATAACAGCCCTAGTATGGCCATTGTACCACAGTTATGTGTATGTCAACATATATAAAACACAAGACCCCATGAAAATCACAGCCACAAATCGTAAGGTACTTGAAGCATGAATGACTTAGGATACATTGGAAAATTTCTCAAAACTATTCAAAGGTTCTCCAAAGAGGTTTTGAGAAAATCCTCAACATATTAGTTATATGCATTCAACCGATTATAGGATTAAACCACCTAGACTTTTAATTGACTCTCAGGATACGTTGGAAAAATTCTCAAAACTATTCAAAGAATCTCCAAATAGGTTTTGGAAAAATCCTCAACATATTGGCTGATGATACATTCAACAGATTATAGTATTAACACACCCCGACTTTTAACTAACTCGAATAATATTTTGGAAAACTTATCTAACATCTCAAATATTCTCCATGTAGGTTTTGAGAAAATCCTCAACATAATAGATGATGAAACATGCAACATATTGTAGCATTAAAACACCTAGACTGTTAACTAACTCTCAGGATACATTAGAAAATTTCTCAAACTATGCAAATGTTTATCTGGTATGTTTTGAAAAAATCCACAATATATTGGATGACATCAACGTTGATTCCAAATGCTATAGACGACGGTGATGTATGAATGATAACGTGGTGAAATTTTTAAATGAATGACGATGTCAAATATGTTACATTCAATTATCATAAAATCATGATTCCATACATATCATAATAAAATACAATATACATAATTGTATTATCCACTTTCTATAAATGAAATAGCAGTTGCATCATTTAAGGGATTCATTTATATCTTCTCTTATATATATATATATATATATCACACTAAAGAGTAAATCAGTCCCAAAAATCTTAGATTGAACTTTTGACCGAAAAAGATTTGGTGAAGGTCTTTTACCACTAAAAACTAAACTTCATTTTCAACTTAGAAGTGGAAATAAATACCTTTTGCTTCTCTTTCTTTCTTTCTTTTTTATTTTGATTTTTTTTTTTTCATTTTCCTCATAGGAATAGAAATTAAATTAAAGATTATAAAATGAAAACAGTGTAATATAATTGGAGAAAAAGTCAGTCTATAGGGCCCTAAATTCCTCCTGGCTCATATAGCAAGGACATATATGGAATAGGTGAGGCTACCGGCTACTTCATCGTATAGCGTGCATTATTTGTTGTTGATCATTTATAAGAGCACTAGTAATTGCCCGTGCCCGAGGGCACTACCCTGGAAAAAGGTTTGCCTAAGTCTAAAAATGTTATTAACTCTAAACCTGTATCTTATTAAAAAAAAAAAAAAAAAAAAAAAAAAAAACCTACACTGGAAAATTTTCGATAGCTTTTACTCTATTTTTTCAACATTAGACCCTGTTAACTCGCAATTTATTTGACAGAATGAAAAGGCTCACTGGCTAATAAAAAGGCATAGCACAATAAAAATAAAAAATAAAATAAAAAGGCTCACAGGCCAAGCACAATAACAAAGGCTCCACAATTTCAAAAGTAATACAAACCAAGAATTTCACTATACAAAAACAGAGGGTATCCTCTTCACTCAAAAGTACAGCACTAAAGCGGGCAAAAAAATTCTGGTAGATGTCTAGATGGAAATCAAAAGCATGATAGTCCAGTTGAGTAGTAACTTCTTCCAACGTGTTGCAGTAGCCTAATATGTTGTCAAGTAGAAAAAGAAGGAGCCTAAAATTGTTGATACAATGAATGAGAAATTGGGAAAATTGACTAAGCTACAATCACATCTTCAAACCTGGATAACTGGCCCATATGCCAAAGGTCTGACCCGTAGGAGTCAAGCTCCTTTAGTGCTTCGGCTGTCGTCGAAAGGTAATGACAACCTGATGATGAATTAGAACATGATGATGTTTTGGTATCATTACCAAGTTAGCATTAAAGTTTCAGATTTGCTAAAGTAATACTTGAATTGGAAACGACTTCAAAACAGTACCTAGGTACTGTTTGGCCAGATTCCCTCACATGAACAGTGAAAATTGTTTGGTCAAAACTGTAAATTTACACTGTATTTACTATTCATGCGAGGGAAACTGGACAAACAGTACCTAAGATGATGGAGTATGAATTTATTTAGTATTATTTACAAACTACTAACAATTTAATTTGAATGCCCACGTCCAATTCCTTCAAACTACACAGAGTCTACACCGAAGTCTTTAGATTGTCTGAAAGCATTTCTTCCATCAACAATGCATAGATGATCAAAAGGTAGAACAATATCAGTTTATATGAGAAATTTGCGGAAATTACCCAAGCAGATTACAAATGCAGATTGCTATGGTTACATAACATCTTAAAGAAAATTGAGGAATGCTATTAACAAAAGCAATGTCTGGGCTTTAGACTCAAGTGAGAACTGAAACAACCCCACAAATCGAAAAATAATTCACCAATAATGCTAAGAGAGACGAATAGTTTGGTCCCTATTTTGGTGCTTCTCATTTTTTAAAGCACAATTTCATGTTAATTTATTTGGTAACTGTTTTTAATTCCAAAACTATTATTTCAACATGTTAAACTTAATAGAGAAAACTGAAACCTGAAAAGGAGTACTTTGTTATTTTAACATTAGACCCAACTTATCTAAGTAGACAAAACTAAATAATCAGTAATGGATAGCATACAAATACTGAAACCGGGGTAAGAAACTTCTTCTTGATTGGATCCAAAAGGATATCACACATAGATATTGCCCGGGGTAAAAAAAGAAAAAGATTAAAGAAGAGGAAATAAAAGAAAAGACAATATGTGCATTCGACCAGTAACTAAAATAGGGCAATAGAATGTAACATTACAACAAAACTTCCGGGTAAACGATGTTTGTTGTGGTATTTTGTCCATCTTCTGGAAGAAGGATACTTATACAATCGGAATTTGTGCATCTGGATAGCGCAACATATAGTTGTCCATGACTAAATACTGGTGTGCGTAAATCTACCCCAACAAACTTCACAGATTGTCCTTGAGATTTATTGATCGTCATGGCGTATGCCAATCGTATTGGGAATTGACGTCTCGTCATCGTAAAAGGCAATTCCGAAGATGATGGAGTCAAGGATATTCTTGGAATAAAGACCAAATCTCCAGATTTATCTCCGGTTAGAATTCGAGCTTCAATAATACGCGATGCACACCTAACAACCATCAAACGTGTTCCATTACAAAGTCCATCCTTCGGGGCAATATTCCTCAACAACATTATTGGGCATCCTACTTTTAAGTCCAACTTAAAGGGTGGTAATCCAGTAGGATCCAATGAGTTTAAATACTCATTGGGATATCGAGTTGTAATGGTACGATCAACTTCATCATCCTCGGACAATTTGTCAGCTGCATGATAAGAAACCATCTCCCCAGGATAAAGATTCAATGCGGCAGTATTGATAATACTCACATCCTCATTCCGTGCTGAAAGAATCGTGCGTTCAGTTAGGAAGGCAGGGTTCACAGTACTCGCAACATTCAACTCCGGATAGACAACAGATAATAGTTCATTTATGTTCTGGCACCTGCGTATCGTTGACGGAAGCTGTATGACTTCTTCTGGATTGGATCCAATCTAAAAAAAAAGTACTAATTTGTTCATTTAAAATGAAACTTAAAAGTGCCACAAATAGCACAATATCGTATACAAATTTAACATGAAAAAAGATTACCTTCATCAAGAAAGTTGCGAAGTTAGCATTTTCTTGGTTTGTGCTATTCAGACGCATGTTCACGTCCAAAGTCAATACGTGTATATTCTTCCAAAGATTAAAACGCCTCAATGATGCAGCCACAATTTGTTCGCGAAGTCCTCTTGGTATAACTGGTAAGATTTGTCGAAAGTCTCCACCAAGCACAACGGTGATCCCTCCGAATGGCTTCCCATTCTCACAAATATCTTGTAGTGTTCGATCAACTGCTTCAACACAATATCTATGTTGCATTGGAACTTCATCCCAAATGATTAGTTTTGTTTCTCTAAACAGCTCCGCATTAGCCGATTGCTTGGAAAAACCACAAACTGAATTATCTAGCACATCCAATGGAATGCAAAATGTTGAATGCGCTGTCCGACCTCCTACCAATAACAATGATGCAATACCTGATGAAGCCACCGTAACAACAATATGGCCAAGACTACGACATTTCCTTGCAATTGTATTATACAAAAACGTCTTTCCTGTTCCAGCACCCCCATTCAAAAAAAAAGTATTACCTTTATTTTCGAATACTGAAGAAGTGATCGCACTATAAGCGCTAGATTGAGCAAAGTTAAGGCGATCAACATTAATTTGTGCATCTGTTTGAAGCGCATCATGATGGAGTTGTCGATGTTCCCATATCAATCTGTTACCAACAATCGTACTCCAATTTTCCACTGGTTCCGGCATGGGCGGGAAGTCAATAAGGCTTTTCCCCGATTCTTGCAACAACTGATTAAGAAGATACAACCCATAATCCTCAACTTGAGCATCGGTTGGATCACGAATGGCAAACAATGTATGAAGCTTGTGTGCAAGATCATCGCATATAGATAATGAGAACTGATTCCACAACTCGTGTGGTCGTAGTGGCTGGCATTGCGTTAGAATCACAGAAAATAGTCTCCTCAACTGGTACCCAGTGTTCATAACCTTCGCCTCTTGAAGGCACTGTATCCATTCCTCATCATCCTCTAAGAGTCCTCGTGCAACACATGCAGCTTTAAACGTATCATACAAAACATTGTTGACTGTGCGTAAGTCCTCAAATGATGTTGGTCCTCTAACAACAGTTAGCAACAAACGCAGATAAAATCTCTCGCCTGAATTAGGGCTAGCGAAGTACATTCGACCAATCGCATAACCCCTTTGTCTGGGTGTCCATATCTTTAATGTTTCATTCCAAACAAAATATTGTGGAAACTCTTGGTAAGTGAATGCACGCGCAGCTGGGTTAGCAGCGCAATATGCAAAAAATGCAGTTAGAGTTGACGATTGGTGCTCAGCTCTTGAAACAATTGAATCCATAGAATCAGCAGGATTATAGACAACACTATGCATTCCAGGTAAATGAACTGCCAATCGTACAACTGTTGGAACTTCTGCATGCAAAGGATGACCAAATATTCGCCAAGCAGCTTCCGGCGGCCCAATATACCTCGCATCAAGATATTGTTTGATCTCGTCTACTCCTCCCAACACCAGTGTTGTGCGATCATGTCCTTTGTAAATGTACTTGTGGATGTATTTTACACATCTCATTCCCGCGCAAACTTCCACATTTGTATGACAATTAAACCTTTTAGAAAGGTATGCATTATATGGTACAACATCTCGATTATCGACAACATGTTCGTTCATAGTATATGATCGACCGTTATTGCGACGACGATAAATAGGATATCCATTTTGGTCCATAGTTGTTACTTCCGAATAGGCTCGTGGATATTTCTTAGTGCATCTACCATTTTCCATACATGGTGCTCCTGAATTTCGGGCACCACATGGTCCATGTACCATACATGACTTGACAGTTTGAAAAAGCGTAGGATCCTCCTCTGGATCTGGAAATTCAGCGCATACAACTTTGTCAACCTGAGCACATGTTCTAATTTTGTCAGGACCTCGAAGAAATATTAGAGCATGCATATGTGGAAGACCCCGCTTTTGAAACTCGATTGTAAAAACATGTGCAACTTTGGTACCGAACACTTTCTTTCTATCAATCTCTTTCATCAAACAGTCTCTCTTTAACTCAAACACACGGGCCACCAAATCTGGACGATCAGTGGATTTTTGATGAGGTAACAAAGCAAAGGATATTTCAGGCCAATTAGGATTTGCTGTCATAGTGAGAAAAATATCTGGGTGTTGGTTGTAACGTGTGATTGCCATTGAATCTTGGAAGATTTCAAACATATGCCTTGGACTACCAATAAATGATGATGGTAAGATCATTCGTTTACCAACTTGATCGGGACCTAACCCATCCGCAGCAACATCTGTAAGACCTTGGTAAAGTTCAATCCGAAGCTCCCTTTGGTGAAGCCTAAAGTATGTCAAGCGATTTTGCTCAGTTGCGGCCTATGCATCTACCAAAAACTCTTGAAATAGTTTACCCGCTCTTAAAATTGAGGAATACTCTGTAGGACGTTCAAACATACGATAACTGTAAAACTGCATCTGTGTTAGACGCGCAGTTGTAGTCCTACCATGTATGACGTCCCACTGTTTTATCTCGGGATCCCATCCAATCTCACCATACGGGAACAATAATACATAATGTAGTGGCAAATATGCAGGGTGACATTCACTAATTTGCATAAACTGATTATTTGGTCTTAGATGCAAGACGATATCTCTCATTCCCCTCCTCTCGGTTCCATCTCCTGGTATTATCACTGCAATCTCTTCTGATCTTGGGGGACCGTACCTTCTTCGGTCTGCCAAATCTGACTGATTTAAAATTGCAGAAGCTTGTCGAAATTTATCTGGGAAAATATTATATTGCAACAAACAATCTTGAATTATTTTAAGAACATCCACTCTTAGGCGTGGATTCCGACGACTACGTACATCCAAAGCTGAATCAGGGTCATAAATGTACAATTGTGCATACATTGGTTCCTGCCCTGTTTGTGGTAGTAATGATCTCGTTCGATGGCGCAACTCTCCATGAATAGTAAAAGGTCTGGGACCTCTTCCAGTAATAACCCTCTGATCCATATTAACACCCAGACTCGTAAAAGCATTAGCTGCATTGTACTCTCGAGTATAACGTCGAAATGATTTTGATTGCATGCTAACTCCATCATATAGCTGTTGAATCTGTGGAGGGGGTGTAATAAGAAGAGGCAACTGAATTTTTCCTTGCAAACAACATGTTCCAAAACGGGGATTTACCATAGATGAATTGACTAATTTTTCATCCATCCAATGTAAGGCAGAACAGTGAGGACACGTTACATCCATACTACCAAGAAAATGTCGACCGAGGTCTACCTGTAGCTGAGAACCAACTCTTACACTTAAAGTGCGACCTTCTAATTCATCATCACTTCCAGAATCTTCTTGGATTTGTTTATTTGTTGTATTCGGCCTACACATTTTTTTATTTACATGAATTAAAGATATTTACTTAAATTATTACTTAAATAATTAATTATTACAACACAATATTTACCGAATATTGTCTGGACGTAAGGATGGTTCAGCATGCGTTGTGATGCCTTCCATCAGTTCAACAACAACAAATTCTTCACCAAGATTTCGTGGAGGAAGCATACAATGTGAGTTCACTTGAATTGGAAGTTGATGACTTGCCACACTATCCTCTATCGTCAATGGAGTTTTTCCACGAACTGGATTATGAACCAGATTAGGTGTTCGTGGAAGTATTGTGGTCATAGAAGATGAAAGGAAAGCATTTGCAACACATGCTCGTTTTGGAGCATTTTGAGCGTGCTCTATCAGTACGGACTTTGAATGAATGACTGCCCGTTGACGACGGCTCGGCGTCACAGAAGGCAAATTGGTAGGTTGTTGAACACATTCTTTTGACTTCTCCCTTGCTCGTCTTAAGCGCTGGGCCAATTGACGTGCAGAGCACCCTTCGTACCGTTCTCTTTCATGTCGAGCGTGTTGTACTAACGTATTGTTGTTTGATATAACATTATCAGTGGGTGCCTATAAATTATGAATTGATTGATCAATTTATGCTTCCACGGTCTTCTACATGCATAAATAACAATGATAAAAACTTTTAATGTAATCTTGGAAAATCATACCAATAACTGATTTGGAAGTTGATGACTTGTCAAACTATCCTCTGTCGCTAGTGGAGTTCTTCCACAAATTGGATTATGAAGCAGAATAGGTGTTTGTGGAAGTATTGTGGTCATAGAAGATGACGGACAAGCATTTGCAACACATGCTCGTTTTGGAGCATTGTGAGGTTGCTCCGTCAATACAGACTTTGGCTGAATCACTTCCCGTTGACGACGGATTGGCACCACAGAAGCAAAATTGGTAGGTTTTTGTACACATTCTTTTGACTTCTCCCTTTCTCGTCTTAAGCGCTGGGCCAATTGACGTGCAGAGCACCCATCTACCGTTCTCGTTCTAGTTGAGCGCGTTGTACTAACGTATTGTTGTTTGATATAACATTATCAGTGGGTGCCTATAATTTGTGAATTAAATGATCAATTTATACTTACACGGTCTTCTACATGCATAAATAACAACGATAAAAGCTTTATAGTTCTTGTCCTAGTGTAGTTCTTCCAAGAACTGGATTATAAAGTAGATTAGGTGTTCGTTTTGGAGCATGTGATATAATTTTCTCCCTTTCCGTTATTTTTAAAAAGTTTAAATTTATGGATGTTTACATTATCATTCTGTTGTACACTATTTTTCAATTTACTGTGCCTTTTTTCGTTTTCCTTTAAGAGAAACGTTTTGGTCAAAAAAAAAAAAAAGAACCATAATAAAATTTTAGTGTAACATATTAACGTGAAGTTAAATAAATGGTAAAGGAATAATCAAAATTGATTGGTACGTAGTACCTTATGTTTTAATTGACATCCAACAATGTAAGAACTTTGTTCTTTTACTCAAACAGTGAGTAAGGTCCCATGATTCAAAGACCTAGGTTCCCACTTTCAAACAATCTCCATCTACCCAACTAAAATATTTAATTGTAACAATATCAACTGTCAATAGAAACAAAGCAACACAAACGAAATGTAATTTAAAAGCTTACACGTCAAACATAATAGAAAAGGCTTACACGTCAAACACAATAGAATAGGCTCACATGGCAACCTTAACGCTCAAAAAAATAATACAACTCCTGATAGTAATACAATGTCCAAAAGTAAATAATTAAGATTAAACCACAGCTTGTCTTAGTAGCCACTTCAATAGAACACCAAAAAATAAAGGTTTTAAGGTGCATTTCTTTTGTCGGATGATCATTTGCTCTATTCAGGCTCTCAACCATGTCTCTTCATCACTCTACAGAACATCTTCGTGTCCACATAACGTACTTTTCCATATGAGGAACTTCCACAACAGTTAGATTAGTTATGAAAATCATTTAAATTAGTACAAAAAATAGGTGGATCTATTTTACCAATATCTATATTGAAATGGAGATTCAAGAACATTGGTTTGCACAACAATGTAATTCTACCTTAATGCTAAAGTTGAAACGCTTCTATGTTAATGATTTGAAAACATTGACAAAATATAAAAAACCATACCACATATGCTTGATTTTCCTTCCCCTTCCCCTTGCTGGAAGTGCTTGCCTTTGCCTTCCCTTTTGCAACCCTTTTTGCATTTTCCTTTAACATAAGGAGCATTAGAAAAAAAAATGGTAAAAAAATAACACATAATGGTAACGGAAAAAATCCAATTGGGAGGCAGACCTCGTTAATTTGTATGGCGTTTAGTGGCCTCTCATCGCGAAGCTCTATACCTGTCACGCCCCGGAGCAGCATAAATAGAGAAAAATAAATTTCCTTTATGGGTCCATAGGGAATGACAAGTGAAAGTCACTAATGTCCACACCACACAGTACTAGTCCAAACAGGAACAGTAAACAACTGAAATATAAACATGGTTCTATCTATTACAAACATCAGAGTACGGTCCACAGGATCACAACAGGTCTGGAGACAACATATGCCCAAGTACCCGTTAACTACAAAGTACAACAGTAAAAGGAAAAGTAATAACATAAACTACTATTTATCTTCAGGTCTTCAGCTGGCGTATGGATAGGCGTCAGCATAACTGGCATCAGTGGGGCCATTCTCTACGTAACTCCCTTCAGGGTAATCGTTATCGCCATGAGTTCCGTCATCTGCATTGTAAAGGACAGGGTAGTCTGGACGGGGAATGTCCAGGCAATAAAGGCCGTCAGCTTGTTGAAAGCTGAGTGAGCACTAACTAACACAGTCTCATAGAAATGACATAATTACCATTATGAACAGTGTAAGACAGTGATACTAAATATATCCCTTACTCATTTATTCAGACATATCATTAATCGATTCTTATCAAATCCCACTCTAAGACTGATTCTACGAAATTCCAACTGACTATCTCGAACTGATTATATCAGCACAACATATCAGTGCTCTTGTTCACCGCTATACCGCTTTTAAGAACTCTTGCGAGCACCCATACATCGTTCTCATATAATGACTGGTCCATGGATATACCCATACTCTTGTTCACCGCTTTTAAGAACTCTTACTCTTCACCGCTTTTAAGAACGCTTGCGAGTACGATACATACACAGCTCTGGTAAATATAAATCATGGGCGTGCCACAACTACTCTTGTTCACCGCTTTTAAGAACTCTTACTGTTCACCGCTTTTAAGAACGCTTGCGAGTACTGTGCACCCATAATTCTCACGATCCTGATCAAATCCTTGACATACACTTATCGGATTCAACCTGAGCGAATCATCAGCTCAACTCACCAACTTTAAATATACAAATCCTCTTACTGACTCACTTCTCACTTATCCAATACTACCCAGTATTAACATCTCAAAACTTACTCATTATCGCGTCGTACTATTACTAGCGTTCCGAACCCGACTACGTTACTTACCATGTTATCTCAATCTCGTTATCGTATCCCATTACCTCCGTAATCCATAATATCGCATAATAGGAATATGGAACAGCAATTAAACAACTACGCATTATGAATAATAAACTGAAAAGAATACATTCATATTCTGCTCAGGTTCGATCGATTGAGGTCATCTCGATCGATTGAGGAAAAGTGATATTCGATCGATTGAAGTCATCTCGATCGATCGAAGTGAAAGTGATCTCGATCGATTGAAGTCATTTCGATCGATTGAGACTCAGTGATGTTCGATCGATTGAACTCAGTTCGATCGGTCGAACTTCGTCTTCCCCAGATTCTGCCAGTGAACGTGCAGAATGTGCTAGGGGTGTTTGGGTTATAATTAATAAGTCCAAAACATGTAAAACATCATAACTAAGATACCAAGTGAGTTTGGAACTCACCGAAAGTCGTTAAGGGCGTGTTTGGCTCGGTTGAAAGCTTTCAAAGCTTTAATGGCCTCTCTCTCTCTCCTCTTCTCTGTCTCAGTCTCTTCTGTCTCTCTCGGTCTCCTCTTCTTTCTCTTCTTCTGCTTGTTCTTCTTCTTCTCCTCAGTTACAAAATATATATATAGAGAGAGATATATGGATGTGTGTATATATATATAGATATATAGAGGTATGTGTATATAATCTATATAACACACTCACAACTTCTCAAGTTCTCTCAAACTCTCACAAACTCAGCAAACACACAACACCCACGAGCACAAAGTATATATAGGAGAGGATGGGGTGCAGGTGGCAGCATTTGCGCAGAAACTGGAATTCTGATAATTACATTCTCGATCGATCGACGTATGTTCGATCGATCGAACTCAGATCGGTCAGTTAGATCGATTGAAAACAGTTTGATCGATTGAAGTGGGGACCACGTATTAAATTTATGTCGGTAGGGTTTCGATCGCTCGAAAAAGGGTTCGATCGCTTGAACTGAAGGGTCTCGATCGCTCGAACTAGCTTCGATCGATCGAAGATGAAATTTCTTGAATGGTCAAATGAAGTATATAGAATCTCTCTACATTAAATATTTATTGAAAATACGGGGTATTACATCATCCACCACCCAACAAAAGATTTCGTCCTCGAAATCAGAAACATACAAAGTTTAAAATAAAAACGGAAATTTCTCACGCATTTCTGACTCTAGTTCCCATGAAGCTTCTCCTTCATCATGATGCTTCCACTGAATCTTGACTAATGGAATCTCCTTATTCCTGAGCTTCTTTACTCCACGATCTAAGATGCGAACGGGTCCTTCGTTGAACGTAACATTGTCGTTGACTTCAATATCCTCGAAGTTGATTTCATGCGCTGGGTTATGAATACATTTCCTCAGCATACTGATGTGGAAAACGTTGTGCACTCCTGACATCTTCGGGGGCAATGCTAGGCGATAAGCAACTTTTCCCACACGCTCTAGAATCTCGAACGGTCCGATGAATCGTGGCGATAATTTGCCTTTCTTCTGACCAAATCTGACGATGCCTCGAACAGGCGAAACCTTGAGTAGCACATGATCTCCAACGGCAAACTCTAAATCTTTGCGTCGCTTGTCAGCATAACTTTTGTGTCGGGTCTGAGCTGTCTTCATCTTCTCATGTACAATCTGAATCTTCTCCCTAGTCTCTCGTATCATCTCTGGCCCAAGAAGTTGAGTATCTCCGACTTCAGTCCAACATAACGGTGATCGGCAAGGTCTTCCGTACAAAGCTTCGAACGGCGCCATCCCGATACTCGAATGATAACTGTTGTTGTAAGCAAACTCTATCAGAGGTAAGTGTGTCTCCCAAGAATTCTCAAAATCAATAACACAAGCACGTAACATGTCTTCCATTACTTGATTAACTCTCTCCGTCTGTCCATCGGTCTGTGGATGAAAAGCTGAACTCAAGTTCAATGTTGTTCCCATCGCTGTCTGGAGACTCTTCCAAAATTCTGCAGTAAAGCGCGAATCTCGATCTGATACAATAGAAACAGGTACTCTGTGTAACCGTACTATGTGTTGCAGATACATTCGGCTCAATCGTTCCACTGGATACGTCATACTGTAGGCAATAAAATGTGCCGTCTTTGTAAGTCGATCCACGATTACCCAAATAGCGTCATGATTCTGCTGCTATTTTGGTAATCCTACCACAAAATCCATGGTGATGTGTTCCCATTTCCATTGAGGAATTGGTAACGGCTGTAGAAATCCAGGTGGTTTCTGATGTTCTGCCTTTACTTGTTTACAAGTAAGACACTGAGAAACATATTCAGCCACTTCTCGCTTCATTCCTTCCCACCAAAAATTTCTCTTCAAGTCCTTGTACATCTTTGTACTTCCTGGATGAATCGTCATCCGTGATTTATGAGCTTCATCCAATATGTCCTTCCGGAGATTTTCTTTGTCAGGTACACAGAGTCTACCTTTACATCGTAAGGCTCCATCTGTACCACTACTCCAGACTTCTGGTTCTTTAGCTGACATCTTTGCGAACCATAACTTCAAATCCTCTGCTGTCTGCTGAGCTTCTATGATACGGCTGATCAAAGTTGGTTGTACCATCAGACATCCAAAATGTTGTCTTTCCATTGGTTTCACTGGCTGAAACTTGAATTCGGCTAAAACTTCCAATGCTTTCCATTCTCGAATTAGCAATGCAGCGATCACTAGTCGAGGTTTACGGCTCAAAGCATCTGCTACGACATTTGCTTTACCCGGATGGTATTGCAATGAAAAGTCATAGTCCTTGAGTAACTCCATCCATCTTCGTTGTCGCATGTTCAACTCCTTTTGAGAGAACAAATACTTCAAGCTCTTATGATCGGAAAACAGATCAAACTTTTCTCCATAGAGATAGTGTCTCCAAATCTTTAATGCAAACACTATTGCTGCCAATTCCAGATCATGCGTCGGATAATTCTTCTCGTGTACCTTCAATTGTCTTGATCCGTAGGCGATAACATTCCCATCTTGCATAAGCACACATCCAAGTCCTTGGTGCGATGCGTCACTGTAGATCACATATCTTTCTCCACTCTTAGGTATCGCAAGTACTGGTGCAGAAGTCAATTTCTCTTTTAACTCCTGAAATGCACCCTCATGCTTGTCCGTCCATTCATACTTCGTCTCCTTCCTTGTTAAATTCGTCAAAGGTCCTGCTAACTTGGAAAATCCTTCTACGAATCTTCTGTAATATCCTGCTAACCCAAGAAAACTTCTGACCTCTGTTGCATTGGTCGGTCTATTCCAGCTTAAGACTGCATCAATCTTAGATGAGTCCACAGAAATACCGTCCTGAGATATAACATGTCCCAAGAATTTGACTTCATGTAGCCAAAACTCACACTTGCTAAATTTTGCATACAACTTGCTATCTCGAAGTGTCTGCAAGGCAATCTGTAAATGCTCCTCGTGATCCTCTTCTGTCTTTGAGTAGATCAGTATATCATCAATGAACACTATAATGAATTGATCCAGATATGGTCTGAATACTCTATTCATTAAATCCATAAATACTGCTGGCGCATTCGTCAATCCAAAAGGCATAACTAGAAACTCGTAATGCCCGTATCTTGTCCTGAATGCAGTCTTCGATACATCCTCTGGTCGAACTAACAGTTGGTGATATCCAGAACGTAAGTCGATCTTGGAAAAGATCCTAGATCCTTGTAACTGGTCGAATAGGTCATCTATACGAGGAAGTGGATATCTATTCTTGATCGTAACCTTGTTCAACTCCCTGTAGTCTATACAGAGTCGAAGTGTTCCATCCTTCTTCTTTACAAACAGAACTGGTGCTCCCCAAGGTGACGTACTCGGGCGAACGAAACCTAAGTCTTCAAGCTCTTGAACTTGCTTCTTTAGTTCCAACATCTCAGTTGGTGCCATCCTATATGGAGTCTTGGAAATCGGCAATGTACCAGGTACTAATTCCACACAGAAGTCTATTTCTCTTTTCGGTGGAAGTCCTTTAATATCCTGAAATACATCCTGAAAGTCTTGCACAATAGGAATCTGATCTATCGTGAGTTCTGTACTTGTACTCCCAATCGTAGCCAAACTACTCGTAAGAAACATGTCGCTCGTCGGCTGACACTGAAATCTAACCGTCGGCCTTCCTTGTCTCGGAAAAACAATCGTCTTAGTAGGGCAATCCAAATTGGCACCATACTTAGTCAACCAATCCATTCCTAGGATAATGTCGAACTCGGACATTGACAGAACTACCAAGTCTGCTGGAAGATTCCTATCTCCCAAAGTCAATGGGCAATCTTTACATACTTTACTCAACTTAACTGTCACTCCCAAAGGTGACACAACATTCAGTGTTGACTCAAGTGTCTGGGGTTCTAAACCCAATTGACGCACAATCTTAACAGCAATAAATGAACGTGCGGCTCCAGTATCAAATAAAGCTTTAACTGGACTATGAAAGAGTACAAGCGTACCTTCCAAATGTTGCTGCTCATCAGCGTTAAAGCCTGTTTCTCTTGGAATGATAGCATTCATCCTTGTCTGATCTGGAGGTCCTTGTATCCCTTGAATCGATGCTCCATAGTATCCTCCACGAGGTGCACGACAATCTTTACTTAGATGTCCTGGCTTGTTGCAATTCCGACAGACAATATCCATTCTGCGATTAACTCTAGGGGCTGTACAGAATCTGGCAACGTGCCCTGGCTTTCCGCAATTAAAACATCCTCCGCTATTGCTTGGCGGTGCTGTCAGTAGTGCCTGTGGCTGTGATCCTTGCTGGCGATATTGCTGGGGTCGAGTATAGCCCTGTTGTGGCTTTCTGGTTCCTTCCCAGGTTCTCTTATTTCCTTGATCGTTACCATGTGGTTTCCAACCTTGGGCATTCCTTTGCGGCAGGTTATGGAAATTCCTCTGTTGAAAACTTCTAGATGACTGAGAGCGATTCATCTGTGGTTGTTGTGCTGGATAAGCATCCTTCTCTAATCCTGCAGCAAATCTGACAATCTCTTCAAAGGATTGATTCAGATGACCAACCATCATATGCCTGAGATGGGGATTCAATCCTTGGTGAAATCTCTTCACCTTCTTCTGTGGCGTGTCTATCATATGCTGAGCAAATCTGGATAGACGCTCAAACTGTGTTGTATATTCCCTGACATTCCATCCTCCTTGTACCAAATTGAGAAAGTTCCTTTCCTGTTGATCTCTCTCATCCTCTGGGAAATACTTCTCCAAAAATCGTCCTTTGAATGTCTCCCATGGCATAGCTTTAGCAGCATCGATCCCAATAGTGGCTCGCTCAGTTTCCCACCAATCTGCGGCGGCATAAGTGAGCTGAAAAGTAGCAAGGCGACGCTTCTCTTGTTCGCTGCATTCCAATGCTTCAAATATCAACTCCATTTCTCTTATCCATTGTTCCGCTTTCCATGGTTCTGTTAGTCCATCGAACTTCTCTGGACGTAACCCACGAAAATTTGCTAACAACTTATCTCCAGTCTGTCTTGGTGGCGGGGGTGCAAGAGGTCTCTGGTGGGTGGAGTGGTTATATGTATCCCCCACATGCTCCATCCTCTGCATAAATGCTTCAAAAATTCCGGTTGGGTCCATTCCCTCTGGAATAGGTGCTCCATTACGCGCTTGGTGATTTCTCAAGGGTCCTACCATGATGATAACGAGTATCGCCTATAAGAGACATATTGATCGGCTGAAAGTCTTCTCGTAGAAACGAAACCAAGATAGAACGAAAAGCAACAAGAACTAACAGTTCTACAAGACAACACATCAAACAACCAACAATCAATATCAACAGTACTGCTCGTATATATATAGATATCAAAAGATGTACCATGGAGTACACAGTAACCATACCATGTACCACGTGGGACAAGGCTAAAACAGTACTAAGGTCAACTACTAATATCTATACAAAGCTATGGTCAAATAGCTATTTCTCAAGCTCCCAAAAATCTAGTGGACAACATGTCCTGATAAAACTAACAAAAACTAAGTCTTGCAGGTCCTGACTCAAAAGTCGTCAGCGTCTGATCCTGCTGGTGGTACCTCATCCTCTGAATCAATCTCCATCTCCTCGAGTGGGTCATCCTCAACTGGTGCAACAAGATCTCCGACTATAACTCCTATATCCCAATCCTCTACTATCTCTGCATCATCATCCTCTATACCGTCTGCTATCGCCTGGTTAGCGACATCGACTGCTACTGCGGCGAATCCATCGGCTATATCAAGAGCTCCTGCTATGGCTGCCTCTCCCATAACAAAATCTGCTGGCTGCGCGACCATCTGAGCTATCCATCCTACTGCCATGTCGGCCATAGCTGCCATATGCATAATGGGTCCAGCGGGTATCTGAAGCACAACTGGTGCCTCTGGCACAACTACCTCCTCATCGGGCGCATCCTCATCTACTACTATGTCTGCCTCAACAGCCTCTGGGTCTGGTACTGTATCCTCTGGCTCAAACTCTGGCTCCTCGGGGTCATCCTCAGGCTCATCATCATCTGCATCATCTGCATGCTCATCCTCTACTGGGTCCTCGTCATCTATCGGCTCCTCCTCTCCATCTCCGTCTATGTCCTCATCGGCATGCTCATCCTCAGGCTCCAGGTCCTCATCCTCTTGAATCGGCTCAGGCTCTGGAACTGGTACATCGGGTACCGGCGATGGTGGTGGTGTTGCTGGCACTGGTACAACTACAGGCTCTGGTGGACCGGCTACAATGGCTCTCAACTCAATCTCATCCATCTCGGGCTTACTCTGAACTAACCGTAATATCTCCTGGCAAATGTCTCTACCAATCCTCGCAGTATGGTAAGCATCCATACGCATCTGCGTCGGGTGAATCCTCTCTGTCACATAAAGTGCTCTCCACATGTCCTCCTCCAAATGTCTACTAGCTATCTGACACACACGCTCACGATAAAACTCCGGGTCAGCTGGCTCCACGGTATCCCCATGGATCACGTGTCCTCCATAAGCATCTGTAACAAACTGATGGAACTCTGGATCCATGCTATCCTGCAAAGGAAAACTATCTATCGTCAGGAAGACGAACTTATCTTATACTCATATCTCATCTCAAGAATCTTAAATACTAGAACCAGATGGTGTGGAATCCATCAGTGAACGACAATATCAGAACCTAATCGTAATATAACCAGGTGCTCTGATACCAAAAACCCTGTCACGCCCCGGAGCAGCATAAATAGAGAAAAATAAATTTCCTTTATGGGTCCATAGGGAATGACAAGTGAAAGTCACTAATGTCCACACCACACAGTACTAGTCCAAACAGGAACAGTAAACAACTGAAATATAAACATGGTTCTATCTATTACAAACATCAGAGTACGGTCCACAGGATCACAACAGGTCTGGAGACAACATATGCCCAAGTACCCGTTAACTACAAAGTACAACAGTAAAAGGAAAAGTAGTAACATAAACTACTATTTATCTTCAGGTCTTCAGCTGGCGTACGGATAGGCGTCAGCATAACTGGCATCAGTGGGGCCATTCTCTACGTAACTCCCTTCAGGGTAATCGTTATCGCCATGAGTTCCGTCATCTGCATTGTAAAGGACAGGGTAGTCTGGACGGGGAATGTCCAGGCAATAAAGGCCGTCAGCTTGTTGAAAGCTGAGTGAGCACTAACTAACACAGTCTCATAGAAATGACATAATTACCATTATGAACAGTGTAAGACAGTGATACTAAATATATCCCTTACTCATTTATTCAGACATATCATTAATCGATTCTTATCAAATCCCACTCTAAGACTGATTCTACGAAATTCCAACTGACTATCTCGAACTGATTATATCAGCACAACATATCAGTGCTCTTGTTCACCGCTATACCGCTTTTAAGAACTCTTGCGAGCACCCATACATCGTTCTCATATAATGACTGGTCCATGGATATACCCATACTCTTGTTCACTGCTTTTAAGAACTCTTACTGTTCACCGCTTTTAAGAACGCTTGCGAGTACGATACATACACAGCTCTGGTAAATATAAATCATGGGCGTGCCACAACTACTCTTGTTCACCGCTTTTAAGAACTCTTACTGTTCACCGCTTTTAAGAACGCTTGCGAGTACTGTGCACCCATAATTCTCACGATCCTAATCAAATCCTTGACATACACTTATCGGATTCAACCTGAGCGAATCATCAGCTCAACTCACCAACTTTAAATATACAAATCCTCTTACTGACTCACTTCTCACTTATCCAATACTACCCAGTATTAACATCTCAAAACTTACTCATTATCGCGTCGTACTATTACTAGCGTTCCGAACCCGACTACGTTACTTACCATGTTATCTCAATCTCGTTATCTTATCCCATTACCTCCGTAATCCATAATATCGCATAATAGGAATATGGAACAGCAATTAAACAACTACGCATTATGAATAATAAACTGAAAAGAATACATTCATATTCTGCTCAGGTTCGATCGATTGAGGTCATCTCGATCGATTGAGGAAAAGTGATATTCGATCGATTGAAGTCATCTCGATCGATCGAAGTGAAAGTGATCTCGATCGATTGAAGTCATTTCGATCGATTGAGACTCAGTGATGTTCGATCGATTGAACTCAGTTCGATCGGTCGAACTTCGTCTTCCCCAGATTCTGCCAGTGAACGTGCAGAATGTGCTAGGGGTGTTTGGGTTATAATTAATAAGTCCAAAACATGTAAAACATCATAACTAAGATACCAAGTGAGTTTGGAACTCACCGAAAGTCGTTAAGGGCGTGTTTGGCTCGGTTGAAAGCTTTCAAAGCTTTAATGGCCTCTCTCTCTCTCCTCTTCTCTGTCTCAGTCTCTTCTGTCTCTCTCGGTCTCCTCTTCTTTCTCTTCTTCTGCTTGTTCTTCTTCTTCTCCTCAGTTACAAAATATATATATAGAGAGAGATATATGGATGTGTGTATATATATATAGATATATAGAGGTATGTGTATATAATCTATATAACACACTCACAACTTCTCAAGTTCTCTCAAACTCTCACAAACTCAGCAAACACACAACACCCACGAGCACAAGTATATATAGGAGAGGATGGGGTGCAGGTGGCAGCATTTGCGCAGAAACTGGAATTCTGATAATTACATTCTCGATCGATCGACGTATGTTCGATCGATCGAACTCAGATCGGTCAGTTAGATCGATTGAAAACAGTTTGATCGATTGAAGTGGGGACCACGTATTAAATTTATGTCGGTAGGGTTTCGATCGCTCGAAAAAGGGTTCGATCGCTTGAACTGAAGGGTCTCGATCGCTCGAACTAGCTTCGATCGATCGAAGATGAAATTTCTTGAATGGTCAAATGAAGTATATAGAATCTCTCTACATTAAATATTTATTGAAAATACGGGGTATTACAATACCTATGTTTCTTGTGCGAAGAAAAGCATCCTATATATTCATAGAAATTGATTGAATACATATATGAAAAAAAACAAATAATAAAAATAAGAACTTGTAATAAAAGAAGATCAGCTTACGGTTTCTTCTAATTCTTTCGCCATCTGAAAAAAAAATGTAAAAAAAAGAAGTTATATTAACTGGTAAGTGAAAATCTAACTTACTACAGTTTTGTAGCTCTTGGAAACAGTGGTAGGTATTTTTTTCAAACGTTTATTTAGATATTTAGACTAAAACCCCAAAAAAATTGATAGAAAATTCAGCCTTAGGAGAGAGTGAAACTGAAAAGGTCAATTGTATCTAGGTTTTATCATAAAGAGAGTGTGTTTCGAGAATGCATGCAAATAACATAAGACATTGTGATAGAATGAAAATAAGTTGTGAACACCTGAAAGGGAAGAAAGCTAGCAAGCATACATGAAGCTAAATTTTGCTCTTGGACCCATTGATGAGTACGAATGGCCTAACCCAACTAAAGCCACTACCAAACAATTCTCCATATGTGCGTTCGGCTATTAACTAACTCAATGTATCATTCTGAGCACATAGTCCGCGGAAAAGTCCAAAATACCATAAGTGGAATTGAACGGGCACAACCAAAAGACACCAAAACCTCAACACTGTAAATTGATATACGGAAAAGAAAAGAAAACAAAAAATAGCGAGGAGGTTATTCAGTAACTGCCATTTTTAGCAGCTAGAAGTTGCTTAATGACGAAAAGGACACATACACGCCTGCATTAGCTTGAAAATGGTATGGAATTAGAAGTTTTAAATTAATTATAGCCTAACTAAGCTATGAAGTCACTATTTAATAATAATAGTCACCTATAGAATTTCAAGTAGAGGAAAAGTAACCATAGTTATTTGTAACCTGTGGCTAAAGCCACTGTCGCAACAATTCTAATGAAGCTTTACAAACTACTATAATCAAGATTTTGCAATAACTTAGATGACAGCAAAACATAGATGGACAGGTAAAAGCTTACCCTTCTTTCTACTGTCTTAAAAGCTTACCCTTCTGAGAAAAAAATAACAAAGTAAATCCAACAGGTAAAGTTACTATAGTTCACATAAAAAGCTATGGAACCTTACACAATTAAAAGCTTAGAACCTTAGCAATGCAAAGGTTTTGGCAGTTTCTGTAAATGAGAAAGAAAAAAAAGTTTTAGAAAATTTCTTTGAAGGAGTGGTAACACCTTCCTTTTCAAAACAATATAAGATTAAGAGAACACACACGGAGTTCAAAATGTACAACTGAATTTCTTATGAAAAAATTGAGGGAGAAAATAGAAGGAAAAAATTGAGAGAGATTTCAAATCTCATGTTCTTACCTTTAAGGGTGTTTGGGGGGGGGGGGGGGACTCACAAACTATTGACTGCAAACAAAAAAAGGAGGAGAACCAAAGTTAGCACAAATTAAAGTTAAAACAAACATAAAAAACCTCAAACTCACAAACTCTGTAAGTACTACTTTACTATGTTTTTACTTTCTCAAAGATATATGGTTTTAACATTAGCAAACTCCTCTCTATAAAACACTAAGCAAAACACTAAGCAATGAAGGGATGGAAAAATGAAATAAGAAAACACTAAGCAAAACAATAATTCCCAAAACCTCATAAAAATTACAGAGAAATGATCCTCACCAAGAAAGAGAGGGAGAGAGAGAGAGAGAGAGAGAGAGAGAGGGGGGTTTGTGGTGGTGGCAGTTTGGTGGTGGTGGCCAGGTGGGGGCTGATCGAGTGGAGAGAGGAGCTTGAGAGAGAGATTGAGAGTTACCATACTATCGTGCATAGATGCTAGCAGGATCATACTAAGCAAGGATGGATGTGTGTGTGTGTGTGTGTGTGTGTGTGTGTGTGTGTGAGAGAGAGAGAGAGAGAGAGAGAGATGAGAGATGAGAAACACTATAAACTAAGTAAATATCAAGCAAAAAGGCTTATCAAATTTAGAAAGCGACAACCAAACCGAACCGAATAAGAAAATTAGAAAATTAGTAGGAGAAACTTTGAAATATGAAAATTACCACAAAGCCTCGGGACTTGGAGCATTTAAGGAAAACTAATAAAATAAAAGAAAACATCAACAACTAAATGAGCTGAAAAACTGGGCTCAAGTAAATGAGTTAATAGACAGAACTAAAACTGTGGGAAGAAAAACTGGTTTTAAGTAGTTCAAAACTGGTTGCAACTCTCAAGCTGTAAAACTGAAAATTTTGATAAAGTCTATCCTCTGTCAATGATTCCTGATTTGGAAGCAAAGGGAAAGGCCAATGGAAAAATTCAAAGAAATATCTAGCTTACAACACCTCCCCCTCCCCCCCAACATGAAAATAAAAATCTAAGCCATAAGCAATGCTTAAACCGACCTCGAAAAGTGTTTGAAAAGAGTAAAGCGACCTTTAGTTTTTTCTTTTTTCTTTCCTCTTCCCTTGAGGTTTGGGCTTAATACACATACTTTCCCTGATGTTTCTGAATTTTAGTTTCACCTTAAAGGGAAGGGAAAACTACGAATCAAACCTAATCCCAGCTCAAAAAGACCATACTATCGTGCATAAATGCTAGAAGGATCATACTAAGCAAGGATGGATGTGTGTGTGTATGTGTGTGTGTGTGTGTGTGTGAGAGAGAGAGAGAGAGAGAGAGAGAGAGAGAGAGAGAGAGAGAGAGAGATGAGATGAGATGAGATATGAGAAACAACAACTAAATGAGCTGAAAAACTGGGCTCAAGTAAATGAGCTGAAAAACTTGAGAATGAGAATTACAAACAAAGTCCAATGAGAGAGAGAGAGAGAGAGAGAGAGAGAAAAGACAAAATCTATGCAAAAGTACTCAAAATTAAAGCAACTACTAAAATAAAAAGGAGCAAAAGGTTAACAATAATTGTGACAGAACCTTAGGGCAAAATGGAAAAACTGGCAGCAAGAAATACATATTATATGGGCATGTTTAAAACTGGAGCCCTCCCTGGAGCCTGACTGTATATATATATACATATTACATATATAAGGCATTAGATTTTATGGGCATGTGCAAGAAATAACATCCAAATACTAAGTGTGTATAGATTATAAATCTTACAAAAATGAAGGGCTTACCAGATCCGCTTCGATCTTTGCCACTCCCTAAGCTCTGCCTAAAAACAAACAAACTGCAGCAAATAACAAAGAGTTAGAGATAAAATATGATTTCTAATCATTACTTAGCAACAAAAAAAATCTTCAATTTAAAAAATAAAGTCAATTTAAAAATCTTCAATAGAGAATCTTCAATTTAGCAACCAATATCTTGGAGAGGAAATTTAGGGTACTTCAAAGTGAGCCTAGAACTGAGGTTATCGACCAAACACTAATATTTACATGTCACGCTTCCCAAATTTGAAACCCAATACCTTAACAATTTTAAAAGATGTTGTAAAACCAATATGTGCCCAAAGACATTATCAAACATTTCTAACAATGCATGCGATCGCCAGTAACTAATCATCATAATTGTCTCACTGTAAATTTATAAATCTCTTTCAATATGATAAACAAAAAAAGTTTTTCTTGAGAAAAACTCTGAAGAAAAAAAAAATTCAAACTCTGAATCGATAAAAAGAACTTAAAAATTAGCCCCGAGCATATTCACATGCCTAAGTATATTCAAATTAAAAACTTAATACTAATGTAAATCTTTCACAGTTTACATAAAATTTTTAATGGGTGAGGACGAAGCTGGTCGATATACATTAGCAACTATGACAATAGCTGCAATGGGTGTCCATGTCAATCTAATTGCCTACATAGATTAATTAAAATAAAAAATAAAAATAAAAAAAGAAAAGAATACCTAGTACTCCTTTGACTGAAATAAGCACAAATTCCAAGCAACACCAAATTGGTAATTCTAATTTCAAGCAACACCAAATTGATTGTTGAACTTAATCTTCATTTAGCAAAAAATCCAACAGCTAATGGGTTGGGGCAAACACTAAAAAATGAATTATGTAAAACACATAAAATTTGATAAGAAATGTCACTCTAGTTCCAGGTACCAAACAATGAAACCTTAAAGCATTGGACGGCTAAATATTGAACGGCTAAAAGGGATTATACAGGCCAGTTCTATTATTATCATTAGAGTAATACTTGGGACACAACCAAAAGACACAACCTTGGGACACAACCTCCATTTTGTGTCTATCTCTCTCCTAGTGGTCCTAGTGGGTACTGTGGGGTCCACTGGCACCGTGGGGCCCGTCAGGAGAGAGATAGACACAAAATGGAGGTTTTGTCCCAAGGTTGTGTCTTTTAGTTGTGTCCCAAGTATTACTCTTATCATTAATTTCTACTCAGTTCCAACCAATTCACAGTTTGAAACTGTATTTTCTAGGAACCAACATTTTATTTAAGTATCCCGTTTTGCAAGACAGGAGATGAATCTAATATTTGGAAAATATGCTTCATTGGCTGCTAAAAAGAAAAAGAAAAGAAGAAATAAACAAATTACAACCCTTAATCGTATAAAATTGCAGCCCCAAATGAGATAGAAAGGTTCCATTAATAAGGCTCAATTGAAAGATTAACATGCCCAAAAGTTTTGCCATTATCCTGGGCATGCCGACACGGATACGACATGACAATGGTACGTGGACACGATAAATTCTAAAAAAAAAAATACAATTCGACACAGCATGAAAAGTGTTCACGCAGCATCGTGTCCGCGTGTCATACACGACCCTCACGTTCTCTCTCTTAAACATATAATTGCATATACTTAATTACGTTAATAAACCACGTGGCATGAATATCTCCATTAAAAGACCCAACTTCAAAACGCTTCAGTCTCTTAATTGTATACGTTATCTCTTCCTCTTTTTTCTTCCTGTAACGCTTATCTCTGTTAAACATAGAATTTATGTGTACTTTCTCTCTCTTGAGGTGCAAAAGACACCACATATTACCTTCTTAGACATGTAAGAGTTAGATTTAATAACCAAAGAGCAAATCACACTTCGGTATCCAGTGTTTCCACTAAGAGAATATATCACAATAGAACCAAATTTAACTCTTTCTATTTAATTTTTTGTATTGCCAGGTAAGAAAAAAAAGGTTAAGGTGTGATATAAAGAAGCCCATTAGTTAGACTCAATAAAATTATTAGTTTAGCAAAATGCTTTAAAGCAAATAACTTATGCAAGAGGATGATGATATCAACGCAGTCAAAGTTGGGTATGAGCAATGAAACTACTGGAAATGTTTTTTTGGGTCAGTTCTACTTCTTACCAAATCTGAAAAAAGGAAAATTAAACAACTATCAAAATCAAAAACTAAATCTATAAAAAATTAAAATAAAATTCTAAGAAATGAGAGAGTACTAAAGGGGCTTGGGGAGACAGTTAGGGTTATTGTTTGGAAGGATTAGGGGTTTGGGGAGTTGACAAAAGGGGCTTGGGGAGGGTTAGGATTTGAGGATCTAAGAGGCTGAGCAGGGGCTGTAGGGGTTTGGAAAGTGAGAGAGAAAGATGGAGAGAGAAGTGGTGCAAAACATAAGATATTAGATATAATTCATAGATATCCAAAAGAATAAAAAATTGTCTCCCCAAAACAATTAGAGGCTTCGGCAATAGCAAATCCCACTTTGACTTTATGAATAAAATTAAATAATCCAAAACAATAATACCCAAAACAATAATACCCAATACAGGGGGGGGGGGGGGGGGTGCTTGGTTCCGGTGGTGTGTGTGGGGTTTTGAGTAACAATAATACCCAATACAGGGGGGGGGTGCTTGGTTCCGGTGGTGTGTGTGGGGTTTTGAGTGTGTGTGTGTGTGTGTGTGTGTGTGTGTGTGTGTGTGTGTGTGAGAGAGAGAGAGAGAGAGAGAGAGAGAGAGAGAGAGAGAGAGAGAGAGAGAGAGAGAAAGATTACCGAGAGGAAGAGAAAGATTGCCGGCGCATGAAGGTGGAGTTTCGGCTGTGGGTTCGTGGAAGCTAAAGGAGGAGGTCATGTGTTTGAGAGAAAACAGAGGGTCATGTGTTTGAGAGAAAACAGAGGAGGGTCATGTGAGAGAGAGAGAGAGAGAGAGAGAGAGAGAGAGAGAGAGAGAGAGAGACGGTATAACTGTGTGGTGTTTGAAATTTGAAACATAAAGAGAAATTTGGGATGATCTCAGCCGTTCTTTATCTCCTCTGAAATTCAATCTCAGCCCTTGTTTATCTTTTCTTGGGGGAAGACAAACACCTTCCTTGCTTATTATATAGATTTACAACAATCTTAAGGGCATTAACAAATTTTACTAACACTCACACTCACACTCTGACACTCACACTCTATGGGGCGTCAGAGTGTGAGTGTGAGTGTTAGTGAGAGGTCCTCTCACTAACACTCACACTCACACTCTCATGCTCGGTCCTCTCACTAACACTCACACTCACACTCACACTCACACTCACACTCTCACGCTCTATTGAGTGCTAGTAAGATTTGTTAGTGCTCCTAACATACGAGTCTCACAGTGCAGTAGGAGAGAGATAGAGTACGGATGTGAGTGTTAGTGAAATTTGTTAATGCCCCAAATATTACTCCAAGAAAAAATTAGCTTAAGTTACAATAGAAAAGAGATACTTACAGTGGTATAGTGACCAAACGATACTCACAAAATTATCTGGTAAGAAAAGACATAGTTTGGAAGTCTTACACCCAACAAAAAAAAAAAAAAGAACCCTCAACAAAAAGTTCATAAAGGATAGAAAATGTTAATTCCCTGTGACCACCAAGTATTAGCAGTGGCAATTGCGTTGTCTCGTGTCATAAACAAGTCGTGTAATTATCGAGTCGTGGTATAGACGTGTCGTGCTATAATTGTATTATTTTTTTTAACTTGTCAAAAATTTAAATCGAAACTCTCGATTAATATAATACACTTGAATAGTTGACTATCAATTGTTTAATTGTTGAAGGCGGTTTAGTCTAGAGTGATTCAGTTGAATCAAATGAAGTACTTAAAGTTGTGCATAAGAATCTTGATAATTGAATTGCGATCTAGAAGATCTGAAAATTACAAGCTAATGTTGTGATTACTTCTTTTTTTTTTAACTTGTCTTGATTATAGCTGAACACACACACACACACATCTTTAACCCAGCCTCGAAGTCCCACAGCAAAGCCAACACCACTCATTCCAGAGAGCATTTTTTATCATCTATTTTTGGTCCATCATTGCTCACCCAGGTCTTCAAAGGGTGACACTTGTCATATTCTAGTAATTATATTGATAGTACATGAGCAAAATAGGAATAAAATGGGGCACATGTCATCTAGTGAAGCCTGGGTGAGCAAAAATGATCTTTTCATTCCGACTAAAGAACAAATAGTGGGCAATTGAACCCCTCCATCTCCCTACTACATAGAAAGATGTCACATTATTTAGACAAAATCTACATAATAATGTTATGATTACTAAGTAAAGGTAAAAACTTCCCCAATACAAAACCCTAACTCGCGAAATATGATAGAAAAGAAAAATAGAATATAAACTGCATGAAAAGAATTGTGACTAGAGTGAAGCCATTCAGGGAGTACTAAGGTTTAGTTTGCCCGTTTCTTTTTTTTTTAAAACACAATTTTATGTTAATTCATTTGGTAGTTAGTTTATGAGCTTTGCAAAAATTGAACTTAGGGCTTTTTTGGGGGAGCTTTTAAAAGTTATAGAATAGAGTTTTTAAAAGCTTAAGGTTGCTTTTTGATTTCATGATGTCTTTTTAAAAAGTAGTATGTCACTTATATAAAATTATCAAATAACTTAATAATATATTTTATAAACTTCTTTTAAAAAGTCATTTGAGTCAAACTAAGCCTAAGTGGTTCTTATTTTTTTTTTTTAGGTGGAAGTGGATACTAGGTTTTGAGTCTTTTGAATATTATATATTATTTTCAAAAGTATCCTCAGTAAATAGTACTCCCTCCGTCCCATTTTATGTGTCCATCTTGGGGAATCCAACTATTTAAGGGGACAAAAAAAATCTACCCCTACTTTCCACAATTGCCCATAATCATTGCACTTTTTTTTTCTTTTTTTGCTTTGTTTTGGTGTTGATTGCAAGGAAGAGTAGTTTGGGAAACTAAATAAATTTGCATACTAATTTAGGAAAGTGGACAACAATTTTGGAACATCCCAAAAAAGAAAAATAAACACATAAAATGGGACGGAAGGAGTACATAATAAGGTCAGACGGGTTGGTAAACTAAAATATGATCCAACTCATTTCCAATTGTGTTGTGAAAGGCATAACACAGAACAGTTTCTAAGAAACTAAAGTCTGGCCATTTACCAAAATGGCCATCGTCTGTCCATATCTATTGGAGTTGGGTCAAGTGGCGTTGACGAGATCCCTTTTCTTTCTCTAAGAAGAGTATACCTTAGAGCATTTACAATGAAACACAACATACAGAAAATTTAAAGATTGTTTGTTGTGGGCCACTTGTAATGGGTTAGTGTGTATAACACTATACAATAATTGAATTTAGTAGAATTTGAGTTTAGTGTACATTCAAGTTTTGCTAATGTACAAGGGATATGGCACAAAGTGTGCCGTGAGAGAGTACACGGCACACACAAAGTCGTATCACTCTCAAACGGCACACAATGTGCCATGTGATACACAATTATCTCCCAAACGGCACAATTATCTCCCAAACAGCACACCCTACACCGCACCACTTCCAAACTGCACAGTATGTGCCGTTTGGCTTCCTCTTTTTTTTTTTTCCCTTATGATGTAAACAGTCACACACTTTTGTGTGTCCTGTGTGACTCTATGCGAGGCATTGTGTGTGCGGTTTGGACAACTTACCCATTGTTAATATATTAGATTTATACACTAAACTTACTAAATACTCTCCTTAAGTTTACTATATGCATTGTGGATGCTCTTATCCATCTCTACTCCCTTCTACAGTTCTACTCCTATTGTTTTTTTAATGCATTTTTGTTCATCCAAAAATTGTTTACTTAATTATCACTCAACTCTTTCATTGGTCAATGTAATAGGACCTATAATTAAATGAGAATTAATTAATGGTATAAAATTTTGAATCACACTGCAATGACCAATGAGAGAGTTGAATGAACAATATTTTGGTGAGCAAAAATGCTTTCATTGTTTTTTCATATTCATTCTACCGAACATAGCATAAAGCTAACAAGAATAGAAAACTATAATATAATATAGGCATAATTACACTTTACAAACTTATAGTATACTTGTGTTTTCAATTGGATACATAGGCTTTCTTTTTTATTCAATTGAACCCTGAACTTCAAAAATTCATTTAATCAGGCCCAAAGTCTGACGCTGTTGGGTTAAACTAATGGAAATTGTCACGTGAGTTGCGAGTAATGCTTACATGTCACATGTTAGGTTAAGTCAAACGAATGAGAGTCAACTGCTAAAAAATGATGCTATTTTGGGTTTAATTGAATGCGATTTTGGATTTGATTGAGCGTGAGATTTTCAGATATGATTGAATGCAATTTTTCGCACCATTCATAATCTCTTTCATTTGTCTTAACTTGACCCATGACAGGTAAATTTTACGAGCAACTCACGTGGTAATTTTTGTTAGCTTAAACCAACAACGTCAAACTTTAAGTTTGATTGAATGAATTTTTGAAATTCAAGAGTTTAATTAAATAAAAAAAAAAAAAAGCATATATAACTATATTTTTTTTTAGGGGAAAATACCTTTTATCCCCTGTGGTTATACCCATTTTCTCATAACCCCCATGTGGTTCATTTTGTAACACTTAACCCCCCATGTACTACGGACTAAAGTGAGACTGTTAACTTTTCTAACGGAAAAAAAGGAAATGACGTTAATACCCCAAAGCCCCTATACATACTCTTTAGGAAAAAATACATTTTACCCCCCTATGGTTACACCCATGTTCTCATAACCCCCCTGTGGTTCATTTTTGTAACACTTAACCCCCTGTACTAATGACTGAAGTGGGACTGCAGTTAGAAAAGTTAACAGTCTCACTTCAGTCCGTAGTACAGGGGAGTTAAGTGTTACAAAATGAACCACAGAGGGTTATGAAAAAATGAGTATAACCACAGGAAATAAAAGGTATTTTCCCCCTTTTTTTTTAATTGAAAATACGAATATAGTGTAAGGGTATAAAATGGAATTAAACCTATATAAAGAATATAAAAAATTTACTTCGTATAAAATAATGGGGCCGGAAAAGGTTAAGGGAAAGACGTCATGCATGACGACGACGACCACCGACCAACCTCGTGATACGCCAAACTATTTGCGGAAGGAAAAAAAACAGTGACTCTAAAAAGTCTCAATGCCTTGCACGTGATTTACATGCTTAGGTCCACCCTTATGATTCCAATCATAACAGATACCTTTTCAAGGGCGCCCACTTTGGTACATTTGGGCGGTTTGGGTGTTTGTACACCCAAACCAATCTCAACCATTAGATGATGATGGAGCATCATCCTTGCCGTCCATATGTATCTCTCAATTTAAAAAGTAAACCACACATGGTTTTGTACCAAAAAGTACACTCAGCCCCTTTTACCTCTTCAGCCCGGTTACCAAACCAAATCCAAGCAAACTCAATTCTCTCTTTTTGTAAGATAATATTTATTTAGGGTTAATTACTTTTAACCCCTTTTGGTTAAGCTTATTTTTACTTCATTTTCTGTAGTTTAAAATTTGACACTTAATTCTCTAGTGATTTTGAACCAAAATGGAACTACTAGGGTTTCTCTCAAAACAGTCACACATGGGGATTTAGTGTTAAAATTAGCCCCACATAGGAGAGTTCAAGTGTCAAAGTTAACCCTCACATAGGTAGACAGTCCCAAAATTAACCCCCCAAAAGGCTTAGGAGTAAAAAATTAGCCTAACTTGGGTGGGTTAAATGGCAGCATCATCTCCACATAGGGGATTATCCCAAAATTATCCTCACGGAGGGGGCTAAGTTAAGTATTTTTGGCCAATTATAGAATTTTCATCAATTTTGTGAAAAAAGTTAGCAGTTTCACTTTAGTCCAAAATTACAATGGTTAGTGGGCACTTTTGAAGCAGGGGATAAAGTGAAAATGAGCCCAACCATAGAGTTAAAATGCATTTAACACATTTATTTATCTGTATGTGCCACATAATACCTATTCCATATGTATTGAGTTTAAATGATAGTATGTTTACAATTTAAACTTTTATCTTATAGGTCAAATAAGAGTAAGTGGTCTCCTAAAACATTCCTACTGTGATGACTAAGTAGAATTATGGTAATAATAGGAATCAAAACTCGTGCGATGCATAGGAAAATATTTTTAAATTTTATGTACGCATTTTTTTGCGGTATTTTGTATATTATTTTTATGGGTTAATTATATTTTACCTCTCTATGGTTAGGCCCATTTCCACTCTAACCCCTGTGGTTCAAAAGTAGACACTTAACCTCGTGGTTTTGGACAAAAGTGAAAATACTACTCCCCTCCATTCCAACATAAGTGTCCACTCTAAGTTTGTACATTATTTAAGAAATATATATTGTATTCATTTTTTCGGTTCATTAGATAACAACTTTTCTATTTTTTTCCTTAATGTGATAGTGTTTAACTTTTGTAGTCATTTTTTTACCACACTGACCACACATAAATGTGATTTGTCGTTATTGTAAGAGTATTATAGGACATTTATGTAAAAGTTGTACTTGACTTTTAAAAGTGGACACTTATTTTGGAACATCCAAAAAATGAAAGATGGACACGTTTTTTGAAATGGAGGGAGCAATATCCTCTCAAAATAGACTCACATGAGGATTAAGTATTAAAATAAGCCCCACAGAGGAGAGTTTAAGTGTCAAAATTAACCTCACATAGGCAGTTAACCCCAAAATTAGCCCACTGAAGGGTTTAAGTATTACTTCCTCCGTCCCAGGCTCTTTTGGGAATTCCAACTTATTAAGGGGACAACCTTGATTTTGGTGAGATTTTTAACTTTCCAATATTGCCCTTTTTGAAATTCAAAATTTTAGTGTCACATAAAAAAATAAAAAAAAAAAAAGAGGGAAGAGTTAGATATAATAAAGGGCAAATTTGGAAAGTGTACAAAGTACTTTGACTTTTCAAAGAGGACTCTTAAAACGGGACATCAAAAAATGGCATCAAAGACTCTTAATATGGGACAGAGGGAGTAAAAATAAGGTCTGGTATAAGAAGCACGTTATAATAGTGTAACTTAAGTTTTGTTCCAAATATGGGAAAGTCTTGTTCCTTCATCATAAACATTTATTCCATAATTACTAAGTTTTGTTCCTAAAATGAGAAAGCATTGTTTCTTCTAAGTTTTACTGCAATCACGACCTGAATCCACGACGTGTCCCTATTCCAATCGATTACCCTCCTATCCAATCGATTGCCATAAAGTATCTTAAGCCAATTGATTGCCACTAGTCCTAATCGATTGTCGTTTGCAGAGACTTGGTTTTCAAGTTTACTCGTGTTCTGATGCGTGGCACTCTATTTCTTTATATATATATATATATATATATATATATATGAGTTCATTCTTGGCCTTGTGCCTTGTTTGACAGCTTGTTTGAGAGAGAGAGAGAGAGTGATATATATATATATATATATCTCTATATACATACACATATATACATATATTCACCACACATACACACATTCTCTGGACAGAGTAGAAGAGAAGAGAAAAAGAAGAAGGAAAGAAGAACAGAAAAAGAGAGAAAGAGACAGAGGAGACAAAGAGAAAAAGAGAAAGAGAAGAAGAAAGAGAAAGCTTGGAAGCCTTGCAGAAGATAATACCCCCACATCGTTTCCGATTAGCAAGATATCCTCCACATATAGTACTAAGAACAACACCACGCTTCCATCATGTTTCTTGTACACACAGGATTCTTAGGACCACACAAATCAGAGTGAACCAGTTCCAACGGCTCTTTTGCTCTATAGCCCTTAGCCGAGAACGACCTCTTGGTTATTTTACCTTCCAAGCAGGATTCACAGACTGGAAGTGCCTCCACTTCCAATGAGCCATATCTCTTGGGTTCATCTGGAATGACCTTCCTTGACATTGCTCCGTCCTTTGTCCCCCATCGTTGGTCTATCTAGGCTTCGAACCAATAGAAGCCATAGAACTAGCTCCTTGTTGTGGGCATTTCCTCGGACCCTCCTTGGACTGATGTCCAAACATTCCATAATTATAGCACTTGTCTCTCATATCTGGTGTAGCACTTGCACTGTTAGCTCCTTGAGTTTTGTTCAAGAAATTTGTCATAAAACATTAGACAGTGTGGTCGGTTGCACAGAGGACATAACGGTATATTACTTGCCGGTTTCTGAACCCACTGAAACTAGAATTTGAGCCCTTTGCAAACGACCTCTTAAAAGATCCACTATAGATCCGGTCATTACCCTCGTGGTTTTTCTTTCCTTGTTAGCCTTGCTGATTTTGTTTTGATCTCTCCATACCACTTTCGGCTACAAGTGTCGTTTATTGTACCGCAACAACAATCGAAGGTTCATAGGTTTCCACCCTCAGGTGGATATTATCTCTCAACCCATCCTCGTACTTTCTTGCTCTGTCTTCTTCTGTCAACACAGACCCCTTTCCAAATCTTAAAAAGGCGTTTTACTTTGAAGTGTACTCCGTCACAGTCATATCCCCTTGTCGAAAATTATCAAATTCTCTCTTCTTCGCATTAAGAGCAGCCCTCGGAAAGAATCGTCGATTAAACTCCACTTTGAATCCCTCCTAAGTTATCGATGCTCCCTGATCTAGGACGTTCACCCACCAATTCTAAGCCTCGCCTCTAAGTATATCACTAGCATTCTCAATCTTCTCCCTATTGGTCATCAGAATAGATTTAAAAATCCGTTCCATATCCATAACCCATTGCTCTGTCAGCGTCGTGTAAGACGTCCCATGAAACTCTGCCAGCTTTTTCCTAGCAAATTGTTCAGACACCGATCTCATACCCCCCCTTTTCAGGCGCATATACCATGGCTACCGGTGCTGGTTCAATTAGAGGCATTGGAGGCAATTGCTCCGCTATATTCCGTATCATATGTCCCATATTCCCAATCATTTCGGTCATTTGATTCATTCGTCGTGTGTATGGCAATAAATCTTTGTCATCGTCACTCATGATTGTAATCCTGTTAATCCCACTGCATAAATCTTGTGCTCCATAGTACCAGTGATCTTTCCAGTATGATCCTTAATAACACACATAAATGTCTTTATGATAATCATCGACATCTATGTGGGTTAAGCTTTCCAAAATACCGACGACAAAATCTGCCAACTAAGGGCCATTTTGGGGTATTAGCGTCTGGATGGGAATCCACCCTTCCATGTCTAAGTACCCAAAATTGACGACTTTCATCCAAGGGTTTTTTCGGAATGTATCGTCCTCGGTGGGCTCTTCTCGTAAGACCCTTATGAGGAAACTGGCCGGGCCAGGGATACCCCTCGTCGAAACTCGAGTTAAACCATGTCGGGATGATGAACCACGGGAAGACTCACCTCCTTCCATGTGTAGCAATTTTCCACGTAGCGTGTAGATTGCTTAATGATTGCAAATGGTTGTGCTCCTTGGAGTAAATCAATCCATTATATGTAGGAAATCAGAAAGATGGAGCCTTATCAGTCCGTGAAGGAATTGTCAAGTCAATAGTGCATTGAGTAGTCATGTTGTCAGACGCAGTAATATGAATAGGATGGACCCTACTATGAATAGGATTCCATTCATTATATGTAGGAAATCAGGAAGATGGAGCCTTATCAGTCCGTGAAGGAATTGTCAAGTCACTAGTGCATTGATCAGTCATGTTGTCAGACGCAGTAATATGAATAGAATGGACCGTACTATGCCATGGATTCCATTCAAATGCTGTTCAATAGATCATAAAATGTTGTTCTATTTTAATCAAATGTTGTTCCATGGACCATCAAATGTTGTTCTACGATGAAAAAATGTTGTTCTATTTGCATCAAATGTTGTTCCATGCAAATCAAATGTTTCATGGATCATAAAATGTTGTTCTATGGATCGTAAAATGTTGTTCTATTTTAATCAAATGTTGTTCCATGGACCGTCAAATGTTGTTTCATGCAAATCAAATGTTGTTCTATGATGAGAAAATATTATTCTATTTGCATCAAATGTTGTTTCGTACAAAGCAAATGTTGTTCCATGCATCGTAATATGTTGTTCAATCGATCGTAAAATGTTGTTCTATTTTCATCAATTGTTGTTTCATGGACCGTCAAATGTTGTTCCAGTGTATCAAATGTTGTTCCGTGCAAATCAAATGTTGTTCTATGATGAGAAATGTTGTTCTATTTGCATCAAATGTTGTTCCATGCAAATCAAATGTTGTTCTATGGATTGTCAAATGTTGTTCTATCGATCGTAAAATGTTGTTCTATTTTAATCAAATGTCGTTCCATGGACCGTCAAATGTTGTTCCAGTGCATCAAATGTTGTTTCGTGCAAATCAAATGTTGTTCTATGATGAGAAAATGTTGTTCTATTTACATCAAATGTTGTTCCGTGCAAAGCAAATATTTTTCCATGCATCGTCAGATGTTGTTCTATCGATCGTAAAATGTTGTTCTATTTTAATCAAATGTCGTTCCATGGACTGTCAAATGTTGTTCCAGTGCATCAAATGTTGTTTCGTGCAAATCAAATGTTGTTCTATGATGAGAAAATATTGTTCTATTTACATCAAATGTTGTTCCCGTGCAAAGCAAATGTTTTTCCATACATCGTCAAATGTTGTTCTATCGATCGTAAAATGTTGTTCTATTTTAATCGAATGTTGTTCCATGGACCGTCAAATGTTGTTCCAGAGTATCAAATGTTGTTCCGTACAAATCAAATGTTGTTTTATGGATCGTCAAATGTTGTTCCGTGCAAATCAAATGTTGTTCCATGCATCGTCAAATGTTGTTCTATCAATCGTAAAATGTTGTTCTATTTTAGTCAAATGTTGTTCCATGGACTGTCAAATGTTGTTCCAGATCATCAAATGTTGTTCCGTGCAAATCAAATATTGTTCCATGGACAGTCAAATGTTGTTCCATGCATCGTCAAATGTTGTTCTATCGATCGTAAAATGTTGTTCTATTTTTATCAAATGTTGTTCCATGTACCGTCAAATGTTGTTCCAGATCATCAAATGTTGTTTTGTGCAAATCAAATATTGTTCCATGGATAGTCAAATGTTGTTCCATAGCATCAAATGTTGTTATGTGCAAATCAAATATTGTTCCATGCATCGTCAAATGTTGTTTTATCGATCATAAAATGTTGTTCTATTTTAATCAAATGTTGTTTCATGTACCTTCAAATGTTGTTCCAGATCATCAAATGTTGTTCCGTGCAAATCAAATGTTGTTCAATTGATCGTCAAATGTTGTTCCGTTTGCATCAAATGTTGTTCCGTGCAAATCAAATGTTGTTCCATGCATCGTTAAATGTTGTTCTATCGATCGTAAAATGTTGTTCTATTTTAATCAAATGTTGTTCCATGGATCGTCAAATATTGTTCCAGATCATCAAATGTTGTTCCATGGACTGTCAAATGTTGTTCCATAGCGTCAAATGTTGTTCCATAGCATCAAATGTTGTTCCGTTCAAATCAAATGTTGTTTCATGCATCGTCAAATGTTGTTCTATAGATCGTAAAATGTTGTTCTATTTTGATCAAATATTGTTCCATGGACCATCCAATGTTGTTCCAGATCATCAAATGTTGTTCCGTGCAAATCAAATGTTGTTCTATGGACCGTCAAATGTTGTTCCATAGCATTAAATGTTGTTCCGTGCAAATCAAATGTTGCTCCATACATCGTCAAATGTTGTTCTATCGAACGTAAAATGTTGTTCTATTTGAATCAAATGTTGTTCCATGGACCGTCAAATGTTGTTCCAGATCATCAAATGTTGTTCTGTGCAAATCAAATGTTGTTCCATGGACCGTCAAACGTTGTTCCAGAGCATCAAATGTTGTTCCGTGCAAATCAAATGTTATTCCATGCATCATCAAATGTTGTTCTATCGATCGCAAAATGTTGTTCTATTTTAATCAAATGTTGTTCCATGGACCGTCAAATGTTGTTCCAGAGTATCAAATGTTGTTCCGTGCAAATCAAATGTTGTTCTATGATGAGAAATGTTGTTCTATTTGCATCAAATGTTGTTCCGTGCAAATCAAATGTTGTTCTGGCTTTCCTGGTCAATGTCATTGAATTTTGATAAGTGGATTATATTTCATGTATGAAGGTTGATGAGATGAGCAGGCAAGGAAAGTTATATGATCAATGCGATGTAATATGTTTTTTGGTTGTACCTGCAGTGACTCAGATTTTACGTAATTAAAGCAACTACCTGCCTTAAATCTCATTATTAAGTACCAAGTAGGTATACTAACTGAAAGCTTTCAACATTAATTTTATGAAGGGAACAAGTTTATCTATTGCTTGAACAAACATAACATGCCTTTGGAACAACTCTTAATGGTTTCAAGAACAAAGTTGTGTTGAGGATTAGATATGACTGAGATTTAATGTAATTAAAGAAACTACCTACCCATAATTAATCACTCGTACTTATACATCAAAAGTCAAATTGCTGATATTGTCAAAGATTTTATACATAGCTGTAAATTTCTTAACTTTGTGCCTTGTACGTGGAGGGGACAAGTTTCTCTTAACTGAAGTTGAAGTAGTGTTGGAGATTAATATGACTGAGATTTAATGTAATTAAAGCAACTTCCTACCTTAAATCTTGTAATTATTAAGTATTACATCAAGTATGTATACGAACTGAAGCTTCCAACATTAATTTTGTGGAGAGAACAAGTTTCTTGATTGCTGGAACAAGCTTAACATATTTTTTGAACAACTCTTTATGGTCCTTGGAACAAAGTTGTGTTGGGGAATTAATATGGTTGCGATTTAAAATAATTTATGCAACTACATACCCAAAATAAATCACTCATGCTTATACATCAAAAATAAAATTTTATGATATTGTACAAGATTTAATACATAAATGTAAATCTCTTGCATGATTGACACATAAATCAATCCACGGAGAACAACTATTTGTAACATGGAACAATTATTTCTCATCACAGAACAAACGTGTAAAATAGAACAACAATTCATGGGATGGAACAATCGTTCCTGATCAAGGAACAAGCATTACTTTAGAACCGGTCATAGTAGGTTTCCCTCACATTTATTGCGCGTCAAACAGCCATCACTGCGTCAGACAGCCTTCACTTCATCCCCAGTTTTTTCTTTTCCCTCCACTCCAAGCTTGACAAGTGGCAAAGTGGTTTGTGGTATATACACCCCAAACCACCAAACGTACCAAAATGTTCTCCCTTTTCAAGTTTTATCGAGTTGAGATTGAAAATGAGATTTGCCTCATATGTACTAAAGTTGACTTAAAAATTTATTTTTTATGAAGATATTTATAACAAATTAGTACTCTCTCTGTCTCATTTTATGAGTTCTGTATTTTATTTTAGAATGTCCTAAAATTACTGTTTACTTTCTTAATTTGGTATATAATTTTTACTTACTTTTTAAAACTACCCTTCATTGAAATCTACATTAAGACAAAACTAAAAAAGTTATTGTAATGATTTTAGGGACAATTGTGGAAAATAGTTATAGATTCTTTTTATCCCCTTAATAAGCCCTTAATAAGTTGAGTTCCCAAAGATAAACTCACAAAATGGGACGGAGAGAGTAATAATAAGTCGGCCGAATCGGGCGGGCCCCTGTACTATCACCCATTTTTATTAATACCTCTTAACTAAAATAAGTGAACTTTGTAACCCTTGAACTATCATAGGAGTTTGGAAGTCTAACTCTGTTAACGAAAAATAAGAAATGACTTAAATAGCCCTGGTACCCTTCACTCCCAATCCTTCATTCGTCTCTCACCTAGTCATCTTCATTCTGGTTACTCAACAACCAAATACCACCTGATGGCACAATGTTTCGAAGATTAAGATTGAGTAATACTTGGGACACAACTATTCACATAATTTTTGGGACACAACTTAAAAAATGTGTCTATCTCTTATCTATGATATCAATGTGTGGACACGCAGAATTGATTTTCCTTTTGTTTTAAAATTGATTTGAAAGAGTTCTGTTAAAAACAGATACAGAGTCGCCACTTGGTCTTTAAGGAACCAAGAAACCTAATTTTGACTCACCCAAATAGATAAAGGGCACTGGCCCTTCATAACCAAAGAATTTGGCTCGGGATTTTAGTACTAGAAAGGAAGAAGCCTTTGTTACGACTAAAACACCCTCAACTCGCCCCATCTTTCGACGGGCCTCAATTAGCATCCAAATAATCATCTTATACTATGTTTGGCTCGACAAATAATACTATAATAGTATATTACATCTCATAAGAATATTGAAATGGAAGATCAAAAGATAAGATATCATTCATAAGATCTAGCCAAATATCACACAATGTAAAAGCGAAAGATCACACAAACAAACTTAGGAAAATCGTCTAATCACATATCAAGTAATCAAGTTTTCCTAGTCTAGAAGGGGGGATATGAATTGTTCTTGAAACAAATAAATCAAAGAAGTCAAAAAATATGCTTAGCAAGCTGGTATAATGTAATAACCTACATTTTCATTTATTGGCATTGTCATATTTAATATTCATTATCTACTTTTTATTTTAATTACAATTCTTAGGTGTAGAATTTATTTCTCGCTTGATTTCATATTTGGAATTCTTATTGGGGCCAAACTGCAATTTTACAAAATTGGTTAATACCTGTGTTGAATTTCAAAGTTTGTATTTCAAAAACGATGGAAATTTTTTCTTTTAATTCAAACTGTATTTTTATAAAACCAGAAAACCATTTCTTACGTTAAAATGAATTTTCTATATTTTTGTAGTAATCACCGCACCGCGAAAATACCAGTTTATGTTCAAAACTGTCTGCGCCGCGTTGAACTTCCACAGATTTTGGAAGTGATGTAAAGCAAGATTTGATATATGCTTTATTGCCATTTATGGAAACTAATCATTGACTTAGGCCTTGTTTGACAATGCATTGTGTGAGTGTGTTAACTTAAGACCATGAGTTGAATTACCCAAACAAACATATTTGCCCTCTAGTACTCTACATGACCCCTATGAATTTCTATCAGTTTCTAAACTTGTTGGAGTGTATGTATACCATACATAATCAGTGCATATATATATATATATATATATAAATACGTAGATGTGTGTGTGTGTGTGTGTGTTGTATATTATAGGTATATATGTATAATTAAAACAAATCATTTTGTTGAGTGAATTGGAATCAACTTGGGCTCCAAGTTGAAGAAGTTGCTATTTAACAAACACTCTCACACACATATCTCACAATCTGGAGATTGCAACACTAAACATAGAGAATTTCAGAGAGAAAAGAGAGAGTTGAAAGTTCATCCTACTGAAATTTTAGAGATAGAGAAGCTCAAGATTTCCATAACCAAGCTCCAATTTGACTTCTATTTTGCTATCTTTCTCAATATACACTCTATTCTCTTATCACAGTGAGTATTTCTAACTCACTCAGAATGTAATTCACTATTGATTTACTGATTTGTGTAGTTGAATTAAGAGTCACCATTGATGTATTTACTTTTGAAGTTTCATAGCATTGAAATCATAATTTTTCAAACTTAAGCAAAATTTGCTTTCTTAAATAATAATGAAAGTTTATAGTACATATAGTCTATGGTTGAAGTTTTAGAGCTTAATTTAACCCCATGAGAAAGTATATAAGGAAATTAGTTTTGATGTCTTTTGAAATTTCATAAAATTTGAGAGCTATAGTTTGTTTTATGTTAAATTGATTGTAGATTCTTAATCCTTGTGAAAAACTAAAGAGACCCATATATAATATGATATATATACTAACAGATTTGGAAATGGGTCAAAATGGACCCTTAAACTGAAAACAGGGGAAAACCAGCGAGGAAGACGAAGCCTCTGCTTCATCTCGCGCACGCGATCGCTCGAGCGAGGGTCGCTTGCGTGCGAGTGACCCACACACGCGAGCTGCGTGGGTTCAGGCAGACAGAAAAGTTTTATATAAGAAAAACGAAAATTAGGCAGATCGCGCGAGCGACCCGCGCGCGCGATTTTCCTGTACTCTAGCAGAAAGGAAAGTTTTAACAAAGAAAAGGAAAATTGGGCATATCGCGCGAGTGGCCCGCGCGAACGACCCCTCGCGCGAGCGTCGCGCGCGCAACTTTTGGCAGTTTTTAATTTTTCTTGTTTTGTGATAAGGAACTATTTGGGGTAAAATTTATATACTGTTCGAGTACTGTTTGGGAAATTTATTAAATCAGAATCCTATTTGGTTATGTTTGAACGATTAGAACGTTGTATTGTGACTTATCAATCCCCGTACGCTCGTTGTTTATAGAATTCAGTTCTTTGCCTCATGTTTTAAAGTTTCATGACATACATGTGGTGTCAGTTGTACATGCATGGTGTTGGTCAGTGTGGAAAAGAGTAATAGTCAGTATGGCATAGTGAGTGCGATTGAGATTGTGTTGTGGACACTCCCTGGTAAGTGAGTACCAAAGTGTGTTGTGTTTGAGATTGTGGCGAGGGTGCCTTTGAAATGCGACGGTGACAAAACTCGACACTCCCTGACGACCATGGTAGCGTCAAACTGTGTGAAGCCGAACTTGGACATTCCCTGGCACCCATGGTAGTGCTAAAGTGTGGCCTACGGACAATCCCTGATACCCGAGTCTGGATACTGCGTGAGGGTTCCTCCGGTATTTGCATGGTGGATTAGGTAGTCAAAGTGTGAGGCAATGGACACTCCATGGTACCCCGGACCAAAGTGTGAGGCAAACTAGACATTCCCTGGCACCCTGTGCTAAAGTGTGGCTATAGGAGTATTTCAAAGATACCGGTGTGTGATGGTGGGTTGTTGGATTTTGTCGAGAGAAAAGAGTCGGTAAGATGAGATGGTGCATTGTTCTCATACACGGTCACATATACGAGCATTATATCTTTTAAATAATATTGTGCTTGTTTCCTAAAATGAACTCCTTGCTTTATTATTGGATTAAATGAGAAATGTAAAGAGGTAAATGAGTATGTTTTACATTCAAAGTTATGTTTTTAATATTCACCAGCTTCTTAAAGCTGACGACGTTGATGCGTCCTGGACATTCGTGTTCAGGTTTTTCAAGTTATGATCAGGCTGAACATTATGATTATGCTAATTGAGAATGACTTCTTGGAAAGAAGACTGATATCTATACTCCATGTTTTAAGTTATAAATTGTTTTGTATTAAGGATGACTGTGATAGATATTAAGTTACTGTTTTAATTTAAGGCGGTTTGTGCCTTTAGAGACCCCGTGCTGTAATATGTAATAAGTTAGAAAAATACTTGTAAGCTATGATTGCTCTAGTCTGATTATTGTTTTTGTTGTTCGACGTTTGGGACGGAATCGATCCTTCAAACTGTCGTGACCTACGAGTCCATAAAGGAAATTAAACGATTTCCTTATTTATGCTACGTCGGGGCGTGACATATAATGCATGTTAATCTGTAATACCAGCAAAATTCCTACATATATAAAATGGAACTCCAAATACATGTCTGTACTTCCAAGTTTATATCCGTAATGATTTCTGTAGCCTGTATTAATATACATATATATATATATATATTTGATGGCGTTCAAGACTTATGGTACTCAAAGAATCCGTATCGCTTTATTAATGTGATTTTAATTGCTATGCCCGACCCCCATATATTAATATCGTATTTTAATAATTGCTATCATATAGCTATAGATATTTAATTAATCGTAGTCTTTAAGGTTTATAACAGTAAGACAGTATATATTCGTTGTAGCGTAATATTATAATAATAAGTTATATTATATTTTCATTGTCCCTTAATTTATAACTATAGATTATTTTAATATATCCGTGTCGTTAATTTTTATAACTATAAGTTATATCGTGTATTAATATTATGTTGATATTTTTGTCGTCACTTAATATTTTAATATTATAGGTTATACTATTATTCGGACCCGATGTCGTTTAATTTTGTAAGTTGTAATCATTATTTATATTTTGATTTTATTATCGACGCATTTTATTTTAACCCCGCACGATCATTAAACCAGGACTGTAAGTTTCGACCCGGACTGACATATCACTTAAACTCCTACACAGCCCGTACGTAGGCACAATTGCAGTTGTGCACGTATTTCGAGACGTGCACGTAACCCCATGCTATTGCACGCAAACCAAGGCGTGAACCCACCGCTGCCACGTGGCAGCCATGCAACTAACAACCACCATGTGTCACTCATGCACACACCACACGCAACACATGGCATATCACACGTACCACTTGGCCACCATGCACCCCGGGCCCCCTAATACCCACCAAACAAACAACATACTCACCCCCTCTCTTAAAATCTCAGGACAAACTCCCCACTCAAGGACACACCACCTCAATCCACCACTCCCCGTCAATTCTTCCCACTCATCACCTTCACTGTCACACACCACCGCCACTACCGCACACCACCCCAAGCACACACTCACACACGCTATGTGTATTATATATGTATATATTGTGTGTGTGTATGTTACTTGATGTGTATATATTATATCATATTATGTTATGTATGTGTGTGTGAGTGTAGTATATAAATATATATATATATATGGTCAGATTGAGAGAGGGAGAGAGGACCAGCCCGAGAGTGAGAGTTAGAGAGAGAGAGATAAAAGAAAGAAAGAGAGAATAACCCACCCTCCTGTCCTCTGCCACTAATGCCCACACACACACACTCTGCCTCACATATACTCACCACACATTCACACAGCAGAAGGAAGAAGAAGGAAGCAGAATAGAAGAAGGAGAACCCATTGCCGAGAGACCACCCGAGCAACTCAAGACCACCCCCGAACCCCGTCGCACCACCACCGGACTACCACGAGCTTAGGTGAGCCCACTAACTCACTCGGTAGTATGTCTAGAAGTGCTCTAACATATAATATAGTAGTATTACACGTATATACGTAGATATATTCACGGTGACATATATAGGCGCTAAAATGGGCATTCCATAAACGTTAACGGAAACGCGTTCCGTGAATGAAATACGGTAGGTTAGGACCCCATTAAGTCCCAGTACGAACAGTTCGCGGCGACTATTTCGCATCGCGACGAACGAAGCGGTCAAAGTTTAAGTCCTTTCTCGATTTTTCCCATTTTTCGTGCAAACCGTTGAGAGTTAGATCATGAGACTAAGACCATTGGATCAGGCTCGTCGAGGCACTCGATTTTGACTTAAGGTTCGCTAATTTTCGTCGAAAAATGAATGAGATACAATCATTTGAAATTTGTGTGTTAAATATGTGTATATACGTTATATATGTATATATATCGCGATCTGGAGAAATTTTGGGAAGAACATGGGATTTTCTAGGGTGTTATCACTTGTGTATTTGTACCATACATATAGTTAATAAGTAGTTAATTTGTTTTATAAATTGTTAATATTTAAATCATGTTCAAATAGTATTAAACATATAATTAGTAATCTTATATTACAGTTTATTAGTTAATGCTGTTTAATTAGATTATTGATTATTTTCCTAAATGATTAATAAAACTTAGTATTTATTGAACAAATGCTAATGTTTAATAAATGATTACCTATGAAGCACCGACACTTCAAAAATTGTAACGTACCAGTGTCGGACACGTATCGGACGCGACACTTCGCCCGACACTTGCCCGACACGTGTCGGACACTTCAAAACTGTGTCCTACTTTGCATAATTGCATTTTGGCACCCCGACACGCGGTGGACACTTTATAGACACGCGTGGACACGCACGAGACACGTCTGACTTGATTTTCAGTTTTTTTTAATGTTTAATAATATAAAACTTAAAAAGCCCTTTTGTAATGAGACACGTCTGAATTGTAATGTACATGTGTGGACACGCACGAGACACGTCTGACTTATGGCATTTGCTTGCTTTAATTTTCCTTTGTTAATTGGTATAAAGTGATCCTGTGAAAGCTACTAATTATTACATTTTTTTTTTACATTGGGTCATTAGATAATTGATAAAATTTCAGGAACACTTTATTTATTTATTTGTTAAAAAATATTATAGTCCCAAGATAGTAGTGGATTGCTACATAATTTGTATTTTCCCCAAGTTGAAGCCTTGATCCAACTCTGCCTTGACCCAAGTTGAAGCCTTTTTTTTGGGCAGAAATTTTGTGTAAATGAGTACTTTTTTACGGAATATATAATCTTAATGTGTTTTTGTATAAATTCTTTTTGATAACGTGTTTTTATTTATAATTATAATACATAAGAATTAGCATAACATTAAAATTAAAAAATATATAATTAAAAAAATAAACGTATCCCCGACGTGTCGTGTCTTCATTTTTTAGAATTTGTCGTGTCGGCGTGGCGGTATCGTGTCGTGTCCGTGTCGAAGTGTCCGTGTCCGTGCTTCATAGATGATTACTATATATAATTTAATACTTATAAATGGTTTTAAATAAGTAAAAGTATTAATAAAGGGATTTTAAATTCTGGAATATTACACTTTAATATTTATTATATTCTGAAATTATATTTTATTATTTATTACTTATTATTTATTTAATTTAAATAAATAATTGAAGTTGGTCTTTAGTGGTAATAATTAGGTAATGAATACCTAATGACCACTTTTAAAATATAGAAAAATTATATTGTTTGCCCCGAGGCCTAATACCCTTGTCTTATAAATTATTTATAAAGCCCAAACTTATTTATATATTATAGTTATTGTTTATTTGGGTTTAAATAAATAATAAATATTAGTACCCACTTAGATTTGAATGGATTTTTAATATCTATTGACCATGTTAAGCTATGGGAAATGATCCAAATTATTTTAAAAGTATTTAAGTTATGTTTTTATAATTTGTTAGATTATAAAACTACATTCCGGGTATTTTCTTTCGTAATGATCAAGGAGCCATTTATGTAAGTTTTTAATTAATTTAAATATCAAACGAGTCCTGGAAATTACGAGAAAAATACCACTAGCCTATTTTAAGGCGTAGTATTTATTAAAAATACTTGTAAGGACCTAATGTCTTCCTAGAATATATTTTGTAATTAAGGTGTTCCTAAGTTTATTATTGGACGACTTAGACTTCGATAATTCATAATAAATAAACCGTAACTCAGAAAAATACGCGGTCAATTCCCAGAGTCTTAGAATAATATCTAGATTATCCCCTTAAAGTTTGGTGATCTTTTGACGCGGTCAAAAATACAGCTTATCTTTAGGGCCAACACTAGTACAGAAAATCCAGCCTTTTATGTGACAGACTTCGATTTGAGTCTAGTCAATGGCGTAAGACTCATAATGATGTCCAGAATGTCATGTTGAGGTTTAGGAACCCACCCGGCACAATTACCATTATGCCCCTAATTTTAGTAAGCTTATTAATCAAATGTTCTATGTAATTTTATACTTTATAGGAACCGTTACGCTTGTTTCTACGCAACCGCTTCGAGGTGAGTCGTCCTAACTCACTTGGTATATTATAGAATTATTCTTTGATCATATATGTATGCCCAGTGCGTCCTGTGTGGACGATACTGATAAATATTAGTATTGTAAATGTTGAGATTATTTCTTATATAATGAACGCATGTTAGTTAACTATACTCCATGCTTAGTTAATAATCGCTGATATTCTTGTTTATCATGATTTCTGTTTCTATAGTCACATGAACATTCATATGAACATGGTCGAGTCTTTATGTCAACATTGACGTCTACATGGTTAGTCACGGGGACTAACCCAGTCATATCAATATATACATTGAATGGACCGCGGTGGTCCGAGTGGTACAGTCAAGTAAATGGGAACAACGATGAAACTGCTATAGGGCCCTGCTAGGCGACGATAGCCAGAGTTTCCATTGAAATCATTGAAGTTATGCATGAATTGATGGTTGATACGCTATAGGGCCCTGCTAGGCGACGATAGCAATGTATCCACCAGAATACAATAGTTACCTTTCAAATGCTATAGGGCCCTGCTAGGCGACAATAGCGCTGTAACTATTCTATTATCCCGGCAAGGTCATGAGGACCTAAGAGTACAATGATTACACTCTTTCTTTTTAAAACCAAAAACTGCTATAGGGCCCTGCTAGGCGACGATAGCAATATAATCATTCTACTCTGAGCTAACGGCGTTACACTGGTAATGTAACAAGTCACATGAGTCAGTTGTGGTGTTTGTGGTCGAGTAAAGTCAAACATATCGATGGTGCATCGTGTCTTATCTCATTCATATTACTGTCATAAATCATATGTATAGAGATAATGCTTATCAAATGTTTAAGTTCGAGATACCTATTGTACTTGTATATATTGCTTGTATTAGGAGTGATCGGTTAGACGAACTCACTTAGCTTCAAAAGCTAACGGCTCTCCTTCCTGCCCTGGACATATCACGTCTAGATTTCACAAGTGACGACTCTCAAGACGAGGTCTACCCAAAGGGACGCGGCAGATGTACAAGTTGAAGCGAAGGACTCCGATATAGTCTTATTTAGAATTACTTAACTTTCTTTATTGTCTTCTATCTGAGGTAATGCTTTAGATATGTATTGTATATAGATCGCCCTAGACTGCCTGATAGATCTTTTATTTAGACTCATGATGTAATAACTAGATCCCCGACATTTGAGTTCTATTGAAGAATATCAATAGGTGTTTTTATGCTTCCGCTTGCTCTGTTAACCATGTGTAGAATGTAGAAATGGCAATCAGTTAATGTAACTCGTCATTCCCTATGGGTCCAGAAAGGAAATTTTAAATTTTCTCTATTTTTGGCTACTCCGGGGCGTGACATAATCTTTAAGAAAAGAAAATCTCTCAATCCTCGGGACGGATGAGAAAGGAAGATTAGATCGGGGAAGCAAGAACATGTGATCAAACTCATTCCTTATAATCTTCTTAGATTAGGAGTCACAAAAACTCCAAAATATTGCATGGGTGCAATGTATGATCCTAAAATGTGCAAAGTAGTAGTGTGTTTGTGTTCATGAATTTTCTAAAGTGATTTAAAAGTCTAGAATATGCATGAATGATTGAAGGATGTTATTGTATAATGTGTACAAATGTAGTATGAACAACATCCTAAGACATGAACTAATTTGGAGTGCATGTAAACATCCAATCAAAGAATAAGAGTTAAAATATGGTTGATGTGAATAATGGATAGCACAGTGAGCTGATTTTGTAAAAATAGAAAAGTGAGCTTAGAAATGTTTTTAATTCATTATTTTTTATGGAGATCATCCTTATTGTGTCTAGAACACAAATCAAAAAGCCAAATCATTATTGAAGTTACAGATTGAGAGAAATTATATAAACAAAAGAGGTTGCTCAGAAATAGAGTCCGTACTGTCGATTGAAATGTAGAAAAATCTTATAAAATGAAAATGAAACATTCGGAGGCCCATATTATACATAAAGTTCTCTAAGACATTGAAGTTCAAGGAAAAATGAGTTGGGGCCACTTGATTTGGAAAAGTTTTCTGGAAAACAAGTTACAAGTTAACTAAGCTGCTATGACAGGGAAAACATGATGTTTAGGAGGAATGTTTGGGTCACAAAGGAAGCCTTCCAAGTGTTTTTATATCAAACCAAAAATCATGGGTGTTCCTTAATGAGTTAGGAACACTACAACAAAACTGTGAATTAGTGGCAAAATATTTCGTCGCCTAAAGTATTCCTTATTGTCGCTAATAGAAATTGGTGACAAATGATATTTCGTCACGACATTGTCGCTAAAAGTGCGACGCGAAATATATTTGACAATAATAATAGATTTCGTCGGTAAATGTCTACTCATTAGTGACGATTCTTTCTTTCATCGCCAAATAGTATTATTTAGCGACGGCTTATATTGTCGCCAATATGCTAGATTTTTGTCGCAATTGACCCCATATTTGTAGCCAAAGCATACCTATAGGCGACGAAAAGATTACCTCATTAATTGTGTATCGACGAATTTGTTCGTCAAGGATGTATGCTTTCTTGACAAAATCGAACACTTATCGCGACAATTGATTTCGTCGTCAATTGACTTTTGTTCCATTGTTCTCTTACAAATTGACGACGAATTATTTTGTCGCCAAACTTTTCCATTACTTTTGGCAACAAAATATATTGTCACTAATGTTTTGATATCATTAACCTCAATGGTATGTGACGAATTTAATTTGCCACTATTTTTGTCACAAAAGACTGTATTTTTATTAAACTCTTACTAACCAAAACCTATCAATTATATTTATAAGTCAATTCATTACATCAATTCAACCAATTCAAATCTACATACATTTAGTAGCTCCACCACGAAGATCACAAAAAACTTAATTGGCAAAAAACATTAGCATGCTAAAATATTAGCTACTACCAAATCTCCAAAAACAAAATGACCATCAACTATATATCCATGAAAAAATATAACCACCACCAACTATGACTAAAAGTTCACCACCACCAAATCACAAATATCCATTTTTAGAACAATCACACCAAACAAAATGGATCAGCTACTACAATGCCTCTAACTTGTACGTGCTGCCACCTACTTCAACCTGCTACAAGAAATCTGCATGTGTCCAAAAGACAAATTATTAGTTCTGGTGATATGTATGTATTTGATGAGTAGATACTGACACATGTGAGACTGACGAGATGTGCGTGCATGTAGACTGATAGGAATGGTGTATACATATGAGACAAGCATGCGGATGCAAGCCCTAATCTATATGATGCCCCTACTTCTAACATATAGCAGTTAAGCAAGTAAGGTACTAGTCATACAGAGTGTGCTAATCTTTCTTTCTAGTATGATCACCAATAGGAGAGAATTGGAATTTTTTGGAAGAAATATGGAACTCTGGGATATTCAAGAGATTCAGAAAGGAGTTTATGGGAGAAACAGGGATTTCTGGGAAATCTAGGTGATTTTGGATAGAGTTTCTGGATGAGACAAGCATTTTCGGGTGAGTTGGACAAAGTTTCTAAGAGAAATTGGGAAATCAAAGTTTCTGGGAAAAACAAGGTAAATTGGGAAAAGTTTCTGGGAAAGTAGGGATTTCAAGATTTTTGAGAGAAACAGGGATTTCTGGGAGATCTAGGCAGGTTAGATAGAGTTTCTCGAGAAACTTGTGTATATGAGAGTTTCTGGGAGAAACAGGAATTTCAGAGGTTCAGGAGAGACATGGATACAAGTTCGGGTACTGTTTTGGGAGAAACAGGTGTATTTGGGTGAGCTTCTGGGAAATGGGAATTCCTGGGAAGCTTGGGTAGAGGTTCAGGAGAGACATGGATTTTTTGGAATTTTAGGTGTTACTTAGGGAGTTCGAATAGGATTTCTGGGAGAAGCGAGAATATCTGGGTGATTCGGACAGAGCTTCTGGGAGAAACAAGTATATCGGAGTTTCTGGGAGAAATTGAGATTTCTGGGTAATCTGGGGGATTTAGATAGAGTTTATGAGAGAAACAAGTATTTTCTAGGTAATCTGGGAGATTTGGATAGAGTTTCTGAGAGAAACAGGTATTTTTGGAAAACTTCAGTAAATTGGACAGAGTTTCTGGGGAAAACAGGGATATCCGGATGAATTGGGCTGAGTTTCTGGGAGAAACAGGTGTATACGACAAGAGCATATGATGATGGTGATCGTACTGTCTAGTAAGTTTTCATACTCCTATGTCTTAGGACCAACAAACAAGGTTTGTGGTGTATATCTTTGTGAACACAGAGCAGACATCCTTATCATGGTGTCTGGGCAAGTTAACTCAATGTGATCACATGTGAGTGATTGCCTTGAGAATCATGAGAAGAAGGTTCTATTCTGTACCACATTAGTGTCTACATCGTGCAGGTAATCCCACCAGGGCATACAACAGTTATATCACATTGTCCTATCTGAAAAGATAAATCAACAGTACTATGAAAGGTTTTACAAGAATCTATATGTAAAGGCTGGATTTAGTCAAAGAGGGTTCGTTGACGAGAGTTCCAATATACCGTCAGAGAGACAGTACGGAAGTTTTTACTCTTTTTGATATACCTTGGAAGGTACAGTATCAACGATGACTTGTGCCCTGGCACAGCAAGACCTGAACAATGTCAGCGCCACGTTTCAGACACAATCGGATGGGAAATGCAGAAGTGCAATGCAGTGAATAGGACACAGTAAAAAGATGATTTTAAGGATGCTTCTTATGAGTCAAACCTCTGTATTATTTTGTTTTGAAAATAAAATCCCCAGCAGAGTTGCCAGATTGTGGACACGCGGAATTGATTTTCCTTTTGTTTTGAAATTGATTTGAAAAAGGTCTGTTGAAAACAAATACAGAGTCGCAACTTGGTCTTCAAGGAACCAAGAAACCTAATTTTGACTCACCCAAATGGATAAAGGGCACCGACCCTTCATAACCAAAGAACTTGGCTCGGGGTTTTGGTACGAGAGAGAAAGGAGCCTTTATCACGACTAAAACACCCTCAACTCACCCCCTCTTTCGACGGGCCTCAATTAGAATCCAAATAATCATTTATACTATATTTGGCTCTACAAATAATACTATGATAGTATATTACAACTCATAAGAATATTGAAATGGAAGATCAAAAGATAAGATATCATTCATAAGATCTAGCCAAGTATCAAACAATGCAAAAGTAAAAGATTACACAAAAAAACCTAGGAAAAATTGTTTAATCACATATCAAGTAATCAAGTTTTCCTAGTCTAGAAGGGGGGACATGAATTCTTCTTAAAACAAATAAATCAAAGAAGTCAAAAAATATGCTTAGCAAGCTGGTATAATGCATGTTAATCTTTGAGAAAAAGAGATCTCTCAATCCTCGGGACAGATGAGAAAGGAAAATTAGATTAGGGAAGCAAGAACATGTGATCAAACTCATTCCTTATAATCTTCTTAGATTAGGAGTCACAAAAACTCCAAATCTTGCATAGATGCAATGTATGATCCTAAAATGTGCAAAGTAGTAGTGTGTTTGTGTTCATAAATTTTCTAAAGTGATTTAGAAGTCTAGAATATGTATGAATGAATGAAGGATGTTATTGTATGATGTGTACAAATGTAGTATGAACAACATCCTAAGACATGAACTAATTTGGAGTGCATGTAAACATCCAATCAAAGAATAAGAGTTAACACATGGTTGCTGTAAATAGTGGATAGAACAGTGAACTGATTTTGTAAAAATAGAAAAGTGAGCTTAGAAATGTTTCTAATTCATTATTTTTTATGAAGATCATTCTTATTGTGTCTAGAATACATATCAAAAAGCCAAATCACTATTGAAGTTACAGATTGAGAGAAATCATATAAACAAAAGAGGTTGCTCAGAAACAGAGTCCGTACTGTCGACTGAAATGTAGAAAAATCTTAGAAAATGAAAACGAAACATTTGGAGGCCCATATTATACAAAAAGTTCTCTAAGACATTGAAGTTCAAGGAAAAATGAGTTGGGACCACTTTATTTGAAAAACTTTCTAGAAAATAAGTTGCAAGTCAACTAAGCTGCTGTGACAGGAAAAATAGAATGTTTGGGAGGAATATTTGGGTCACAAAATAAGCCTTCCCAGTTTTTTTTTATATCAAACCAAAAATAGTGGGTGTTCCTTAATGAGTTAGGAAGACTTTCCAAGTAGTAGGATGATCATCCATTGAGTATTGAATTCAGAATGACATTTTGAAGTTGAACAACTCACTATTTTGAAGATTTGGGAAAAAACAAGTGTTTTATTTCTTGAAATCAAAATGAGGGGTTTAAGAGGGGTTTTGAAAAGGGGTTTTGAAAGTATACTTTCAGAACTTGTATGAATGTTCTAACCACTTGGAATATCAATTCCTAACGCATTTCAAGTACTTCCCAAGTATTTGCAAAACATGATTTTATTTGGAACCCAAACTCAAAAATCCATGGAAGTATGATACATGAAAGGATAGATGGATGATACATGGTATGATACATTATGCTAAGAGTGGTAAAGAATATGTTTATGGGACGTGGGGTCATCTAGATACAAGGAAGTGTTGCATCAAAATGTGAAAGTCAAAAAATAGTCTGCTGTGAATAGTGTCCAGACTGTATGCATCACTTTGTAAAATCATAATGGGAGGTCAAACATGCCTAGGAAAGTTTCAAAAAAATCTGAGAGCCTCCCTAATGTATCTAGAATACACAAAAAAAATACCAAACTTCAATAGCTATTACAGATTAAAAGAAACAAATCAGAATATACAAATGACTTAGAAACAAAAGCTACACTGTTGACTAATTTTGAATGATTTTTTATAAATAAAAAATCAACTCTTATGATGCTCAAAAGATATAGAGAGTTTTCTAACACATTGAAGTTCAAATAAAAAAAAATAGAAAATGCCATGTTATGTGGTGAAAACATCTGAAAACAAATGTAAGAAGTCAGACTACAATCTGTGTGAGAAAAGACAGATTATTTACATGAACTTTAAAAATCCAAAAATGGTACTTTCACATCTCTATAATTAATGGGAAAATGTGGAGACAAACTATGATGCATTAGGAGATTATCCAAGTGGTTTTATCATCATAGCTCAAGTATTTAATTCAAAACAAATCTTTTGAACCTGAACAACTCACTGTTTTGAATCATTCTTGAAGAAAATGGATTTGGATTTTGGAGTAGAGTTTATGTTCTTGATTGGGGGTTTTGAAATAGATGTTCAAAGCATGAACTTAAACACTTGAAATGACCATGTGACCACTTAGAACATCATCCAATCTTGAATCATCAAAGAACAAAAGAAATCAAGATATGGAGTTAAGAAGAGATAACAAAAATACAATCAAAGAAAGTGTAAAATAGAAATGGGGATTGAGAAGAGATAACAATAATGTAAACAAAGAAAGTGCAAAATAGAAATGGGGATTGAGAATAGATGACAGTAATGTAAATAAAAAATAAAATAGAAATGTGATTAAGAAGAAGAACGATGATGATAATAACAATAGCTTTCAAGAACAAGAATGGAACTCTAGCAATGTATTCCTCTCATATATGTGTATATATAGACATGGAGCCCACTCACTACCTCTCTAATGCTTAAGAAGATGGTGAAAGAAATATTTGGATGATTGAAGTTTTGATAGCAAACTCAAGTAAAAACTCACTTTGATTGAAAAAAATGGAAGAAGAAGACTACTTCTTCTCTTTCTCTCTCTCTACATTCCTCTAGAATTTCTTCCTAAGCTCTCTCTAAGCTTCTTGGTCTTTCCTCTAAATGCAAGTAAATGGTTTCTTTTAAGCAAAGGAGGGGTGGTAAATGGGGTTTGAAAAAGTTTAAAAAGGTATCCCATTGATCCAAAATAAGCTGGGAACCAAAACTATATCGTTTTGATTTCTAATATTTAATAAAAACTCTCCAAAACAAAATTACAAAAATAGACTTTCTGGGGGAGAGTGCCGCGGTGGTACTGGACCTGTGCCGCGGCGACAGTGGACCAGTGCCGCGGCGGCTGCTCCTCAGACGATCCAAAAATTTCATTTAGGACCCCAGAGGTTCCGGTATTCGCAAAAAGGTCATATTTCGTCCGAAATTCACAGAAAATGCGTACGAACTCCAAACTAAGCTTGTGATATACCGTAGGAAAGGTAATGGAGTCTAATTTGCATAAAAATAGTTCAGAGATAAATCACTTTGTAAAGTTTTGCGGTATTTGAGAAAAAAACCGATTTGATCGTCTTTTTTGTCTTTAAAAATTCATAATGCATTCGTTTTAAATCTAGAAATTATGTGTGATATACCGTTGGAAAGTTATTGACCTCTAGTATCCATGAAAAATGTTTAAAAATGATACGATGCTCTGGTCTCCGAGTCAACTTTTAGGTTAAACGGTCAAACCAAGGACCTCTAAGAAGTTCTGAGAACCTCTGGGAGCTCCTAGGAGATGACGTTTTCGTACGATTTTGCTTAAAACTTATTTTATTACTTTTCTTATGATTTAGAATAATCTGAGAACTTTCAGGTAAATTTAGATGATTTTGGTCAAACCTTAGTCAAACTTGGTCAAACCTTGATCAAACCGGTCAACGGGGACTTTCCGGGAACTTCCGGGGATCTCTGGGAGCTGACAATTTCATCTGATTTTACTTTAAAACTCATTTTCTTATGACATAGTATGTTTTCAGAACTTTTGGTCAAATCTGGGAGCGTTTATCGATTCTTAAGTTTTTCCAGAGATAGAGGTGATTTCCAAGAATCTTTTTGTGGGTCTTTCAATCATCAAGGACTACCATGCTAGTGAACTCCTAAATCTGCTAGCCGACAAAATGGGGTGTCTACACAGTGGATCCCAAAGTGACACAGAAATGACACAAGAAAGATATAGACACATCTTTTAGATTGTGTCCCAAAAATTGTGTAAATGGTTGTGTCATAAGTATTACTCATTAAGACTATGTAGAAATTATATAATAGCATTTATTTGCATCACAATAAATATGATTCCAAATTCATCTGTCACAACTCATCCCGCTAACGCACGGAGATGGACGATTGGCACGCCACCAAGGCTCAACCAACTCCCTTAAAGAAAAGATAGCAGCGGAAAATATAAGTAAAATCCTTTAAAATCAGAGTTATAAAAAGTTTTGCTCAATTGAAATTGTTTCAAAAAGAATTTAGTTTTAGAAACAGGGTTCCAGTCGACTGATCGGGGGTCCAGTTGACTGAAGACCTGAAGCAGATAGAAAGAAAAATTTCCCAGCCCTGTCCAGTCGACTGTGTCGGGGACTCAATTCACTGGGGCCTCAAATTTTCAGTCGACCGGTGCCTTGTCCAGTCGACTGGTGCCTTGTCCAATCGACTGGGCACTATGTGTAATACTCTGAATTTCTGGAGAGTATAAATAAATAAAACTTCATTCTTTAAACTTTTCTTTCCTTTTGGTGAAATTTGGTTACCAATCGATTGCCATTTATCCCAATCGATTGACACTTTTTGATACCAATCGATTGACATGTTCCCAATCGATTGTCATTTTACCGACTAAAATTGATTACGTGTCAACATACCAATCATTTGACATTCTTTCCTATCGATTACCTTCTAATATCTGTTGCCAATCGATTGACTTGTGTCCCAATTGATTGACATAAGATGAGACAAGTTTTCTTCTTTTCTTTAGCTTTGAACGTGTAGCTCTATCTCAACTCTATATATATGAACTCAAATTGTGCCTTGGGTCTGTTTTGACCAGTTGAGATTAAGAGAGAGTTTGTATATCATATACATATACACACATATCCATATATCTATATCTATATACACACTCACACCCACATACACTGCCCTTTGGCAGAGGAGAAGAGGAAGAAGAAAAAGAAGAAGAGAAGAACAAGAAGGAGAAAGAGAAAAGACAGAGAAGAGAGAGAGCCGGGCAGAGAAGAAGAAAGAGAAGGAGGAAAGAGAGAACTTGAGAATACAAGCCAAACATACCCTAGGTGAGTTTCTAACTCCCTTGGTCCCTATATTTGAAGTTTGTACAAGTTATTATGAAGCTTAGAGGTGTAATATGCATGTGGTGTACGTTTATATATGCTGTTTTATCAATCTACTGATGAAGACGAATTGCCAATCGATTGGCATAATTATTAATTGATTGCCATCAATCTAGACCCAATCGATTTGACAAAATTCCAATCGATTGACATTATTTTATCCCAATCGATTGCCAATGATAACAATCCATTGACATTACTTTTATCCCAATCGATTGGACCTTACACCAATCGATTGGTATGGGCAGAACATGGATTTCCTTTGCTTGTTTATTATATTAGGGTTCAGTTGTTCGATTTTTGATTTGGACTTTCGTTATATGATTTTGGGTTACACAGGGATAATGTGACAACAAAGTTAAGTATAATTATACAGAATGGATGGAAGTAATAACGTGGGTAATCTGTTGATTCTTGTATGAGTTCGATATCCATTTTCTTTTAATCCGAGTAGTCAGGCCACATTGGGAAATTATCATGTGTGCTTATTAGTACTGAGTATAAGCAGGTTTGGTAAGTTCTGGGAATGGTACGTTGATGGACGTTTGGTCATGATATGCTCTTAAAAGCAGTGAGTTGTGCATATGCTCTTAAAAGCGGTGAGCTGGACCAAGTAGTCCTAAGTAGACCGGATAATCTATGATATGCTCGTAAAAGCGGTGAGCTGTATAATATGCTCTTAAAAGTGGTGAGCTGGGATGCCTGGTAGATGTCGTTGAGTCGTGGCAATAGATGATATGCCTTGTTCGAAACGTTGTGTCCCTGAAATGCGGTAAACAGGATACATTGTTCTTAAAAGCTGGGGATGGACTGACGTGGATTCCATGACATATGGTGAGCTGTGCATATGCTCTTAAAAGTGGTGGACTGAATGAGGTTGTATCCCTAGAGTTAAACGATTGAGTCTGTTCGTTCAGTCAGAATATGTTACTATCAATGTTTGAGTAACAAGACAATAAGGGTTGGTTTACGAGGTTGAATAAAGGAACAAGATATTGTAATTATTATAATAAGATGTTAACTCGTGTTTTCATAAGCTCGTGTTTACTTCAGATAACTAGTACCTAGTTAGTTTATACTCACTCAGCTCTCAGTAAGCTGACGGCCTTTTATTGCTTGGACTTTTCCCCGTCCAAACTATCCTGTACCTTATTCTGTTGGTGACGGATCCTACAATGACAGTTATTACACTGAGGGTGATTTCACAGAGGGTGGCCCCACTGATGTCGGTTATGCCGGAGAAGGCTACTATGCTAACGACTACCCTTACGCCAGCTGAAGATCTGAAGATCTGAAGATGTGAAGATAGTTTATCTAGTTTATGTTTAAGCTTTATATTACTGTTGAACTTGTTTAGTGAGCGGGTACTTGGGCATATGTTGTTTTCAGACCTGTTGTGATCCTGTGGACCACACTCTGATAGTTTGTAATAGTTTTACTGTTGTTATATTCCAGTTGATTACTATTCTTGTTTGGACTAGTACTATGTGGTGTGGAAGGTAGTGACATTCACCAGTCATTCCCTATGGACCCATAAAGGAATTTTTTTTTTTCTATTTATGTTGTTCCGAGGCGTGACACTATGCATGCAAAATGTGGTGTTCTCGTGTAGGAAACAGTCGACTGATAACCCCTCCAGACGACTGAAGCCCTCGAAAACTGAAGGAAAAAAAATTGAAGAACACATAGGTCCAGTCGACTGAAATGCGGACCAGTCGGCGATTCCTCTCAGCAAAGCCCAATTCTGCAGCATTCAAATACCAAGGATCTTCACCCCAATTCTCAATAACAGCATGATCATAATCCACAATCCAACATATAAACAAACGTGTTTACTAGGTATTACAAGTACTAATCCAACCCGTAACAAGATTCGATTACAACATATCATAAATCCCAGCTCTTATTACATGTTGGAATGAAAAACAAAAGTATAAACAAGACGTTCCCCGGTGCTCCTCGGCCTCACTCCTCACGCTTCTTCTTTCCTCGCCTCTTATCACCTACAAGGGAGTAAATCTCCACTGTTCAGCTATATGCTGAGTGCACAATCTTACATGTATGCTTATATGATAATTCACGGTTTAAGCATCTAAAATACATAGGAATAGTCTCTAGGGTGAATGGTACGCATTCATCTGGTAAATGAAACCGATGTCGTGGAAGGCACACCTCTCCCATGCATCCCGTACACTGGTTGGGCTTTCATCCATACCAGGTACCGTGTACTGGTTTGGCCTTCCTCTATACCAGACACAACCACAATCAAATCTCTCAAATCCTCAACGTTCGAGGAGCTTACAACCCCAGATGAAATTGCACCAAACCCCCCTTTGACCCAAGCAGACACATCGCATGCTCACATAAATAGTTATATATGCTTTTCATATAACTTCACTTGCATAATTAACGGGCCTAATTAATACATGAATTTCGCCCGAATCCAAAATATCAAAGTCGATATTCAAAACATGAAATTCTCATATATTTCATAGATCTAGAATTCATACCTCGTGCGATCTCTCCAAAACTTTGAAGGATCCACTAGAAGCCCGAATAAACGTCGGATCTTGGATAATAAGTGATTCCTACAAGTTTTACGAGGTTTTCCCAAAATTTCTAGAAATTAGATTTTTGGAAAAGTTGGCCAAACGCGACCTCAGAAGTATCAAAATGTAGATTTTACCTTGAGGAGTTCAAATCTAAAATCTGGTGAAAATATGACGGACGAATGGTCGTCGATCGGTGTCACAAAGCCCTTAGCAACTAAATATCATTTTTCTCTCTCCTCGCTAGATATTTGTAGAAAGTTGTGAGAAATGAAAATCTCATTCTTTCTATTTATAGACACAACGTTCGTAAATTATGTGTACCTCCTCACGAGTTTCCAAAACTCCTAATCACCCCACGAATCTTCTTAAACGTCTACTTTATTATTTCACGTGTGAAAACTAAAAATTACAAAAGTTTCCGACTAAGTTCTGTTTGGGTCCAAAATAAGGATCCAAAACTAAATTGCATGGAATCTCTACACAACCTACCTTTTAAGCAACGCAACACTCACGTTCTCACTACAGTTCTCAAAATGATATAATTCAATATAAAAAATTACCAGAAATCATACAACACATGTATATTCACTATTCATCCAAATACCATATAAAGTCAAATAACATCTAAATCACATAAATGTCATTTAATCATGCCCATGCAAAAATAAACTTTCAAGTTGTCACGCCCCGACGTAGCATAAATATGGAAAGCGTTTAATTTCCTTTATGGACCCATAGGTCGTGACAGTTTAAAGGATCGATTCCGTCCCAAACGTCGAACAACACAAAACAATAAATCAGAGTAGAGCAATCAAGGCTTACAAATCTTTCCTAACTTAATAAATATTACAGCACGGGATCACCTAAAGGCACAGACCGCCTTGAAACAAAATAATAACTATCATCTATTACAGTCATCCTTATTACAATTCCAGTTCATAACTTAAAACGTAAGATAATGATAAATAGTTTCTCTTCAAAAGCAGCATTTCTCAATTAGCATAGTCATAAGGTCCCTCCTAATTATAACCTAAAAAGCCTAGATACGAATGTCCAGGATGCATCAACGTCGTCAGCTTCAAGAAGCTGGTGAGTATTAAAAACATATGCTCGAATGTAAAACATATTCATTTACTATTTTCCATTTTCTATTATTCAACAGATTAATATCATAGAAGTGAGTCTGCATGATGAACTAATAAAAAAATAACATTAGTAAAACTTTCTCTCATGTTACATGTGACCGTGTATGAAAACAATGCACCAACTCATCTTACCGACTCTTTTCTCTCGACAAACTCACACCAGTATTTTTGAAACACTAAGATGACCACACTTTAGTAACGGGGTACCAGGGAGTGTTTAATTTGCCTCACACTTTAGTACGGGGTACCAGGGAGTGTCCAATGCCTCACACTTTAGTACCTAATCCGCCTCGCAAATACCAGAGAAACCTCATGCAGTATCCAGACTCAGGTACCAAGGAGTGTCCATAGGCCATACTTTAGCAATACCATGGGTGCCAGGGAATGTCCAAGTTCGGCGTCACATACTTTAACGCTACCATGGGCATCAGGGAGTGTCCGGTTTTGTCACCATCGCATTTCAAAGATACTCTCGCCGCAATTTCAAAATGTCACACTTTGGTCCACAATTACCAGGGAGTGTCCAAAACACAATCTCAACCACATACTCTTTTCAACCCTGACCACCACTCACCATGCATGTACAACTGTCCTCACATGTATGTCATGAAACTTCATACAGAATGTGTAAATGACTGGAAATAAGAACCATGTGCGTACGGGGTTAAACGAGTCGTAATTCATTGCTTTTATAAACCAAACAGGGTAAACAGTATCCTGATTTAGTAAAATTTCCAAACAGAACCTTAACAGCCTTTGAAAATGATTCTAAATAGTCCCATAATAGAAAACGAACAAAAATTGAAAACTGCCAGGTCACGCGCGCGGGTTGCTCATGCAAGCCGCTCGCGCGATATGCCTATTTTTCAATTTCTTTATAAAACTTTTTCTATCTGCCAGGAATCACATACCTTGCGCGATCGCCGGTGCGAGTTCAGGCAGTGTCTTCATCTTCTTCGCTGAACTTCCCCTGTTTTTAGCTTCAAAGCCAATTTTGACCTATTTTGCAATTTCAAAGTAAATATAACAAGTAATATATGGATTTCTTCGGCTTTTCACAAGGATTAAAAATCCACAATCAATTTGACATGAATCAAACCGTAGGTCTCGGATTTTACGAAAAACTAAAAGGTGTCAAAACTTAATTTCTATTATACTTTCTCCTATGAACAAATTAAGCTTTAATACTTTAACCATAGTCTAGATATACTGTAATATTTCATTATTATGCATAAAAATATATTTTGGTTAAGTTTGAAAAGTTATGATTTTCAAGCTATAAAACTTCAAACGTAAACTCATAATTGGTAATCACAAATCAACTACACAAAATAGTAAATAAAGGGTGAATTACATTCTAAGTGAGTTAGTAATACTCACTAAGATTAGAGATTTAAGTAGATGTTGAGAAAGATAGCAAGTAAGGATCCTACTCCAAGCTTTGGCTATGGAGTTTGTGTAGCTTTTTCTCTCCAAAAAATTTAGCAAAATAAACTCTCAAGCTCTCTCTTTTCTCTCTGAATATCTCCAGGTTCTTTGTGTGTAATGAGAGGGAGTGTGTGCATAAATAGAAAACTTCAAATGAATTACTTGGTGCCCAAGATCATTCTTCAATACTCTACAAATTGAATTTGTTTTACAAAATATCTATATACATGAAATACCCAGCTCAATTACATACGTATATGCACAAACTCAGATTTTGAAGGGGCAACATAGACTAGTAGGGGTCAAGAGGTGTTTGGGAATTTTGGCTTATGGCACAACAACCATATATACAAGAAATATATCTCCAAACAAGACACAAGCCAATTGCCTAGGAATCACTTATCATGTTTGGCAAAAAAATAGCTTATGGCATAAAGATATAACACTCACACAATGCATAGCCAAACAAAGCCCTAACCAATCATTAGTTTCCATAATTGGAAATAAAGCAAAAGTATAATCAAACCTTGCATCACTTCCAAAATCTGTGAAATTTATCACGGTGCAGACAGTTTTGAACGTAAACTGGTATTTTTGCGGCGCTGTGATTGCCACAAAAATACAGAAATTCATTTTAGCGTAGAAATGATTTTCCGGTTTTATAAAAATATTGTTTGAGTCAAGAGAAATGATTTTCACCGTTTTGAAATACAGTATTGAAATCCAACACAGGTATCACTAAATTTTATAAAATTGCAGTTTGAACACAACGAGGATTTTAAATATAAAATAAAACCAGTAATGAAATTTTAGAACACGAGAATTAAATTTCAAATAACAGCAGACAATACAAATTGAATTTAAATGCAATGCAACTATAATTTATTAAATGAAAATGCAGGTTGTTACACATTAGATATCAATCATAATTAGAAAACAAACAGTTATATAACCCAATTAAAAAAAACCAAATATTATTTTTCTCAAAATTTTATCACTTTACCAGCTCAAAGTATCAAAATTAACAACCAAAAAAATGTGTACCAACACCTAATTCAATCAAATTGAAAAGATAAAAGAAAAATGAACATATATAGAATAATAATAATGAAGAAAGTCAAGAAATTGTGGATGCTCAAAGCACTCTCTGAAACCCTAACCCTCATTTACTTGCTTACTCTGCTCTTCAACCTCAACATCATCATCGTCGACCTTCGTTCTGAAGAATGTTACGAAATCAAGCTTTGAATCAGCTCTGACCGATCTCAGAGCCCACATCCGAGAGGTCGACTTCATCTCGATTGACCTCAAGATGACCGGACTGGAGTCACTAGCGCTCCATACATAGAGTGAGTCATTCGAGTTCGATATGTGGGACCCTTCCAAGCAGTCCTTCATCTCTCATCAGTTCTTCTTCTATATCCGCACTGATATATGTGTGTTTGTGTGCGTGTGGATACAATGGTTTAATTTAGTCACTTTCTATTTTTTAGTTAAGAAGAAGTAACAATCTGTGAGACTTTCATGAAGGTTAAAGTAGAAAGAGAAAGAGAGAGAGAGAGAGAGAGAGAGAGAGAGAGAGAGAGAGAGAGATTCATAGCCATATAAGGGCAATTTGGTCAGACATGCAATTTAGAGGGCAAAATAAATGGCACGTGATTGACATGTGCTAATTTTTGTTTGTATTTTGGATGGATAACAGACAAAAGGGTGGTTAGTGCCAAGTATACATATCCAATGGGGTGGATTTTTTTGGGTAAAATAGTTCTAGGGGTATTAGTAAAAATGAGTGATAGTATAGTCGACTGGATTGGATTGCAGTTATTTCATGATCTCTATAATTGCCAAAGTAGTCGACTGGGGTTCCGACTTGTCGAATGGATTATTGTTTTTAAAATGGATTGTTTCTTTTAAGCATTTAAATGAGAAAACTTTGTTTTGCTCAAATTTAAACGATTTTTACCGACTCGCATTTGAATGCTTTTCAAGGGAGTTTCGATTAAAGAGTTTCTTTAGGTTTTTTTTCCGCTGCTATTATGTTAATTGAATTGGATGAGTCTCAGTGGCATGCCACGTGTTCTGTTTTCCCCTGTAGCGGGATAGTTTGTGACAAAATTTGTCTCTTTTAAAACAATTTGTTCTTCTTCCACACGAAGATCTCCAGATTTGGAACCAAACGAAAAACAGGTCACATGGGAATACGCCAATGGAGTGGAGGGGCTGCAGGTGAAATGTGGATACAAGAGTAGGTGTGGTTGGCACTCTCATTGAAGATGGTAACATGCTGATGAGTCTCAGTTCATTACCTTCTAGTAGCTTCCAACACTACTTTCTACTCCGGTTGGAAGGCTAGTGGGATTCAAGGATAATATATCGAGTTACGACTCATTTGGGGTTCAGAATCGTTGGAGAGTCTAGTGATATAAGCAGTGAGACTGTGACAGTGGAAGGACTTTTCAAGACATTCGATGTCTGGGGAGGATACAGTAAATTTTTTACATGAGGATGTGTTTTGTATATTAATGATTAATGTAAGTCCGATATATTTTAAATAGAGACAATAAATAGTAGAAGATTTGCTACATGTTTTTTTTTTGTTTTGATCCAAAAAAACAAATTCAATATCATAAATCAACAACAACGAGGTTCTGGATTAAGGGAGGGAAATCTCCCACCTAGAAATGGGTGCCTCTAAGCATATTAGCATATTTTTCTAAACCATGAGCAACCCCATTACAAACACGTCTAACATGAGAAATAGAAGCAATATCCATCATATGAAGTCTTCTACGCGTGCCACTGAGGATGTGTCCACATGGCGCCATATCCAACTCCAATCCACAAAGACCATGCACTATAGTTATTGAATCCAACTCCACCAAGATGCTTGTGTAGCCTTGCCGTTCCAATTAGGTTCCATTATTTTATGATAATAAATTTTATCATTTTGATTTGGTTTATTTATTCTTCTTTACTCTTGTTGTTTGTTAGGCGCTAGAGGTATAAATGTATTTGAATTTAAATAAATAGAAATTTAGGGTCCGTTTGATAAAACTGAAAATTAAGTATTGAAAATTAGGTGCTGAATTTTAAGTACTGAAAATTTTTAGTGATTGATTTTACAATACTAAAAATAATGTTTCAAGTACTGAAATTGTCATACCCAATATTTTTAGATGTATAGTTATTAATGATATTCAATTGTATTTGTTCTAAAACTTGTTTGCATGAGATTTTACCAATTTATTTAACAAATTAGTGTACCAATCGATTGGGCCTTTACCAATCGATTGACAAGTAATCACCTTAGAACCAATCGATTGGACCTCTATCAATCGATTGCCTTCATAAATATCTAGTCCTAATCAATTGCCACTGGAGCCAATCGATTAGGCAGGTGCAAGTTTGCACAGGGTGTTGACACTGGCAATCTCTTTCTCTCTATATATGGATGTATTTCGTGATTTGGGGGTTCGTTACAGAAGTTTGGAGAGAGAGAAAGAGAGATTTTATATATACACACTCATATATATATATACACACACAAACACCCATATATATACATACATACACACTACCAAGACAGAGAATAATGAGAAGAAAAGAAGAAGGAACAGAAAAAAGATAGGAGATAGAAATAGAGAAAGAAGAAGAAAGAGGATGAGAGAGAAAGCTTGAAGCTTTCGTACTCGCACACACTCTAGGTGGGTCCCAAACTCACTTGGTCTCTCTCTTGTGACATTTTAAATGTTTTACAAGAAGCAAAGATGCTCAAAACATCTCCCCCGAACTCCTGGGTTTTGGACTGCACGTCGTTGTGAAGAAGACATAGTCCCAATCGATTGGACTTTCCCAATTGATTTCCAATGATGTGGACCAAATTAATTGACACCTTGTATAATCAACTGGCATTAGTTGTTACCCAATCGATTACCAAGATGTACAATCGATTGGTACTATTTTTTTCCCAATCGATTAAACCATTTGTCTCAATCAATTGGAAGTTACAGATTAGTGATAATTTATGTCATTCATATTATGAACTATTCAATAGTTTAAATGTTGTTTCATGTTTTCCACATGTGACACTATTTTAACAAGAGATAATGCAACGTCGTATGGTAGTTGCATAAAGAATAACGAATTAATGTCTATGACATTAGATAATGCGTCATCATGAACTAGTTTGATATCATTTCATTGCAATCTAAGTAGTCACATGGGAATGTCATGTATCAGTAGTAGTATAACGTTAAGTAGGTTTGCTAAGTTATTCTTGCGTGGGCGAGCGTTGGTCAATCATACATCCTTAAGAGCGGTGGACTGTGCATATGCCCTTAAGAGCGATGGACTAGACCAATTAGTTCTAAGATAGGCCAATGATCCATCATACATCCTTAAGAGCGGTGGACTGTACATATGGCCTTAAGAGTGGTAGATCAGGATCATTGGTAGATGTCGATAAGTCTTGGCAATAGAAATGATGTGTCTTTGCTCGAAGCGTTATGTCTCTGTCATGCGGTGGATTGTGCATATGTTCTTAAAATCGGGAGATGAACTGACATGATATCAATGACATGCGGTGGACTATGAATATGTCCTTAAGAGTGGTGGACAGAGCATTGGTGTATCCAGGAGTACTACTATCAAGTTTATTCATCAATCGGTAGAATGCTATAGGTTCTCGTATAACAAGACGTTGGTTTTTGGTTAACTATGGACTGAATAAGTAAGTTACTATTAATAGAACTATATCCTATGCCTTTTCATAACTTGTAATTATGTTATACCTATCATACCCTATAATACCCATTTTTGTGTTATTGCATTTCATTACATTATCATGCATGATAATGTGATGTGTTGTGCATTTTGGCACATGCGTGAGTGAGTTTTGACTCACGAGTCGAATTGGGTATTTGTGTAAGAGAACCCATTAAAACTATGTTGAATGAGTGTTTGGATGTTGTGAAGTCTCTCCAAGTATGAGACTTTCATTGTGGAATACCTTAAATGTTTATCTGAAAATAAATGTTTACTTGTGTATATCACTATCTGTATTATTTTCTGGTTTATAATATATTTCTGTTGTTAATTTTTGTATCCTGGTGAGGATGAATTATCACGCTATTAATTTGGTAGGCGAATTAGCAACTTCAAGTCATGTAGAAATTTGCATTTTAGCAACCAAACGGAACTTAGTCGAAAACTTTTATAATGTTTAGCTTTCACTTGTGAAGCTATGAATTAGATGTGTAGAAAGTTTCAGAGATTGATTAAGAGTTTTGAAAACTCGTGGGGAGGTAAACACAATTTTCAAAAGTGTTGCCTATATATAGATAGAGATGACTTGAGATAATTTTTTTTATAACTATCTAACCTAAATTCAAGAGGAGGCCAAAAAGGGGGACTTGATTGCTTAGAACTTCTCGACGCCAAACGACAACCGTTCGTCCGTTGGTTTTTCACCAAATTTCATATTCGAACTCCTCGAGGTAAGGCCGTCGTTTTAATACCTATTAGGCCCTGTTTGGCTAAGTTTTTCGAAAATTTATTTTCTAGAATTTTTTCACAAAAGTTGATATTGGACTTTTGATCCATAGGAATTGTACTAGAAGGACTTCTGCACATTCTTTGTACTTGGGTTTTCTTTGGAACGAATTATAGGAGTGTTATTCGGAGGTGAGTGATTCAACTATGTATTTTGGAATGATTTTTTGACATGTATTCATGTTTGATATAAAAAGCATGTGTTAGTTTATCGATATATATTGTGTAGTTCATATTGGGCAATTATATTGATAAGTAGGCCCAATAGCACGGTGAATGTTTTGATTATATCGAAAGTATGGTGACATGTGATTTGAGCATGTTCTTGACTCATACTCATAGGCACACCCGAACTCTCATTTCCTTGCTTAAGGCGCTTCGTCTATTGATGATCTCGTGCATGAAAGGCTTTACCCATAGTTGTTATTTGGGTCAAAGGAGTGCGCGTATCAAGCCATCGTTGTGGGGTCGTTATAGGCATAAGGTCAGATGTTTGAAGAGAAGAAACGTGGGTCTTATCTTTTTGCGTGGACTTATTGGCGAGGAGTCGCGGATTATGAAGTATGGAACGGACACATAGGACTCCGGAGACTAGTATGAAATGTAAAGATGTGAATACGAGCATGTTTATCATTCATGTGCATTTGTTGTTTTATATTCACTAAGCGTTAGCTTAAATAAATCGAATATGTGTGGTTATTCAAATAACCATTTCAGGTGTTAATGCCGGCGAAGAATCGCAAAAGTGAGCACATGGCTTTGGGAGTTCTTGTAAAAGGCAACTTGTCATGCCTATCATGTAGTTTTGTCATGGATTGGTTGTAATAAAGATTTAGTGCTTTTAAACTATGTTTGACTTAGAATCTTAGAACGCGTTTGTAATGTTGTAATAGACTGTAGTCTTATGTATTTATGTTTCAATAATGTTATAATACAGTTAGGATCACTTTGGATTAAGTTTGGAGTGTGCGTTTGGCCCCGGATGATTTCAAAAAGCTTTTAAACTTGGGGAATTCTACAGAATGGCTTGCTAGAAAATAGTCGACTGGTTTGTGAGTCTAGTTGACTAGACCCCTTTTATGAACGAGACATTGCATTAGGTACAGTCGACTGGTCCCCCGACACAGTCGGTTGGATTATGGCTTTCAGAATTTACTTTTCTGCTTGCTTGGACTTTAGTTGACTGGACCATATTGGTCGACTGAAGATTTGAAGCCCCAGTCGACTGGGCATAGAAAACATTCGACTGCATTATGGTTCAAAATATAACTTTCTGCTAGACCAGTCTCAGTCGACTGGGCACGAGGTGTAGTCGACTGGACTGCTAGTTTTTAATGGTTTGTTTCTTTTCCGAACGTTAATGAGTTGGTTTAGCCTCGGTGGCGTGCCACATGCTCCGGTTCTGCTATTGTGGGACCGGATTGTGACATTTAGTGGTACTTGAGCTTAAGTTTAGAGTCTTGAGAACGAGTGACATTATATGCTGAGCGACGTTAAGTGGAGTGTATAATTGTAAAGATAATATGGTTATCATTGTAGAACTGCTTCATAGTTGCATTTGTAAATTGTGATGTTGATATGTGCGTACATATATGTATTGTGGCATGGCATGCATAGTTATTATGCAAAGTACTCAACAGGACAACCTTTTAAAACGTTATGACGGACCCGATAAGAGAGTTGTCACTGCATTCGCGAATGGACCAAATAGTGAACATGGTGGAAAATTTTGTTCAAGCCGTAAGTGAATGAGATTAGAGGAATGTCCAGGCTCCACCGTATGAAGTCCTTTATATCAATGTACCACTGGTACCGAGAGCCCATCACACAATTATGGAGTACGGGTTGACATAGACTTGGCCAATCATTAGATGATGGACATGGAAAGACATTTTTGTTCGGTGATATGTACCAACAAGGAAAAATTCTATGAGCATCTGATACATTGATGGGTGAAGCATTGGATTCGTGGAACAACATGCTTGAACAAGGAAAGCCGACCACATGGGAGGCATTTAAAGAAGAATTTAACTGACGTTTCTTTCCGCAATCTTCTTATACTCAGAAACGTCAAGAGTTTGCTAGTTTAGTCCAAGGAGACATGACTGTGAGTGAGTACGTATCCCGTTATAATGCCTTGTTGTGCTTTGGGAAAACTACCATTCTGACTGATGGGGATAAGGCTCGTAAGTTTGAGGAAGGGCTTAGGGAGAATATCTGTGGCCGTGTGGACATGTTGCAACACCCGACTATTTTTTTAGTTGAAGAAGCCACCCACATATCTGAGAAGAGTGTCAATCGATATCGACAAGGGAAACAAGGGAAGAGAGCAAATGACAATAGGGGTAAGAGTCAAGGGAATGCGAAGAAATCATTTACACCAAGTTCAGGATCGAACATGGGTAACCAAGGAGGGAGTACATTCACGGGAAACTCAAGACTGTTATGCCCAATGTGTAACCTACGACATAGAGGAACCTGCTATCAATTGAGCACCTGCTACCTTTGCAAGCAACTAGGATACATATCCCACAATTTTCCTATGAATACGAATGTGACCACATCGAACGCAACCTCGAACACCAAGAGCTATAACCCAGAGATGAGAGGAAAATGGTTTGAGTGCGGACAATCAAGGTATATAGCGAAGAACTGTCCGAGTAAGAGACAACCGGGAATGAGTACTGGGGCATCGAGCATGCAGAGTGGATCAAAGGCAGGGCAACAAGTGGATAAAGGAAAAGGAGTCGAGCAACAACAAGGACGATACTTCCAGCTCAGGCTGGGGAATATAGGTGATACCGTCGTATTAGGTATTCTTTCTATTTGTTCACATCCAGCACGTATACTCATGGATTCTTGCTCCATGCATTCATTTGTATCACGTGACTTTGTTAAGCATTTAACTATTAAGTCTAAGCTGCTAGGATATGATTTGTGTGTATCATTGCCTAGTATAGAACCGTTAGTAACTTCTTCGGTATTTAAGTCGTGTGAGATCAAGATAGGTAATAAGGTCTTGAGCGTTGATTTGATTTCATTGACAGTAAATTATTTTGATGTTATCTTGGGTATGGATTGGTTGTCGGTCAATCAAGCTAGAATTGATTATGAGCAGAAAAGGGTTAGTTTCTATCTGTCAGGACAAGAAGAGTTTACTTTTCAGGGTAAGGGTGTGACCATACTGCCGTACTTGATATCGACGATTTAAGCAAGGAAGATGTTGAAGAGAGGTTGTTCAGGTTTCTTACGTTCAATTATTGACACAAGAATTCTTGGACCACTAGTAGAAGACATTCCAATAGTTTGAGAATTCCCAGATGTCTTTACCGAGGAGTTACCCGACGAATTGATTGAAAGAGAACTTGAGTTCATGATAGAAGTAGTGCCAGGGTCACAACCGGTATCCAAAGCACCATATTGAATGGCACTAGTAGAGTTGAAGGAATTGAAGGTTCAGTTACAAGAGCTACTTGAGAAGGGTTTTATTCGACCAAGTGTTGCATAATGGGGAGCTCTAGTCTTGTTTATGAAGAAGAAGGATGGGACAATGCATATGTGTATCGACTATTGAGAGTTGGATAAGTTGACTGTCAAGAACAAATATCCGTTGCCGCGAATAGATGACTTGTTTAATCAATTGCAAGGCGCTCAGGTAATCTTGAAGATTGACTTGAGATCCGGTAACCACCAATTGAAAGTCAAAGAAGAAGACGTTGAGAAGACAACTTTCAGAGCTAGATATGGTCACTATGAATTTTTGGTTATGCTGTTTGGAGTAACTAACGTACCAGCTGCTTTCATGGATTTAATGAATCGTGTTTTCAAGGATTATCTAGATGAGTTTCTTATTGTGTTCATTGATGACATCTGAAACTATTCCAAGAGTGTTGAAGATCACGAGCATCATTTGCGATTAGCCTTATAATGATTGCGTGAAAAGAGACTGTTCGGCAAATTGAAAAAGTGTGAATTTTGGTTGACAGAGATTGCTTTTATTAGACATATAGTGTCAGCGAAAAGAATTTCTGCAAATCCTCAGAAGATAGAAGTAGTTACCAATTGGTTAAGACCGACAAATGTGACAGATCCGAAGTTTCCTAGGATTAGTGGGTACTATCGGATGTTTGTAAAAGACTTTTCACGTGTTGTAATGTCGATGACACAGTTGATGAGGAAAAATGTTGATTTTGTATGGAGTCTGAAATGTGAAAAAAGTTTTCAAGAATTGAAAGGTCGACTAGTGAAGGCACCAATCTTAGTCGTTCTGACGGGGACTGAAGGGTTTATTATTTACAGTGATGCTTCATATAGAGTTTTAGGTTATATTCTTATGCAAGGTGACAAGGTCATTGCATATGTGTCAAGACAACTTAGACTGCACGAGAAGAACTATCCGACACATGATCTGGAATTGGCCGCCGTGATTTTTGCATTGAAGATTTGGCGTCATTACCTATATAGGGAGAAATGTGCAATCTATACGGATCACAAGAGTTTGAAATATTTGTTCACGTAACGAGATTTGAACATGAGGCAAATGAGATGGTTAAAATTAATGAAGGACTATGATTTGTCAATTCAGTATCATCCGGGCAAGGCGAATGTCATCGCTGATGCTCTTAGTCGTAAGGCGCTAACCAACACTGCATCAGATTTGACCTCTTAGAAATAATTGATTTGAGATACGGAGAACCTGAAACTTGAAGTGATTCTGAGAATTGAAAGTGGCTTGATGTCGATGATTGTGGTACAACCACTATTGATTCACGAGATCACGGAGAAACAACTTCAAGATGTGGCTTTAAAGAAGATTTGTGATGAGATTCCGATGGAAAAACAACCGGGATTCACTTTTGAGAATGATGTCTTGAGATTGAGGGGTAGAATTTGTGTACCTAACGAGAAAGAATTGAAACGGAACATCCTAGAGGAAGCACACAATACAAAGTACACCGTTCATCCGGGAAGCACCAAGATGTATAGAGATTTGAGACATGTTTGTTGGCGGTTGGGAATGAAGAGAGAAATAGCACGCTATGTTTCGTAATGTACGAGTTGTCAACAAGTGAAGGCTGAACACCAAGTACCTTCGGAATTGTTATAACCATTACCGATAGCCGATTGGAAATGGGAACACATCACAATGGACTTTTGTTAGTGGGTTTTCGAGATATAAGAAATTGAATACTATTATTTGGGTGATCGTTGACCGTTTGACAAAGTCATCGCACTTCCTACCACTTCGAACAACTAAGCCGATGACGTTAGCTAAGTTGTATACCCCCGAGATTGTGAGACTACATGGTATTCCAGTTTCTATTGTTTCGGATAGAGATAGTAGTTTTACATTGATGTTTTGGAGGGCTTTGTAAGAAGCAATGGGTACCAAATTGTATTTCAGTACTACTTTTCATCTTCAGACCGATTGTCAATCAAAAAGAGTAATCCAGATTTTGGAAGACATGCTTCGGTTATGTGTACTTGATTTCCAAGGCAATTGGGAAGACCACTTGCCGTTAATTGAGTTTACGTATAACAACAGTTTTTTGTCGAGTATTGGGAAGACTCCATATAAAGTTTTGTATGGTCGTGTATGTCATTCGCCGATTAGTTGGACGAAAGTCAGAGAAAGAATGATTTAAGGGCCAAAAATTGTACAAAGACAACGGATAAGATAAATGTAATTCGACAACGGTCACTAACAGCTCAGAGTAGGTATAAGAGCTATGCCGACAAACGTAGGCCACCGTTGGAATTTGATGTGGGCGATTTAGTGTATTTGAAGGTGTCACTTTCAAAGGGAATTACTAGATTTAGGAGATACGAGAAAGTCAACCCGAGATACGTAGGACCTTTTGAGATCATTGGGAGAGTTGGACCCGTAGCGTATCATTTGAACTTACCGAATAAGTATGCCCAAGTTCACAACGTATTCCATGTATCATTGCTATGAAAACATTGGTTAAAGAAAGAGATCAAGTAATGACTCCGACACCGAATGAGATTCAGAGTGATTTGACATATGTTGCATATCCAGTAGAGATATTGGATCAGAAGGATCAAGTTTTGCAAAATAAAGTGATATCAAAAGTGAAAGTGTTATGACGTAGCCATACGACGAAAGAGATGATATGAGAAATAGAAGATGAGATGCGTACTCAGTATCCGTACCTTTTCAATACAAGAGGTGCAAGTTTGGGGACAAACTTCTCTTAAGGGGGAGAGAATTATAACACCCATATTTGTGTTATTGCATTTCATTACATTGTCATGCATGATAATGTGATGTGTTGTGCATTTTGGCACATATGTGAGTGAGTTTTTGACTCACGAGCCGATTTGGGTATCTGTGTAAGAGAACCCATTGAGATTGTGTTGAATGAGTGTTTGGATGTTGTGAAGTCTATTCGAGTATGAGACGTTCATTATGGAATACCTTAAATATTTATCTGAAAATAAATGTTTTACCTGTGTATTTCACTATCTGTATTATTTTCTAGTTTTGAATATATTTCTATTGTTAATTTTTGTATCCTGGTGAAGACGAATTAACACGGTATTAATTTGGTAGGCTAATTAGCAACTTCGGAAAAGTCACGTAGAAATTTGCATTTTAGCAACCAAACGGAACTTTGTCAGAAACTTTTATAATTTTTAGTTTTCACTCATGAAGCTATGAATTAGTTGTGTAGAAAGTTTCAGAGACTGATTATGAGTTTTGAAAACTCATGAGGAGGTAAACACAATTTTCGAAAGTGTTGCCTATATATAGATAGAGATGACTTTGAGAATATATATATATATATATATTTATAACTTTCTAACCTAAATTCAAGAGGATGCCAAAAAGGGGGATTTGATTGCTTAGAGCTTCTTGACGCCAAACAACGACCGTTCGTCCGCTGATTTTTCACCAAATTTCATATTCGCACTCCTTGAGGTAAGGTTGTCGTTTTGATACCTATTAGGCCCTATTTGGCTAAGTTTTCCGAAAAGTTATTTTCTAGAATTTTTTCACAAAAGTTGATATTTGGACTTTTGATCCATAGGAATTGTACTAGAAGGACTTCTACACGTTCTTTGTACTTGGGTTTTCTTTGGAACGAATTATAGGAGCCTTATTCGGAGGTGAGTGATTCAACTATGTGTTTTGGAATGATTTCTTGACATGTATTCATGTTCGATATGAAAAGCATGTGTTAGTTTATAGATATATATATTGTGTAGTTCATATTGGGCAATTATATTGATAAGTAGGCACAATAGCACAGTGAATGTTTTGATTATGTCGAAAGCATGGTGACATGTGATTTGAGCATGTTTAGTTATTATTTGGGGTCAAAGGAGTGCGTATATCAAGCCATCGTTGTAGAGCCGTTATAGGCATAAGGTCGCACGTTTGAAGAGAAGAAACGTGGGTCTTATCTTTTGGCATGGACTTATTGGCGAGGAGTCTCGGATTAGGAAGTATGGAACTGACACGTGGGACTCCGGAGACTAGTATGAAATGTAAAGATGTGAATGCGAGCATGTTTATCATTCATGTGCATTTGTTGTTTTATATTCACTAAGCGTTAGCTTAAACAAATCAAATATGTGTGGTTATTCAAATAACCATTTCAGGTGTTAATGCCGGTGAGGAATCGCAGAAGTGAGCACGTGGGATTGGGAGTTCTTGTAGAAGGCGACTTGTCAAGCCTATCACGTAGTTTTGTCATGGATTGGTTGTAATAAAGATTTTAATGCTTTTAAACTATGTTTAACTTAGAATCTTAGAACGCGTTTGTAATGTTGTAATAGACTGACGTCTTGTGAATTTATGTTTCAGTAATGTTATATTACAGTTAGGATCACTTTGGATTAAGTTTGGAATGTGCATTTGGCCCCGGATGATTTCAGAAAGCTTTTAAACTTGGGGAATTCTGCAGAATGTCTTACTACTAGAAAGTAGTCGACTGGTTTGTGAGTCCAGTTGACTGGATCCTTTTTGTGAATGAGACACTGCAATAGGTACAGTCGACACTGGTCCCCCGATACAGTCGACTGGATTGTGGTTTCAGAATTTACCTTTCTGCTTGCTTGGACTTCAGTCGACCTGATCGTATTAGTCAATTGAAGATTTGAAGCCCCAGTCGACTGGGCATAGAAAATAGTCGACTAGATTATGGTTCAAAATCCAACTTTCTGCTGGACTAGTCTCAGTCGACTGGGCACGAGGTGCAGTCGACTGGACTGTTATATTCAATGGTTTGTTTCTTTTCCGCTGCGTGTTCTTAAAACTAATTTTTGCGAACGTTAATGAGTTGGTTTAGTCTTGGTGGCGTGTCACGGGCTTCGGTTATGCTATTGTGGGACCGGGCTGTGACATGCCCTGTTAGTTTTCTACTCACTCAACTTTCAATAGTTGACGGTGTTTTATGCTTGGACAATCCCATCCAGCCTACTCTGTTTCTATCGATGCAGGTAATGAACCTTACGACGAAGGTTTCTACCCGGGGGGCGATTATGCAGGGGGCGGTTCCACTGAGGACGAGTATGCTAGGGAAGACTACTATGCTGACGGCTACATTTACACCGACTGAAGATTAAGATAGATTATAATTTTCTAGTCCTTTCTTCCAGACATTATTACTATGTTTTGTATTCCGGCATGGTTTGCCTAAGAACATTAGTTTATTCTACTTTAACTTGATGTAATAACTAGGGGTGGCAATCGGGTCGTGTCGGGTCATAATCGTGTCGGGTCATTGTCGTGTCGGGTTATAATCGTGTTATTCTTAACGTGTCATAATCGTGTCCGGTCATATACGGGTCACCCGTTTAACCTGTCTAACCCGTGTAGGGTGTCATCGGTTCGGTTCGGTTCGGTTCGGTTCGGATCGGATCAGATCAGATCAGATCAAATCGAATCGAATTGAATTTTTATTTTTTATTTTCAATTTTTTTTCCATGTTTTGAAAACCAACCGAAGTGGTCGGTTCGATCTATTTTGCCAATTTTGGCGATCAGATCAATTTTTTAGTTGTAAGTAATTTAAGAAACCCAATCGGCGGTTCGGCTATTCGAAATAAGCTTACAGTCCTACTAAGAACACAAGCAAGTCTTCCATCAAATGTATCAATTATTAACACGTACATCTTAAATACCAAAATACTACAAATATAGCAATATCTAACTATTATAAACTTAACACCCAAGCACATCCACACAAACTGAATAAGAAGAAATATTGTTTCTACTAACAGTATAAAAAAATTTCTTCACTTGCCATCCATCAAGAATAAAGATTAATAGTTGTATTTATCTAATTGACTAATTCGTCTCCCTCCCAATCCAGCAATCCTAGCGGGCTTCCTCCCTTTTTTTTCTTTCCTTTTTTTATTTTTTAATTATTTTTTATTTTTATTTTTTATGCAATGCTTGATACATGAATGCTTCCAGGCTCCAGCTTCCTTCGTCCCTTATTAGTTATTAATTATCATTTTTTTATTACATTAGCTTTTAATTATTATATATAAATTTACTTGTTTGGTAAGTTGGTAACTACTCTTTTTTTTTTTTAGCAAAAAAAAAAAAAAACAATTTTAGTTTATATATATCTATATATATTTTAAATATTTTTTTTCTCTAAAATAAAATAACTTTTTTAAAAAAATATTTTTTAAAATTTTTTTTATATTACTTTTTGATGCTGCCGAAAATTGGTAAGACAACTTGGAAAGAAAACAAGATCACAGAGGATTTGTATGTGGTTCGGCCCCGTTAATGAGGTGACCTACATCCACGGGTGCGTCAGTGCGCTTCTCACTAGCAGATCACCGGCGGGCCTGGTGAGCCAACAAGATGGGCGGCACTCCCAGTAATACCGGCCGGGTGTATGCGTGTATATTGGTGAGTTCTCTAATATGTGTTTGTATGCCTGGAGAGTTGATATCCGGATCCCCTTTGAGAGGGCAGGTGGGCTCTTTTATAGGTACAAGAGTCCACCCTTACATGGTAAGTTTATTTGGATTAGGAAGCCTAATCTAATCACAATAGATTTGCACAATATTTGGTGAGTTTCCTAAGTAGTTAAGGAAACTACTGACTTTCTTGATAGAGTCATGACTGCACAGGGATGGAAAGAAACGTGATTCCTGCCGCATCTCCTGGAGCCCTACCATGCCTGGTACCCGAGCTGCGGGTATCTCGGATAAGCACAGCCGGACGCCCCGGGACTGCGGGCCCTATGCTCCTAACCCGAATTCCCCGGGCTATTGAATGACCACATGGCGGTTTGACCGCTATAGAATATTTTTGGACATATCAGCTGCCCCCCATTTTCAAAGTTGAGATGACGCCTTGTCAGATGAAATTTGAAAATTAAGAATGTTGCTTTAGACCCTGTCCGGGAAAGGACCGAGACCCCCGTTGAAACAGGGCGGGCTCGGAATGGTTCGGCGGTATATCGACCGAGCGGTGACTCTGCAGGCCCGGGATCCCCATTACCACGTGTCTGCTGGTTATTGGTATAGTTCGGACTCAAAGCAACCAGCCCAAGAAGTAACCGAATCGCCCAGCTGGCAACTAAACCATCACGTCGCGCATTTAATGTTCACGCTTTCTGAGGCGACGCCCCACGTGCCCGAAACGACAGTTTCGGCGGGAGAGTACGTGAACCATCCGATCAAATTGGATCCCAACCGTTCGTGCTGCTTATATAAGGAGCACTCATTCAACATGGTTTCTTCACTACGCAGTATCAACTGAGTCACCTGAGCAAACACTCCGAGCCCCCCGTTTCTCCGTCGTTTTCGCTCCAAAAGAAAAACTTCCATTCCCAGCAAATGGCTTCGCATATCGATCTATCGTCTGATGAAGGGCTAAGATCGTTCCGGGAGGACTGCCAAATTCCGGATGATGTGGTGGTCCGTCCATTCATTGAAGGAGAGGAGATTGCCTTCCCCTTTGTGCTTATTAGCAGCTATTTGCTGCTCATCGTTGGATTGCGCTTCCCTCTGCCGGTCTCCTTTTGCGACTTGCTTGAGGGGTTACGCATTCCACTACACAAGTGTCGCCCGAACGTTGCCCGCCTCCTCTGGGGGATATCGGCGCTGAACAAGCGGTTGGGATTGCTGCTCCGGCCTGCCGACGTCGCGAGGTGCTACATACTGGGCATCGACAACGGAGGCCCTTACTTTCGCCCCAAGACCGAGGGAAAAGACCTTGTCCGAGGCCTAGACTTTCCGAACAAAAACTGGCAACGGTACCCTTGGGTTGTGGTTGCCGGCAACTGGCTGGAGGATGCCGTTCTCTGCCCCCTGCGGCTTATAGTCCTGATCACTGCAAGCAGGCTTTCGCCGCCCTCCGTGGAGTTGTTCCTTCTACTGATGACACGGAGGCTCTCGACCAAGCCATTGAGGCCGGTATGACGTTCTCTTATTTGGCAGGGAGACCTGCGGAGAACGTGGTTGCCGGACCTCCTTCTGCTGCTCCTGCCACTGCGGCTTCTGGGTCGCGCCGCTATACCCGGTCCATGGCGACCGGGGCGCGCCCCGCCGGCAGGACGGGCCCGACTGAGGGGCCGGTCACCTTGTCCACCAGCAGCGAATCCACCTCTTCTGCGGACGCAAGTCCCCCACCGGGCCCCTCCAAGAAAGGTAAGGAAAAAGAGATGGAGGAAGAGTCTCAACCCCCACCGAAAAGGAGCCGGCCAGAGATGTCCGCCGGTTTGCCCAGATCATGGTCGGACCTCTCTCTTGCAAACATGGAAAAACGTTTGCAGGTGGTGGAGAAGATGGGCGACGAACTACAAATGGACTCCGCCCTGCGGGGGGTGGACGTCCATGCCTTGGAGCTCGCTGTTGAGGGGCTGGTGGCAAAGGTGGCGACCTTGGAAGAGGAGGTCAAGGCTTTGAAGGGCCAAGGACCTTGAGGGCACTTTTTGTTTGTATATATTTTTTTCTTTTTTCTTTTAACCCGGGTAGGCTATTATAATTGCCCCCGTTTTCTGTATAGTTCTCCCTTCACAGCAATAAAAAGGTCCTTGAGGCCAACTTTTTCCTTCAACAAGCTCTTTGAACTGCATATCAATTCTGCATGACTCTGTGTGGTTAATACCCGACCGGCTCGCAAATGCGCCCGGGCTATGATTGCTCGGGCCTGGACCGCTGCTATCCCGTGTCAACCAATCATTGGTCAGGTTAGATCCCAACAAGTGGAGACGTGGTCGTAACCAAACCGTTCGCAAACCAACGGAACCGTCTTTTCGCGTGTTTAATGCGCGCGTCTTTTGAGGCGACTCCTCACGTGATCGAAGCAACGGTTTAGGCGGGAAAACTTCTGGACCGCTGGATCTGTTCTGATCTGGGCCGTTCAGAGTCCTTATATAAGGAGCACTCGCCCCCTCTCCTGCGCACCTTCCTGATTCTCTTCTTTCTGATCTTTCTTTCCTCTTTCCCCCATTTCCTTCTTTCTTTCGAAGCGAGGCTGGAGAGAACGAACCTTGTGAGGTTTGAGCGGGAGTGGGATTTCTTCCTTCTTAGATTCGGTGCATTTTTTGAGTCCGGTGGAACCCTAACTCACCTGAACCGAGCGGGCGTTCCTCACGCTGTTCTGAGAGAGTGTTACCTGGTGCTGTGGAGCATTTATTCATTACCATTCAGGTCAGTAACTTTGCCCCCCTGTATATCAGGTTTGGGGTTTTTGATCCCTTCGCTAGTCGTCGTTTGTGTCAGTTCCTTCCCGCCGGAGGACCAGAGATGGAACACTCCGGCTTTAATTCAGCGTCGAGATCGGAGAGTGAGCAGTATCGGTCAGGGTCCCCTGGCGCCAGCCTAGGCCAGCTCCCTGAGTCCCTGTCCGACCACCAAAGTGGGGCTAGGATCCCCATTCGTCTGTCTAGTAGTGAGTCTTCTGAGGAGGCCCCCGTCGCCTCCGTTTCGAGGGGGTTGGGCGACGAGTTGCCTGAGGGAACCGACCGCATGGTCTTCGCTTGTGAGTCTACTTCTTCTGTCCTACGCTCTGGAGATCTTCTCCGGATCAGGGAGAGATACTTCCTCCCTGATGGCTGCGCCCTAGCCGTAAATACCGGCGGCGCGCATCTATATCAGTCGGGGTTCGTTACCCTGTTTGAAGACGCTATGATGGCGGGCCTCCGACTTCCGCTTCACCCTGTAGCTCGGGACATGTTGATCTTTCTCGACATCGCTCCCGGTCAGTTGGCTCCCAATGGGTGGAGGTTCTTGATGGGGTGTATATCGTTGTGGCCCCAAGCGTTCGGGTATGAGCTTACCCTACAGGAGTTCCTCTGGGCCCACCGACCATTCCCCGTGCATAATGAATTGGGGTTTTTCTCGTTTTCGGCCCGTCCGGGCAGGAAAATCATTGACAACTGCCCCAGCAATAACAAAGGGTGGAAGGGAAAATTTTTTCAGGTGTCTACCCTTCGCCTCTGTGACATGGCTCCGGGGATCCAGTTGAGGACATCCTGGGCCAGGGAGTTGAGGGGTAAGACCGCCCTTCCGACCTTATCTGCTACTTTGGCCTATTCGGAACATAGTGGATTACTGATTATTTTTCTTTCTTATTTGCAGCAGGATCAACTAAACCCCCAGAGATTCCTGAGGTGTGTCAGGCCAGGATCCTGAAGCTAGCAAGGCTGCCCATCAGCATCTGGAACGTGCTGTCCCGGTCAGGAGAGTTCATCGTTACCTATTCCCCTGAGCCGCCTGTTCCTGCCCCCATTTTCACGCCCATCATCCCGGGTGAGTATTACGCGTTAAACATGTACTTGCATTATTTCTGCCCCTTGCTCCTCTGACCGTACGATCTTTGTTTCTACAGAAATGGCTCCCAAACGTAACTTGGACCAGCTACGGGAGAGACAGGATGCCGCCGCCGCCACAACTGCCGTTCGGGTGGCAATTGCCCAAGGAAAAAGACCGGCCACCGAGGTTCCAGGCGGCGATCGCCCGCTCAGGCGCATTCGCCATGGGACGACTACCCGTCCAAGTCCCGTAGGGACATCGGCTCCCCCCAGGCCGGCTGTTGAAGAGCCCGTGCCCAGGGCTGATGTTCCATCGGGTTTGCCCCCGGGCGGGCATGACGAGGCCCGAGAGAGGCTAAGGCCCTGCCTCGCACCAAGCCAAGTGACTGCGTGTGCCGAGCTATCTCCCCAAGGGATCCAAGGATGGCTATATAGCGTCTCCCACCTGGTGAGTGTTCTGCTGTTTTTTTTTTTTTTTTTTTTTAACGTGGACTTGCCCTGCACTTATTACTTGTTTAACCGATGTGCATTCTCCTGCTGTAGGTTGCCTGCATAGCCGCGGGATCTGAATCCGTCCATTCATCCCTGGTCGAGAAGGTGGGCGCCGCTGAAGCCGCCCTTTCGAAGGAGCGGAAAGAGCTGCAAGTAGCGAAAGCTGCCCTGGCCGTGGAGACGAGCAAGACGAAGTCGCTGGCATTGAGCTTAGGGGCGGCTCAATCAAACCTGGCAGCGGCTTTGGCCGAGCTGGAGGCTTCCCGAGCCCTTATCGCGGCAGCCGAAGCCCAGGCTAAAGCGGTGACCGAGACACCTTCCGCGGAGGCCTTGGAGAGAGCTTTTGACGATGGCTTCTTCCAAGGGTATGATGATATGAAGCGGCGGGTAGCCCGGGATCACCCCGAATGGGTCCTTTCAGCCTATATGGGGATTGACTCGGATTACTGGGACATTGGGGAGGATCCTGGAACCGGTGAAGCTCCTGCTGCTGGTGAGGATCCGGCGGCCGCTGGAGATCCTATGGTCATCGCCGAGGCCACTGAGCTTGCCCCGGAGGGGGTTTTAGCGGAGGAAAGGCTTGCCGCTCCTGGGGAGCAGACCGGGGAGACCGATATTGCGGTCAATGTGGAGAACTGACTCCCCGGTCCCTCTTTCCTGCTATCTGTTTGTAGTTTTTTTTTTTTTTTATTTCTCGGGGAGGCTACTACAACTGCCCCCCATGCTCTGTACATTTATTAAATTTAATGCAAAGGCCCCTGGGGTCACCCTTCCATTAATTTTGTTGTACTGCGCTTTAACTTTTACTGGTATCCGTGTGGCTTTGGCCAACCTAACATCTGTCTTAGCAAATGCTTTAGGACCGTAACCCACAGAACATCTAGTTTTTGCTAGTATCCGTGTGGCTTTGGCCAACCTAACATCTGCCTTAGCAAATGCTTTAGGACCGTAACCCACAGAACATCTAGTCAGTTGTAATTCCATGTATTAGGCCTTAGTATTTTCCTCTATCCCCTGCCCCCCAAGCGTTTTGCTAAGGCGGGTGTGCGGGTGTTTTGGAAAACTTGGCCGTAAGGAACCGACCTGGAACATGGGTGGTTGCAGGAGCGTTTGAAGCTTGCCATCGCTGGCCACCTAGGGGTTTGGCCCCATCGTCGGCTGGATCTAAGCAAAGCTTTAGTTAATTTCCTGTTTAGGTATAGATCCCTCTTGCCCCCAGGGCTCCTGTTAAGGAGGGGGCGTGCTGGGGATCGACCATAGGAAACCGACCTGGAACATGGGTGGTTGCAGGGTCCTTTGGTGCCTGGGTTCGGAGCCCGAGGTCTTTTGGTGCCTCGGGGTTAGGCCCGAGGTCTTTTGGTGCCTCGGGGTTAGGCCCTAGGTCTTTTGGTGCCTCGGGGTTAGACCCGAGGTCTTTTGGTGCCTCGGGGTTAGACCCGAGGTCTTTTTGAGTATTGCCCGATGTACCGAAGGGAATAATGTTTCAAAGCAAACTTTTCCATTTTATTTAAAAGATAACAATCTGTAACAATTGTCCTATCAAGGCTACGTAAAAAGAATTTTCCTCATAACACTTGACTTCCGTAGCTATGTGCTACTGATAGTACTTGCGGAGATGTTGTATGTTCCAGGGGTGACTGAGGTCATGCCCGTCCATGCTTTGTAGCCAGTAAGTTCCTGGTCGGTTGACCAGAGTGACTATGTACGGTCCTTCCCAGTTTGCTCCCAACTTCCCATGGCTTGGAACTCGGGTGGACTGGTTCACTGCCTTAAGAACAAGGTCCCCAACCTGGAAACTACGATGCTTCACCTTACTGTTGTAGTACCGCGAGACCCTTTGCTTGTAAGCTGCCACCTTGAGATAGGCCTGGTCCCTTTTCTCTTCCACCAAGTCTAGTTCAGTCCTGAGGGCTCCTCCGTTGGCTAAGTTATTGAAGGTAGCCACCCGATGTGTGGGCAGCCCGAGCTCTGTGGGGACTACTGCCTCGAAACCATAAGTCAAGAAAAATGGGGTTTCACCCGTCGCTGCCCGAGGTGTGGTGCGGTAGGCCCACAGGAGGGCTGGTAGTTCATCGGCCCACAGGCCCTTGGCTCCTTCCAGCCTTGTTTTAATCGACTGCAAGATTGTGCGGTTGGTCACCTCGGCCTGACCATTAGCTTGTGGATGCTCGGGAGAAGAGTAATGGTTCAGTATTCCATAGTCTGAGTAGAATTGTCTAAAGACAGGTGTATCGAATTGTCTCCCGTTGTCGCTGATCAGGACTCGTGGAATGCCGAACCTGCTAAGGATATTTCTCTCTACAAAATGTTCCATCTTTTGCTCGGTTATCGTTGCCAGGGGCTCAGCTTCCGCCCACTTGGTGAAGTAGTCGACGGCTATTACAGCAAACTTAACCTGCCCTTTCCCTGTTGGTAAGGGACCAACGATGTCGATCCCCCATTGGGCGAATGGCCAGGGGCTAAGGACCGGGGTCTGAAGTTCTCCCGGTTGGTTTATCATAGGAGAGTACCGTTGGCACTTGTCACATCTCCGAACGTACTCTTGTGAGTCTCGGGCCATTGTTGGCCAGTAATAGCCTTGCAATAGGGCCTTTCTAGAAAGTGTCCGGCCTCCTACGTGGTTCCCGCACACGCCTTCATGGATTTCAAACAATATTGCTTGGACCTGCGTAGGATGGACACAGCGAAGGTACGGGAGGGTGAACCCCCTTTTATAAAGGACGCCGTCGAGGACATGATATCTTGCCACTCGGTACCTGACCCGCCTTGCCTCCTCTTTCTCGTCCGGTAGCTTTCCTGTCGTCAGGAAAGTCATAATTGGATCCATCCAACTAGGTCCCGGGGTAACCGGGTCAACCTCCATGCCCTCTGAGTTGATCACACTCGGCTCGGGTAGGAATTGTATCCTTATCTCGGGTAAGTCTGACTCAGCCGACGATGCGAGGCGGGCGAGCCGGTCAGCCCTGGTGTTTTCTTCTCTGGGTATTCGAGTGATGGAAAATCCTCGGAGTTGTTTGGATGCTGCTCGGACGAGTGCTAAGTAGGCCATCATGCTATCTTCCCGTGCTTCGTATTCTTGGTTTACCTGATTGACCACGAGCTGGGAGTCGCTGTAGCTCTCGACCTGTTGCGCACTCATCGAAACGGCTAATTGTAGCCCGACCAGGAGGGCTTCGTACTCGGCCTCGTTGTTGGAGGCACGAAACCCGAATCTCAAAGCATATTCAAGCTGGATGCCATCGGGGGTGGTCAGGATAATTCCGGCTCTGCTGCCCTGCCGGTTGGAAGAGCCATCTACATGTAGTATCCAAGTGGGGATGCCGGCGAGCAATCCGGGCGGTAAGGCCGGAGGCTCGAGTTCTTCGATCGGGTCTTCAGGATACGTGAACTCGACCAGAAAATCTACGACGGTTTGTCCCTTGATGGCCGTCCGTGGTCTGTAAGTTACTTCAAACTCCTCCAGTTCCAAAGCCCATTTGACGAGCCTTCCGGATGTATCCGGTCGAGAGAGAATTTTGCGGAGAGGTTGATCGGTCAGTACTACAATGGCGTGGGCCTGGAAGTACGGTCGGAGCCTTCGGGCTGAAGTGACGAGGGCAAAAGCCAATTTCTCGATGCGAGAGTATCGGCTTTCCGCACCTTGTAGAGCCCGGCTGGTGTAGTAGACCGGGAACTGTATCCCGTGGTCCTCCCGAATGAGGGCTGAGCTAACCGCCGACGGTGACACTGCCAGGTATAAGAACAGCTCTTCTCCGGCGGTGGGCGTCGACAATAGGGGAGGAGAGGCCAGGTATTTCTTAAGTTCCTGGAATGCCTCATCGCACTCCTCCGACCATTGAAAAGCTTTACGGAGGATTTTAAAGAAAGGGAGGCACCGGTCAGTAGCTCGGGAAACGAATCTGTTTAGTGCGGCCACCCGTCCGGCTAGGCTTTGAACTTTCTTCGTTGATTTGGGAGACCGCATGTTGATGATTGCCTGGATTTTATCGGGGTTTGCCTCGATTCCCCGTCTACTGACTAAATGTCCAAGGAACTTCCCAGATGAGACCCCGAAGGTGCATTTGGTCGGGTTCAGCCTCATCCTGAATTTTCTCAAAATGCTGAAGGCCCCGGCCAGGTGCTCCAGATGATCAGGTTCTTCCCGGCTTTTGACCAGGAGATCGTCCACATATACTTCCATGGACTTTCCGATGAGGTCTCTGAACATCAGATTAACCAGGCGTTGATATGTAGCCCCGGCATTCTTGAGGCCGAAGGGCATAACTCTGTAACAGTACGTGCCTTGGTCGGTGATGAACGCCGTCTTCTCTTCGTCCCCGGGATACATGCTGATCTGATTGTATCCCGAGTAGGCATCCATGAACGAAAGGAGTGAGTGGCCTGCCGTTGAATTGACAAGGAGGTCTATCCTAGGCAGCGGATAGCAGTCCTTGGGGCATGCCTTGTTGAGGTCGGTGAAGTCCACACACATCCTCCATTTGCCATTGCTCTTTTTGACCAAGACAACGTTGGCCAACCAGTCGGGGTAGTGGACCTCCCGAATGGAGTTAGCTTTCTGGAGCTTCTCGACCTCCTCACTTACAGCCCTTTGTCTCTCGGGGGCCATGCCCCTTCGCTTCTGCTTTACCGGACGGCAGTCTGGGCTGACATTGAGACGATGGGACATTACCCGGGGATCGATTCCGGGCATGTCCTCATGACTCCAAGCGAAAACATCCTGGTTTTGCTCCAGGAACTGGATCAACTTGCCTTTCAATGCGGGTTCCAGTAACGCACCTACATTGATCGTGCGATCCGGGTGCTCCGGACTTAGCACAACTTGCTCCAGTTCCTCCACAGGCCCCATCACGTCCCTCGGGTCCCGGGGGTCCATTTCTTGGACATTCAGAGTCTCGGTGATTGCCCCCCGTCGCAACGAGCTAACATAACAATTCCGAGCCGTGGTCTGGTCTCCCCGCAAGCATCCCGGTCCCTGAGGAGTCGGGAATTTTACGGTTAGGCTGTATGTGGAGACAACTGCTCGTGCTCTGTTGAGGGTCGGCCTCCCAAGGATAACGTTGTAGGCCGATGGGGCATCCACTATCACGAAATTGGTGAGCAGGGAAACCTGTTGTGGATAGGTCCCCATGAGTACTGGGAGCTCGATCGTGCCGAGCGGTTGAGTGCTAGAGCCGTTGAATCCGACCAGGGGAGTAGCAACTGGCCGGAGCCGATCTCGATCGATCCCGAGTTGGTCGAATGCCGCTGCGAACATTATATTGGACGAGCTGCCCGTGTCAACTAGTACCCTTTGGACCATGTAGTTTGCTATAAACAGCGTCACCACCAGCGGGTCGTCGTGGAGGCAGTGGAGGCCCTGTACATCATCGGATGAGAACGTCAGAACGTCAGTTGGCGAGGGGCCGGTGGATTGGACCTGCCATACATCCGCTCGGGATGCTCTGGCGTGCCTCTTCCATGCCGACTGTGAATCACCTCCGCCAGATGTTCCTCCGGAGATCACGTTGATGTGGCCGAGCGGTGGAGGGGGCTGACCGGGAGCTCGGGCATCCTGTCGGGGTCGTCTGTCTGCTGTGACAAACTCGGCAAGATGGCCCTGCTCTATCAGCTTTTCGATTGCTATTTTCAACTTGAAGCAATCCTCCGTTTCATGGCCATGATCCTTGTGATAACGGCAGAACTTCTCCCGATTCCTCTTGCCGGGAGGGGCTCTGAGCTTGGTAGGCTGCGGAAGCAGCCTCTGCGCCTCTGCAGCGGCCATCACCTCATGTATGGGTCGGGAAAGAGGTGTGAAAGTTGTCGGGGGCTGGCCCCTAGCCTCTCTTTGATCTTGCTTTGGCTTCTTTCCCGAACCCTTCTCAAATCCCTCGCGTTTGCGCTTTGCTTTCGGGGATTCGTCTCCTGTCGGGCTAGCGCGCTTTGCCTTCAGGAACTCTTCGGTGTCTATGTACTTCCCCACTCTTTCCGAGAGTTCCACCAGGGTTGCCGGTCGATTGCGATGAAAAGACGTGGCCACCTTGGTGTGCTGAACTCCTGAGCAGAAAGCCATGATAGCGGCGGTCTCATTGAGGTTGCGAATCAAAAGCCTCTGCTGGTTGAAACGATCTACGTATTCCCTTAAAGATTTCCCCCTTTGCTGCTTGACAGCTAGCCGCTGGGTGTCTGGCTGCGACCGGTCCAGCATCCCGACAAACTGACTGATGAAGAGTTTGCCGAGGGTCTTGAAATCGTCAACCGTCTGCGGCTTCAGAGCATGGAACCATTGCGCGGCTGATCCCTTTAAAGTACTGGGGAATGCTAGGCATAGCAACTCGTCCGTGGTAGTGACCAGTGCCATCTGCGCCTTATAGGTGCGGATGTGGTCCACTGGACTCCCCTTGCCGTCGTATGAGCTGAGATGAGGAGGCTTGAACTTCCGCGGGATTGGGAACTGTGTCACTCGGGCAGTATAGGGCGACTCTGTTTCTGTATTAGTGAGGTCGTGACCGGACTTGCGGTTCAGCCTCTCAATCTGCTGCTGCAGCTCCTCGACCTGGGCCTTGACATCAGTACGCCCGGTCCTTCTCTCTGCATCTGAATAGTAAGTGGGGTCGGACGATGATGCCTCGTCCTCGAAGCGCGTCGATCTTGGGGAGAGCACTCGGCTGCGGGTTCGGGATAGCCGGTGCCTAAGATCATCCTGGCTTAAGGCGGGCGGATCGTCGACCGGTTCCCTGACCTTTCGTCCGGATGCTTCTCCCCTTGCAGCTCGCCGCCGTTCGATGAGAATCCGGGCATCCTCTACTCGTCGCGCTCGGCGAGGGACATACCGAGGTCCTTCCTGTGGGCGCTTGGTAGGCTGGCTACGTTCTCCCTCTGCCCGGCTTTCCCGGTTTAGTTGGGACCCTGGAGCGGACCTAGTCTTTCCGCGCGTCCGGGCAGGCCTCTTACTGGGAGCGCTCTTTTCGGGCCTCTGACTGGGAGTGCTCTTTTCAGGCCGCTTCTCCGACGAAGGACTTTTCTCGTGGTCCTCGACCACTTTTTCATTCTGGGCTATGAGCGCATCTATTTGCTGTTGTGTCCAGAGCTGGCCTTCCAAGAGCCGCTCCAGCGCTACTGCGACCTGGTCGGAGGTCATGGAGGTCGCCCGCGTCTCGATCTGTAGGTCCTCCTGACCGGTTGAATCGGCGGTCTTCTTGCCCTTCTTCTTCGGCATGTTGATCAGTCAAAGATTTTTGTTAACAAGGAAATCGTGTCGTTTCCCACAGACGGCGCCAAACTGATGCTACCGAAAATTGGTAAGACAACTTGGAAAGAAAACAAGATCACAGAGGATTTGTATGTGGTTCGGCCCCGTTAATGAGGTGACCTACATCCACGGGTGCGTCAGTGCGCTTCTCACTAGCAGATCACCGGCGGACCTGGTGAGCCAACAAGATGGGCGGCACTCCCAGTAATACCGGCCGGGTGTATGCGTGTATATTGGTGAGTTCTCTAATATGTGTTTGTATGCCTGGAGAGTTGATATCCGGATCCCCTTTGAGAGGGCAGGTGGGCTCTTTTATAGGTACAAGAGTCCACCCTTACATGGTAAGTTTATTTGGATTAGGAAGCCTAATCTAATCACAATAGATTTGCACAATATTTGGTGAGTTTCCTAAGTAGTTAAGGAAACTACTGACTTTCTTGATAGAGTCATGACTGCACAGGGATGGAAAGAAACGTGATTCCTGCCGCATCTCCTGGAGCCCTACCATGCCTGGTACCCGAGCTGCGGGTATCTCGGATAAGCACAGCCGGACGCCCCGGGACTGCGGGCCCTATGCTCCTAACCCGAATTCCCCGGGCTATTGAATGACCACATGGCGGTTTGACCGCTATAGAATATTTTTGGACATATGACTTTTATTTTAGACTTCCAGATTATTAAAAATTATTTTTAAAACTAAAAAAAAAAAAAAAGGCCCCAACTGCACTTAAATACTTAATCGGATCAAACGGGTTAAACGGATTGACCCGCTTCAACCCGTTTATTAATCGTGTCAAACGGGTCGACTTGTTTATAACCCATGCCCTTGTACGGGTCACCCAAACCCGTTTATTTTCGTGTCGGGTTACCGTGTCGTGTCGAAAATTGCCACCCCTAGTAATAACTTAGTGACTGTTATTATGTGTATGTCAGATTCAGTTTGATTACAGTTGTCTCTATACTTTATGTTACTTAAAATTGCGTGGTGTGTACAATTATGTGACTTCACCAGTCATGCCCTATGGACCCAAAAATGAATTTAATTTTCTCGATTTTTGCTGCTCTAGAGTGTGACAGAAATTTACTACATTTAGTGATTATTTTTAGTAGAAAATTTTCGCTTAAAGTTTTCAGTGAGTTTTTTTTACGACTTTTTCCAATTAAGTGATATATTATCAAACGCACTGAAAAAAATAAGTGCTGAAAGTTTTTATTTTCACCACTTAATACCCTTAGTGAAAAGTCCCTCATTTTAGACTTATCAAGTTTAAAGGACAATCCTTTTTTTTTTTTGTCAAAACTCCATGACTAGTAAAACTTAAGCAAATCAAATTTCTATGTTTTAAAAGCTATGTGAAATTTCACATAATTAGTTCAATTTTTCACAAAGTGATGTGAAGTTTCACATAATTTTTATAGCATGTGGACTTTTTACTAAAATCAGTAAAATAAAATATAATCGGGCTAAATCAAATACTTAAAAAGTCTATTTTAAAAAGTTTTTTTACTAAAATTCCCATTAGTAAAAATACATGAGCATTAATTTTAATGAATCCTATAAAGAATAGAAAATAGAAAGAATATTCTATTATTGAATCAATTAATGATTCTCTTCCAATTCGATAGCTTATCGTAACTTAAAAGGAGGTTTCAGCAATTTTAGGTAACTAACTACTCCTATTAGTTTATAGACAACCAAATCATACAACAAATCTATGATGATATTTGTACATAGTATATATATATATATATATATTAGTCAGTTTCTAAAGAGGGTGTTTTCCTTTTATCAAAAAGAGAGTCTTTGTTTTGGCCGTCAGATTATATTTTAAAACTGTTAAATGACAGCACCACCCTTAATAAAAATACAATTTAACGTCAAAATGCAGACCTATTAAAAGATGCCCCTTCTTTAAAGAATCTTTCTATATATATATATATATATATATATCTATTAATCCTAACATTAAACTAGGATAGGACTGACAGGAGTATCAATTATTCAAAGATGCCTCTGATTGCTGAGCCAACGTGCCAACTCATCAAAAAGGTTTTAGATATTTTACGACATGGCCCCATGTATGTCCCAATAATCTTATCATTAAATTGACATCCATGTTTATCAGATAAAAAAAAAAAGAAAAAAGAAAGAAGACATCCGTATTCATGTGTGAATGGGGAATTTTTATGATACATCCTAGTGGCTTAATACGTATCATACATTTCAATTTATACTAACATTTTAGCCATATTTAAGTTCCAAATTCTTGTAACTTTGAAAATTATATAACTTTTTTTAGCACACACAAAAAAAGACTTAATTAAAACATATACCCTTTAAATTTAGTCTCTGTCTCATTTTAATTCTCCCTCTGTCTCATAATAAGTGTCCATTTCCATTTTGCACAATAACAAAGTTGTATTATATTAATTTTTTTGGTTCATGAAAGAGTCACTTTCCAATTTTATCCTTAGATGTGATGGGTGTTTGACTTTTTACTTATTTTGGGACCACAGATAAATGTTACTTTGTCTTAATTTTAAAGGTAGTTTTGGAAAGTAAGTAAAAGGTATATACCAATTTAGGAAAGTGGACACTTATTGTGAGACATTCAAAAAAAAAGAAATATAGACATTTATTATAGAACGGATGGAGTATTAACATTAACTGAACCACTCTATTGTAATGTAATATATGATACGTCTCAAACCACTAGAAAATATCTTAAAGAACTTTTCATTAATTAATTTGAAAAGGGCAAAAAAAAATCATGAAAAGGTGAAATATGTATCTAATGTATGTATATATGTATCTCCACTTTCCACTTTGGGGTACACCTCATACTTACATTCACTTTCTTCCTCATCCGGAAGGAAGGAAGGAAGGAAGAATCAAACCCCCCAACCCCAAAAGATTCTCATTTGTATTCCCAAACCAGAAGAGTATTTTAGGGTTTGGAAAGCCATGGTCAGCCCCAAATCGAGAAATGGTGAAAGTGTCCCCTGCGATTATTGCAACGATCAGATTGCTGTTCTCTACTGCCGAGCTGACTCGGCGAAGCTCTGCTTGTTCTGCGACCAACACGTCCACTCGGCCAACGCTCTCGCCCGCAAGCACCTACGGTCCCAGATCTGCGATAACTGTGGGTCCGAGCCCGTTTCCGTCCGATGCGCCACCGACAACCTCGTCCTCTGTCAAGACTGCGATTGGGACTCCCATGGTAGTTGCTCTGTGTCCGCTTCACACGATCGTAACCCCGTTGAGGGTTTTTCTGGGTGTCCTTCGCCGATCGAGCTCGCTTCGAGTTGGGGTTTCGATCTCGAGGACAAGAAGCCCCAAATTCAATTGCCTGAGCAATCGATTACGAATTGGGGTTATCAGGATTCGAACGTGAGTGTGAATTTGGGTTTCGATTCGTGGCCGATGTACAAATCGGCTGTGGGTGGCAGCACGTTGCAAGATTTGATGGTGCCGAGTGCGAATAATGCGCTGGCGGCGGTGGTGGTTTATTCGAATAATGAGATGGGTGTGGGACCCAAGAGGCTGAGTCCGAGCTGTGGGAAGCAAAAGCAAGTCATTTTTAGGCAGTTGTCGGAGCTGTTTAAGAGGGGTTTCGCTGGAGTCGATGGCGGTGTTGGTGGTGGTGATGAGAATTTGGTGCCTGAGACGGCGAATCGGAGGAGTGATTGGCTGGTGGGCAATGTGGAGTCTGTTGTTTCTGGGGACGGTGGTGATGGGGTTATGGATGGTGTGAACCAGTCTTTGCAACAACATCAAACACCTTTCACATCCATGGCTGTGATGCAGTCTCATGTGGGTCCCAAGGATGGCGATCGGATTGTTGAGGATGATATGTTGTGGAACACTAATCCTAATGGCCATGCCACTCAGGTCTTTCTTTCTAAACTCCAAACTTTTCTTTTCCTTACTTTCTGGATTTTCTAGTTATAATTTTGTTGTTTCTTCAAATGTTGGTTTATTGTATCTCTGTCTTGTTAGTTGTTAGTACTTGTTTCTTCAAAAGTGGATTATCAGCTAATTTTTTTGGCATCATTGTCTTTGGGTTTTGTTGACAACTGCTTTGTTTCAAATGACTTTGTAATGTGTACTGCCAGTGAAAAACACAGCCTTTGGAGTTTTATAGGGATGAATGCTACTTGTGAATTTTACCGCTTTTTTTTATCTGAGCCTATTTATTTATCTTGTGATCTCAAATGGAGCAACTTTATGGGGGATAAGCAACAATCCAATGTTGCATTCCTAGTTGTTCATTTTCACTTTATCAGTATTTGATTACTTGCTGTGGTCATGATTAGAAATGTGTTCTCAATTGGGCTTTCATTTGGGATATACAATACTCCGTTCTTAATGCCAATAGGATTTAAACATGGACAATTCGTGGTCAACAGCTTCTGTTAGTCCCCTTTACTATGGTTTCTTCTTTAAAATGTTGGGAAAGAAATAAAATCATGGGGTGTATGATTGTAGAAATCGAGGTACTTGTTAGGGTGAATTCACTAGTTAAGGGTTGGTGGCAAGCCCATGTTTCATTGTGATTTCATAATTCTGTTCTTGGATTCTAGATATTTGCTGGGCCCTTCCTAATCCATTTTATAGTTAATTCTCCACAAATCTTGAGGATTCACCTATTCGCGCTGATACTACAATATCCCCCGAGTTTTCACATTTTTTTTAATTAAGAAAATCTGATTTTGCAAACCTGGTTGAACTGTTCATACGTAGAACTGAAAATCTTGGTTACTTGCTTCCTTGGCCTTCCAATTGCATTGTTCTTCTGACTGTCAAGGTGACATTCGAGCTCTTAAAGGAATCAGTTTTTGTTAAAATTTTGAACCTTAATCTGCAAGAGGGTTGAAGTCTGGAATATATTCTGGAGTGATGTTATGCTTCCAAATCTAAATCCCAAAACCCATCCCACTGCCACATCATTTGGGATGGGTTTTTAGGATTTGGATTTGGGAAGCATTGCATTACTCTATATTCTGTGATTCACTACTGTAAAAGATCCTCCTCCTCCTCGCCTCTTAACTTGGCTGTCTGCTCTATTACTATTGTTAGTATTTTTTTTTTTTTTTTTTGAAATAATTAGTCTAACAGAGTGCATGCACCATTAGTAACCATTGCTCCTTCTGCCTTTGCAGATATGGGACTTCCATTTAGGTCGGTTGAGAGGTGAAGAAGAATCTGATCCATTGGAAGTTGGATATGGAGTAAACGATGCACGATTTATGATCAAAAGTTACAGTGATCTTGTAAAGGAAGCATCTCTGCCAACCACAAAAGCATTAGGAGAAATCTATGGCACCAGTCGTTCTCTGGCACATGAGGATATTACAGCATTTAATGTAAGCGGCTAATTTGACTTCCATACTATCCGTTATTACAATACGCATACATTTAATTGTATATCAACATTGCAAATTATCCGACTTTGTCTGCATTATACACACAACTGCACTACGTGGCATCATTTCTGTTCTTCCATACCTTATTTTACTTCCCTTGAAAGTTTTGACGCATTATACAAATATTGCAGAATAACTCAAACAACCCAACTGCGAGTCAAGCCCCGACAACATCGGAGAGCAACAATCTACCCACAGCAAGGCTCTCATCAAGTTCATCTTTTGGTAAAACGAAAAGCTATAATAATAATAAGGAGAAGAACTTTGATTTCACGGAACAAACTGTTTTGGTTCGAGGCGAAAGCACAACAACGGCAACAATAACAAAGGCCGCCGATTTGGAGCTGCTGGCGCAGAACCGAGGCAATGCCATGCTACGTTACAAGGAGAAGAAGAAAAACCGAAGGTAAAAATTCCCATAATTTTGTACTATATCATCTATCACCTAATTTATTGTTGTTTCAATATACACACCAAGTGTCTATATTCTGAGTGTTCAAGGGTAATATACCATGAATAGATATGAGAAGCACATTCGGTATGAGTCAAGGAAGGCAAGGGCGGATACTAGGAAGCGAGTTAAAGGGCGGTTTGTGAAGGCTAGTGAGGCACCGGATGGTTAAATCTACACACTGAAATGACTTCCTCAGGATGAGTTTCTCTGTGCTCTGTCTGTCTGTCTGTAAATATTTCTTACATTTTCTCCCACTTAAATTGTATAATTCTTGTTGCGGTTATTTGGACCGAGTGTATTTATTTTGGTTAAGCTCCCCTGCCGATCCACATGCCACATTATGTTCTATTTAGGAGTGGTGGTCACTAGCCCTGGCAGACAGGTATGGGCAACATTAGACGCTGACCTGACCACTTTGGAGAAATAACTTTTTTGGCCTAATTCTATTCTAAGATGATCTATAAAACGATGTCCCACTTGTCATGATCCAATGAAAAGGAATTCGAACAATTTCTCTTTTTGAATGGCTTGGGTTAATAATCAAGTCAGTTGTGCAGAATATAAACTGAGAGGATTCGAAGTGAGTTCATTTATTCAAATAGATAAGTAGTGGGTAGACTGTGCTTCAATGTACTCGTATATATGTGTATGCGTGTGCGTGAGTGTGTATGTATAATGTAGGCTTTCATATCTTCTCGGTATGGGCATGATATCAACCCATGCACAATATATTATAGTGTGTGGAAGTTCTGTGGTGTTTATATGAATACAGAGGAAAACAAACAATAACAAATTTCTCGAAGGGTAAGAACAAGGACATGTACACGTGTTTTGAGTAATCCGTGATATGTATGATGATTGTTATTTCGGTAGTTATGATGATGGTTATTTCAGTTGTGTAATTGACACTTATAGGCAATGATAGTTTGTTGCACAAGGCAATTTGAGATTTGTTTAGTTATAGTTTGTTGCACTAACCTTGAATTGTTGAATACATAATCCACCCTCTTCCATCTGACTATCTGTGAAAGTGGAAGTTGCAGTTCATAAATATAATCAAATTAGGCGGTACAATCAATAAAATTGTTGGTGAGCACAGCTCATGAGAAACCTACCCCTTCATGTCTTACAGTGGCCAACAATATGCCAGCTGTAGTAAGATTGCTATATGTACATGCTAGTACACATAAAAACACCCACACATCTTCTTTTCAAACATTCTCTCCCAGAATGATTTACTCTGTTGTTGCTTACCCAAAGTTTTTTTTTTTTTTTTTTTAAATTGTAGTTAATTATCTCTGTAATATAGTTGCAAAACTTTTCTTCTTGGCAACATTTGTTTTCCCAGGAAATTCTTGTTGCATTACTGATTAATTACCAGCTGTGACTCTTTAGTTGGCCTGTCCTTTTATAGCTTGAAGAAATCATTTTGAAGCCACATGACAATCAAAGCACTCAACTAAACCCCCAAAAAGTATGAATGATCTTTAAAGCCATAAAGCACTACATTTGTTGTGCTAAAGAGCTGTACAGAGAGACTTTGTGAATGCTATATTAAGTTCATTCAACAAAATGTCTTAACCGCTTCCCATTTTCAAACATTCCCACATGATCTCAATCAATGACGGACTTCTCTTTCTTTCTCCTCAAGAACTCTCTTGGAGCCAAGATAAAGAAATGCTTCAGATTATCGCACAACGACGATTCCTCGACCTCTACTCTCAATCAGAACAAAAATGACCATCCAATCCCGACCCGATCACCCATTGCCTATTCAGTTTTTGGTGGTCGGAGCTCACCAACATTGGAGGAGATGATATTTCATTTAGGGTATGGAGGAGTACAAGAACGTCGAAGAATGTCGTGTGACAATTCCGACATTCTGCGATCTGCTAGGAACGCGTTAAATCAGTACCCTCGGTTCTCTCTCGATGGAAAGGATTCCATGTATCGATCATCGTTCAGAGACTTGCCACTTGCCCAAGAGTTGGAGATCAGAACACGGTGTTTGCCTCCGATGTTGGGGGGAGAGTGTGTGGTGTGGTGCAAACCAGGAGTAGTGGCTAAGTTGATGGGTCTTGAGGCTATTCCAATTCCTGTTAATAGAAACTGTGGTAGTGAAAGGTTGAGCTCCATGATTAGAAAGCAAAGTCTAAGGAAGAGAGCTGAAAAGCAAGAAATGGAGAGGAAAAGACTTGTCATGGATATAGATGATTGCAGTGAAGTCTGAAGAGATGTGTTTGGTTCATGTTCAACAACCCAACACTGAATAAGGAAGCAGGTTGGCCAATTCAACGTTTCCTATAGAAAATACCCAAATTAATATTTCAATCTTGTACGTTGACAATGTAATCAATGATTTTCTTTCTTTCTTCCTTTCCCTTTATTTATTTTTTTTTTTTTGGGGGGGGGGGGGGAGGGGGGAGGGTTGGGACGGGGGGAATAGTGTTTGGGAAAGCAAATATGTTAGCTAGACTGTTAGTTCAAAAAATTGGATCCCTCTCTCCTATCTTTGTATCTTTCTCTAAGTAAAGGTAGTAAAAAGTTTTTGAAACTGTGAACCTCTCTCTTTCTGTCTCTCTCTCTCTCTCTATCTCTCTCACATAGCTATTTTAGGTGATTTTGTTGTAACATTGTTATATACTAGTATTGCTATACATAATGAAATATCTCCCCCATAAACACTAGGTATTGGACTCAAATTAATAAATTTACTTACACCCACTTCTTTGTGATCTGGGTTTTTCTAACACTTTTCACATTTGTACATAGATATACATATAATTTTTTTGGAAAAATTGGCGAAAAGGTCATTAAGATGAGTTTTATTGAAACTAAGGACAATTTAAAATACACATTGAGAATAAGTCTTCCAAATATCTATAGACCAAAATACCCTCATCTTCAACCTCTAACCCTAACCAAACCCTAGCCACCATAACCATTACTCCACACCACCTCCGACCACTACCCCACCTCCGGCCTCCACCTTCGCCATCTCCGGCGACCACCAGCTCACCAGCGTTAAGTCCTGCTTGCATACAGTTTGGTTTTTAAATCGCACAATCTTCATCCACGTTGACAAAATTGCGGAGTCTAATAGCAAGCAGATGAAGAGGTGTGTTTCCCTCGTCATTTTCTGATTTATTAGACTACTGAGCGTGGAATCTTCTAGAATAAAATTGATCACCTGCCAGCTGGAATTGCTTGATGCCAAGTGACTCAAACTTAGAACTGTGAACCAGTGTAAGAGGAGTGGATTCATCATCTGTAAAGACTCCTGGTTCTGGATGATTGGAAGTCTAATCCACCTTAAAACAATTGTGATACCAACTTTAAACAATTGTACCTGATGTTTGAAAGTTTTATGGGTAGTGGCAGTTGAGGTTTACTATTTTGGAGACTGATTAGAACTTAAAACTGAAATTCGTTGGTCCCTATTGAAACTCACCTGTACTCATTGAATTATTGTTATTTTTTCTTTGCAGACTTGATTGAAAAAGGAATAATATCAATTAAGACATATTATCATTAAACATATGTCTAAATTGAAAAAGGAATAAGGAAGTCCAAAACTATTTTAGATTCAGAAGTCAACAAATGTTAAGTAAAATTTTATTTATGACAAATCAAAGTTAAGCAAATTTTATTCATCTTAAGTCAAATTTGACTTAGGATCATTCTGAACTGAAATTACATTCAATATTATATTTTTTTACTAAGAAAATTTACACAACCCCTTCTGAACCTGAACAGTTCCCCCCACTAAAAGAATTAAGTGAAATTTCACGGAGAAAGTTAGGTGAAATTTCATTTATGACAAATCAAAGTTAAGTAAATTTTACTCATCTTAAGTCAATCTTAAGTCAAATTTGACTTAGGATCATTCTGAACTGAAAATTACATTCAATACTGTATTTTTTCACTAAGAAAATTTACACTTCTTCTGAACCTGAACAGTTCCCCCCACTATAAGAATTAAGTGAAATTTCACGGAGAAAGTTAAGTGAAATTTCATTTATATATGACAAATCAAAGTTAACTAAAATTTACTCAACTTAAGTCAAATTTAACTTAGGATCATTCTGAACTGAAATTTTAACTTAATAATAAATTTGATTAGCTACTTGCATAAAATTATCAAACAATTTAATAATAAATTTTATTAGCTACTTTTAAAAATCGCGTGGGGGCCAAACTAAGCCCTAATCTATACTTAAAGTATTTAATTTGCCCCTTTTAAAACTAAGAAATCTTACAATAGAGAAAGTTTCAACCTCCATAAATATTAAGTGAAATTTCATTTAATATTTCATGTACTTAATGAAATTTCACTTATTAAGTGAAATTTCACTTACTATTCATATATGTAAAATTTTGAATTTTTTTTTTTGCTCAAAACATATCAACAATGGTACTAGTTTTGTAGATCTCGTCGACACGATTCCAGTGGTATAAAATTTGCGAAAAATGGAATTGTAGATCAAAAGTTATGGAGGTTTAAAGTTTAAAAATATTTTTTAAAATTAGAAATTATACGGTACAATTCTCACACCATGTGAGTGACTTGGGAGACAATTCTTGTAAGTTAGAGCGCGTGTGCCAGCGGTGGGGGAAAAATTTGCGCGTGTGTTGGCGCGGTGACTTGGTTATTTTCCAATTCCTTTAAGGGTAGTTTGGTCTGATGAAAAAAGTAAAATGGATTTGAAAAGTGATGTTTTAATATTGTGGATGTAGGTTAAAAATGGGCCTGAGCTTTTGTCCTTAGTGAGTTTATTGTTAATGGGCTGTCTTTTAATCCAATTATGCCCAACTTTAAGGACCTTAAGTCAAGCCTCCCTAATTTTTTTTGCTAAAAAGATATACATATAATTATTACTACGGAGTATATAGTTTGCCAATCAACAGGAAAGTTGTAGTCTTGTAGATACAAATTCTTCTGATCAGGATGTATCTGAGCATAAATTTCTTTACACAGTCAAGCTTTCGATTAATATAATCAACAGTCTGACTTGCCATATTGGAAGATTAGAAATTTAGAAGGCATGCATTATTATAAAGTTTTTAAATGGAACTCATTTCTTTGTTCTTACCAAGGAAAACAACAGTTTCATTCTTTATTCCATTGGCTTTTACTAAATGGTTTATTTTATGATTTATAATTTTGCCGATATCTTATTATTTTGTTAGAAAATTATTATGCGGTGGACAAAGTCATATGTATGACAATAAAAATTGCATTACCTGGTTATGATGGCATCTGCTGCTTCAAAATTTCAAACCATGTCTTCGTTTACCAGATACTTCAAAAGCTAGAAGGGTAAATTATGCTAACACCCTTTTAACTATGGCCTTTTTTTAAACACCCCTCTCAACCATAAAATTCAACAAATTGATCCCCTCAACTATTACAATTTTTCACTAACACCCATTCAGTTAGGTTGTCGTCCAAAAAATAAATACTTTTGTATTATGTTACCAACACAAAATATGATGGCGTTAATAACATGACATTTTTGCCGCTTTTGAGCTGTTGAAAATTTTAGAATAAAATTGTCTAAAATTTTGTGTTCAACAAAGGATAGTTATATGGTGCAACAAAGGATAATTTTGCCCTAAAATTTTCAACAGCTCAAACTGAGGGATAAAAAAATATCATGTTAATATTTTGTATCATACATTGCTCACATGATACGAAAATGTGAGTTTTTTGGATGGAATTTTATCAAGAGGGGTGTTAGTGAAAAAATTCAATGGTTGAAGGGGTCAATTTGTCTAGTTTTGTAATTTAGGGAGGTATTTGAAAAAGTGTCATAGTTGACAAAATAGAAGGGTACTTACAAACTCTGTTTGGAACAAGTCATGTAGAGGACAAAAGATGGACTAATGGCCTATTTGGGATAACTTATGCTTTTGCAATTGCAATTGCTTTCGCCAGAATAGATTATGGTCATAATAGATTTTGAGCTTTGTAGTGTTTGGATAATATATTACAAAAGTGGATATGGTGGATGAATGGATTGTGTAAGTGCTTGGTTACATAAATACAAAAGTGGAGTTTAATGTTCTAAAGACAATTAAACCCTTGTGTTATATTCCTATTTTATTAGGATTGAATACATAGTTAATTTAGTTGGTTAATACACATTATTACTTAGAAATAAAAGTTGATTAATTATATAATAAATTAAGTAAACCTATTAAGTAAATAATGTTTACAGTACATGGGATTTTATATTATACAACCATAATGATATGGTTGTACCATACAACCACATTTTGGTGTCAACACGTTGTAACTTTGAAAGAATTTTGGTTTTAAAACCAAAGTGGTTCTCAAAGTTACAACCTGTTGGGAAATGCTTACAACATTTATGCTTCAAAACCTGTAATACCCTGTATTTTGAGGTGTATATTAATAAATAAGACCTTATACTAACTCTTGTACACTTATTTGGTCTTTATTTCTTCCATTGATAAACTTGGTTACCAATCTATTGTCTTTGCATTCCAATCGATTGCCACTTTTTGGTACTTAAATCAATTGCCATATTTCCCAATCGATGACTATGATGCCGACCTGAATTCATTACGTGGCACAATCCAATCAATTGCCCTTTATTTCAATCGATTACTTTGAAATATCTGTAGCTAGTCGATTGCCATTGAGCTCAATCGATTGCCACCTGCAGAGATAAGTTTCCAACTTTTCTTGAGAATTGGATGTGTGGCACTCTTGTCTCTCTCTATATATATGCATCCATTTCGTCCCTTGGGACTGTTTTCACAGTTTCTTGAGAGAGAGAGACACACACCATATTTATACATCCATACATACAAATATACATATATATATACACCACAAACACACACACTCTGCTGGACAGAGAAGAGAAGGAGGAACAGAAGAAGAAAGAAAGAAGAGAAAGAGAAGAGAGACTGACATAGAGAAGAAGAAAGAGAAGGAGGAGAGAGAAAGCTTCAAACCCCACAAGCCAAACACACTCTTAAGTGAGTTCTAACTCACTTGGTACTTTTTATATAAATATTTATGAGCTTTTTATGAAGTTTTAGACGTATTAAACACATCCGTTGGACGTTTATATATGCTAGTTTATAATTTTGCTGGAGAAGACGAAATCCCAATCGATTGGACTTTTCCCAATCGATTGCCATCTGTCAGGACCCAATCGATTGGATAGTATTTCTATTGATTCCTATTATTTGTAACCCAATCGATTGCCAAACTTAGCAATCGATTGACATGTTTCCTTAATCAATTGTTATAGTTTTTATCCCAATCGATTGGACCCTTGTCCCATTCCATTGACAATCACATGGATTGTTTCTTTTGTTTATTATATAAGGGGTTCAATTGTTCAATTCTCGATTCGGACTTTCATTATACGACTATGAGGATAATCATGAATAATGTGATACCAAAGATAATTAAGTAAGATTGAGAATAATGGATTAACATTATGACGTTAGATACTATGTCATTCATGTTTGAGTTCGACTTTCGTTTTATTTTAAATCAGAGTAGTCAGGCCACAATAGGAAAGTCTGGTGTCAATATTAGTATGGAACATAAGTAGTTTTGATAAGTTGTGGGAATGGTATGTGGGTAGGACCAAGTAGTCCTGAGATAGCCAGATGATCCATGTTATATCCTTAACGAGCGGTGGATGAATTATATCCTTAACGAGTAATGATGGGAGATCACTGGTAGATATCGACAAGTCATGGCAATAGATTTGATATGTCATTGTTTGAAATGTTATATCCCCGACATGTGGTGGGCAGTGATATGTCATTAATGAGCAGGGGGGTGGACTGGTGTGGAGTCCATGACATGCGGTGGATGGTATATATCTTTACCGAGCGATGGATAAAATAATGGTATATCCATAGAGTTTAATAATTGAGTCTGTTCATTCAGTCAAGAGTACATTGGTTATCGGTCTTAGGATAACAAGACAATAATAGTTGGTTACGACGAGATGTAGTAAAGAGAAGATATTATTTTGTAGAACTTAACTTAACTCTTGTCTTCATAACTTGTTTATACTTTAGATAACTAGTACCATGTTAGTTTATATTCACTCAGCTCTCAGTAAGCTGACGGTCGTTATTACTTGAAAATCCCCCATCCAGACTACCTTGTTTCTAACCTTGCAAGTGGCGATCACTACTAGGATGGTTACTTAGTGGAGGAGGGCTATGCCGAGGACGTGCCAGGGGAAAGAGGCGAGGATAGACAAGATTGTTACCTGACGACGACGTTTACGCCACCTGAAGGACTAGATAGTTATTAGTTTTATTTCTGTTGAATTTTGTTATAAATGGGTACTTGGGCATATATTGCTTTCAGACCTATTATATTTCCTGTAGCGCACTCTGATAGTTTGTAATAACTAGAACTTTTGTAATATACTCAGTTTGATATTATTATTGTTCTTATTACTTCTAGTTGACTAGTACTGTGTGGTGTAGACAATTAGTGACATTCACCCGTCATTCCCTATAGACCCAAAAAAGAATTTTATTTTTCTCTATTTTTTTGCTGCTCCAGGGCATGACAAAACCACAGAGGCAGTATGGTGGAACTATACCACTATGGCTCTATCATAGAATTTTCCATAATACATTACTAAAGTTGGTTGTTAGTATTTGTTTATGTATACACACACAAACACACACATATGTATGTGTGTATGTGTGTGTTTTAATAAATTACATAATTAGCATCCCTAATAATTCAATTTTTACACTAATATCAATACTATTCTATAAAGGGAAGAGGGTTCCTACCCTTTTTTTCCCTTACAATTAGCAATATTTATGAAAAAAAAAAACCACCATACTTTTGTTCTAAAAATAAAACATTTAAAGTACCAAATTGTCATTAAACATTTACAATCAAACTTGCATCCCTCGTAACTGAATCAAAATGTTTGAAATTTGAAAACAAAAATAACTACCCTACAATCTATCCTCCTCCTATTACAACTTCTTTGTTGGGAATTTAACAACGCGGAACCAAATAAACACACACATATGAGCAGTAATTAAACATGTACACCAAAGAAAAGACACACATATTTCTATGTGGTTCGGCCAAACACTTGCCTGCGTCTATACCCGAGAGATTCATTCTTTCACCATTGAGTAAAACATTATACAAGTTACATGTATTAAACCCTGTAACCCAAATACAAGACCCTTTTACATTCCCCACTCAATACTCCAAAGAACCTTACATAATCACTGTAATATATAGAGAAATCATAGAGACAAAGAAATACCCATCCCTACCTCACATTCCTATCATTGTGAACAACCCTCACAGAAAACCTCAGTGACTAATATCTCTCTCACCCTAGACCATGCACCTCCGTGAGGGGAGACCCCTCAATTTGGTACACCAATGGCTTCCTAAATTCCTATACAACATCCCTATAAATAGAAACCTATTACTTATTGGACAAGTAATACAACTCTATCACAAAGAAAACCAAATCACAATAGGAATCTAGCCAAATTATAATCCCTAAATTAATGGGATTGACCCACATGTGATATAACCCCAACAATCACCCCCTCTATCTCTTGTGGGGAAACTGTCTAACCATTTTATCACACATGACCAGCACCCCCTCAACCGGAGTACCCACAAAATCGACCACTTTGTAACATTTTTCCATTGACCTTCTTCCGTACCAGCATGCGCACCCCGAATCAACTTGGTCTCAACACCTCAGATTCGTCAAACCGCGGCCAATACATGTATAGCTGCCCCGAGTTAATTATACACATTAACTCCACCAGAGAAGAGCCTCGACCTCTCATTCTCTCCAACATAATTTCCCCTTACCATCGTCTGAGCCGTGAACAAGCCATCCACCCACTCACTTATATAAGATTTTTTCATCAAGGACTTGGGAGTACAACTCTACCAACCAGATGACACAAACCATCCACTCAACTGCCGTGTGTGATTTCAGCAACAATATTAGATTCCTCCGCAACTTTGGGATTAACATCACACCACCCAAATAGCGAACCTGCTCCAAAAATATTTGATCAACGTTCTTACGTGCAATATCCTAACAATTACCTCTGTCGGATAATTGCGCCTGTGTCTTCCCACAGCTACTTGGAACCCATCAAAGTATTTTCTCCAGAAGTACATACTTACCGTACCCGGAATCTAACAACCAAGAGAAATGCCCGTATGAGTGGAATGTGAGGACCTCTCCACCATACGCAACCTGCTACAATCGCAGTAGGATCAAAATTATTTTTTAGCCCTAGATTCCAACCTACTGCTATATATATAGGATCTATCATCAAGAAAAATAAATTCCAACCTTTGCAGAATTTCATAAATCCGCACCAACAGATGAATCTACAACGCCCAAAAAATTAGGAACCATCTCTGACCCAAATTCTAAGCAACATAGCTTATCCCCACAAGCTGCTTGAAATTCCAACCAATCATGATTCAAGTTTTGCTACACCATGTCACATGGAATAATTTACCATGACAAACTTCAAAAACAAATCTGAAGCATATCATTCACGGGACGAAGGCCATGACCACCATTACCATGTTACTAATATGTTCACCTGTTCCTTCTTTTTTTTTTTTTTTTTCCTTCATCCTGTGTTATCTTTAACCACCGTGCTGCTAATCTCCACTGTCACCGTGCGCCTCTGTCACCATGATCTGACCAACCTGGCTCTGATACCACTTGTTGGGAATTTAACAACGCAGAACCAAATTTCCCCAAATAAACACACACACATGAGCAGTAATTAAACATGCACACCAAATAAAAGACACACATATTTCTACGTGATTCGGCCAAACACCTGCCTATGTCCACACCCGAGAGATTCATTCTTCAACAATCGAGTAAAACATGCTACAAGTTACATGGATTAAACCCCATAACCCAAATACAAGACCCTTGTGCATTCCCCACTCAATACCCCAAAGAACCTGACATAATCACTGTAATATATAGAGAAATCAAAGAGACAAAGAAATACCCATTCCTACCTCACATCCCTATCATTGAGAACAACCCTCACAGAAAACCTCAGTGATTAATATCTCTCTCACCCTAGACCATGCACCCCCATGAGGGGAGACCCTCAACTTGGTACACCAATGGCTTCCTAAATTCTTATACAACATCCCTATAAATAGAAACTCATTACTTATTGGACAAGTAATATAACTCTATAATAAAGAAAATCAAATCACAATAGGAATCTAGCCAAATCACAATCCCTAAATTAATGGGATTAACCCACATGTGATATAACCCCAACATTCTTTGACTTCGGTGTATTAGAAACTTCTCCATACAAATAAAAGGAACAAAATTACTCTTCTTCTTTTTTTCGGGAAAAAAAAAATTTTCGGAAAAAAATTACTCCTTTCTTATGCGGTACAAGTCGAACAGATCCAATGGATATTTTTTGTGACCAACAATGCTATTTTGATTGTTGTCATGTACATCAACAATTGCCCCCAAAACAATTTGGATGTCCAAGGCAAGTGTGTGGCAATGAGGTCAGCCCTTCAATACTCATGTTGTGATTTTCGAATTTTCATTTGTTTTGTTATGGTTTGTAGGGATTGCTTCTGGCTTAAAAATTAGATTTTGGTGAGGGCATGCTCGGGCTGAGCTACACACTTATTTCATTGAAAATGCAAAGTTTGGTCTGAACATTGTTAATTGGTTGATATTTAATCATACCTATTTTTAATAACTAATACAACAAAATTACTACTCCATCTAACAGTGCACGACTTTTTGCTTCCGTTTTTTTTTTTAAAAAAAAACACTCAAAACATAGGAAAAGTGTAATGTGAATTGCAAATTTATGTGTTTTCTGAGTAATTGTAAATTTTTCACGTTTTCTCTTGAATTAGCTTTTGAACTCGTGCAACGCACGGGAGAAAATTAGTAAAATGAATTAAAGTTGAATGATGTTTGCAATGTAAAATCTTCTAACTCTCATAGCTATACTCAAGATCTAACTTCCATGGGATCAACCGATCAACTAGCCTAATAACTAAATAGAGTTGTTCTTATTACGATACATTGTTACTAATAACAAAACTAATCTGTTTTTTTTATTTTGGAAAAAATTAAAACAAAAAAATTAAAACAGATTCTAGTACCTCTTACAATTTGAGCTATCTTTCCTTTACTATATTAACATAAATTTAGTTCAATTTCAGATTAATACTTAAATAGATTTGGCAATATTCAGATTTTTTGGGGGTTTATTTAAGCAACAATCGAAGTTTGTGTTTATTGGATTTTTTTATTTTGATTTTATTTTGATTTTTTTATTATTATTATTTTTTTTTTTCAGAATGTATCAAAACAAATGTATATGGCATTTTAATATATTAGTTCATTATCTTAAATTAGTTCATTTGATATAATAATTGTTATGTTAGAAGTCATGCTTAAGGTAACACATCAATTATATCACCTTAAGAAATACCTAAGAACGACAACATGTGAAGAAAAATAATAAACTTTGTCATTGTTCAAAGGATACAAATCAAGTTAATTAGTTTATGAATTAAAATGCTTAAAATATGTTGCCTATACAACACGTGTGCCTGACGGCTAGTGTATTTTAGTCAGAATTGAGTTAATTTTTTGGAAATTTGAATAATGTAGTGGTGGACATATGTGGAATAGTGTAGGACATGGTTGTGATTAACAATAAAGTTTAAGGACAAAATCAGTGCAAGTACTCTACGAAAATCACATTCACTTCTAAAAACCCCGTAAATAGATAAAAATTGCGTTCACGATTTGTAATTGACTTTTGCAATTCACACCCAAACACCTCAACTTTGGCAATTAAGCTCCAAATCGAGCTTTCTATTAGTAGAACGCGATGCTCAAAACAGGCACTAAATTTCCACAGAACATTCCACCCACCCACCAAGAAAAGTCATATACGTATACACTTGTGGGTCTACACTTGAGGTAGAGCCAGATCAACTTCATTAATCAATTCTTGGGTCCCACCCAATTAAATACTTTTACGAGTAATGCTACAGACACAATACATATCACAACACAAAGTACAACAGGGCTTTAAATGTCTAGGTTGTACCCTGTTTGAATTTTTCACACTTTTTTATACACCACTTACATAGCACATAGTACAGACATTTAAAATAACCTTATTGTAATTTGTGTTATGCAATGTGTTGTGTCTTTAGCATTATCGATACTAATACTAGTCTCATCTGTCTAAGAATTATTCATCGTTGCAGGATTAGCCACTCTTGACTTTGACTACTATTCCAGTCACCATTTGAACAAGTCATTCAATTAATAAGACGAGCATTATCATATAATTAGCTATAATATATATATATATGTATGTGTGTGTATATATGTATATGTATAGGTATATGTATATGTATGGTCATTGGTCGTGGATGAACAAAGAAGCAAGCAGAGAATATTGTAGTAATCACTCCAGTATTTGGTCTTCTATACAACTGCTCTATGGGTTCTAAAACTCTGGCTTTCCTAATTCTCTTTGCTGTTGCAATAATCACCGTAGACTCCAACTCTGAAGGTAAGAAAATTATCTTTATATAACTTTCTTTTGTTTTTTTTTAAAGTTAGTTTATTATTCCTAATTCTTCCAGACTTCATTAAATGAAATGCCTTACAAAAGAAGGTACTTTCACTAGATAATTTTCTAAGTATATACTCTTTATCGTATAAAGTCTCCCACTTTTTATTTGATGTAACACTTTAAAAATTCAAAATAAGAGTACATAATATTAATGAAAAGTTAAAAATTTTACCGCAGTCAAAGAAAGATCTAAATATGTGTGTTTTGTTTGTGTTGGAAAAGGGGATGCTCTTAATGCTTGGAAGGCCCAATTGTTGGATCCAAACAATGTCCTACAGAGCTGGGATCCAACTCTAATCAATCCATGCACTTGGTTTCATGTCACTTGTAATAGCCAGAATAGTGTTACAAGAGTGTATGTATTACCTATTTCTCTCTCAGATTCAATTCTCATTTTGGTCATTTCACCAACTATATATTATCCTGATTGCATGTATCCAAGTTTGGTAAATTGAAATATATATATATATATATATATATGATTTGATCATTGAAGGGACCTTGGAAATGCTGGACTATCAGGACCTCTTGTACCTGAGCTGGGACAATTGAGCAATCTTCAATATTTGTATGCTTCTTTTCTTCACATTCTTAGAGAATATATATATATATATATATATATGGAGACGCTCTTATGTGTACTGGGTAACTGCACTGATTCAAAGGCTAAAAATCCACTGATCAGCGGGGCGGCTGGATCGGGTGCGGGGCAGTCCGCGGGTTTTTTAGGCTTAAAAGTTCAGTGCACTTATTCTAATCTAGTGTACCTAAGAGCATTTCTCAAATATATATACTAGCAATAACACGTGCCCGTGGAAGCGAAAAAAAAATAAATAAATAAAATAAAAAGAAAAAGAAAGTACAAATTCAATACTTCAAAAGATCAAGTTTTTTGCGTAAAATTGTCCATATCATTCAAACCCATGTGATGTTTAAGTGAAGACATTAGTTCCGTGTGGGCACAACAATACATTTTTAATTCATTGCTTTTGATTTTGAAATTGTGAATATGTGCTTATATATGAACCTTGGGTGTCAGGGAAGTATTCAGTAACAGCATAAGTGGACCAATTCCAGGAGCGATCGGTAATTTGACAGCCCTGATTAGCTTGGGGCTTAACCATAATCTACTTTCTGGTGCTATCCCACCAACTCTTGGCAACCTGAAACACCTGAGGTTCATGTAAGTATATATCTGTATATATATATATATATATATATACATTCCTTGGTTCATAACTTCATATGTACTAAATCAATATTAAGTTATGAAGTTGGTGGGATCATATGGTATTTAAATAGATTTAATTTAAATGATATTTTGCAGGAGATTGAACAGTAACAAACTCATAGGCATCATACCCAGACCAGTCATTCAACTCATTCTGTGGGACAATTTGGGGATTATGTAAGTTAGTTACAACCCTTCTTGTTTTTTTCTTATGACTCATAGCTATAAAATGTTTCAGAGATGTATAAGTCAAAATTTGTTAAAAATTATAAGCTTTTGTTCATATAATTAAGTATTTACTGATGTGTCACGTATGAAAATAATACGATCTTCAAATTCACTTTGTTATTACAGAAGAGTTTTAATTCGCCTTTTTAATTGTTTTCTTAAAGATGTCTCTAACATGGCTCCTTTAATAGTTGTCAAAAAAAAAAAAAAAAAACATTACTCCTTAAGTCCTTATTCCTTTTTTTCTTCTAATCATTTCTACTAAATTTTCTTTGTAAATAATGCTATTTATTTGTGTCTTATTAATTGAATTATTAGGAATGTCTCAGACAACCAATTAGCGGGCCGCATTAACCATGGTAATAACACAGGTACTTTTTCTCAACTAATGGGATTTTCATTTTGGATTGAGGCTTTGTTTGGTTCAAAGATTTCGTGAGGTAAAAGTGAACCAAATGAAGCCTAAGTATGAGCCAAACATCCCCTGTTGTTCCACCATCCCAACTAGAGTTATTGCATTGAAGTTGTGCAAACCAAGATAATAATTTCCAATTAAATCGCTTTTTTTTCGTGCTAGGAAAATTTAATTGTCGAATCAAATTCTCATTTAGACATTTTTTGCCTACTAATTAGTCTGATTTCTTTCTGATGTTTTTGAAGGATTTGTGGAGACCACAATAATACAAGATGCCAAAGCTTAGAAGTAACTGGGAAATTAGATATACAATATGATACATCATCTAAGCCAAATAAATTTACTTTATCATTCTTCTACAGTATGATTTGAAAATATTATTATTATTTTTTTTTATTTTTTTTTCCCTGCTAGTAAAGACTTATGTATTTTGGTTGAATTTCTGGAGATGTTGACGAAGAGCCATTAGTATACGTGAATAAGTACACTTCTTGGTGGGCTTTAAAGCCCAATGTCCAGGATTTATGATCTTGCATTTATAGTATTTATACTCTACAATTATCATCAGAAATTATGATCTATGTATTGTCTTGGTCTTTTAAGATAAGATGAGCCCAAAAATAAGCCAACCAGGCCTAGCTTATCCTTACTACTTGATAAATGGGCCTATAAACTAACTTCGCAAGTCATGCACCAATAGGATCACATTCAAATCTGTGGGACTATTATGAATTTTGCTTTCATTTTTCATTTGAGAACCACGGTAGTAGAGCATGTGCATTAGGCATTTATACATTAAGCTTAAGCAAACTTAGTGTTGTATATATGTAGTGGTGTAGATGGTACATTAGTGTACAACAGTTAAATTTAAAGGAACTTAAACTTATTATTCGCTTAAGTTTAACTAATGTATGGGCCAAACGGAAAAGTGTGAGGCAAAGTCGTGTGGAGTGGGTCAGGGTGGGCACACTTTGGGTCAAACCGAAACCGGAATTTCAAACCATTTCGGATCGGTTTGAACCCGTACCAAACTTATAAGTTCAATTCAGATTTTGGTAGAGTTTTTCAATCCAAACCCGACTCGAACTTTCAAACATATAAAATGCCATTTATAAAAAATTAAAAATAATAATAAAAAAAAACTTGAGGCTTGTGTTGGTGCTATTAATTTATCAGAGGCTCTTAAAGCAATTCACTAACAGGCTACTATTACAATGGAGTATAAAAAAAATTAAATTATTTTTGTGAAAAAAAAAAAAAAAACTTCGGATGAATTTCAACCTGGAAATTACATTTCGGAACCGAACTATATTTTCGAACTTTGTTTCAGTTTAGATTTCGATATCAAAATCACCAACCTGAACCAGAATAACCCGACCCAAAGTTGTCGGTTCGAAACCGAACTGACCGATTGCCCACCCCTAGTGTGGAGCCTCAGGCAGCGCAGGCTTTGCTGTTTGGCATCTCACGACTTTGTCTTTACCGTATGTGCAGGGAAGAGAAAGAGTGTCGTTGGGACCACACGGCACAAGGAAAGCGTGTGGAACCATGCACACGGCACACACTAAGCCGCTTGGTACCACACGATTCAGTGTGTGTCGTGTGCTCCCATGGCTTTCTTTGTGCCCTTTGGCCATTAGGTGGCACTCGCTACGCTGTGTGGTTATCCACACCACTGTAAACACCCAGCCCTTGCCCTTGTACATTAAACTTAAGCCCTCTTTTCCCTTAAGTTTAATATACTCACTATGGATGCTCTTACAACATCGTCCCAAATTAAGAGTCATTTCTTCAATTTTTGGATGTTCCATTCTAAAAGTCTTTTTCAAAAATTTAACTGTACATCTTCCAAATTCATCTGTTGTTATCTAAACCTCTTCCATTCCCCCCCCCCCCCCCCCCCCCCGGATGTGACTAGACTTTTGAAATTCAAGGACAATGGTGAAAAAATTGAAAATTTTGCACCATAGTAAAGAACAGGTTACTTAAAAAGTTCGAATTCCTTTAGACTTTGTTTGGTTCATAGATTTCGTAAGAGAAAAGAAAGGGGAAAGGAAAACGAGATGAAAAGCTATAGTCTTGTTTTCTATCCACTATCTTTCCCCTCATCAAATCTGTGAACGAAACAAAGCATTAAGAGGCTCTAAATGCAGGACAATGGAGCACTATCTTTCAATATATTATCGTCGTTTGTAAAAAAAAAAAAAAAAAAAAAAAAAAAAAAAACTCCTCCCTCCGTCCCTTTTTTTTGAGTCCACCTTTGGGAACTCAACTTATTAAGGGGACAAAAAGAATCTACATCTACTTTCCACAATTACCACTAATCATTACAATAACTTTTTTAGTATTGTCTTAGTGTAGATTTCAAGGAAGGGTAGTTTTGAAAAGTAAGTAAAAATTATAAACCAATTTAAGAAAGTGGACACTAATTTTGGGCATCCCAAAATGGAATATAGGACTCAAAAAAAGGAACGGAGGGACTACTTTTGGGCAGCTTTTGGTCAGTCGCATTTTTTTGCGTCTAACATATTTTTCATATTTTTCTACAATTAAATCATAGAATTGATTTGCCAAACATTTTTAATTTAACTTTTGGAGTTTGTAATCTCTTTCAAAAGCAGTTGCCAAACAGGTATTATGTTTAAGCACTAAGGATAAAACTAATTAAATGATATAGTTGACAATGATGATGGTTCCTTTCCTTTTTCTTTTTTGCTTCCTTTCCAAATGTGACTCACGAGAACTAAAGTCTCTTTTCAAAAGGAATTCCAAAGTGAACTTGAGTTTAAAATTGGAGGGAAAAGCAACAAGAATTTGTTTGCCTTTGTCAATGTGAACATGTAGGTCTCTTAAGGAAATTATTCAAACCAAAAGGATCCTTTTGACCTTTGATGTTCTTCCTTTATGCAAATTAATGATATCAATCTTTAGCTTATTCAACTTTAGCTAGAGCACTTCCTAAAAAAACAAAAAACAAAACAAAAAACTTTAGCTTTAGCACTCAAAACACCTCTCCTTAATTAACTTTAGATGGCTTGATCTACGTGTGTGTGCAATAATTTCTATAATTTGAGCTATAAACAAACAAATTAAAGGAAAGAGGACTTATGCTTGTACATTAAAGATTGGATACTCACTCACAGTAAGATATATATATATATATATATATCTCTTAAAGATTTTCTAAAGATGGCGTTCTCTCTTTATTAAAAAAAAAAAGGACCTTTGTTGTGGGCGTGTAAAAAATGAGAATTTTTCACACAAAAAAAAATGAGAATTTGTTACATCTTAAATTTCTCATTTTTTACACGTTTCTTACTTTTTTGTGAGAAATTCTCACTTTTTACACGGCCATAACAAAGGTCATCTCTGTAATAAAAAGAGGGCGCCCTCTTTAGTGAATCTTTGATATATATACAAAATCCTTCTTATGAGGGAGTCATCATTTTAAAAAAGGGAGGATTTCTGTTTACAACGGTTGAATTCAGTTTTCAGTCTGTGAAATTACCTCAGTATCCTTATAAACTGGATCCAAAGACTATAAACAGAATTCCTACGTGAGGGAATCCTTATGAAAAGGGGTTCTAAGAAACACGACAAATTATGCTTCAACATTTACAGGACCAGGGCTTAGTTTGGCCCCCGTTTTGGTGCTTCTCTTTTTTTAAAGCACAATTTCATGTTAATTCATTTGGTAACTAGTATATGAGCTTTGCAAAAATTGAACTTATGACTTTTTTTTTAGGAGTTTTTAAAAGCTCTAGAATTGAGAGAACTTTTAAAAGCTTAAGGTTGTTTTTTGGTTTTATGATGTCTTTTTGAAGAGTAGTGCGTCACGTGTATAAAATTTTTAAGTAACTTAATGATAAATTTCATAAACTCCTTTTAAAAAGACACATGAGGACCAAACTAAGCCCAAATCAAACATATTACGACAAAACCACACACAAATTGGCTAAGACCAGGTTCTCGTATAAGCACGTGAAAGTTTAGTCCGGAGTTTATCCAAACTCCAAACCCGACCTTTTGTCCGATCTTACTCAGCTCTGACCAGTCTCGTTATACACATGTATGGCTCAACCTAAAGTTGTTACTTGATGCTCTATATAAGCTATACTAGAATTCGGGTCAGACTTGTAAATTTATAGGCTTAGTTTGGCCTATAAATGTAGGCTTAGTTTGGCCTATAAATTTAAGCTTAGTATGACCTCCATTTTGATGCTTCTATTTTTTTTAAAGCACAATTTCATGTTAATTCATTTGGTAACTAGTTTATGAGCTTTGTAAAAATTGAACTTAGGGCTTTTTTTGGCGAGCTTTAATTTAAAGATCTAAAATTGAGCTTTTAAAAGCTCAAGGTTGTTTTTTGATTTCATGATGTTTTTTTGAAGAGTAGTGTGTCACTTATATAAAATTATCAAACAATTTAATAATAAATTTCATAAGCTCGTTTTAAAAAACCACTTGGGGGCCAAACTAAACCTAAGTCAAATGGGCTTGCATATAGTTTGAATTGGCCTCACCAAGTTGCAGCTCTACTTTAGGGCATGTTTGGTTGTCCTTGAATGCAAGCAATAATTGCATTTTATCGTTTCTATACAACTTTACAAACAAAGATGGTGAGCTTGGATGACTCCATTTAAAAATAGGTTGTTATACTTAGTTCCACATATTTAAGCTCCAAACTTGAATTAAGTGAGTACTGAGACTTACGTACCAAATCTGATCTTATTTTGGAGTCTTGTATGTGATTATGAAAGTGCAAAAGCTAAAATAAAATTGTTTAAAAAAAATGGAATTCTATATATGAAACCTGTTGTGTTTGGATAAAATCAGCTTTTTGCGTTTCAATTGTTGAAATGGAAGTTGTGGCAAACATATTACAAAAGAGATCATCAATGAAGTGTTAAAACAGAGAAAAAGGAAGAAGAGGGGATCCTCTGTGAGACGTTCTAATGGTTTTGAATGTATCATATATTTTAATTTAGTGTCAAAATATTATTATTTGACCTAAAAATATTGCAATATAAACATGTTATAATTTTGAAAATCACTTTTGTTCAAATTACTGTAAGTGGTCTTAAATTAAGTTACTCACAATTTTAGGTCTTGACTACGTACAACTTTTTGAGAGGAATACATTTTTGAATGTGTGATACATCTAAAATCAGTAAGATGTACATAAAATTTTCCACAGAAAAAAAAAATAGTGATGGACATTTTCTAAACCCACTAAGATAAAAGAAAAAAAAAAAAAAAAAAAAAAAAAAGAAAACAGAAAAAAGAAGAGAGTGAGAGATTGTCAATTCGTCGGTATAAGGGGCCCCATACAGAAACAACTTTGGCACTTGAGAGGTCAATGGTCAAACAACCATAGGCTTTTTAAGGGAGAAATTCGTGAAGAAGTGATTATACACTCATTGGCCGTATTAGAAAAGTTTATATTTTTCTTTTTGAAGAAGAATATAGATGTCTTTTTGAAGTCTTGCCTTTGTTTTTTTTTTTTTTTTCTCTTCTCAATCCTTGCTCTTTAAAAGTATGGAAGATCAGGTGATCATAGTGCTTAAGCTTAGTCAAATCACTTCTTTTAAGGAGCTATATAGTAGTAGGTGAGTAGTAATGTCCCATACATAAAGGTAGAATTTTGCATGTCCCACACCACCTTCAATGATTCATTCACGGTGATAGACAAATCAAATATATATATATATATATATTGATCACATGCAGAGAGAAAGAACGTTAAAAGACGAGTCTCACATGCCAATAGTGTATTATATATATATATATATATATATATATATCAAAGAAAAACATATGGGTCTGCTCTCTGCTTAATAAACATGATTACAGTAGAATCAGATCCACTGCAAATATTGCTTTCAAATTTTAAATTGTGCAAGCGGATTGTTATTATTTATTTATTTGTTTATTGAGTGTTTTTAGCAAGCGTACGTATCCGAGCATGAACTCCCCCTTAGTCCAAATTTGTTTCGTGATACTAAGGGGTTGTTTGGGGCGTTGAAGACCAGGTTGTACCGAATAGGTTCTATATATTGAAGTGTTTGATAAATTTACTTTTACTTTGCCCTTGCTCCTGACAAGTCTCCTGACTTTGAATTTTCGATCCAACTTTAATTTAACAAGTCCCACAACTTTGAAGGTCTAATGTCTTGAACACTTGTCTATATACACTAGTATTTATATATGCATCCTTCTATAATATGCTAATATTCGAAAATTCTCACAGAGGTCCTCCAGATTTCTTTATTCAAAAGAGGGCAAGAAATCGGGAGTGCCCTCTTTTGAATAAAGAAACCGGGAGGACCTCTGTTTTGGCCGTCGGAATATCGTATTTTTATTAAGAGCAGTATTGTCATTTCACAGTTTTTAAACACGATCCGACAGCCAAAACAGAGGCCCGGCCTCTCTTTAATAAAGAGAGGGTGCATTTTTTAGAGCCTGACTGTGCTAATATATGTATGTACATATATATATATATATATACACGCAGTTAGGCTCTAAAGCTCATTGGGTATGCGTACTGAAATTTTAAGCTTAAAAAACTACAGACCGCCCTACTGACCCGCGCCCCGTCCTGCAACCCTGCTGACCCGCTATTTTTTTAGACTTAAAATCTCAATACACAAATCCAGTACACATACCTAGTAAACCTTAGAGCCTGATTATATATATACATATGTAAATGTATATCTAAAGGCAAATGCACCGATAGTGTTGCCTACCTAATTGCATTACACAGACAGGTGTGAGGGTATAGCTTCCCTAGTTCCAATTATTCTTACTTAGATTAATATACGGGTGGCTTGTTGGTTTTGGCTCCTATATAGTTCAAAACAATGTCTTGATTCCCCCTCCACATTTACACCCTTTTCAATAAAATGGTGCACGTAAACCCTTACTCTTCTTCCTTTTTTTACCTTTTGTTCATTATATCAACAACTTTATATATAAAAAAAAGGCTTATTCTCAATTGAAATGGTTCAATTTGGATATTTTGGATTTGTTTGAAATGACAATTTTACCTTTATTTTTCTTTTTTGTTCCATTTTTCTTTAATGATAACTTTAAGTTTTTGTCATTTTGTGAGGATAGGTTGGTCATTTCACCCACAAAACAACATTTATTACTATTAGGTCAACTTTTAAAATTTAATTAATCTAGAAATGATGATTCAATTAACTTTTCAAATAATAATTACAAATATTTACAATTTGGTTCAACTTTAAAATTAAATTAATCTATAAATGATGTTTCAATCAACTTTTCACCCAACAATTATAAATATTTACAATTTGGTTCAAAAAGCTCAAAACTCAACAATTGTAAGTTGTGCCTTGTTTGGCACAACCACTTTTCGACTTTGTGGTTTGCGCATTTTTTCATTCTTCCCAAACAAGTCACTAACTTGTTTTATTTTGTTTTGTTTTGTGTTTTGTTTGGTTTTGTTTTTATTTTTTAGGTTTTCCCAAATAAACCACTAATACAAGCAAGGCACAACACAGCCTGAACTGGGCTATGCTTTGTTTGGTTTATTTTATTTTGTTTGGTTTTATTTTTCTTTTTTTTGGTTTTCTCAATCAAAGCACTAACATTTGCTTGTGTTTTTGGTATTGTTTTTCTCAAAAAAAATTCTTCAATTTAATTTTAGGGTTAACTACATTTTACCCCCCTGTGGTTAGGCCCATTTTCACTTTACCCCCCTTGTACTTCAAAAGTAGACATTTACCCCCAGTAGCTTTGGATTAAAGTGAACTTGTAAAGATTTCCCTCAAAACTGATGCAAGTTCTAAAATTAACCAAAAATATTAACACTTAACCCCTTTTGTGAGGTTAATTTTGGAACAAAACCCCTATGTAGCGATAACGCTGCCATTTAACCAAACTATCCAGGGCTAATTTTTAGCACCTAGCTCCTTTATGAGGCTAATTTTGGAATTAACTGTCTATGTGGAGTTAATTTTGACACTTAAAATCTCGTTCCTGGGACTAATTTTAACATTAATACCTGTGTAGAGCTGTTTTTAGAGAAATTTTTACAATTTCATTTTAATCCGAAACCACAGGAGGGTAAATGTCCACTTTTGAAGTACATGAGGTAATGTGAAAATGGGCATAACCACATGGGATGAAAGATAATTAATCCTTAATTTTATACACATACCTTAGAAATTTAATTTTATTACACACATACAACACACATAAAATTTAATTTCATCTTTTTTTTCCCCTTCTCCCCCTACACATATACCTTTTATATTTTCATATTACACAAACACAAGACAATAAATTTAATTTATACACACCTTTAAATTAATTTAATAAATTTACTTTACACACACACCCCTTTAAATTAAATTTTTTTTTTTTTAATATTCATGTATTACACACACACATACCTATAAATGTAATTTATAAATTTAATTCAGACATGTCTTTAAATTACACATACACATAAATTTATTTTTGTATACCCTATAAATTTCATTTTATACTTTCATAGTACCTTATTAATTATATTGTACAATTCGTCGCCTCGCGCCTTGCGCTGGCCCCACCCCTATTTTATATGAAAGAGGCTTAAATGAAATAGTCTTTAAAGATGTCAAATTAATTTGGCTTTATTGGTCTTTTTTATTTCTAATTGATTATTTGGTAAGTTCACATCAATCAATCCACATCAAGTTATTATCCAATAGTAACTTGAGGCTTGTTTGACAAGTCTTCTTTGAGCTTTAAGATATCTTTTCAGGGAATCTTTGAATTACCAAACAAGCCTTAGATTATTTATGTAAATTAATGCTTGTTTGGCAAGGCTTGTTTGCTCCTTAAGGCAACTTTTAAGGAATCTTTGAATTATCAAACAAGCATTACGTCACTTTTCTAAATAAGCATTAGATTACTTTTGAAATTTAAGGCTTGTTTGAGCCTTAAAACATATTATAATTTATTAGTATTATTATTTATGTATTTAAAGTGTGTGCAATTAATTATAAATTAAATTACCAAATTACCCTTTTGTTAAATATGATTATCAAATTACAATTATAAATTCCCGTTTGTTAAATTGAAATACGAAAAACCCTTTTATTAGATTAAGATTTATATACATATATATATATATATATTAAATAATCTAATTACCCTTATACCTTTTACAAATTACCATTTTGATAAATCAAATTACCCTTTTGTATGTACGAGTGTGCGCGCGCGCGTGTGTGTGTATATATATATATATCTATACGTTAAAGAAAAGAGCCTAAAATTAAAGTTTCCAATATGAACAATTACAAATTGAATAATCAAATTACCCTTAAGCCTTTTACAAATTACTCTTTTGTTAAATCGAATAACCAAATTACCCTTTTGCCTTTTCATATTGCCCTTTTTGTATATATGTATATATACATATATATATATTATCTATACATTAAAGAAAAGAGCCTTAAATTGTAGGTTAACATCAATTAATATAGTTGTTGTTAAACTATATTTTTCTAACACCATCTTAAGAATTAACAAAACTTATTTCTCTTTCTTGTTCACATTAAAAAAATAAATACATCGTATTTTTTATACGAAATTCAACACCCGTGCATTGCACGGGCAATCCTCCTAATCATATGGAAAAGCCTCTTCGGACAAAAAAATTTAACAGTTTTATTTTGCTGTTGTAATAGTTATGGTCATAGCTATTATCAAAGTCTCATAGCTATTATCAAAGTAATAGTGATTATTGTTAAATCAAATTGATTATGTACATAAGTTTCAGTTTGTCACATAGCCAGTGATACACTCATAATGGACTGGGTATCTACCAGTCCCGACCGACCATTCGACCCAACCTCTAAGTCGGAGCATAGTAGGTACCCATTCAGCATAACAATTCTAGTTCAACTCAGCTAGTCTAATAACGAGACTCACACAGCATGGACTTAGTGCTGACTCCTTGATCAAGTAGCGATTAGGGCGACCTAACCTAATATTGCTAGGATAAGGCAGCAATTATCGATCCGATTAGTCTCCTAAATCTACTAGGATAGCATATTTATATTAGGAAACCATTTGTGCTATAAAAAGGGTCACATCCCCTTCTACAGAGATCCGATTTACACATCCCTATCCCTAGCTTTTATAGTCGGTTTTTTCCTCTCATCTTGAGGCTACGAAACCTAGTCAGTCCATAGCTTCCCTTAGATTAATAGAAACAATCGTGTAAGGCAGTCCCTTCATAGTTTTGGTTCAATTGTTGAATCATCAAGGTCTCCTACACCCACCTCTGTAAACAGTTTTTCTATCTAGTGGAAGCACCGATCACACATAAGTACGCATGGTCGTAGGATGCTTCAATAACAGCGTCGAACCACCTATAAATCTTGTCTTTCTGTCTCTCTATCTCTCTCTCTCTTTCATATTTATTGCATCCTAAACATTATATTTGACCCGAAAAACAAAATTAATCCGACATCATCAATATCACACCCTAATTTTTGGATAACCAAATACCCTGTCAGGATAAAAAAAACTAAACCGATATTCAACCGCCCAAAATCCGAGAGTGAAAACATAAGTCCATTTCAAAAAGTAAATTTACTGAAAATGATAATGAATTCTCTTTGAAAACATTAAAAGATTTCAATGATAAATTCCGTTTCAATTCACATATGGATTCTCAAAAGTTTCAATTAAAGTTTATAATAGCTAAAAAAAAATTCAAACTTAAATATAACAATTGAATATACTGTCCTTATATTACAAATTAGGAAACCTCTTTTACCATTGAAAGGAAAGTCCAAAACCTTCTAAACGTCCCTAAGATAAAAGTGTTAGGATTATGCCTAAAATTCCATTAGTGGAATTATTTCCTAATTACGATTTGATTCCTTATTTGCTGGTTTCCTTATCAAATAAGGATTCCTTTGATGGTGGAAGTTACCTAGTTTATATAGGAATATTTGTGAGAGTATTCCTTATTGTACAAGACTTACCATAGAGGTAAATCCTTATACAACTATGATTGGGACTCTGCAATCTACATAAATATAGGGCTTACTCAAGGGATTCATAAGATTGGTTGAAAATCTTCTACATACACAAGAGAGGGCTGCAAACTAGTGAGGGAGAGATTAGTTTCTAGCAATTATGTGTGTCATATAACTTGGTTGGAGAGTTATACACATGAGGTCTTGAGTGCTTATAATCTTTATATTAATTGAGGTGATCAACTTTGCATGTGAACGTAGGCATTGTTAGGCCGAACCATATTTAAATCTTGTTGTGTTGGTTTGCTTGATGTTTTTTCTTGGTTGCGTTGTTCTTGTTCTATTTATCTCCATCTTTTGGGTGTGGTTTTTCTTGTTGTGATTGTGGGCCCATTCCCAACAAGTGGTATCAGAGCCAGGTTGAGAATCCATGGAAACTGGAGATAGTTCACTTAGGATATGCGAATGGCAATAGAAAAGTTCGATGGCAAGAATAATTAGAGCATGTGGTAAATGCGTATGAAGGATGCCTTGGTGCAACAAGGTATAAAGGATGCATTGTGCGGTGAAGATAACAAGCCAGAAGGGATGACCGACAATATGTAAAAGATGATTAACTCTAAAGTCATTAGCACCATGAGGCTTAGTTTGGTGGACGATGTGGTGTATGATGTCATGGGAGAGACCTCCGCAAAAGCTTTGTGGGAAAAGCTTGAGAATCTCTATTTGGGGAAGAACTTCACCAATCGTCTTATGTTGAAGCAAGAGTTGTACTCCTTTAGGCGGAATGAAGGAGTTGATCTTCAAGCCCATATAGGTGAGTTTAACAAGTTATTGTGCGAGTTATCCAACGTTGGCTTCAAACTAGACGACGAGGACAAAGCTATCATTCTCCTTACGTCGATAAAATCTACCCATAATCAATTATTCAATACATTGTTGTATGGGAGAGATACCATAACGATGGAACATGTGAAGAAAGCTCTATTCTCTTGAGAAGATGGATAACAAAGAGGGATAGTCAGAAGATGCGCAATCACTTGTTACACAAGAGAGGCCAAGGCAAGGGAAGAAAAACTCTAGTGGAAGCGGTAGTGGAGAAGCACGAAATAGAACTCCTATGAAGGATAAGGAGTGTTACTATTGTGGAGAGAAGGGCCACTTTATGCGAGATTGCCCAGTGAAGAAGGGTAATAGTGGTACCGCTACAAACGTGTTGGAACATTCGGATGAAGATATCGTAGAAGTCATGACAATTACAGAGGAGGAGAAGAAAATCACGAATTGGGTTCTTGATTCAGCTCGCTTTGCTCACTTATGTTCGTCCTACAAATCAATGGATGTAAAAGTCTATATGGCGAACAACACAGTTGCAGAAATCAAGGGTGTTGGAACCGTTCAAATCAAGACTTCAAATGGGTTGACAAGGCTTTTGACAGATGTGCTTCATGTTTCGGGTTTGAAGAGAAACATAATTTCCTTGGGAATGTTGGATTCCAAAGGATGCTCGTTTGTCGCGAAGAGAGGCTTCATGAAGGTGAAGCGGGATTCTCATATAATGTTCTTGGGAAAGAAGGTTGGAAATTTGTACATTTTGTTGGGAAGTACAGATTTTGGAGATATCTTGAAGAATAAGAGGGTGTGGAAGCTAATATGGAAATCTATTAAGGGAATAGATGAGGCTCCAACAACTTCGGTGATGACAACTTCTACTCAAGGTGAAGATGGCCACAATAGCAAAATGGAGCTCGTGTGTTTCGTATTTGATGATGTTGGTGATCTCAAGTTCATGGGGGATGTGAACTTGAGTAATGGTGTAGCTGAATAGCTTGGGGGACTCTGAGGACTGATGGGAAGGAATTTGAGGCAAAGTGAAGATTGTTAAGATTATGCCTAAAATTTCATTAGTGGAATTATTTTCTAATTATGATTTGATTCCTTATTTGGTGGTTTCCTTATCAAATAAGGATTCCTTTGAGAGTGGAGGTTACCTAGTTTATATAGGAATGTTTGTGAGAGTATTCCTTGTGAGTGTGGTTTTTCTTGTTGTCATTGTGGGCCCATTCCCAACAAATAATACAACATAAGTACAATACAACTATACAATATCTCAAATCATGGCCCACAATGCTAGAAAATAAAATACTAAACTCTCTAAATAAATAAAAGCAAGTAAAGATAAATAGCAACGAGAATTCCACATGCCCCCTGCTGCTGGATATCACAAACACCCTACAAGCCCTGCAAATCTCAATCGGCTACGCTCCAACAAAAACGCACCCGCGAGAAAAACTCAACGGGTCAGTCACATGACTAGTATGAGTAAACACCACAAACTCAGCCTTAGGGATCAAACGCGGTCCCATAGAATACAACACAATCAACCACCATCGCGACAAGACAAGTAGTTTCGCTCACACTTTAGGACGAAAAGGGTAGTTTCCCTTAATGTGACAGACATATATTTTCTTGCTCGATATCCAAAATAATACATACTTTACTCATACTTACCACCCAATGTATGGTAGGCCAAACCTGCTCAAATGTTAGTAGGCCCACCATCCTGCAAATCGAATTATCATAAACCAAGCAAACAATTCCGTATACAAATTGTCTACATTCTAACTTAAACGTCGCATTCATTATTCCAAACTTATCAGTCTTTTGAAATAACCCATTTTTATTATTTATTAGCCTTAAATTTACTTTATGTTCCCTATGTTCACCGCCTTGCCCACTCTCCATGATACGGCCCACACACATATCCCATGTGTACCCTACCGAAATTGATCCAAAATCAAGTGCATACCCTGACCAATATTAATCAACCACCAAAAAATCCAAGGTGTGACAATCAACTAGTTTGTTTTGACAATATCCACTATTACTTTTGCAATAGTGGCATCCCTGTTTATTCGTGGCTTGGATCGTCAATTTGATAGGATTATTTTCGGTGGAACAACACTCACTCCATTTCTTTATGTGTACAATGTACTGCTTTAAGATATCATCTGTTCCAAGGGCGCATACATGAAAATGAAGTAGGGGATTTGATAGGAGTGAAAGTAAGAAGTTGTACTCGATGGACCAAGTTCATGGGGGCTTGAGGGTAAAGTCCTCGAGGCAAATTGTTTTTTTAGGCAATTAATACATATTTATCGAGTAGAATTTTCTGTAAAGCTTGGAATGGTATATACAAAAGCAACTTGGGTTTGGTTAAGTTAGTAAGGGAAAAGAAAATTTGTTGGATCTAATACTTAGGAGTTGGATTCCAATTCTATCAATATTCATACAGTTGTTGAAATTGATGACTTAGCTCATGGTATAATAGGATGGGTTGGATTGCAATTATTGTTGCAAACTACAATCCAAGCCAATAAATAAATATATTTTTTTTTACAATAATGCTTGGGGTACCAAAGGGCACAAAGAACTTCCACAAAATGAGTGGAAAGTCTATGTGGCACACTGGGACCCGCCAGCAATTAACCATTTTTTCCATTAATTGCTGGCGGGTCCCAGTGTTCCACATAGACTTTCTACTCATTTTGTGGAAGTTCTTTGTGTCCTTTGGTGCCCCAAGCATTATTCATTTTTTTTTAAAGTAGGGTGGGCTTTGGATTATATTTTTTGCAATGTATGAGGTATCGCTATAAAATCTAACACATAAACTCATAAAATTAGGGGGGTTTTCTGGTATTTTAAGTGGGGGGCGCTTAAGAGTACATTTTTTTTTTTTTTTTTTGAATACTGCTGCTTCTCAAATTTTTTTTTCCTAAAAGTGTTTTTCAATACATGTGGCACAGTGACAGTGGGCCTTGATGATTTTAATTGGTTGATGTTGAAGTGCTCCTATCATTAATAAAGAGGGGCCCACTACCACATGTGTTCGGAAACACTTTTTGAATTTTTTTTTTTAAAAAAGCATAGCATTACTTTTTTTTTTCTTTTTTTCAAGGTATGTTCAAAATTTTCCAAAACTTTTGGGGGTAAATCCACCCCTGATCTGTTCATTTTCCCCACACGTGGATCATTGAATAAATTTGTATACTGAGACTAATTACAACAGAGATCAATACCCAAATCTTGTTTTACTTTTACTCAATATATATATATATATATAACCTCGTATATATGAACAGGATTTTGATGAAATGAAAAATATATGACCAATACCATCATGTAACGTGAAATTACATGGTTCACTGTTTCAACTGCATGGTTCACCCTAGCAGTGACATTGGTTTAAAAATTCTCTTCTCCAATTTTCTTTCTCTTTGAATTAAGTGATTTATAAAGTAATGCAAATTGAATTGAATCATTTAGAAAGTAGCATAAGTTGAATTAATTAGTGATTTGAAATGTAAATGGAAAGTAACATAAATTTAAAGAGGTAACTCGAGCCTTGGCGGGCTTGTTTAGTAGATCAGATTGATAGGTTTAGCGGGTCTCAGGGCTATCTTTTCAGGCCTTGGGCTCGGGATATTGGTTGGGCCAGAATAGGCTTTCAATGGAAGAGCCCATAGCCAGCTCTATGGGATTGAGCGGACCTAGTCCAAGGTACGGGTTGGATCGGACTTTTCGAGTCGTCAGGGACCCGAGCCATATTTCAATACCTAGTGTAAATGTGGCATAGAATGCATTTTTACCGACTATGCTAAGACATTGCACATAGATAATTCTTATAAATGCAAGAAAAAGAAAAGAAAAAGGAAAAAAGAAAAAACCAATGAGTGGAGGAGGACATGTTTGTCTTTTATGCCAGCTAGGTGCTTGGCTTAATGGGTAAAAATGAGTAGGGTTAGAATTGGATGTTCAAGTTAGTGGACATGGAATGAAACAACTAGTGGAAAATAGGACCCAACCCATTAAAAACTTGTAGTTTCTGTATTGCCTCCACAATGAGTAGTCCTTTTATGGGCTCTATAAATTCCCCAACAAAGCTTGGATTCCTTGTCTCCTTTCTTTAAAGAAAAGAAGTACCTCTCCCTCTCCCTCTCTCTCTCTCTCTCTCTCTCTCTCTCTCTTTCCAAAACTTGGAGTCTTGAAGTGGCCAAAGGCATTCAAGTTTCAACAACTACCATTTTCAAGTTTTACAAATGGCGATCTTGACTCTGTTTTATCTCCTAGCTGTTCTTCTATCATCCCCAATCACAAAAGCAAATTTAGAAGGTAATCAGGAAAATCTAGATCTGGGTTTCTTGTATTTTCATCAATATTATTATGATTATTTATGTATTTTCATATACAATATATATATATATATATATATTAATATATATTGTACTCGCAGGAGATGCTCTGTATGCAATGAGGAGAGCTGTGAATGACCCCGATAATGTCTTACAAAGCTGGGATCCGACTTTGGTGGATCCTTGTACTTGGTTTCATGTTACTTGCGACGGTGACAATCGAGTCACTCGACTGTAAGTGTCATCTATACACACACACACTCATCCATACACATATAAATATATATGCCTCTCTGTTTTTGACATTTTGTCATTAGCTATTACTTACTAAATTCATGGCTTGTTGATTTTTTTTTATGCATAGCTTTGAAATTTGGATGTTTGTTTGTTGAAATCTTGAAGGAGATTCGTTGTAGTTTCCTTACATTCTTTACAGCTCTGTAATCATATTAGTATAAGAATTTAAGCACCCTCTGTTTTTTCTTTTTCTTTTTTCAATTCCTACTATTGTTTATATTAATATGTATCGAAAGGAAAATCACACAATTGACTGATTTTCAACTCTCCTAGTGGTTACTGGTTAGCTGGCTAATATTAATTGCGAGGACTGTTGGCACCAAAAAATAAATTAATTAAAATACCTATACAAAAAAAAAAAAAAAAAAATTAGTTGGGTTGTTGATAAGTATTAACTTTTTTTTAGATATAAAAATTAAAATACACATTTGTATATTAATTTCAAAGGATTAACTTTTGAAGAAATTATTCAGTGTGTCTGTCACGCCACGTTATCATGCTGACGTGGTATGACCTTCACATCTAAACCATACATCCACCCCCCCTTATCCATGGGATCTTGACAAGTAGTTTATAAATTTTTGAATTTTGAAATTGCCAAATTGGTTGTCATGATCCCCATAATTATGGGGTGCACGTGGATGGTATGGATTAAAAGGTCACACCACGTTAGTATGATGATGTGACATGACGGGCTCACCGAATAACTTCTCTAATTTTTGGGGCATAACATTTCTACACTTTTTGGCTCGGAGCCTTACTATATCTTTCTATCTGTCTCGACTCTTCTCATGGGTCCTACAATGTTAGTAGCCCCTACAGTGTCTTCTAGGAGAGAAATAGAGAGACGTAGCGAGGTTGTGAGTAAGTGGAAAGTTTGTGCCCAAAGAATTACCCAATTCAAAGTCACTCACTAAGAGGCTCTTTGGAAAAGCAAAAAAAATATCATTATAACTAAACCGGATTTACAAATGTAAACTTTTGATGAGTGTTAAATTCTTGCATAGAAAGTCTGTACCTAGACTAATATCTCTGTAGCCCCTACAGTGTCTTCTAGGAGAGAAATAGAGAGACGTAGCGAGGTTGTGAGTAAGTGGAAAGTTTGTGCCCAAAGAATTACCCAATTCAAAGTCACTCACTAAGAGGCTCTTTGGAAAAGCAAAAAAAATATCATTATAACTAAACCGGTTTTACAAATGTAAACTTTTGATGAGTGTTAAATTCTTGCATAGAAAGTCTGTACCTAGACTAATATCTCTGGATAACTCTTGGGCACATAAGAATCTCACATAAACAAGAGACATAAACCATAATGTGTCTATCTCTCCTCGTGGGATGCACAGAAGAGAGACACATAAAGTTTATATATCTTGTTTGTGTAAGATTTTTAAGTGCCCCAAGAATTGTCCAATAACTCTCTTAAAATAGGTTCTTTGTAAGTCAAAATGACATTAGTTATCACAAGAACCATATAAAAAGTTCGACCACTCTTAGACTTTTCCAAACAAGCCGTACTAAGGCTTAGTTTGGCCCTCACGTGGTTTTTTACAAGCAGCTTATAAAATTTATTATTAAGTTTTGAAATTTAAAAGGAACTTATGAAATTTATTACTAAGTTGTTTGATAATTTTATACAAGTGACACACTATTCTTCAAAAAGATATCATGAAATCAAAAAGTAACCTTAGTTTTTAAAAGCTCCATTCTAAATCTTTTAAAAGGTCTCTCCAAAAAAAGCCCTAAGTTCAATTTTTACAAAGCACATAAACTAGTTATCAAATGAATTAACATAAAATTGTGCTTTAAAAAATGAGAAGCACCAAAATGAGAGCCAAACTAAGCCTTAGAAGCTCTCTCTAAAAAAAAAGTCCTAAGTTCAATTTTTGCAAAGTTCATAAACTAATTATCAAATAAATTAACATAAAATTGTACTTTTTTAAACAGCAAAATGGTGGCAAACTAAGCCTAACAGTGGCGGATGGAGGTAGACTAGGAAATACAGAGTGAACAAACTAGTTAATTAAATCCCCATTCTTCTACTTGCTTATTTATTGCTAGAAAAAAGTACTCCGGTTGTCATGTAACTTGTACTGCCCCTTATCTTACTTGCCACTTTCATGAAAAAGAGTACTCCTAACAAAATGTACCATTTGGTTGGGTCTCTCAAATTGTGTGTTTTCAACTTTTTTTTCTTGAACGGAGATGTGATTTGTCTGTTGCAATTCGTTCTACTTAATGCATATATATATATATATATATATTCAGTATACAAACTCAAATGTGTGTATATATATATATATATAAGTAGACGTGGGTGAAATTTGTGCAGTGACCTCGGAAATGCAAAATTGTCAGGAAATCTTGTTCCTGAGTTGGGGAAGCTTGAACGTCTTCAGTATCTGTGAGTATTAAATTAATTAAACTTCCCAAATGTTCATTTTGCAGTGTGTTTTTTCCAAGGCAATTCTCTCTCCTCTCTCTCCATAGGAGTATGATTGACCAAAGTTTAACCAGCAAACCTCATAGTTTTGCCATGCTTCCCTTAGTATTTTATGCACATTTACCAAAGTGTGTGATAACCCAATAAGGCTAAAATATTTGAAGTTTTGAATCTTCTTTTTTAAAATTTCAATTACTTTAAAATTTTCAAGTTAGATTTTCAGATGAAAGGACCCCAACATTGACTTCTTTTTTTCTTTTTTTTTTTTGATAAAGGGAACCCCCAACATTGACTTGGCACCACCTATTTCATATACGGAGTATAATTTATGTGATAAATTTTAGTTTGGTTGGCTAACATGGTGTGATGGGACATGCCTATTAAAAATATCACCAACTCCACCCAGTCAAGTGGGACGTCCATCACCGTCAGATCATCAGTGACTTTGATGAATGTTTCGTAAAAATTCATTCACAATACACACGGCAGTAGATTTAATAAATAAATAAATAAATGTACACAATATAATACAGGGAGCTCTACATGAACAACTTGGTAGGCCCAATACCAAAAGAACTTGGAGGTCTGAAGAGTCTTGTTAGCTTAGACCTCTACCACAATAATCTCACTGGGTCCATCCCCCCATCACTTTCCAACCTCTCCAACCTCAGATTTATGTAAGCTTTACCTATTCTTAACCTTTTTTTTTATTTTTTATTTTTTATTTTTAAGTTGTGAAATAGATTAAGTATAAGGGTCTATTTGGCATAGCTTTTATTTCAGTAACTCAATCGCAAATAACTACTTTTTGCAAAAAGCACCCAATCAGAAAAACCAACCCACATTTTTTTCGCGATTGAATTGCAGAATATGTTTCATTATCTTTCAAAGTTCAATAATCACTTGTATAACTCCAAGAAATGTTACCAAATCAGGATGGTTTTTGGCACAGCTGCCTCTTTTGCAATTCAATCGCAAAAAACTTTAGCTTTTGGTCAATTTCAAATTAATGCAATTGACTCATATTTTATTGTGATTGAATCGCTGATTTTGGTTTGCCAAAATAGTTTCATTTTAGTTTTTGAAGTCTCATAATTATTTATGAACACCAAATGCTATTGCCAAACACCCTCATACATAAATTTATATCTATATATATATATATATAATAAAAAAATTGTAATAATTAGTGTGCTGTATTGTTATGACTGGTGGCTCACGCAATGTGAACTGCAGGCGGCTGAACAGCAACAGGCTTACAGGAAGAATACCAAGAGAGCTTACCAAGCTTGGAAACATAAAGATACTGTGAGTAGCACTGTACCCAATTTATTCCTTGAAATCCTTTTTCTTTATCTTCACGTCAATTTAAAAATCGGATAATACTTGGGCCACAACAAAAGCCACAACCTTTTTTGCACAACCTCCATTTTGTGTCTATCTCTCTCCTAGTGGGCACTGTGGGGTCACTGGCATTGTGGGACCCATTAAAAGAGAGATAAATACAAAATGAAGGTTGTGCAAACAAAGTTGTGGCTTTGGTTGTGTCCCAAATATTACTCTTAAAAATATTAGGAGTACCCAAGATTTATTTATTTATTGTTCTTATTTGTACAGTGATGTGTCAAACAACGATTTGTGTGGCACCATTCCAACAATAGGCTCATTTTCTAAGTTCTCAGAAGAGAGGTGATTCATAATTCGTTTTTGACTACTCTATATTTGGACTTCCACATTTATTTAATTGTATTAATTTGGTGTGTTATTGGTGGTTGGTTATTTTGGTACAGTTTTAAGAATAACCCAAGATTGGAAGGGCCAGAGCTGATGGGATTTGTGAGATATGATGTGGCAGGCTGCAACTGAGGCTGCAGGTCAAAGGACGTATATATATATATATATATATCTATATAGGATTTGGGATTGGGATCGGCATTGTGTTGTTGTTGAGTCCCTTCTATATGATGGAGTAGAATATTTGACCAAAAAAGAAAAGAAAGAGCCTCCTTTTCCATGTTTTCTTTGCTGTGATATGCTTATAAATGTGTTCTACCTTATCACGGAGGTGCAGGTTTTTTGTTTGATTTTAGGGATGGTGGTTGTTGGACATACTGTACAAACAAGGAATTTGTGAAAATGTGAGTGCTCTAGAGCCATTCTAATTTTGTATGGATTAAATATGTAATGCAATGACTTGCTAACCACACACATACACACACACACACGCTCAATTTATAGTTGCAGCAGGAATTAAAAGATTTTTCAGCGTTTTGACCATAGCAGCAATTTTTTCTGCTAAAATTCAAATCTTCTTCTTTTTTTTTTTTTTCAATATTCTAGAACGTACGAATTTTGAAAATGGTAAAAATTTGCTGCCAAACGGATTCAATTTTGCAATAATATCAAAATAATTGAGCAATTATTGGTTACCTAACCGGAAATAAAATATTCTGGTTTGGAATGTCTAAACTGGTTTATAAAACCCAATCTGGCTTGGAATATTAATATTCCCTCTCCTTACCCGTTGTTTGTCCAGCATTAATTGCAGTAATTAGAAGCATTAGTTGCTTTGTTATCCATTACCATGGGATCCCCAAAGCTTGGGTAGCTTCTATATCACATTTGCGCTGAGAAGGTAGGTTTTGTAAAACTGAATACTCAGGCACCCACTGTATGTTTAAAGAAGAGAACAAGGTTCTGTTTCTCTGTACCACAACAAAACTTAAGCGTACCATAATCTTAAATTAACTATCTTACTAAACTTAAATTTGTGGTATAATACTACACCATTGTGGCACACAAACTTATAGTTGTCCTTAATTGTGATACACAAAACTACACCATTGTAGATGCTCTTATAAGTATGCCTCCTCTCTTCCTTTTTACTTTTCCATCCGTCCTACCAAACAAAACATAAAACATAGATTTGGTGTTCACTCCATAAAATTCATGTGATATTGTCTTCTATTTTTTGGTTAAAATAGAATTTCCTACTGAATTCTTATTAGAAAGGCAGTAGAGTGTTGGTTTTGCAAGCGGATCAAATCACAAAAGTCAAAACTACAGGCGCAAGACATTCTCCAACTAACTCAACAAATTGATTTTTGCACCAAAATACCAACAAAATGTAACAAATTGGCTGCATGAATTTGTTAAGTCACTAGTTGTTCCAAAAGTTTGCGCAGTTAGAGAATGCACCCAATGTGTATCAAAACTTCAACACCCTCCCTCACGTTCAACCACATCTCACACGTGGAACAAACTAAACTCCGTCATACTGGAGAAAGATAACGAAGTACAAATATGCACACCGAATCGGGAACAAAGACCCGAACCTGAGATCTCTCACAAACAAGGCTTTGATACATATTAAGTCACCAGTTCCTTCAAAAGCTTAAGTTGTTAGAGAATAGACCCAACGATGTACATCAAACTCCAATAGGATTCAATGCAGCAAAAAAAAATTGAAATATTTTGTTTAGAGATAGAAAGTGAATAGATGAAATTAGCGGAGTGGATTTTGAGAAAGAACTTGAGAGGGACTGTTTGATGGAGCAAATTTGATATCAAATTTGACATTGATGCAACAAAGGGCATGTTTGCTGCACAAAATTTGATGCGTGCGTTCGAGAGGGCATTCTCAAGTTGTAGTTATTCATTCTTTAAGCATCAAGTCTACTTTAGGAAGCACCGACACTTCTAAGAAACTAACATATCGTGTGTTGTATCATGTCCGACACACGGACACGACAGTTCCCGGATACTTTTCTTGGAGTGTCGACATGCAATTTTTTTAGAATTTTGTCATGTCGGTGTGTCCATGTCCATGCTTCATAGTCTACCTGAAGGTATATATATGTTATTCTAAACCGGCGTGGCGCTGCTGGATGCTTCTAATCAATAGGAATAGGAGTCAGCCAAAAAGAAAGACCACCACGTATGGTGGCGTGATGTTCTATGTGAATCCACGTTGGAAGGACATCATACCAAAGTCGTACAATTAGGACCTCGATATGGTTTTATTCTGTTTATTGCTCGCGGCTAAATATGAATTGAGACGAAAGCTTTATAAAGCCTTTAATCATAAATCTGGAGTGGGAAATTAAAGGATTGTCTGCCTTTTTTTCATCATGGTGCAAATAAGAAAAAGGCTATACAAAGCCTTTAGCCTAAGATATATCATTCATATAAGGTCCGAAGAAAATACTGTTATTCAGATGAAGTTTCATGCTATCACTTCTGAATCAAATAAACATGCCCACGATCAAAATAGAGTTGAGGTTCTGTAGGCTGTTTAAATGAACTAAACAGTCCGTTAAATAACGTAATAAAATATACCAATGCCCTAATGACTTGCATTTTACACACAGCTCCACTGAAGTCTCTGCATGTATTTGATTCACCAATCTAGCATCCTGAACTTTCAAGTCCCAATGTTGGATGTAGAAGGTTACTGTTTAATTTTGAAAGCTTACGGTGAACTAACGGCACTGTCACCAGAAAATAATAGGTTCTTTAATTTGCTCTTTCAAATGCAGTAATTCATTGCAAAACAGGACAATTATAAAGGGCAAACTCAGTTCACGAGGCTCTCGCGATCGCGAGGTCTGTGTTTTGGGGTACTGTTTATTGCTCCTAACTTGACTCTGGACTGGTGAGGAAATTATTGAACTCGCCTGAACCCACATGTATGTTGCGATGAGAGAGGGAGGAAAGTAAATCGAGTTGTCCCAACACCATAAGAAACCAACTGTATTGTACTTGTCATACCTTATCCCATGAACTAACACGGCTTTAGATTTTTATAGTCCCACAATATATTTTGATCGTGCACTCATTTTGAAGATTAGAAACAAGTGATGGAAAATTGGCTGTTAATTCTAATAGGAGTAATACAAAATTGCCTACAGTGGAACAAAAGGTAGTACTTTCATCACATTGCTCATTGTGACAACTGACATATAATGGAACTAAACTGATACGACAATCGTGATAGACAATGGACTTATTTACATATGTGCACCCTTACCTGATAATGACAACACACCCGTCCCTGATTTTTCAATTGCTACGTTGGAAGAACAAAAATATTTCCAGGTGATCAAATCAAATCTGCACCTGTTTTCCATTAGAAATATTAACACTAAGCGCCATGTAAATAACATATACAGCATACAAGCATAAAATGATATGTATGCAAAGTCAGTAAAATATATCACTTACAGAGTTACATAAGAAAATGTTGATCACTAGAAATTGCTACTGCTGTCTATTGTCACAGTAAATCCATACTATGTACGGTAGTATTTTTACCAACAGTTATATGAATACCAATGTACGTACTGAAATTAAGTTATCACATTTGCATCACCCTTGTGCATATCCTTATAATTTTATAGCTTAAACACAATTAAATTTGATGCCTACCGCATAACTATTGCAGGCCCTGGCTTTGGGCATAAGCCGGAAAGCTCAACCAAATAGAAAGACCCAAATCTTACTTAAAAGAGGAAAAAAAGAAGAAAAAGAGTACATACGCTTAGTCCAAAAAGGCAAAAACTCAATAACATTTGCAAAAATAAAAACCACTATAATGTTAGAATTAGAATGGAAAAATTAATTAGAGATCCTTCGAATAACACTTCCTCACAAACAGTCTCGCCCAGTTTTCCTCCACTCGAGAAGGACATTAGTTGCGGATTAAATCTCTCTCTCTCTTCTTTTTTTTTTTTTTTTTTTTTTCTTGGAGTTCTGGAATTGCCAACATTGCCAGCAGACGGCTGCCACCAATGTCTGGTCAATAGGGTCATTTCTTTTCAATCCTCTTTATTTAGATTTTGCTTCGTAATATTTTCTTTCTTATTGTATAACGAATTTGTTTGAATTAAGAATCAACAGGAGGAGATTTTATCTTTGTAAGTTCATCTAAAGATCTCTTCTTCTTTTTTTTTTTTTTTTTTTTCTTTTTTCTTTCTTTTTATAAATTTATCTTGAGCAATTTTTTTTCCGTTAAATTGATAATTTTCATGTAGGGTCTGGATTAAAAAAAAAAAAAAAAAATTTGGATATGTAAAGAAGACCCTGTTTTAGGAATTCGCTACAGTGCCCAAAAAACTCCAGGCAAGGCCCAAATTATTAACTTGTAGCAAAAAAAAAAGCACTATATTTTGACTTTTGACACACCAGATGACAAGCATGACGAGTCCTATAAACTCTAGTCGTGGGTGCATGTCGAAATTTTTTCATTTCTGACTTCTCGATTTTGGTCACATTGGGTTGGTTTGGTTTTGATATTTAACGAGAGAGAGAGAGAGAGAGAGAGAGAGAGAGAGAGAGAGAGAGAGAGATACATAATACAAAAGGAAATATCTTTAATGGGCTCTAGGCAGAACCCCGGTGTCTCGGAGGCTAACTGAAGATGTACCACAAGAGAAGTGTGAATCTAACGAAGAGGGTATAAACTTCATGTTGACATGTGTAAGACATAAACAAGGTCGTCAAATCGGGATTAGCATTGTGAATCAAAATGATACAAGTGAATCGAATTGGGATTCGCGAATCGTGAATTGTAAGATTCAGTAACCAATTAAGAAAAAAATATAAAAATGATAAAACACAACATAGAATAAAATGTAGCAGAAAAAAAAATATGAAATAATGTAATAAAATGTATCAAATTACATGATCACTTCGTCTAAAGCTTTGGTAAGACATTGTGTTCATGGCAAGAAACCCTAGAAAATTCGGAGAAGAGGAGAAAGTGAGAGAAAAGAGATTTTGTTTACAATAAACCCTGTAATATGTCCTACATTCGTTTGAAAAAAAAAAAGATCGAAGTCACAATTGAGGTTTAATATGTTGTGTGGTCAGGTCCCAAAATGTTGTAAGTTTAAAAACCACTTTGATTTTAAAACCAAAGTGGTTTTCAAAATCACAACATTTTGGGACAAAATCACTACATAGTGGACCAAATCACAAGAAGTTTGGACCAAAATTTTAGGTTGTATGAAACAACCCAAACCACTAGGTTGTATGATATAGCCCCTAGAATTTCACTACCTCCGTAAAAGAGGCTATCTTTGATTGTCAATTTCAATTTGACTTGATTTGTCATTTTTTGATTTGTTTGAAATCACAGTTTTACCCTTATTTTTCTTTTTTGTTCCATTTCCCTTTAATGATTATTTTGAGTTTTTGTCATTTTGTGAGGGTAGGTTAGTCATTTCACCCACAAAACAACCCTTATTATTATTAGGTCAACTTTTACAATTAAATTATTCTAGAAATGATGATTCAATCAACTTTTCAAACAATAATTACAAATATTTACAATTTCGTTCAACTTTTAAAATTATTTAATCTACAAATGATGATTCAATCAACTTTTCAAGCAATGATTACAAATATTTACAATTTGATTCAAAAAACCCAAAAGTCAACAATTGCAAGTTGTGCCTGATTTGGCACAACCGCTTTTCAGTTTTGTGGTTTGTATGTTTTTTCGTTCTTCCCAAACGAGTCACTAACTTGTTTGGTTTTGTTTTTTGTTTTGTTTGGTATTTTGCTTGGTTTTGTTTTTATTTTTTTGGGTTTTCCCAAACAAACCATTAACACAAACAAGGCACAACACAACCCGAATTGGGCATGCCTTGTTTGGTTTTATTTTCTTTTTTTGGTTTTCCCAAACAAAGCACTAACATTTGTTTTCTATACCCTATATAAATCTATATCTATACCCTATATAAAAGAGGCTAAATGTGATTTCCAATTTCAATTTTATCCTTATTTGTCATTTTTTGAATTGTTCATTTTTACCATTTCCACTTTGAAATCCTATACAATTCCATACATCTCCACTCTTTTTTGGTCATTTATTCACAAACGATTTTGGTTTTTTTTTTCCTTGAAAAGTGAGGTGTGCCTATAAATTTAATTTACATACATGCTTAGACATTTACAAAACAAACCAAACAAGGCATAGCCCAATTCGGGTTGTATTGTGCCTTGTTTGTGTTAAGAGGTTTGTTTGGGAAAACCAAAAAATAAAAACAAAACCAAACAAGTTAGAAACTTGTTTGGGAAGAACGAAAAAACACGCAAACCACAAAGTCTAAAAGCAGTTGTGCCAAACAAGGTACAACCTACAATTGTTGACTTTTGGGTTTTTTTAACCAAATTGTAAATATTTGTAATTATTGCTTGAAAAGTTGATTGAATCATCTTTTCTAGATTAATTTAAGGCCTTATTGGTCATTTGGTAATATCACATCATATCCATCTACACAAGTTACTATTGAATAGTAACTTAAGGCTTGTTTGGCTCGACTTGTTTGAGCCTTTAATGCATCTTTCAAAAAACCTTTGAATAACCAAACAAGCCTTAGTTACTATTCAATATTTCACATTACATCAATCAACAAGAAGTTACTATCCAATAGAAACTTAAGGCTTGTTTGGCAAGGCTCATTTAAGCCTTAAGACATCTTTCAAGGAATCTTTGAATTACCAAACAAGACTTAAATTACTTTTGTAAATTAAGGGTTGCTTGGCAAGGCTTGTTTGAGCCTTACGGCGTCTTTTAATGAATATTTGGATTACCAAACAAGCCTTAAGTTGATTTTGTAAATTATCCTTGCTATATATGTGTGAGTGTATACATATTTTAATTTTTTATTATTATTTATGTATTTAAAATGTGCACAATTTATACATTAAATTAACAAACTACCATTTTGTTAAATTGAATTACCAAATAATATACCCATTTGCATTTTGTAATTACCCTTGTGTGTGTGTGTGTGTATACATACATTGTTTTATTATGTAAAAAAAAAAAAAACATACAGGTGTTTTACAATTTTATAGTTAGTCTAATATTTTTAAAAAATAAATAAACTGTTAAAGTGTTAACTTAAGCCAAACTAGCCTCTACTCTTTACTTAAGTCACTTTAAATAGAATTACCACAAAGGCACATTTCACAAGAAGTCAACAACCAAAAAAAACCACATCAAACCGAGAGAGAGAGAGAGAGAGAGAGAGAGAGAGAGAGGAACTAGAGAACTTCGTGCGACGGAGACAGATCTCCGAGAGAACTCCAGCAGCGATCAGATCAAAGCGAGTGAGAGATAGAGACGAAGTGGAGAAGAGAACTGGACTGGGATTCAAGATCGAACAGAGAGAGAGAAAGAGACGGACGATCTGGACTGGAGAAGTCTAGATCTGCTCGGCGCAGATCTCTGCGAGCAAGAGAGAGAGAGAGAGAGAGAGAGAGAGAGAGAGAGAGAGAGAGAGAGAGAGAATCGCGCATGCTTGTAAGGATCTGACCTCAGGTACGATTTGCCCTCTTTTTTGTCTCTAATCTGTCCTTCTGATATTCGTCTCGTCGTCTCGTCGTCTCGTCCGAGATCTCGTGCGACACAGAAGCATCTCGTCCGATACATGGCAGTACGTCTTAGATGGTGTCCGATACTACGTCGTTTTGTTTATTTTATGACTCAGGTCTAGATCTCGTCTCGTTATCCCACCAAACCGAGTTGACTCGGCCGAGATGACTCGGTATCGGCCGAGACTGTGAACCATGGCGGGTGTGCATCTAGGTGTTGAACCTCTTTTAAATCCAAATCTTAGGATCCGGGAACATGTGTCTAAACGTTGGATACGGGTATGTGGACACCTTCCGAACATATAAACATACTACGTTTCTTAACATCACTAGTTCAAAACCTCTTTGCCCACAATTTTGAGCTTCTTCTTGCCTTTTCAACATCACTTGTGGAGGATCCGAGTGTCCGAATTGGGTACGGGGGTTGTACTTGGGGGTAGTAGGAGAGTCCAGGTAACATAGATATATATATATATATATATTATCTATATGTTATGTTATGTGTTAAAAAAAAGAGCCTTAAAATTTGAAGTATGCACACTTATATATTGAATTACATAATTACCCTTTTATCTTGTGTATAGTACCTTCTGTTAAAGTTTAAAGTGTACATAATTATTGAATATAAGCATTACTCAAATAACTCAATTCTTTTGCCGACGTTGCATGTTCAATATGTTTAGGGTTTAAGGTTTGATTTCACTTGTTTTTCAAATCATAAATCTATGAAATGTATCCACAATAAACACAGCTAAATTTTATTTCTCTACTTCGACTGAAGATTTTTTTCCAACGAATTCCGAACACAATTTCTAATTGGTCAAAGAAATAGCAAGTAAATGTCGGTCTATAAAATTCTTCACTATAATTTTTTTAGAATTTTTATTAGTACTATTTATCCAATAAGAAATTGTAGGTTTAACGTCAAATAATATAGTTGTTGTTCCAAGTATATTTTTTGTAGAGTAATGCTATGCTTCCCAAATTTTTATCCCAAAAATGATTCCCAAATGATGTGACAATTGGGCCAGGTCTAATATAGTGGGACCAGTTAAATTTTGATAGGAAGTTATTTACCTGGCCTTACTGCCACATCATCTGGGAAGTACTTTTGGGATAGAAATTTGGGAAGCATAGCATTACTCTTTTTTGCAACATCATCTTAAGAATTAATAGAGCTATTTTCTGTTTCATGTGCACATTAAAATATATATATACATTTCATTTTTTCTAGGGTAAATATCACTTACCTCCCTTGAGGTTTGGCCTAATAACACTTACCTCCCCTGACATTTCACGAGTAACACTTACCTCCCCTGTCAGAGTTTGTCTGCTAACGATGTTAATTAGGTAGTGAAGTTACTATTTTACCCTTGTACACATTCTTACCTTTCTTCTTCCTCTCACACGTTCACCACCTCATCCACCTCTCTCTCCACCACCTCCTCCACTGACACTCACACACACACACACACACACACACACACACATACACACACACACCCACACCCACACCCATGACCCACACCTAACAATGACACAATGACCACATCACCACCCCTCCATCATCGGCAGATTTAATTTGTCAATAAAGCTTGAAATCGTAGTTGTTGTCCCCTCCATCCTCTTTTTCTCCACCACCATTTTTAGTGGGATCTCCTCCTTAGACAACTCCATTAGCTCCCCTTCCATGAAGCATTCATAAAGCAAATCCCCCCAATTGATTTGATTTGCAAATCACACTTTCCGTGGATCAATTTGTGAATCAAAAATTGAATTATTGAAATAGATGAATCAATTAAAGTTTTGTATTGCCGATGGACTAATTCATAAACCAATTCAAAAACTGATTTGGTTGCACTCACCATGGATGTGGGTTTATTGTGTTTTAATTGAAGCAAACCCACCATTATCCTAACAATCCACCACCACCATGAACTAAAATCAGGAACAAAAATGAATCTTGGGCATCTTTGTCGGCCATTTTCCCTCATCACTTGACATCATCATCTTCAATCTTGGGCATCTTCAATCTTGCCCAAAAATGAATTGGGGAGAGAACTTTAGAGAGAGAAGATGGGGTTGAGGGGGCTGTTCTGGGTTTGGAGAGTAAAGGCAGCTGAGCAAAGAAAGATGTGAAAATGGTGGATGAGATGGATCCGCAATTTTGTCATACAGAGAATCGATTGGGGGGGGAGGGAGGGAGAGAGAGAGAGAGAGAGAGAGAGGATATTGGGCAACATAGAGAGATAAAGGTGTTTATGTGCATGAGATGGAGGAGGAGGATCCTTGGGAAATCAAATTGATGTTTTACAGACCATGGTACTCTGGTTTTAGAGAGAGAAACATGGAGAGCATCAATTGGGAAAGGGAGAGAAGAGAGGTGAGAGAGAAGGAATAGTAATCGAGGGTAATTTTGGTATTTAAATTATTCTTATGTGATGCCATCACGATTCCGTTAATTTTCTACCGGTTAGTTAACGGAGGGGAGGTAAGTGTTACTGAAATTCAAAAATAAGGGAGGTAAGTGTTACTCGTGAAATGTCAGGGGAGGTAAGTGTTATTAGGCTAAACCTCGAGGGAGGTAAGTGATATTTACCCTTTTTTCTATACCACCTAGTTTTCTATAAACAATAATATAATAATAGTATAACGGTTGGACCACCTTATAAACAATAGGATATATACATATAATAATACTATACTAACCTAAGGAAAAAGGTAAGAAAAGAGTGTCATTACTTCTCGGCAATCACAGCCCTTGGCTTATGAGTAAGGTTGCATTTGATAAAACTGAAAATTAAGTACTGAAAATTAAGTGCAGAATTTAAGTACTGAAAATTTTAAATGATTTGTATTTGCAATACTAACACAGTATCTCAAGAACTAAAATAGACTGCATTCAGTGATTATTTTCAGTAGAAAATTTTCACTTAACGTTTTCAGTGGATTTTTGGCTACTTTTTCAATTAAGTGATATATTATCAAACGTACTAAAAAAATTAAGTGCTGAAAATTTTCATTTTTACCACTTAATTGGGTTATCAAACACACCCTAACATTATATTATATATGGTAGAATATTATAGGGTTAATTACACTCACCTCCCTCGCATTTTGGGAAATTACACAGACCTCTCTCAAATTAGTATTCTATAACACTTTCCCCCCTTAAAATTAATATTATGCAGCACTTTCCCCTCTTAAAGTGTAAAAAAAATACTAGGCATAACGAAGGTCAGTATAATTTCCTAAAATGAGAGGGAGGTGTGTGTAATTAAGGCAAAACACAGGGGAGGTGAGTGTAATTATCCCAATATTATATTAGGGCTTCTAGGATCACATATATTTAATAATAATAAAAAATACCCATTGACTTCAAAAACAATTCCAAATGCACAGTCAGCGTCAAATACAAGTTCAAAATACACAGTCGTCATTACGAAATGCACATTCGGCGTAATAAACAAGTTCGAAATACACAATCGGCATCTCTTTGTTACTGCACACCCAAGAGGCTGGTTTGAAACATGTTTAGAAGCAAAGAAAAATTGGTTCGAACCTTACGAAAGAATCGCAATACGATTCGCACGATATCATTTGAATCGCACGATATAGCTGCGATTAGTAAAGGTGTTCGATTCATATATGCGATGTGTATCGATATGTTGCTGTATCGTATCGAATGATACGATACGTATTGTGTATCGTACGATTTTGACAACAGAGGACATAAAGGACCGTTATAAATTGATAAAACCTAGAAGTCAAATATCTAGTCAAAGCTAACATTTGACATTATTTTCCCTTAAAATGGCTGCTATCAAGCTCGAACTCTTGTTAGCCCTTAGCTTTATCATTGCACCAAAGAATAGCTCCTACGTCAGACAGGTGTCAAATATGCAACAGATATAGGGTAAAGTGCCCTTCTGATTGCATGCAATGAAGAAATCAAAGAGAATATGGAAGAAAAAGTTAGGATTTTGTGGTTTTACACCAAAGAAAAGCCAACAATGCTCTAAATAGGTTAATTTCTATTCAAGTAATGCCAAAAGTGTCTTACAATGCTGATAATAAGAAATATTTATACTACTACTAGGTTCACTAACCCTACATGGTTGTGACCAACACAAAATAACAACCCATTAAAGAAACTAATAACAAAGAGAAGAAATCTATTTTTCTTATTATTCAATGTCAATGTACAGAGAATATATACAACTATGAGAAGAAACAAATAAAGGAAATAAAAGAGAAGAAAAGAAATAACAGATAGGAACAAATCAATACAAATAAATCTATTCCTAAACTAACGTGATCCATAAATCATGGCACCTAATGAACCCAATAGATAGAATAACATCACTAAAGCGACTGAACCATGCCTGAGGGGATTGTTTCAATCCATAAAGTGATTTGCGCAGCCGACAGACTTTCCCAGAATACTCCCCCTCAGCCCGAAAACCCGGAGGAGGATCCATATAAATGATTTCCTGCAGATCTCCATTCAGAAATGCATTTTTAACGTCAAGTTGATGAAGAGGCCAAGACTGAGAGGCAACTAAAGAAACAATAAGGCGAACAATATTAAGCTTTGCCACAGGAGCAAAGGTTGCACTGAAGTCTTTGCCCGGAATCTGAGTAAAGCCTTTAGCAACGAGACGAGCCTTATAACGATCGATAGAACCATCTGGAAGGTACTTGACTGTAAAAACCCATTTGCAACCAACTGTCTTCTCCCCGGGAGGAAGAGAAACAAGATCCCAAGTATAGTTATGCTGGAGGGCATCCATTTCTGCTTGTATGGTTTGGACCCAATGTGGATTTTGGAGAGCCTCAGATACAGACCGAGGAATGGAAACCGAATCAACCTGTCCAAGAAAAGCTTGATAGGGTTGTGAAAGGGCTGAATAAGAGATATACTGTGAAATAGGATGATGAGTAGAGCAAGCATGACCATACCGATTTACCGGGCGAGAAATCCGAGTAGAACATCTTACCGGTACAGGAGAAGTAGGGCCTGGATCCGGAGAAGGATTTGGTGTTAGAGCATGAGCATGAGTCCGCGGACGCCGTGAGTAATGGAATTCTGGCGAAGATGTAATTACAGGTGGTAGGGTTACCTCAGAAGAAGAGGGATCAAAGACAACAACTGGACGAGGTAACTCGTCGGGTACAATGAGAGGCTCCGGAGGAGCAGAAGCAGAGGATTTATTTGGACTTGCAAAGTAAGGAACATTTTCCAGAAAAGTAACATCCATAGAATTATAGAAACGACGACCAACAGGATCATAGCACCTATATCCTTTAGAGAGAGAAGAGTAACCAAGAAAAACACAACGTATAGCTTTATCATCAAGCTTAGTACGAAGGGGGTTGCGGTTTTGAACAAAACAAGTGCAGCCAAATATACGAGGTAAAACATGAAAGAGTGTACAATTTGGCTGAAGGACATGGAGAGGTGCTTTCCCATCTAAAACACGACTCGGGGTACGGTTAATAAGATATATAGCAGTTAAAACAGCTAAGTGCCACAAATATTTAGGTACCTCCATACCGCGAAGAAGACACCGAACAACAGACATAATGTGATTGTTTTTTCGTTCTCCCACACCATTCTGTTCCAGGGTATAAGTACAAGTGACTTGTTGGAGGATACCTTTTTTTATTAAGTTCAGAACAGAAGTCATTAGAAACATATTCACGGCCATTATCAGATCGAAGGACACGTACAACAGTTTGATACTGAGTTTTAACCATTTGTAAAAATTGAATGAATAATGGACAAACTTCGGATTTCTTTTTAAGTAGATAAACCCTATAAAGCAGTAACAGGGGAAGGTCCCCAAACATCTGAATGTATAATATCTGTAAAGATTAAAAGTATGATGGGAATATCTCTTTTGGTATATTCAACATAACATGAAAGAATACAATGAGCCTTTATATAGGCTTGGTCTAACCTAGACTGTTTACTCTTTAACCGATGTGGGACAACCACATATATACATATACTATATTTACACATATACCCTTTAACACTCCCCCTCAAGCTGGAGCATACATATCATATGCACCTAGCTTGTTACAAATATATTTCACACGTGTCCCACCCAATGCTTTAGTAAACAAATCCGCTAACTGGTCTGCAGATTTAACATGAACTGTATTAATCACTTTCTGTAAGAGCTTTTCACGAACAAAGTGACAATCAACTTCAATGTGTTTCGTCCTCTCATGAAACACAGGATTAGAAGCAATATGAACCGCTGCCTGGTTATCACAAAATAGGTTCATAGGTTCGGACTGAGTGAACCCAAGTTCCTCCAACAAATGCTTCATCCATACTAACTCACAAGTAGTATGCGCCATAGCCCTATATTCTGACTCAGCACTAGATCTAGCAACAACGGTTTGTTTCTTGCTTTTCCAGGACACAAGATTTCCTCCAACAAGTACACAGTACCCTGTAGTAGACCTTCTATCACTAGGAGATCCGGCCCAATCTGCATCTGTGTAGCTCTCAACTCGAATGTGACCATGATCCTTATACAACAAACCACGGCCTGGGGCCCCCTTGAGGTACCTCAAGACTCGTATCACTGCATCCCAATGTGTAGTCCGAGGAGAGTCCATAAACTGACTAATTACACTAACTGCGAAGGCAACATCAGGTCTCGTGACCGTTAGATAGTTAAGTTTCCCAACTAAGCGTCTGTACTGTCCTGGATCATCAAGTAGCTCCCCCTGATCTGGCAATAATTTGGAATTGGGATCCATAGGAGTATCCAAAGGTTTTGATCCCAACATTCCTGTCTCAGTCAGCAAATCAAGAACATATTTTCTCTGAGATAAGCACATCCCTTCACTTCACTAGACCTGGCCACCTCAATGCCTAAGAAATACCTAAGTTGCCCCAAGTCTTTGGTCTGAAACTTGATTTGTAAGAAGGATTTCAACTCCTGAATGCCCTTAGGGTCATCACCAGTAATGACGATATCATCAACATAAACAATTAACAGAATCTTCCCTGCTACAGTGTGTCTATAGAAAACAGAATGGTCAACACCACATCTCTGAAGACCAAACTCAGCAATTACATCACTGAACCTGCCAAACCAAGCACGAGGAGACTGCTTCAAACCATAAAGAGACTTTTTTAATTTGCAAACCAGACTAGACTCCCCCTGAGCAACAAACCCAGGTGGTTGCTCCATGTAAACCTCCTCAAGGAGGGTACCATTCAGAAATGCGTTCTTAACATCCAACTGATGAAGGGGCCAGTGATAAGTAGTGGCCAGTGAGATGAAAAGGCGAACAGAGGCAATCTTGGCCACGGGAGAAAAAGTCTCTGAATAATCAAGTCCATAAACTTGAGTGTAGCCTTTGGCAACAAGGCGTGCCTTCAACCGATCCAGAGTGCCATCTGGATGAACCTTAACTGCATACACCCAACGGCAACCAACCACAGATTTCCCTGGCGGGAGAGGGACCAAGTCCCAAGTACCAGTTTCCTTAAGGGCACACATTTCATCCTGCATAGCTTGGTTCCAACCAGAATGGGCAAGTGCCTCTGCAACATTCTTAGGAATAGATATGGTAGACACGGAAGCAACAAATGAAGAAAATGTAGGAGATAAATGATCATAAGATACAAAGTTAGAAATAGGATGAGAAGTAGTGCAAGAACGCTTACCCTTTCTGAGAGCAATGGGAAGATCTAAATCAGTCGGTTCTGGAGGAGAAGATGGCGGATCTGAGGACACGGTACGCAGAGGCGGAGCAGCGGAATCCAATAGAGTCTCTGGACGTGGACGACGAGTATAAACTTGCAAATCAGGCCGAGACAAGCGGGTGGAAGCATCATGAGTAGGTGGTGTAGTAGTTGGGATAGGAGAGACAGGAAGAGGAACGGGAAGCATAAAATCCGGATCAGTAGCCGAGTGGGACTCTGAAAAAAAGGGTTTAGACTCGAAGAATGTGACATCGGCAGAGACAAAGTACCGATGAAGGGAAGGACTGTAACAACGGTACCCTTTCTGAGTCCTAGAGTATCCCAAGAAAATACACCGAATGGCTCGTGGGTCTAATTTGTCAGTACCAGGAGCCAGCTGATGAACGAAGCAAACACACCCAAAAACACGAGGAACGATCGAGAAAGATGACTCAACAGGGAACAAGCTGAAGTGTGGTGTGCGGCCATTGAGAATAGAAGATGGCATACGGTTAATCAAATAACAAGCGGTGAGAACAGCATCCCCCCAAAAAAATTTTGGAACACGCATTTCAAATAACAAGGTGCGTGTGACTTCTAATAGGTGCCTATTTTTCCTCTCGGCAACACCATTTTGTTGTGGTGTGTGTACACAAGAAGATTGATGAATCATGCCAGAATGTGTCATAAAAGTACTGAAAGGGTCAGAATGATATTCCTTTGCATTATCACTTCGAAGAACACGAATTGGCACACCAAATTGAGTTTTAATTTCAGCACAAAAAGCACAAAAAATAGAAAATAACTCAGAACGATTTTTCATTAAATATAGCCAAGTTACTCTTGAATAATCATTCACAAAAGTAACAAAATACCGATACCCCTTTTGGGAGGTTATACGGTGAGGACCCCATACATCAGAATGCACTAATTGAAAAGGACTAGACACTCTTTTATTGACCCGGGGAGCAAATTGAACACGGTGATGCTTCCCCAACTGACACGACTCACACTCTAAAGACTGTAAAGAACTTAAACTAGGAACTAAGAGCTTCAAATTAGCCAATGAAGGGTGACCGAGGCGGCAGTGGATCTGATGAGGTGAAACAGTAGCAGGACAGGCAGTGGGTGAAGGAGCAGGGACTGGATCACCATCAAAGTAATAGAGGCCATTGGACTCATGCCCGACGCCAATCGTCTTCCGAGTCGTCAAATCCTGAATAAGAACAGAATCAGGAGAAAAGAGACACAACAGTTAAGATCCTTAGTCAACTGACCAACAGACATTAAATTAAAGGACGAACGAGGTATGTACAAAACAGAAGACAAGGATAAAGACGAAGAGGGTTGAGCCGTCCCGATTCCTTCAACAGGAGTCGAGGACCCATCCGCTAAAGTGATTGGGGGAAGAGACGATGACAGCCGGATAGATGTAAAAAGACTAGATATACCTGTCAAATGATTACTAGCGCCAGAATCAATTACCCATGGGGAAGAACCTGAAGCAATGCAAGCAATATGTGTACCTCCATGCTGAGCTAAGGAAGCAGATGAGGTGGATGCCTGGTGTGCTGCCTGATACTGAAGCAACTGAGAGTATTCCTCGCGAGGAACAGAAACGGTATCCATAGGAGTAGTAACAGGAGAGTACCCAAAATCAGAGATTGCAGCATTCGCAACCTGGGGGGGACGACCATGGAGCTGCCAGCATGTGTCTCTGCTATGCCCATCCCGAAAACAATAAGTGCACTGGAGAGTCTGGCCTCTACCACGGCCAGGACGACCACCCCGAAATCCCCCTCCACGTCTTCCACGGTTAGGACCACCACCCCTACCAGGAGCTGGTGGAGTCTGAGTAATAAGTGCGGAGCGATCAACAAGCGAAGGGGAGGGAGGGAGGTCCCGAGGGGTGCTCCGTAGAACACGGTGATATGTCTCGGCAAAAGTAGGAAGACTATCACTCCCAAGAATTTGAGACCGAATAGCCTCATATTCAGGTTTGAGACCGGCAAGAAACTTCATAACTAGCATTTGTTCCCTCTGTTTCTGTTGATCCTGAACACTGGTGGTAGGGGGCATAACAGTATTCAACTCTTCATGTAACCGTTTCATGGCAGCAAAATAATCAGTAACAGACAAATCATTCTGCTCGAGCTTGAAATACTGAGAGGACAAGTCATACATCCGTGTTAAGTTACTAGAGTAAAGAAGGTGGAGATACTCCCAAAGTGCCTTAACAGAGCCCAAGTGATTGCATAAATCGGCAACATCCGGTTCCATGGAATTCCAAATAAGAGTCACAAGTTGAGCGTCCAGTTGTCTCCATGCCTTAGCGGCTTTTTCATCGGTGGTAGGTGGAGTCTCAGTAAGATGGGCATCGTGGCCTAAGCCTGTAAGGGACATGGTGATAGCATTGGACCATTGAAGGAAGTTATTACCATTCAACTTACGATTAGTGAGTTGGGTAGTGGTTTTGGAATCCATAGTAGTTGAAAAATAATGAACAATTGCTGTGAATAGTAACCGATGAACAGTGACTGTGAATAGTGCCGATGAACAGTGACTGTGAATAGTGCCGATGAACAGTGACTGTGAACAGTTGCTGATGAACAGTGATCGTGAATAGTGCCGATGAACAGTTGCCGATGAACAGTGATCGTGAATAGTGCCGATGAACAGTTGCCGATGAACAGTGATCGTGAATAGTAGCTGCTAGGGTTAGGGTTTATGTTTAAAGAAGAAATAAAATCAAATCTTCAAACAGATTTGACAATCCGAACTTCTTGATTCACGAAGAAGGCGGAAAAACAGAGATAATGAGCAATCCCAGAGGCGGGAGGCTCTGATACCATGTAAAGATTAAAAGTATGATGGGAATATCTCTTTTGGTATATTCAACATAACATGAAAGAATACAATGAGCCTTTATATAGGCTTGGTCTAACCTAGACTATTTACTCTTTAACCGATGTGGGACAACCACATATATACATATACTATATTTACACATATACCCTTTAACAATATCAAAAGCACAAGGTGCACGAGACATACGAGGAATATAAGACGAACGAGTATGCTTAGAAAGTTCACACACCACACATTGAAATTTATGAGTCTTACAGGCTTTTATTAATGCTGGAAAAAGTAAACAAAGATATTGAAAATTAGCATGTCCTAACCGGGCATGCCACAATTCTATAGTTTTATTCGAAAAAGAACGAGAACTAGAACTAGGTAAAACAGACGCCTGTAAACTAGAAGACACAGGTGGTGGTAGAGGTTCCCAAAAGAAGTAGAGTCCGTCATGCTCATGGCCCGTACCAAAAATCTTCTTCGAAGTCAGGTCCTGCAAGAGACAACGGTCAGGTAAGAAAATGACAGCACAATTATAACTCTTTGCAAGGCGACTAACAGATAAAAGATTAAATGACAACTGAAGGACATGAAGAACAGAAGATAGAGTAAGTTGGGGGGACAAACAAACATCAACCTTACTCTGGACACGAGTGCTGGAACCATCGGCTATACTCACAGATTGGTTAACAGGTGTAAGAGGAGACGAAAAAAAAAGGATAACTCACCAGTCATGCGATCATTGGCTCCTGAGTCCAAAACCCACCTTGGAGTTCCTGTCTTAACATGTAAAGCAATGGAAGTACCTGAAGCAATGGCAGCTGTGGAAGAAGAAGTGCCTGACTGATGCTGCTGAAGGAGAGAGCCAAGCTGACTCTGAATCTGTCCAAGCTGAGATTGAAGCATACTTTGATTCTGATGAAGCTGACCAAGATCAGGAGTAATGGGTTCAAGGCCGGTTTCGGCAATAGCAGCGAAGCGAGTTGGACCAGGGTTGCGTCCTCGGGCTGCATACTGTTTCTTCAACTCGGGATGAAGTTGGAAACAGCGATCTTTGGTATGACCAACAACATTACAATGCTTACAGACTGGAGGCTTTCGACCACTGGGACGGGGGCTAGTGTGAGCAGCAAAGGCCATCTGATTAGGAATAGCAGGAGAATCGGAAACTGGAACAATAGAAGTCTGAATTAATTGTCGATGACGCTCATCACCATCAACAATAGCAAAGGCCTCGTAGAGAGAGGGCATAGGAGATGTGTTCAAAATCTGAGTACGAAGAGATTCAAACTCAGGTTTCAAACCCATCAAGAACTGGTAAGTATGTGTACGGTCGAGGAGCTGGACAATAACAGTAGCGGCTTCAGCAGGAACATCAACCAATGGCTCGTACTTTGCCAACTCCTCCCACCGAGACTGAAGATAACCAAAATAATCCGAGACACTCACCCGGAGAGAATCCTGAGACGACTGAGAAACTTCGCGATGAAGTTGATAAATCCGAGACTCATTGGGCTTATGCGCATACATTTGGGTCAATGCATTCCAGAAGCCATGAACAGAAGAGTGATACATGAACATATGATAAATACGAGGCTCCATTGAATTGAACAACCAACCCAGGATAGTACAGTTGTCCATATTCTACTGATCAAAGGTGGAATCGGTAGGAGCAAGCTTAGGTGTAGTGCCAAGAAGCCAACTGGACTTGCCCTTGGCACCAAGGAAAAGGCGAATGGAATGAGACCAAGCGGCAAAATTTTGCCCATCCATGAGAACACTGGTAACTCTTTGCGCAGGGGAATGTGAAGTCAGGGACATAGTAAGATCTGAACGCACATGTGAACCGGTAGGAGACTGATCAGTACCCTTATCCTTTCCAGTATTGGTCATTGTAGCAGAATCAAGAAACACAAAAAAAAAAAAAAAAAAAAACGATCAACTAGGCGCAGAAGAGAACCAGAGGATGTAAAAGGCTGCTGGAAAGAGAAACTGCAGCAAACAGAGGCTACCAGAGCATCACAGGTAGCCCAAGGGAAGAGAGAGAGCGCACAAAAAAGGCTCTAAACCATCACAAGCCCCACGAACAGGGCAAGACGCAGCCTAGGGCTGCGCAAGGGTTAGCCTAGGCTAACCAAATAGAGGAGCCGAGAGCCTGGAGGGGTCGCCGAGAGTGGAGAGGGGGCTGGGGGGGGCCCGGCGAAGGTAGTAGAGGTGTTTGGGGGTGGCGACGCAGGCTGCTGGTGGTGGTGGTGGTGTTGCGGCGCAGGAGGGGGGCTGGTGGTTTGGTGGTGCGGCTAGAAGAGGTGTTAGCGTTAGTCTCTTTTTAGCTCTGATACCAAGAAGAAATCTATTTTTCTTATTATTCAATGTCAATGTACAGAGGATATATACAACTATGAGAAGAAACAAATAAAGGAAATAAAAGAGAAGAAAGGAAATAACAGATAGGAACAAATCAATACAAATAAATTTATTCCTAAACTAACGTGATCCATAAATCATGGGAATAATAACCTGAATATTCCAACACAAAGTACAAATAATAAAGCTAAAAGTACATCATACTCCCCCTCTAAAGAAAAGACTTGTCCTCAAGTTAGGCTAGCACTCGCGGAGTAATAAGGAGCTAAATGCTTCACATTGAAGACATTGGAAATTTTCAAGTGTTGAGGTAGTTGCACCTTGTAAGCACAGTAAGCACCTTGTAAGCACTGTTATTCACCTTTCCCAAAATCTTGCAAGGACCCACTTTCTTAACATTCAACTTCGAATATGACCCTTGGGGTTGCCTCTCCTTAGATAAAACTAACCCACACAAGATCACCCTTTTCAAAAAAGAGCTCTCTCCGATGTACATCGGTCGTAGCTTTATACTTAGCATTAGATTCGACAATTTTGGACCTCACTTGAGCATGAACTAGCTGCATAAATTCAACCATATCCATCGCCTTAGAATCTAATTTCTTTGGAAGCGATAAAGGAGCCAAATCGAGAACACTTGAAGGCATAGAAGTGAGGTGTTAGTGCTTCGGTTAAGAGAGGAATTATAACCCAACTCAGCCAATGGAAGAATGCCCTCCCAATTTTTAGGATTTTCACCCACCAAGCACCGCAAAAGATTGCCAAGACTTCTATTCACCACCTCAGTTTTTAACTCCGTTCCCAACTTTCGCCACAAAGTTTGCCAAAAGTGAGCAAGAAATATAGCATCTCTATCAGACACAATAGAACTAGGTATCCCATGTAACTTGTAAACTTCCTTAAAGAAGAGATTAGCAATATTTGAAGCATCCATGGTCTTCCGACAAGGAATGAAATGTGTCATCTTAGAAAAACAATCTACTACCACCATGATTGAATCACTCTTCCGTGGTGTAGGTGGAAGACCAAGCACAAAATCCATACTAAAGACACCCAAGGTTTCTACGAAACCGGTAAGAGGTAAATTAATAGTCGTTGTACCCTTTCCCCTTTGATACACATTGCACCTTTGAACATGTCTTGTCACATCTTTAGTCATTCCCGGCCAAAAGTATTCTCGTTGGAGCAACTCAAGGGTCTTATCCTTGCCAAAATGACCCAAATTATGTTGTTCGATCAAGATTTGTTCCCTTAAACACAACCTCAAATCCTTAAAAAGAAACCCATCTTTGAGCATGAAATGTGGATAGATAGCGTGCTGCTCGTTTTGTAAAGAATGCAAGATCTTTGCAAAATAGGCGTCGCCATGGTAGTGATTCTTGAACTCATCAAACCCATTCACCATAGATCTCATTTCTACCTAAAGATTGGCTCGTCGACTCAAGCCATAGGCAACTTTATTAAGAACTCCAGACTTATGCTTCAAAGAGAAATCAAATTGTTGCAAATAACTTACCCACTTAGCATGCCGCTTGTTAAGATGATGTTGACTATTTAGGTACTTGAGCGCTTCATGGTCGGTGTTGAGAATGAATTCCTTGTAGGCCAAATAGTAACTCCAATGCTTGATAGATTGCACGCACAATAGCATAGAATTCCAAGTCATAAGTGGAATATTTGAGTTTCGCACCATTTAACTTCTCACTAAAGAAGGCAATTGGCTTTTCTTCTTGGCTAAGGACTCCACCAATCCCCACTCCCGAGGCATCACAATCAACCTCAAACATTTTATCAAAATTAGGCATGGCAAGTATAGGCGCTTCGGTCAATACCTTCTTCAAGTGTTGGAAACTTCCGTCGGCCTCCAAATTCCATTCAAAAGTCTTCTTTTTAAGACAATCTGTGAGAGGGGCTGCTATAGTCTGAAATTCTGAATAAACCGTCCATAAAAGGTAGCAAGACCATGAAAACTCCTCACTTCTTGCATACTAGAAGGTGTAGACCACTCTACTATCGCCTTGATCTTTTCTTCATCAACATGAACCCCAAGAGAAGACACTACATAGCCCAAATATACCACTCTATCCGTAGCAAAACTACATTTCTTCAAGTTCCCATAAAACTTTTCCTTTCGCAAAATATCAAAAACACTTTGAAGATGAACCACATGTTCTTCCAAGCTTCGACTATTTACCAATATATCATCAAAGTACACCACAACACATACTCCCAAAAGCGATTGCAAGGTTTGAGTCAGAACCCTCATGAAAGTGTTAGGCGCATTAGTCAATCCAAATGGCACGACGAGCCATTCAAAGAGACCATTGTGAGTTTTAAATGCGGTCATCCACTCATCCCCCCGGTGGATCCGTATTTGATGATAGCCACTCCTCAAGTCAATTTTGCAAAACACCTTAGCTCCCACCAAACAATCCAACATATCGGCCAATCTAGGAATTGGAAACCTATACTTGATAGTGATCTTGCTGATTGATCTACCATCCACACACATCCTCCAAGACCCATCCTTCTTCGGAGTCAAAAGGCTAGCCCGAATGTAGCCTCGATCTAGAAGTTCGCCAACCTGTCTTCGTAATTCCTCCTCCCTAGGAGCCATTCGATACGCAGCTTTGTTGGGAAGAGAAGAACCAGGTACTAGATCAATGCAATGTTGTATGTCACGCATGGGAAGTAGTTCGGGAGGTAGTTTTTGAGGGAAAACATCAACGTAACTCTCCAACAACCCCTCCACGGCCTTTGGATCTTCAAAATCAGCACTTCGTTCTTGTAGAATTAAGACATATATGCAACCACTCTCATGGCTTTCCTTCATAAACCCTTTGAAAGTAAGCAAAGAAGTTGTTGTAGGCTTACCTTCTCCTTCATGGGCAGCAGTGTATATTGTTGCTCCTCCATACAAATCGTGTATGTATTCCTCTTTCCATCATGTAATGTTTGTCGGTCATATTGCCAAGGTCGCCCAAGCAATATGTGACAAGCATCCATAGGCACCACATCACACATCACCTCATCAAAATACTTCTTTCGGATGGAAAATGAGACCAAGCACCTCTTCGTCACCTTGACTTCATTCCCTTCTTGAACCAAGAGAGCTTATAAGGATGCGAATGATCTTCGGTTTTCAATTTAGCTTATCCACCACTTCTTGGAAGATCATATTCTCGCAACCTCCCCCATCAATAATCATGTTGCATACTCGACCACCAATGTTACAAGTGGTATAAAAGCTATTGGTCCTCAACCAATCATCTTCGGTTTCACTCTTAGGTGCAAGAGTCTTCTTCAACATAAGAGATAGTCCCTCTTCTTCCTCTAAATCGCCTCCAATTTCTTCATTTGGAGCTTCATCGTAGATTGGGAATTCCTCATTTTTCCTCCATGTTGTCCTTTTCCTCTACTAGCAGCGTCTTGGGTTGGTTTCCCGTCGTCTTCCGACACGCCGCGAACTTATGACCAGGTTCCCCATACTTGTAGCATTTAAACCCGACTCCTTGGGTTTGCTTTCCTGCACTCACACGATTGGAATTTTGTAGATTCGGTGTAGGTACTACTCCCTTATCCACTCATGCTTGTTGCCCATCTTTATAAGTGTTGTTTCTTTCGACATTTGATGACACACCGACCTTACCAAAGCTTTGATAAGGCTGCCCGTACCTTGAGTTGGTCCGAACTTGTTGTTTCTCAACCAATATAGCTCGGTTAAAAGCTTCCAAAACCGTCACCAATGGAAGTAGAGAAAGGGGGTCTTGAATAGAGGGTTTCAAACAGTTGATGTACCGTGCCACCATTTGCTCCTCACTCTCATTCAAATCAACTCTAGCAACAAGTTGATAGAATGCATCGGTATATTCCTCCATGCTTCCAACTTGCTGAAGATTGTGCAAATTCTTGTAGAGAGTTTGCATGTAGTTGAAAGGAAGGAATTGTCCCATGAGCTTCTTTTTCATCTTTTCCCACTCTTTAATTTTCCCTTTTCCCCTCCGTTGTCTACTTGTTTGCAATAGTTCCCACCAAGCCAAGGCTCGCCCCTTCAAACGAATAGACACAAGCTTCACTTTCTTCTCATCGGAGACTTCATAGTAATCAAACACCCTCTCAAGAGCATTCAACCAATCAACAAATTCATCCGGATTCAAGCTTCCATAAAATTCCGAAAGTTCCACCTTGATGTTGTGTTCCCATTCAACCAATCAACAAATTCATCCAGATTCAAGCTTCCATAAAATTCCGGAAGTTCCACCTTGATGTTGTGTTCCCACTTGCTTTCATGTCTCTCACCCACATCTCGACGCCTTTGAGGGACTCCAAAAGGATTCTCAAAGTGGGGTTGAGTGTCAATGGACTCATCATCCCGCACACTACGGGGTTGGAGTCGATGCACCATCTCCATAAGAGCGGCAACTTGCCTCCGTAATTCTTCCACTTCATTCCTACGAATAGGAATTTCGCCTTGGGCACCGTTGGGTCCCATCAGATGCAGCAAATCAGCCCCATCTCCAAAGTTCATGGCGTTTCCTCGCCCTCAACCCCTTCTACCTCTTCCTCTGTGAGCCATAGCAAAGTACAAGCAAATTGATACCAAAATTGTAGAAACTAGAATCGAATTCCCACCCACAAGCCAATACCAAACCAAACAATGACCAAGTATACCCAAATATAGTCTAATTGTAAATCACAACCAAGAATGAGCCAACAAGCAACAACCAACACAAACCGCTTCTGAACCAAGACCACATTAAAAATTACAACATACCGTGTCACAAGGGCAAGGCCAAGCACACCACCGGAAAGTGAAACCAGCCACCGGCGACCCAAATACAGTCTCGGCACTGTCACAAGATTGTCGCAAGGCCCACAGTAGCAGTCGACAATCGCAAACTCCAATAAACTGGATACCCAGCTTCGCAGTCTGTTCGACCACTATAAGGCTCTGTTTTGTCGGTGCTGAGCTCACAAACTTGTTCGCATTGGTTCACAAGTCACCAAAAAATGGTCCGACTAGTTCAAGAGGCTCTGTTTGGGGCAAAATTTGGTTCAATTTGGTTAGTATTTGTGGTGTCGTTGGTTCGAGAAATGAGTTCGACTGATTCGAAACAGTCGCAAGGTTAGCTATGGTCGAAAGTTGGTCTCGATTGCTTCTGGGTTAGTTTCAACTGTTTCTAAGCTGCGTTTGGGTGAGATTCAGATATTTTCCTGCAATTCCATCTTGGATCTCAAAGCTCTGATACCAAATGATGCCATGCAATGAAGAATCAAAGAGAATATGGAAGAAAAAATTAGGGTTTTGGGGTTTTACACCAAAGAAGAGCCAACAATGCTCTAAATAGGTTAATTTATATTCAAGTAATGTCAAAAGTGTCTTACAATGCTGAGAATAAAAAATATTTATACTACTAATAGGTTACTAACCCTACATGGTTGTGACCAACACAAAATAACAACCCATTAAAGTAACTAATAACAAAGTACAAATAATAAAGCTAAAAGTACTACATCACACCTTCCTATCATTATATCATACATTTCCAATAAGGGATAAGTCCTTCAGACAATTTCAATCTTCAACTCCAACAGATGAACTTCTCACTATGTATCAAGAAAAAACATAGTCACCCATCTTTGTACTATAAAGCATAAAAAGAATAGCAGGGTATTCAAAGGGCACCACACACCGTGGAAAAAGGAACTTCTTTTGGACCACAAAGAGTAAATGATTCAACTGGCATGATTTACCTAGCAATATTCCTCTTCTTCATGGTGAATTAAGCAGTACAAAAATTCAGACCTTTTTAAGTGTTTTATGCATTGCACAACCATTTAAAATGACAAAATAGCTTTTCACAAGCATGCAGTAACAACGGATGTAACTAGAAAAACACTTAAAACAGTGGGTTTTTGTTAATTACCTCTGGTTTGATCAGATGGAACCACTGTCTCAGAAGCAGATGATGCCGGCTGGAAGTTTGATAAGAAAATTGGTGTCAGAGGAGGTGAAGCAATGTCTTGAGCCAACTTTGACTTGTCAGGCTCTTCCAATGGCTTCGACCCAGATAATAACGTCACTCTTTGACCTCCGGAGGGAATTGAGTAACTACGAGGGAGAGTCAGAGGCGGTCTTGGCAGCGGAGATGCTGAACTGAAAGCGATCATTTTATTTGTAGCAGAAAGCTCTTGACCTTTAGACACCAATGGGCCCGAATAACCAGCTAAAAAATTCGAAGGTCTTGAAGCAGAAATGGAGGTTAAATTGGCTGGAGGTCTCGGAAGCTCGTGAAGCTCACTTATTTTAGGCGATGATGCAAAATTTGGGGAAGCATTTGGAGATACTTTAGGAGATGAAGATGGGTGAGGCAATGGAGTACGTAAAAGAGGTCCGGAAAACATCTGCGAGTGTGGTGTTGAGGCAATAGGACCACTGGCATTTAAAACAGCTTTCTTGGACCACGGCTTACTCGACAATGGACCAGAAAACGCTTGTCTTTTGACTTTTTTAGCATCAGAAGTAACATTCAGATCAAGGTTAGGCAATGAGAGACCCTCAGCCAAAGGAAGGGGTAATCGAGTGGATGTGGTGTTATTGTTGCTCTCTTTGAGTACTGACTGTCTATTTAAAACAATGGGTCCTGACAATTTCTCGTTTCTCACAATCTTTTCGTAATTTTTCTGTTCTAGAGGAGATGAATGCCATAAATTACGTGAACCCCCGCTCAGACTAATCCAGCTTGTTTGTGGTTCTGGAATATCTGATTCTGTTGAAATTGCACTCTTTGTCTCAACTGGTGTGGGTAGTACGTAAGAGTGGGACTTCCGTGTGGATGATTGCCGTATTTGTCTAAACCTTTCGACAGGATCAAATTTTTTCTCAGCAAAAAGTGGAGCTGATTGGCTGTTTTTCTGTTGGTCTCTACCAAAGGCAAAAGAATTTCCACCTGCGTTTCTATAGAAGTTTTCCTGAAACATGCAAAAATGAGAAGCATGGTAGTGTTAATGTAGTGTTTTTACAAGCACAGTTAAAAAAATAAATGACTTTAAGTAAATTATCTGAAGAATTGTTACAAAGAATATTCAGTAATGTCAGAGGCCTGCAATCTGATTCCATTCAGTAACTGAACAGGGAGTCCAAATTCTTTCTTTTTTCATTTAATTTTCTTGTAAATTCTAATATAAACACATTTCATGTTGTGCCATCTGGCCCAATAAATATTGTCTACTTGAGACCGAATTTAAGCTCATCAATCATTGAATAGATGGATACAGAAGTTAATGGAGTGTTGGATCACGATGGCCTAATTGAATCCAAGTAAAGGGAATAAATTAATGGATCACATGTGCCCGCATACAAATAGAAACTTAGATACCTAGATGCATGAAAAGACAAGGCAGATTTTTTTACCTTTGCCGCATCCACTTTAGCAACGTGCGGAAATGTAAGGTCCACATGATCCAACTGCAGAAATAGTATTCATTATTTATTAAACCATCAAGACATGACAAAAGAGAGATGGTAGCATATGAAGATTTCAGTGAATAAAACTAAAACAATGACATAGGACATGTTTGAATGCCCGCTTGAAGATGGCCATGTTTGGTTCTTAAATGGTTTTTCCATTAAAACTAATCATCTAGAGTGAATCCATATATAAATAAATAAATAAATAGTCATCTCAAAGAGGTGAGATTATAATCCCACATCGGGAATTTAAAGCCTTGCTACTCAATATATATGATCATGGGCCGTTGCCAATTGGTTTTGGATCGGATGCTCCAATTCAACACAAAGTAATTTCAAAAATCTTGAATTTGTCATCTCAAGAAACCAATGGTGAAGCCCCTACATTTTTAATGGATCCACAATCTCCACTGAATGGATTGTTACATCAAAATACTGTTTTAACTTGGGAATGGGGCCATACGTCATACAGGTCTGCAATGAATATACCACCAAAATTAGTGTGTAAAACCACCCACCCAACCAAACCCCCACCCAAAATCCTCACCCCCACCAAAAAAAAAAAACCACAAAACAAAACATGGAAAACCCCAGTTATTTGTACAAGTTATACATCAAAATAATTGATGTGCATTCCCCAACCCTTAAAAAATGCCCTCTTTTTCTTGTCTTTTTTTTTTTTTCCTTTTTCCGAACGGACCTACAACCCAGCCGAGCATAAAGATTTCCCTTTGGCTCTCCCAAAATCACAAATTTATAGATCTACCACTGCTAGTAAGAATAGATTTAATTTTGCCTTTTGTCAATAGTCCACGTGAAATAGCTAGGACAACCTTTGTGTTCTTCGCTTTACATGATAATCTAGCCTACCGTCCAGCAGTTAAAAAAATACAGGATAAGATCACATTATTGTGATACAACATGAAATTCTTAGTCCAATCATTAGTCTCTATCATATGCATGATGAATGACGATAGAGATTTTGCAGTGCCAAATGAAAATTTTCAAGGATTTGATTACTTTCTGGCATTAATAGCCATACGATATGTGATGCTAAATTGAGACTCCTAGGACTTAATTAACAAAGTACTTAAAAGACGGAAAAATATGCGGCAAGTATCCATAGCAGGACAACCTAACAAGGCTGCCAAACAAAGAAAAAGAAACTGTATGGCATAAGGCTCTCTATCATTGCCATAGTAAACAGCATGGCAACCAATCCATGTTTGTAGGTCTCAAATGGAAAGATGAGCGCCCAGGTTGAAATCTTTTTTGATAATATAGCCTCTCCGACTGTTCTATGATTTGAGAATTTTCTCGTTGACAATCCACGAAGCTAACAAGAAAGCGATGATCTTTCTCAGTCAGTGCAAAAAACTTAAACGCTCACCTCCATTGAATTTCTTGACGTAGACACATCTTGCTCCGAGTCATTTTGTCCGTAGTCAAAACTCAGCTCACCATCATCATGCGTATCATAGCCATCATCGTCATCGCTATAATAATGATCATTGTTATCACCACCATCCCCATCATCATCTTCAAGTCCACTGAACTGGTACTCAATATGTTGCTGTTCGGTGACCAATTTGACATGCGGCTCAACCACCTCAAGGGATTTAAGACCCTTCCTGAAGTAACACAACTGTTTCCAAGCATAAAAGGGAGGAGATCAAGAATTATTCAAGAAGAATAATAGCTATCTCTGGTATTTAGATTGATCAAGAAATCAAAAACCTGAGCAGCGTGGTGTCGAGCCGCCTGTGTAAGAAGACTTCGGGATTGTCCTCGCTTCAAAGATTTCAAACGGAAAACAAATAATGTTGCCTCTTCATCATAATCATCACGAGCTGTTTGCAACTGCTGAGAAGAGAAACTTTCTCCTTTACTGCCTCTCAACCTACCCTTTTCTCCGTGTCTTGTAACCATGTGTTCATACAATTCTCTGAAAAAGTTAGGACATTTAATCAAAATTTGAATGATGAAACAACTAACAAAAATTAATTAATAGACATGAATTGGGACCTTTTATCATCACATTGTCTCTTCATCTCCTGCATGAACAAACAAGGGGAAACCCCATTGACGGTTAGTGTTGAAATGTTTGGATGACCATATATGGTACACAATAGAAGGCATGCAGGCAATAATGCCGATAACAAAAATTTCCTAGCGGATAATTTATGCATTTTCACATAAAGACTCAGTGACTCACACTTTAGCAAGAAAAAACATTTTTACCAATGACAAGCAAAAGCCATGAAGTACAAAATTTACTGATAGGATACAAAGTCAGATCTGTGAAAACAAGAAAAATAAATTTAAGCCAACTCCTATAATATTAGAATAAATAAAAAAAAATTAAAAAATAAATAAATAAAACTCAGTACTTTATTCTCCATCCCTTCCAAACTACTGTAGGATTTGACGATGCTCATTGTGAAAAGGAAGGGACTGGTATTACACTTGGATGAACAGATAAACATGGTGGTTTCTCCTTGTGCAATATCAAGTTAAAGCTGACTGCAGAGGAGAACAAAATGTCTCCAAGGCTGAATTTCATTATGAACTACCCAGTCAAAGCCAATGAAAAGTTTAGGCAGCCTTCTTATTCTCGCTTCTACTTATTTTATCTAACATAAAAGGGAATGCTAAGCTACTTCATGGGCAAGGTACTTAGTCTTAAATGGACAAGAAGGCCAATAAAACCTCATTATAATTTGGGAAATAAAATAAATATACAAAAGGCCTAAGGTTAAATTACTTTAGTACCCTCATTTTAATGAGGTGGCATGGACTTCTATTGTTTATATAACAATGGACACAATGCTATCTGTAGTAGGATAGCAAGTCCATTGCTTAATATTCAAACCGTTACGGCAATTCTGATCATCTCCTTGTCACCTAAAGAAGTTATGCAGAATTTTTTACTCATTACCTTTCTTCTTAGCATCTCAACAAAGCTCTTCATCATTTTCAAAAGGCCTATCATCATAAATAAAAAATTCTCTATTTCTATTTGTTGACTTCAGTTCAGAAGTCAAAAAATAAAATAATCATATAGACGTTAACAACAAAAGACAGAAATACAGGCCAATTACGAAATTGACCCCGTATGGTAAACTCCCCATAACAACAATTTTTTAAGGGACCAAATAATCGAGATCCACATATACTGACAACAAAAAGAAATAGAAGCCAATAATAACTTATTAAACATCTGATCAAAACATATAATCAATAACATGTTTGATATAATACCAATAAATATAAACCTCAAGAATATATGCACAGCGCAAGAACAGTGATGCCATCACAATATGTTACATCAACTGGATCATATTAACAAACCTCAACTATTCGAAGTTCATTAAGAAGGGACTCCGACGGGATTGTGATTGTCTTGAAAATATGGGAGCGCTGAAATACAAAATGCAATAACTTATTAGCCAGGGACAAACAAGGAAAAGATACTGAAATGATTTACACATAGGATTAAGAACCCACATAGTTATCAACAAGTTTCTGGATTTCAAACTGCAATTTTCCCAGCATTATCAAAACCCTACCTGTATAAGAAACAGAAAAGATTCAGATTTTGGAAACTTACCCACACGCACACAAAACTACGATGCCAAACTAAAAAAATTAAAACAATTCGCCAGAACAAATTGTCAACTAAAAGTCCAAATGGTACTTTATTCTGCAATTGGCATGAAATGTAACAATAGTAAGAATTTCAAAATTAATACACCTTGATTTTCCTAGTACAGAAGTGTAGTCAGAGGAAAAACAGATAATGTTAGATGTCAAACACCTAAATAGGCATTCTATAATGCATTTTATGAAAAGTAAATTAACAAATATATGCAAAACAATTTGCACCCCGCCTCCAAAATAAACTAGAGTAAATGAGATAATAAATAATTATTCATCTGCCAAGATTCCACAAGCACTCTCCTTAAGGTCAGATATGATACACAAGTCCATTTTAGTAAAGAAAATAAAGAAAGAAAAAACTGATTATCAACTATCACTTCCACATATGAAGTACATTGATGCTGGCCAAATTTTTTATTTAAGTTCCAAACAACAATGTCTAATTCACGTGGCCAGAAAGCTGCATAAAGGAACAAGATGGAATTCAGAAACCAAAGCTGTGGCTGAGTTAAAAAAATATACTCCCTCTGTCCCATATTTAGAGTCTTTGATGCCATTCTTTGTTGTCTCATTTTAAGAGTCCTCTTTGAAAAGCCAAAGTACTTTAATACACACTTTCCAAATTTGTCCTTCATTATATCCAACTCTTCCCTCTCTTTTTTTGATGTGACACTATAATTTTGAATTTCAAAAAGGGCAATATTGGAAAGTTGAAAATCTCACCAAAATCAAGGTTGTCCCCTTAATAAGTTGGAATTCCCAAAAGAGACTCTTAATATGGGACGGAGGGAGTATACAACTTAAGAACAAAGTTACGTTAACTTTAACAACCCAAAAGGAAAAAGTGACCTTGATGATATGATCCTCAGTAACGCATAAGAATTCCAAGCTATTTCTTTTACTGGCAATCCCAGCAAACACAGATATATAAAGGGACTTATAGTCACTCACCACTTTCCTCATCATCATTCAGAGCAGTTTTCTCAAGAAGACAAGAACCCATTTCCCTCAAGGACTCGGAGAATTCTGAAAATAGACAAATGTGATTAACAAGATTTCTTGGAAATTCAGGTGCGCAAACATCTGAACATCTTTGAAAATGTTATAAGTTCGTCACTGGAAAACAGCTTCATAAATTCAAATATTTCAAGAAATTCAATCAAACTGGACTACAGAAAACACCACTGCCTTTAGCGGAAAACAGAACCAACTTTTGGTTTCTTCACTGGCAAAAGTTATTGGATTGCATGGTTTCTTCTTAGTATCAAGGATTCAACATGCTGTGATGTAAGATTAAACCTTCAAACCAAGAGAGTTCTCAAAAAGTGGTTGATCTAATTCAAGATATATAGCCAAAAATACACTCCAACTTTCAGCATTGTGCAAGTTTTCAGTTTTCTAGATTTATCTTCATGTTGCGAACCCATTGCCACGTACATGTACTGTGGTGAAAACAGTCAAGGGCAAGTACATGGGAACATTTTGACTGAATTAGGCTATTCATTTCCTCTAACATTGATGGACAAGTGACGAACACAAGACCAACGTGCCCGGACTCGTGTCCGACACAAGACCAATTTGGGTTATTGTGATTTATGCCTTCTATTTTCAATTGAAATTGTTTCTGCAGTTATTTTGAAATTCTCTCTTTTTCCCTTTCTCGTAGCTCTTCTTTTTTGGAATTTTTTTTCATAAATATTGGTTTTCTTTTTGTGTCTAGCATCTTAGGCTTACAAAATTGGGGAACATGTTTTTTTTTTTTTGTCATGTTGATATTTTAATGATATTGTTGTGATTTATGTATTTTTATGCCAATTTAATTGAACAAAGGGTACACTTTTTTATCTTCAATAATAAATAAACATATATATACACACACATACATATTCAACGTGTCCCCAACGTATTTGTGTCCTACTTTTTTGAGAAATCACGTGTCCGAGTGTCAATGTTGTGTCGTATTCGTGTCTGTGTCCGTGCTTCTTAGCAATGGATATGGCTTACCAGCTAAGCTAGCTGGTATAGGTTATGCAGTTAGGGTGGATAAAAGGTAGTGTAACTAATATTGTAAATGCTCTCGCAGAGTTTTTAAATGTTTTAAGTAGCATGGCTCATATATTGAACTAAATAAGGATAAGGACAAGCAACATCGTATAGAAAGAGAAAAACACCTCAGAAACTAAAAAAGAACATTCACCCACGCACGGGTGCACACAAATGCTAACGGATGTCAAAATGTGAAGCCAAAAATATTTTATGGATCCCCTAATCCTTACCTAACACTGTTTTCCTTGAGCGTGTATATTTATTTTCAAGTCCTTTGAAATATTTTTCACTAATCAATAGTCTTCCTAATTTTTGTCAAACTAGTCATGTTACTTGGAAGTTCATAGTTTTGTGGGATGTTCATTTTCATTCTGTTTCCTTATAAATATGTGCCTTTATCTATTAACTCTTAGTTAATGACAGCAATATTGGTCAATTCATACTAAACTAAATTGACGGACATATATACTGAGTGACATCAGCTAGACTCACTAGAATTTCAGTCAACGACGTAGGAAGAAGAAACCAACTTCATGCTCCAGCGAGGAAAAGGAAAAGGAAAAGGACTAGGTTTGCATCATTATGAAGGTTAGTTCAGCCAAAAGCACAATCCAATCAGTAAAACACTGAATAGCTTCTGAATCCTGCTGCTTTGCATAAATCATTCAATTTTTACTCGTTAACACACGTAGAGTATTTTAAAAGTTGAGAAAACATAAGATTCGCATATTCGAGGATTTGATCAGATAAAAAGGTAGAAAATTGTATGGACCTTTGCCTAATAGAAGCAAAAGAGGATCATTCATTCGTTTTCGTTTTTGAGGGGTAATATGCAGAGAACATCTGAAACTGACATCTAAAATCAGATAATAAAAAATACCATATGCACTGTTTGCCGTTGCTGCAGCAGCAGAGAGCAAGCTATCATAGCAATCTCTCATGTCTTGCATGTCCTGTGATAAATGTACCAAATAATTATGTAACAAAATGACAAACAATGAAAACAGCAATGTTTGACATAAAACACTCATGCTTGAAGTTGAAGCATTGCCACGAATATGTACAACGCTATAAGTTCATCATCAAAAGCGTCTTTATAGAACGGAAAAATAGGCAGTCAAAACCGGGTGGTTGCAACCCTAAAGCCCAAAACTTTGATTAAACAGCAATTAAATTTCAAAAGAAGATGAAATGTGATTTGAAATTAACATTAGCATGAATTTGAGAGAAGCAAAGAAAAAAAAAAAAGAAAAAAAAATCACCATAACCACCCATAGTTAAAACCAAATAGAAAAACGTTGGAATACCCGAATTAGGTGCAGCGCTATACTTCGTCTATGGAGGCTTACTTGCCAAGAATCCACCCAAAATCCCCACCACTGAAATTAGACTAACTCTATGAAATGTGTATATATATATATGATGCATAAACCATTTAACTCAGTTTAAAACCAAGAGAAACATGGCACAAAGTTTTAAACACACTAACTATGGCAAGAAACAAATAATCATCCAACATAAATTCAACCAAATGAAAAGTTCAAATTCAAAGGTCCAGTTAACAACTAGTCCTAATAAGAGTGCTATGGGTAGAAAATAATTCCTTAATATATTTTAATCATTCATGTTTAGAAGGACTCTACAAACACACTTGTGTGTTGAAGCAAGTTACATCAAACCCAACCCCACCACAAAAGCAGAAATTTATTTCCATTAACATAATAGAAATCGAATTCAAATTCAACAAAGTCTCAGACGACAACTTCAATTCTTGTTAACCGGACAAAACACAAAATCGCCTAATTCAAGTTTTTTTTTTTTTCCATTTTAATTTCCTTTTTCTCGAACATTTTCCTACCAACCAAACAGAGAAGCAAAAACAAAATACCTGAGTAGCCCGCGCGAGCTCATCCAATTGAGCCAGAGGTTGTTGAAAATGATGGTCTCTTCTGTCCTTGCTGTCGGCATGCCTGTGCAGCGCGATTCCCCGCAGTTTCCTCAACGAAGTTTTCATCTTTTCTAGAGAGAGAGACAGACAGAGAGAGAGAGAGAGAGAGAGGAAATTCAAGGTATCCTTTCTGTAACTCGAAGAATGGAAAGCAAGAGAGAGAGAGAGAGAGAGAGAGAGAGAGAGGAGGGCTAATTGAACAATTTTCTGTAACTACGAAAAATGAGAGCTAGAGACAGAGAGAGAGGGAGAGAGGGCTAATTGAACAATTTTCTGTAACTACGAAAAATGTGTGTGAGAGAGAGAGAGAGAGAGAGAGAGAGAGAGATTTGACCAATTTTGTTGTTCAAACTCCTGATTCCTGAAACTCATATCCGTGTGAGACGCTCTTTCGAGTTGTTTTCTCAAAAATAGTTCCAAAAAAATTTTAATCATTAAACAATAATGTTATGCATATCCATTCAATCACACCTCAAATCATAACACATATTTTATATGTATCTTATATTGTGTGAATTTTTTACATAATGCTTAAACTTTTTTTGGAAGCATAATATACATACATTTAAAGAATAATTGTGATTTAGAGTGTGATTGAAGGTTTGTGCATAGTATTATTAATTATCAAATCAAAGTGCCTTAAAATTTAATCACAAATCTCACGTAAGTCGATTTTAAATTTTTAGTAAACCCGATATTCAAAAAGTAGACTTTAATGTCGGGTTTACGAAACACAACTTGAATGTTGGTTTTAGTATGACACATAACACAACAATTACGAAAACAAAAAAAAAAAAAAAAAGAAAAAATAAATTGTTTCTGTTTTTCATTTTTTTTTTTTTTTGTTCTTTTCATAATACGAGGTGGAATGTGGAACGTGCAATGGAAAATTAAATAAATCTGAATGATATTATAGTTCCCAAATTGGTTCACCGAAAGTATTTTATTTCCATTATAAGTTAAAACATTTGAGAAATTAATAAATATGTAATCAATTCTGCCAAGGCACTGTATTAATATTTACAAATTAATAAAGATGAACACTGTAATTTTTTTTTACAAAAATTGACATATATGTAAATATTGTGCCAAAAGATGATCATTTTGTAACTGTGCCTAAAAAATTAACCTATATATAAATATGATAAAACAACCACTATATGTAAATATTGTGCCAAAAGATGGCTATTCTGTAATTTTTCTTACAAAAATTGGCTTATATGTAAATATGATGTCAGCAATGGTAAATATGATGTCAGCAACTGTTTTTGTTGACTTTTTAAATGAAGTCATTTGTAATTATGGTTGAAAAAGTTGATTGAACTTAAAATATTTAAGCCAAAATTGATTGAATTCTCATTATTATATTAAATAAAATTTCAAAGTTTGATGATGCCAAAAATTGGTAACAGTAAAGTAAAGCAATTTAGGAGAGAGAGAGAGTGAGAAACTATTTTTTGTATGTGGTTCGGCCTGTTAATGAAGGTACCTACGTCCACGGGTGTGTCTGAGCACGTTCACTAGCAGATCACCGGCGGGCCTGGTGAGCCAACAAAGAGGGGCGGCACTACCAGTAATACCGGCCGGGTGTATGCATATAATGGTGAATTTTGTAGAGGTGCTGTGTAAACTAAAGAGTTGGCCGTCCCCTCAATGGGGGGTGAGAGGTCTCTTTTATAGATGTAAGAGACCTACTCATACATGGATAAGGAAATATAATCCTATTGGTGTGTGATTGACACCAATCAAGTAAGTTTCCTAATCGTATTAGGATTGATTGACATTAATTGCGGGGGTTTCCCAATTGGATTAGGAAATAGATGCACTTTCCATTAGTCTTCTAGCTTGAGTAGGAAACTGCCCATAATTTTGGGCGTATCAGCTGCCCCCCATTTCCAAGATTGGCCAGATGCTATATCGGGGCAAGTTTGGAAATTAGTTGATGCCACTTGCCACTGTCTGAGTGCTTGAGGAAGCTGCCTCGGGGCTTCTGAGCCTGGTGAGTCCTCGGGAACTGGCTGAGAGTTGAGACCCTGCTTAGCTCGGGACCTTTAGGTGCTCGGGAACTGACCGGGAGTTGAAACCCGGCCTAATTCGGAGTCTTTGAATGCTCGGGAAGTGACCGAGAGTTGAGACTCGGCCTACTTCGGAGTCTTTTTTTGCTTGAGTTAGCTCCCAGGATGGTTATCTTCTGCCCGTAAACCTTCGTCAAGGCTGTGAGTAGAAAGATTTTACCATGTTGAAAAAGCTGACCTAAAGCGTATTGCTCTAGGGTCCTTTTTACTGTTAGCTCCCCAGGATGGTTGTCTTCCGCCCAGTTAGCCTTCGTCAAGACTGTTGGGAGAAGAGCTTGACCATGTTGGCGGAGCCGACCTAAATCACGTTGCTTTAGGGTCCTTTTGCTCCTCTATCGTCGGCCAACCTAAGAGATTTTAGTCACCTCTATCGTCGCTCTGGACCTAAGCGGAGTTAATGCCTCTGAGTACTGTAGGTGCTCGGGTTGTCCAAGATTTTGACTTGGTTATCCGCGAGGCCTGTAAATACCCGGTGTGATTACCTGTTTAGTTCACTACGCCGTCTTGCCCCCCAAGCTCTCGCTAAGACGAGGGTCTTACAGAGGCTATGATCTGTAGGTAACCGACCTGGAACATGGTGGTTGCAGGATCTTTTGAAGCTTGCCATCATCAGCCACCTAGGAGGTTTGCCTCCATCGTCGGTTGGACCTAAGCGAAGCCGGTGCCTCGGGCGTGACCCCGAGGTCTTTGGTGCCTGGGTTCGGAGCCCGAGGTCTTTTAGTGCCTGAGTTCGGAGCTCGAGGTCTTTTTAGTGCCTCGGGGTTAGGCCCAAGGTCTTTGGATGCCTCGGGGTTAGGCCCGAGGTCTTTTTATATGCCTCGGGGTTAGGCCGAGGTCTTTAGATGCCTCGGGGTTAGGCCCGAGGTCTTTTTTATATGTCTCGGGGTTAGGCCCGAGGTCTTTGGAAGGGTTCTCTGACAATTGGCGGAGCCTCATGTGGTGATCGGGCAAATGCCACTGTAGCCGAGCTCATCTAGACCGATGGAGACAGGAGGTCGGATCAGGATCGTCGGGGTCCAAATTTCTCTGTGCTGGAGGCAAAGTCGGAACTGCTTGATCCTGATCGATGTGAACTGGAGGTCGTGTCGGGGCTGCCTGACCCAGACTGTCGTGAACTGGAAGAACAGTCAGAACTCCCGGGCTGATCTCGCTTTCGCTTGCTTCTGGTAGACTCGTTGCTTTCTTGCCCGGGGTCTTTGATCTTTAGAAATTCGTCAGTGTCGATGTATCTTCCAACCCTCTCTGCGAGTTCGACCAAGGTTATCGGTCGGTTTCTGTGGAACGACGCGGCGCACTTGGTGTGTTGAACTCCCGAGCAAAAGGCTATAATGGCGATTGTCTCGTTCAGATTGCAGATTTGAAGCTTCTGTTGGTTGAACCGGTCGGTGAACTCCTTGAGGGACTCATTGTTCCGTTGTCTGACTGTCAGTAGCTGCATGTCTGGCCTTGGCCGCTCATGCATACCGGCGAACTGGTTGATGAACTGCTTGCTGAGTTGTTTGAAACTGCAGACCGATCGGGGCTCCAAGGAGTAGAACCACTGCATGGCCGGGCCTTTCAAAGTGCTGGGGAAGGCTAGGCAGTGTAGCTCATCGGAGTTGGTGGCTAGGGCCATCTGAGCCTTATAGGTCCGGACGTGGTCGACCGGGCTTCCCGAGCCGTTATAGGGATCTAGGCGAGGCTGCTTGAATTTGCGCGGGATGGAGAACCTCGTGATCTGGCTGGAGAACGGTGACTCTGTCTCGGTATTGGCTTGATTCTGAGCATGGTTTTGACCAAGCTTTTTGGCCACTCCATCGATCTGCTTCTGTAAGTACTTGATTCGGGCTTCCACTCCTTCCCGACCGGTATCTGAGGAACTGGTCGGATCGGTGGAAGAGGCTTCTTCTTCATGGCGAGGTGCTGTCCTCTGGGACCGGGCTCGGCTATGACTCCGGGTAACCGTTCGCCTAGGGATAACTTGGCCCTTGACCGAGTGACCCTTGACTGATTCCCGGGCCATATGCTCCTGCCTTTCTTCTCGGGCAGCACGCCCACTGTTGATGTCTCTGGCATCCTCAACATGGGACGGGTTGGCTCGGGTCCGTTGTCTGGTCAAAATCGGTTCTCGACCGTACGCAATGTTCCCGGGTCGTTTCTCGGCCACTAGAGGATTGCTTTGCTGGGCTAGCAGTGCTTCGATCTGTTGCTGGATTTGACGCTGGCCCTCCAAGAGTTGTGTGAGGGTTGCGGTGATTTGCTCGTATGTCAGGACTGTTGCAGTCGACGCCGGGGCCGAAGGAACATTCCGGTCGGACTGCTGCGCAGCCTTCTTACCCTTCTTTGGTGGCATATTGCTCAGTCAAGAATTTGTTGAGGAGGAAAATTGTCGTTTCCCACAGACGGCGCCAAACTGATGATGCCAAAAATTGATAACAGTAAAGTAAAGCAATTTAGGAGAGAGAGAGAGTGAGAAACTATTTTTTGTATGTGGTTCGGCCCTGTTAATGAAGGTACCTACGTCCACGGGTGTGTCTGAGCACGTTCACTAGCAGATCACCGGCGGGCCTGGTGAGCCAACAAAGAGGGGCGGCACTACCAGTAATACCGGCCGGGTGTATGCATATAATGATGAATTTTGTAGAGGTGCTGTGTAGACTAAAGAGTTGGCCGCCCCCTCAATGGGGGGTGAGAGGTCTCTTTTATAGATGTAAGAGACCTACTCATACATGGATAATGAAATATAATCCTATTGGTGTGTGATTGACACCAATCAAGTAAGTTTCCTAATCGTATTAGGATTGATTGACATTAATTGCGGGGGTTTCCCAATTGGATTAGGAAATAGATGCACTTTCTATTAGTCTTCTAGCTTGAGTAGGAAACTGCCCATAATTTTGGGCGTATCAAAGTTGACACGAATGTAATTATTAGTTGACTTGAATGTAATTATTGTCTGAAAGACAGAATAAGCCTCTAACAAATCAATATATCCTTATGAAGTTATACACATGTATGAGTAATTATGATATACTAAAGGGATATTATGGTATTTGACCGACTTTGCTATTAGTGTAAAGGACAGAACAAATAAAAAAATACTGAAATTGGAGAAAATTGATTTCAAAATTCGCACACAAACCCAGAATAAAATTTCAAAGTTGACACGAATGTAATTATTAGTTGATTTGAATATAATTATTGTTTGAAAGACAGAATAAGCCTCTAACAAATCAATATATCCTTAAGAAGTTATACACATGTATGAGTAATTATGATATACTAAAGAGATATTATGATATTTGACCGACTTTGCTATTAGTGTAAAGGACAGAACAAATAAAAAAATACTGAAATTGGAGAAAATTGATTTCAAAATTCGCACACAAACCTAGACACTCAGCTCCTTTATATATGTTAGTAGATATAAATATATCCAGTAATACATATAATATAAATTTCTACTTAGAAATCTAATCCATCGTTTTGTGACACGAAAATGACTACGAAATGATTGCTCCATTTCGGTTGACTTTCTCGATAAATTAAATGGATTATGAAAATTTGGCAAAAGAGGAAATAATAAAGAATAATAGTATTATGTTTCTTAAATTTTGAATTTTAAATTCTCCTCAAAAATACATGGTAGTGGGCTCATTGTATTTTAATTGTAGGATGTTGAATTAGTTTCATCATTATTGAAATTGGTCTCATCACACATGTATTTTGAAAGTATTTGGGATTCAAAATTTGAGAAACATGACATTATCCAATAATAAAGGAGTAATAATAAAAAAAAATTAATGGATATCATTCTCTATCCTTATGGGATTTCATATGATTTCATTTTTTTATTTTTTTTTTCATTTTATCCAATACTTAAACCTCCTATGTGTGGTGATGAGTAAATTGAAAATTCAAAATTAGAGGAAATTTTAAAATACAGTTTTTCTTTTTTCTTTGTTTTTTTTTTTTTCAAGTGATGGTCTCATGCAATGACTTAGGTGTCAAGAATCGGGGAAGGGGGAGGAGGCAGGGTTTGAACCATGGTAATGACATTGATATGGAGTGCCCTTTCTAACAAGGCTAAAGCAGTTGCTCTTAAAATTTTGTTTTCAAAAGTAAATAAGTAGACTTTTAAAATTTAAAATGTCAATTCTACATCTTTAATACTTTTACCCTTTTTCCTTTTCTATGTTTTTTTTGGTTTTGGATTTGATGTTTTATTTTATTTTTTCAGAAAAGACCATTACCCTCCACACCACCACGATTGCAAGTTAAAGATGAAAATGAATGAAGATCATAATTATTATTTCTTTTTTATTTTTTATCACCATAATTACTGTTTAAAGTTAGAAGTTAACCCCGTAAACTATTGTAGCTAGTATACTATGGGTTAAAATATCCCATTTTAGAACTATAATCTTGATGTTGTCCTTACTTCTTTTGCTTGCACTGATCTCTTTTTAGATCTGCTTTTATGAATGAGATTTCTCTATTTATCAATATATATATATATATATATATATAATCATTCTTATGATATAAAAACTTTAAGATAGTTATTTTCAAGGAAAGAGTTTATTCATGTGGATTTTTCATTGGAAGCATGGCCTTCAAAAACAAGTTTAAATGTCATTGAAAACTTTTTTGGGGAATTAATGTCATTAAAAACTTTACACATATTTCAATTTCACACCTTAACCTAACAATAGTGGAGCAATAAATCATGATAATGATTGTTAGGCACTGAGGGGCAAGAATTCAATAACTTCTCCAAACCCAACCAATCTGAATTTCAGGCTGAATTGCTCTTTTTCTTCTTTAAACTTTTTCTTTTCTTGACACAGCCTAAAGAGCTTTAAAATTAGGAGAGGAATAAGCTGCAAATACACCAAAAACAGAGTTATAAAAAAAAAAAAAAGGGGTCAGGTAAATAACTTCCAATTAAAATTCACATAGTCCTTGCGGAGCCATTTTTTTTTTTTTTTTGGGGGGGGAAGCTATATGGGAATGCAAAGTCAGTGTCCTGGATTTTTTTTTAGGGTCTATTCATGCATATTTGATAATAAGATATAGTGTCAAATTAGGTTTATTTAAGAACAATACTATCTTTTGGATTAATATTTATACATTTTGGTTTCTATTTATCAACAAGGAATTGTGTCAAATTGAGTTTGGAACACTTAATTGGAGTGGGCTAGACTACATTTAGACTAAAATATCACATGTACTAAAAAAAATCTCAAACTTTAAGGTGGAACTACACTACATGGGATGGGGGGGGGGGGGGGGGGGGGGGGGGGGGGGGGTCTACAGCCCGGCGGAGCCTACTAGTGACTCCACCCTTGTATAATAGACGTGGCCCTACTGCCACATCATTTGGAAAGCACTTTTGGGATAGAAATTTGAGAAGCATAGCATTAGTCCGCCCCAAAATACCCAAATCATTAATTACTAGCATCATTGCGAAATCTATATCTATACCATTATATAAAAGAGTCTTAAAATGAATATTTTTCAAAGATTTCAAATTAATTTGGCTTTATTGGTCATTTTGGATTTCTAATTTGGTTATTTAGTAATTTCACATGACATCAATATACACAAGTTATTATTGAATAGTAACTTGAGGCTTCTTTGGCAAGGCTTGTTTGAGCTTTAAGGCATCTTCCAAGAAATCTTTAATTTATAGGACAAGCCTTAAGTTACTATTCAATATTTCATATTACATCTATCTATATCAAGTTACTATCAAGTAGTAATTTAAAGCTTGTTTGAGCCTTAAGGAATCTTTCAAAGAATTTTTAAATTACCAAACAAGTCTTATAATACTTTTGAAAATTAAGGCTTATTTGAGCCTTAAGGTATCTTTTAATGAATCTTTGAATTACCAAACAAGCCTTAAGTTAATTTTATAAATTATCATTTTTCTATATAGGTGTGTATATATATATATATATATATAAATATTTTAGTTTATTATTATTTATGTATTTAAAGTGTATACAATTATACATTGAATTAACAAACTATCATTTTGCTAAATTGAATTACCAAATTACTCATTTGCCTTTCTAATTACCCTTGTGTGTGTGTGTATACATATATTGCTTTATTATATGAAATTACCATTTTACCTTTTATAACCTTTTGTTAAAGTTCAAAGTGTGTACAATTATAAATTGAATTATCAAATTACTCTTTTTGTCACGCCCCTCCCGGAAAATCTAGTCATGCTAAAAGCATAATTGAATTATGGGAATGATTAATATTGATTAATAATTGGGAATGAGGTTGACCGTGGTTCAACAGTGAGTGTCAATCGAGGAAACGAAGATTTGACAATTGAAATAATTGAAGTGATTTAATGACATTTATATGATTTAAATGTTATTTGACATTACTTGATTTATGTGAATAGTAAATATATCTATTTTGTATGTTTACTGATAGTTTTGATCTTGTTGAAGATAATTTTGAATGATATAGTATTAACGTAAATGATACGTTGCATAAAATGAAGGTTATCAAGAAATTTTATGGAAATAGTTTTCGGAACGTAATTACGGACGCAAACATAACTTAGATGAAAACTTTTATGATTCAGAGGTTTTCACTTGTGAAACGATAACTTAAAGGTTTAAGACGTTTTGGGGAATAATTGGAAGATTAGATAACTCGTGGGGAGTTAAACACAATTTCGAAAAGTTGTGTCTATATATAGAAAAATTGTGAGATGTTTTCATTACAAAATATCCTAACCAAAATTGAGAGCTTAGGAGAGAAAATGGAGATTTCTTTGGCTTCGGGCTTTGCGACTCTGAACGATGACCGTTCGTTTGTTAAAAATTCTCCTTGGTCACGTTTTGATACTTATTAGGCATTCTTTGACAAACTTTTACAAAAATTCTAATTTTAGAATTTTGGAGAAAACTATGTAAAACTTGTAGATTTCACTGGTAATCGGATATTCGACATAGTTTTGGAGTCCTTGAACTTCTCTCGAAAAATCAAGAGCATAGCTTGAGGTATGAATTCTTATGTAATACCCTATACTTTCAGTAATTATTTAATACAGTGAAATTCTATATACTTCCCTTGACCATTCTCGAAACTTAACTTTCAATTGATCGTAGTCCGTCAAGTGATCGAGCATTCTTAAGTTCAATCGATCGAACATCTTTCAAACGATCAAAACCCTACCGACCTGAATTTATGACGTGGCCCCCACTTCAATCGATCAAAACCCTTTTCAATCGATCAAACTGGAGGATCTGCTTTCGATCGATCGAATGAGTCTCAATCGATCGAACTTGTAATCATCAGGAATCCCAATTTCTATGCAAACACAGCCACCTGTACCCCCATCCCTTCTATATATACATTGTGTTCGTGTATGTAGTGTGTTTGGGAAATCTGAGAGAGTTAGAGAGAGTGTGTGCTTGTGTATTATATATATATTATTTACACATCCATATATATATATATATATATATTATATACACACATACACATATAAATTCAGTCAGAGAGAGGGAGAGACAGAAGAGGAAGGAAAAGAAGGAGAGAAAGAGAAGGCAGAGAGAGACAGAGACTGAAGAAAGATAAGAGGAGCCACCATTGGAGGAGCTCAAGCTTGACGAGCCAAACACGTCCTTAACGACGTTCGGTAAATTCTAAACTCACTTGGTACATTTTATATGATGTTTTACATGTTTTTGACGTAAATAAGTAGACCCAAACATGCCCTAAGACATCTAGACGTTCATTGTTCAGAACCTCTAGAGAAGACGACTCTCGAGCGATTAAATTGGGTTCAATCGATCGAAAGTTCAATCGATCAAAAGGACTTCGATCGCTTGAACATTATTTTTGCTCAATCGATTGAAATGGTTTCAATCGATCGAACTTGCTGAACAAAGATTGTTTCTTTGGTTCAGTATATAGGAGGTTCGAATGTTCGATTCTCGATTTGAACTTCCATTATGCAATTATGGGTTGATCAGGGATAATGTGACAACACAGATAAGTATGATTAAGAATAATGGATTAATGTGATGACGTTAGATACTATGCAGTTCATATCTGAGTTCGATATCAGTTCATTTTAATCAGAGCAGTCAGGGCACAATGGGGCTGTCATGTAATCATTAGTGGTATAACGATAGGTAGGTTTGCTAAGTTTTGGGAAGAGAACGGGGACGTATGCTGGTTGATCATAAGTACGCGATAGATAGACGAATGTGTCTATAACATGCGGTAAACCTTGATCACTGGTGGATGCGGTAGATAGACGAATGTGTCTATGACTTGCGGTGATACAGTGTCTATGACATGCGGTGAACCTTGATCATAAGTATGCTGTAGACAGACGAATGTGTCTATGATATGCGGTGAACCTTAATCATAAGTACGCGGTATATGATAAATGGTCGTGGCAATATAATTGATGTGTCAATGCTTATAGCGTTAAATCCCTGACATACAATGGACTGTGCATATGTTCTTAAAAGTGGGGGATGGACTGACGTATTATGTACGACTTGCGGTGTACACGGTAGATGACCTCTACGACTTACGGTGTTACGTGGTAAAAGGTATCTATGACTTGTGGTGACGCAGTAGACAGAGCATTGGTATATCCAAGAGTTGTACAAAATCTGTTCCAAGGGACACTATATGTTGAGTTTTTTTATTAACAAGACGATAAGGGTTGAGGAACAACATTGGGATAATAAAGAGAGAGATACTATTGTACCACTATATCTTAGACACTTCAATAACTTGTCATTACGTTATATCATTGGCACTTTATAAGTTTCTATTCACTCAGCTCTCAGTAGCTGACAGTCGTTATTGCTTGGACATTTTCCGTCCAGACTATCCTGTTCTTAATAATGCAGGTGATGATGCGTACGACGATGGCCATTACCCGGAAGGGGTTTATGTGTAGGGTGGCCCCATTAATGATGCTTATGCCGCAGAAAGGTACTACGTTGATGACTACCCTTACACCAACTAGAGACGAAGGAGTTATATCTAGTTTATATTTTGGTTATTTCTGTTGAACTTTTGTAATCGGTTCTTGGGCATATGTTGTCTCCAGACCTATTGTGATCCTGAGGACTACTCTGATGTTTATAATAGATACAACTGTTGGTATATATTCAGTTGTTTACTGTTCTTGTTTATTTTGGTTGGACTAGTACTATGTGGTATGGATAATTAGTGACTTTCACCCGTCATTCCCTATGGACCCAAAAGGAAATTTAATTTTTTCCATTTTTGCTGCTCCGGGGCGTGACATCTTAACTTATGTTATATAGGAAATTTGGGATGCTTTGAATATCAAGAATGATTATGTTGATCTGGGAAAAACTTATGTGTTAATTTAGTCCCATTAAATTTTCTCGCAAATACATATGAAAAGTATGTTTATATGGTTATGTGAGCATGATAAGTGATTATGTGGGCCAAATGAGAGACTGATACAAATTGATGTGAGGGTAAGATTGTCAATATTTGAGAATTTGAGTAGCGGCTGCTAATATGCATGGTTTAGGAACCGGCCCTACCAGAGCAGTTGGATGTAATGGTTGATAGACTTCGGACTTGCCATTGGCATCGCGGTTTAAGACTTAGGACTTGTCGTATACCGGATGAATGCGTATTTCTCTCCCTAGAGACTAATTGATGTGTTTTGATGATATTAAAGCATGAATTGGCCTATATCCATTTGTTAGAATTGTGCACTCAGCATATACTTGAGCAGTGAAGATTCACTACATTGCAGGTAAAAAGAAGAAAGGAGAAGAAACGCGATAAGTGAGGCCGTGGGAGTACTCAAGTCAAATCCTCCCGTGAATAGTTTTGTAGTTCCCCCTTTATTGTAAATGAATCGTAAGTTTATAATCTTAGAACACTCACGGTATTCGAAGTGTTGTAATATGTAGTATATCTCTTTTGGTTATGTTTGAAATGTATCTGAACTCGTGAGTTCATGTTTTGGGTGCAGCGTGTAAGGAGCTTTGTAAGGTGGGCACGGAGTTTGGTTCACTTTAGAATTGAATTGCCGAATATTTTGAGAATTTTAGTATTCATGTACTTGTAATCCGTGGGATGAGGCTATGTGGTATAAATGGAATATAGGTGGTTTACATGTCTTTAAAATACTTTATGTAACTTTTGAAATGGTTTTTGGGGAGTTACCTGTTTGAGCGTGTCGATAGGGAACTAGGAAAATCTGAGTTTTAGGAGCGGATTCTGCTCAGGTCCCATTCGACCTGCTATAGGGGTAGTTTGATCGGTCCAAAACCCCCTACCAGAACTTCATTTTGCAGTTTTTTGTCTGTCGGCTTTTACTGTAACGGGCATAACTCTTTGTAGAAAGTTTGGATTCATTCCCCGTTTGTTGAATTGGTTTCTAGACTCAAAGGGTTATCTTTTTATATAAAACTTGACTATAAAATATAATGACCATTTTACCCTTGGGGTTTATTTCAAACATTTTGGTTTGTCAAAAGGTTTCAAAGTGAGTTTTAACTTGTTTATTGGAATTAATCATTGTGATTAAGATCGTATTTTGGAAATGTTTTACAATGTCTTACATGAGTTGTAAAAGTTTTAGTTTGAATTGGTTGAGTGAGACTTAGGCAAAATTCATCAAGCAAAGAAGGATTCTGCCCAGACCCCATTTGACCGGTCAAAGGGGACAATTCGATCGGTTGAAATGACCCTACCCGCTTACTCTTAGCTACCTCTTTCGAAAAATTTTTAAAGGTTCTAATTGGTTCTTAGGGTACCTTTGGGGTCCTTAATAACTAATATATTCTTGTTTTGAAATATAATTAACTTTTCAAATTTATACGGATTTTACGGGCTCGTAGTCCAATGTTTTTCAAATGAACTTGCTTTAAAGAATTTCGTTATGTTTCTTTTCCACTGTGTTTACTTTTAATGAATTGGATAAGCCTTTGTGGCATGCCACGTGTTTTATTTTCGCCCGTAGGGAGATGGGTCGTGACACCTTTTGTATATGTAGACACCCCATTTTGACCTGCCAAAAAAGAAGTAACTGTTGTAGGGGGGGCCCATCGGGCACGCAAATCGAGGAAGGAAAAGTTGGAGTCCTAATCAGAATATCTAGAGGTCAAATCAAATGTCAAATCAAGTCATTGTCAATTTGAATACCCACCAGCATGGTTTCAAAAGCATGTCGGGTCAGTCGTAGACACCCGTTTTTTTTGCCCACCTATAAAGAGGTGGACAGATAAGGTACATCGCGTCCGATGGGTAGGAAGAGCTTATAAATACAAGGTCCCTAGACTTCGAATCGTCAAAATCGAACCACGAGCAAAGAAATTCTCATTGTTTAAAGTTCGGACGAATCTGCTATTTTGCCAAAGAGGGACCGGGATTACTTTTTTAGCTTTTCGGGTGTCAGAACAAGCATTTTTTATGACCAAGTGGAAGTGCGTGACATTACCGAGGACTCCCTAAAATTTCATCTCAATTGAACACCGGATCTAGAAAAAAGTACTTTATCAGGCGTAGTAATCAAACGAGAAAATTCTATTTCATCGCCAGAAAACTTCAGAAGGTTTAAAATTGATGCCAAAAAATCATATTTGTAAAGATGAAGAGCCTTCAAAAATTTCGTTGCCATCAAACGAAGAAAGTTTCAAAACTGCGATAAAATCGCTCACAGGCGCGTCAATTTATACTGATAAATCATCAGAAAGCCTTGGTCTTCAAGATCAAATCAGCTGTGGTATTTTTGGTCTGGATTAAAATACCTTTCACATCAAGACGGAGAAATCCCTAAAATTTTATCTCAATCCGATACCAGATTCTGAAAAAAGTGCATTTTAATTAACGGATTTGTCAAGACAGATGCTTAATACGAGTCAGATAGCATTTCAAGAATTCCATTTTTGCACTAAAATTTTGTGTTTGTCGAGAGGATCGCGGATGTCCAAGTTTTTGTCGCACTGCCTTCCAGAAAATTCGGAAGCGCGGCGCTTGTACAGATATCTAGATATTTTCTTTGCTTAGCAACTAAGTAATCCAGATTTGAGCCAATCGCGCCATAGGAGTCACTTTCTGATTGGAAAAAAATACTCCTCACATTAAAATAAAGGGATCCATGTAATTTCGTCTTATTCCGACACCGGATTTTGGACAGTTCACCTCGATTGTCGCGTTCTGCCATAACTGGTGCCGAATGTGGGTCACACAACGTTTTAAAAATCCGATTCTGACTTCAAAATTCTATGTTAGTCGAGAGGATCGCGGATGTCCAAGTTTTCGTCGCACTGCCTTCCAGAAAATTCGGAAGCGCGACGCTTGTACAGATATCTAGATATTTTCTTTGCTTAGCGACTAAGTAATCCAGATTTGAGCCAATCGCGCCATAGGAGTCACTTTCTGATTGGAAAAAAATACTCCTCACATTAAAATAAAAGGATCCATGTAATTTCGTCTCATTCCGACACCGGATTTTGGACAGTTCACCTCGATTGTCGCGTTCTGCCATAACTGGTGCCGAATGTGGGTCACACAACGTTTTAAAAATCCGATTCTGACTTCAAAATTCTATGTTAGTCGAGAGGATCGGGGATGTTCAAGTTTTTGTTGCACTGCCTTCCAGAAAATTCGGAAGCGCGGCGCTTGTACAGATATCTAGATATTTTCTTTGCTTAGCGACTAAGTAATCCAGATTCGAGCCAATCGCGCCATAGGAGTCACTTTCTGACTAGAGGAAAATACTCCTCACATTAAAATAAAGGGATCCATGTAATTTCGTCTCATTCCGACACCGGATTTTGGACAGTTCACCTCGATTGTCGCGTTCTGCCATAACTGGTGCCGAATGTGGGTCACACAATGTTTTAAAAATCCGATTCCGACTTCAAAATTCTATGTTAGTCGAGAGAACCCAGCGGTCCAGTTTTCAACCACGTAGCTTTCTGAAAAATCCCATAGAACGCGGCGCACATACACAATATCTAGATATTTTATTACTTTATTATTATTATTATTATTTTTAATTAATTTTTTAAATCAAAAAATTTTCTATAAATAGGAGATCCCCTCCTTCCAAAAAATTTACCAATTCACTCTCCCCCTTAGGCTTTGTTTGGGAATCCCTAACCCTTTTTCTCTCCTAAGCCCTGTTTGGCTACATTAGCCAAATAAAATCCAAACTCCATCATAAGCACCTCTAATCTCATACATACAGTATATGTACGGGTACTATTCATACATACGGTATACATACAGATACTATTCATACATACAGTATACATATGGGTACTATTCATGCATACACTATTCATACATACGGGTACTATTCATACATACAATATACGTACAGATACTATTCATACGTATAGGTACTATTCATATATACGGGTACTATTCATACATACAGGTACTATTCATACATACAGTATACGTACAAAAACTGACTCTTCCGGCCCTTCCGGACCCAACCATGACGTCTATTTAAGTCGATTTTGTGTCAAAATACGACTTAGGCCTCCTCGGATTATTTCTGCAACGCTTCTCGGATTTCTTTCATCCTTTCTCAACAAACATCGACTGAGCTTCAATAGTCGCCTCTGCACAGGTAACATACTAAAACTCATACTCTTAGTAGTGCGGCCTCCCTATAAATCCACTGGTTGGATATTCCGCCTTTACTGCTTTATTTACTTACTGTTGTACATACTTATTATATGTAACAAACCTATGAACTTATCAATTATTTCACGATTACTTTCAAACCTAAACCACTGGGCACCGACCCGTACTTCCGGTAGAGGTTTTCTAAACCATTGGGCACCGACCCGTACTTCTGATAAAACTTTCACATCATCATTTTACATCACTGGGCACCGACCTTTACTTCCGGTACATGTTTTTTCAAATCACCACCAACCTTACTTTCGGCACATAAAACAAAAAGACAAAAAAAATCTTTAAAATAAAATAAAAAAATAAAATACAAAGTCTCAACGCACGATCGATCTACTCCAATTTTTACTCAAAACACTTTCTCATAACTCACTACTTTTTCAAAGTTAAAGTCTAGAACTACACCCTATAGGTTAAAGTTCCTAGCTACACCGACTTTATTCAATACACTATTTTACACACTAACGGTCTAGATCGACCAAAACACTCACACACATACATAACACAGAACTACGTACGGCCTGATTCTCGAGTCGAGATATGTATGCAACCCTTACTCGGGTGCAGCCATAACTATTTTCTTTCAACTATCTCGTGTCGAGATACGTACATAATTTCAAACTATCTCGTGGCGAGATACGTATACATACTTTCAAAACTATCTCGTGTCGAGATATGTAAATCGGCAACCGCGTGTCACGGATACTCGAATCTAATTCTTGTATCTATACTCTATTACTTTGTACTTACGCCCCGTTACTATGAAAATCACTAAAATTGGCAACCGTGTGTCACAGATGCTCGAGGGTGCCTAACACCTTCCCTCGGCATAATCGAGTCCCCGAACCCACTTCAAGAACTCTGGTTTCGCAAGACTATTCGAGTCACACTTTTAAAGGGCCTTACTATTCCAAAACGTTTTTCAAAAGTCAAAGATGATCATGTCGATTGTCTTTGCAGGGATCCTAACTCCCGAATAAATGTTAGGTGGCGACTCTGAACTCTTACTTGGCCCTACTCCCACTTTTCATACACCTCACTTACTTTCACGCCTCTTGACGTAAACGGTCGCGATCCCACGAGGGGACCGCCCCCCACCTTCGGGGCGGGCGCGACAGTATATATATATACATGTTATAATTTACTATTATTGTTTATGTATTTAGAGTGTGTACAATTATAAATTGAGTTACCAAATTACCCTTTTACCTTTTGTAAATTACTCTTTTTTATATATGTGTGTATATATACATGTTATAATTTAATATTATTGTTTATGTATTTAGAGTATGTATAATTATGTCACACCGTAGCGTAGCAAAATAGGGAAAAATTTTTATTTTCTTTTTGGACCTATAGGTCACGAATGGTAAGGGGTGAGGGATCATTTGTCTTGTACTTAGCTTAACATGCAACAACAAACAGAGTATATAAGTCAACATGAAAGATAATAATAATAGTCATTTCATTTAATAAACTAACTTAAATATATTACATTATTTATTTAAAATCAATGTCTTAAGGCACAAGTCGCCTTATTCAAATTAAGACATTATTCTTATTACAACTTCAACATTAAAATAATTAGTGTCTCCATGAGACTTCTTCTCTCTAATTGGCATAGTCGTACTACCCAACATAATCGTCTAGGACATAAAAGTCATCAGCTAATAAAAGCCAAATGAGCATAATGAACAACACACACAATGTACATAAAAGTATATTTAACCGCCGTTTACTGTTTAGTACTTTAAAGTACAATTAATCAATTATTCAGTCGTCGCTTATAAACAATTATTGAACAGTTTAATAAATGAGTATGACCCTGCATGAACAATGCAACCTTCTCATGCATCTTATCGTATCTTTTATCTCGACCACAATCTCTCGACTCAATTGGTTCACCAAACCACCATGCACAAGATCGTTAATTTAGAATATCATCGCCCATAAAAGCCGCTTGATAGGATTTTCGTATCAATGTGGTATAGGTAAAATCCATCAAGATATTCAAGGTTGCAATAACCTATTTATCCTGATTGGTATACCATCATCGCCCATAAAAGTTGCTTGGTCAAGCTCTGTTTGACCAAGATAGTATCGTCGCCCATAAAAGACAATCAATGGAGATAATTGTGCCCATAAAGGCCAAACTATGCCCATAAAGGCCACAACAACATCTCTTACTCTGTTCTCATAAAAATCACGTGTTGAAACAAAACGACCCTTTTCCAACATGCCATCTCGAATATGAAAGTGTATGACCTTATTTCTTTTTATGTTTTCTTAACATAATAATAAATTGATTTATACATGCGATACTTACCAATTATCTCAACTTATCAAATTCCAAATTACAATTCTGTTTTCATTTTCTTCTAAAACAGTAAAGCAGAAAAGTACAATTATTAAAACACAATGTGAAGTAGTTTAAGGCATAAATCAGAAACTTTTCTAAAACTGTCCAACCCGAGCGCTCGCCCTCAGCTCCAGTGCTCCACTTCGTCATCTTCTTCCATTTTCACAGTGAGTTACAGAGTACTTTCGAATTTTACAAACTTAACTCAAATAGTGGTTGTAATCTACCATTCTCTTCATTTTTCCATGTAGATTTTGAATATATAAGTTTCAATCGTCAATTATTAAAGTAGCTCTATGTATAAGTGAAAATCCGAAAGTTGCCAAAACTTCATTTTCGCCGTACATCGCAACCGTTATAAATTAGCACCTAATACTTGAAACTAAACCTATTGAGACTGTAATCTATCATTTCTAATTTATAGAATCAATTTTTGTTAAATTTTACGGTACCACTAATTTTCGACCTCCATAGCTATATATTTTAGAATTAGTTTTATTAGCTTTAGGGTAGTTTAGTCTTTTCCTTTATATTAGGGTAATGCTGTATATCTAGATATACTATTATTGTCTCTTCCTTTCTATTGTATTCAGTCATTCAGTTTTTGTGTTATGAGAAACTCTAGCTCTCTTTTCTCTTTTTCCTTTGTTGTTTTTTTGATTATTTAATATATTCACAATACATACATATATCTATATGCATTCATTTACTTTCGAACCCCATGGATGGTGTGTAATGACTTATACTACATTAGGAGTGAGTTCAAGAGACTCACCGATCTCTGGTTTGGCGGGACTGGGCTGCCAAAGAAATTCTGAAAAACCGTGATAAAAGTTTTGAGCTCAACAATGGCAATGGCAATGGCAATGGCAATGGCTATAGCTTCTTGAGTTTTCTGTTCTTCTCTTCTACCGTGATTCCATGATTATCTTGCTGTATTCCAGATTTGTGTGTGTTTGATTTGGTTGAGAGGGAAATGAGAGTGCTAGCAAAGGAGAGCTTGTGAGTTTGAAATGTAAGTTGTGCACTGTGAGAGTAATGCCATGTATCTGTATGTATGTGTTTGATATATCATGAGTTCAAATCAAAGGGTCAATTTTAACTTGTGGTCTTAAGCTTGTTCACACAACACACACTTTATCACCACGAGATTAAAATCATTACACTTCAATTAGTCTCGACAATAATGTGGCTGATCGATTGAGATCAATTAGTCCGTTGGTTGTTCAGTTCAGTCTGGTCAGTCTGGTCCAATTAGCTTTAGGAAATAACCCCAAATATAATTATTAGAGACAATAGTGTAAGCAATGTGATACTGTATTTTATTAATCTCTTTTATTCCAAACCGCAGGGTATCTTAGGGGCACATTCTGTAAGTGATAATACAACTAAAATTACTAAGGGTTGTAAAATAAAGTCATTGTATATACAAATAACAACACAGGTATTATTTATACATTAAAATAATACAACTACTAGAAATAATACACAGTAGTAAAATAAAATTGACACTTTATTTAATATTTGGGGAATTGAAATTGCAGGTTGCTACAAATTACAAGTTGAATTACTAAATTACCATTTTGCCTTTTATAAATTACCCATGTGTATATATATGTACATATATTATTTTTATTAGATACACACATATGTGTGTGTGAGTGTGTGTATATATGTACATATGTGTGTGTGTGTGTGTGTGTATAAATTAAATATATTATTAAAGAAAAGAGCATTAAAGTTTAAATGTGCACAATTATAAACTCACTTTCATTAAATTGAATAGAAATTTTGTATTAAATACCAAATTAGGAGAACTATTTGGTTATAAGACACAAGGGAAAAATATTTAGGGATAAGTCCATGATTAGTGGACATTTAAACATAAATCCTTTAACCCATATAATATCATAGTTTGTGACCATTACACTTTTCACACATTTTTCCTTATAGAGAGAGAGAGATAGAGAGAGACAGAGAGAGAACACTGATCTCTGATCGGACCACCAACCACCGCCGTCACTGACCACTGAGAATCAGAGGCGAGAATGTTGGGTTTGTGCCCACAAACCATTACTTTATGTATGAGACATTGACATTTTAATATATGGATATCAACTTTACATTTCATTGTGTATGTTTCTTTCATGAGATGATTGTTAATCCTTAAGTATCATAGAAGGTAATTTGTGTGTGTATGAAATACATACAAGTGAGATAAGAATTACTATCCTTTGATACTTAGAACTTGTCATAGTGGATGATGAGACTGGATACCTCATCAGGTTTACACTGTAGCATGATTAACTACCATTGGATGGAGTGATGAATCTCAATCACTAGAGTATAGCTCTTAGTTGATATGGTAGTGCTTATAGTGCATTGACGGACCTGAGCTTTCTTATTGACACACAAGACTGTCAACAGTTGATAGGAACTCATAACTTGTATAGGGTACGTGTTCTGAATCTTGAGGCAATTATGAATACAGACTATGGATATGGCTGCTTGACTTACCAATCAGTGAGGTCTATAAAAGATCAACACCTGGGGTATCTTGGGTATGCCATGTTCACAGGGTTGTGAACATATATTGTAAAGATAGAATCTACCCTCTAATAAAGAGTAAGCATTCCCTTGAGAATGTCACCAAGTTGATTGCTAAGAACTGCAGTCTTGTTGATAAGTAGTTATCAACATGTTAATTTGGTAATCATGAGTGGTGAATGTGACTCAAGGAATACAAGAAGTAATCATGATTCAGTTGATAGTAACCGTTTATCCGACTACCTGAATATGATTACGAATGTTAATGGTAGAGGGACATTAGTACACCATACAAGTCTAGTCATCACTTTGGATATGTTCTTTTGCATTTGAGTTCATTTATCATTTTATAGTGGAGTAAACGTTAACTAACCAGTTGGTTAGTTTGCTTTTCAAAGAGTTTGATCATGGGAATTAACAACTGGTCTGAGCCAACAATAAAGAGCCAGGAGGTCCCACTCTTAGCACCGCTAGGATGCTTGGAAAGGCACATGAGGATCTTGTCAAGACAGGTTCGATCAATCAAAGGAGTCTCGATCGATTGAAGTCTGATCAGGTTCGATCGATCGAAGGTGGTTCAATTGATCAAAGACTCGATCGATCGATCGAAGCCATTTCAATCGCTTGAACGTAAGGTCGGTTCTGGGAATTTATAAATAGGGTAGCTGCATCCAGAAATTGTGGTTCGTCGTTTTATTATACCAGAAGCTGCAGAAACTGTTTAGGGACCTTCTCTATCCTCTCCATTAGAGATCCCACCATCTCTAGTCTCTCCGGGAAGCACTCATAGGAGACATAAGGTTGAAGACTATCTAGTTGAGGCTGCTACATCACCAAGGAAGAAGATAATCAGAATTGGGTTCAAGACCTAATGTATAAATACTTCTACCTCTTCTATATACCCATCTATAGAGTTAACAAGTAGTAGATCCGGGCTACCAATAAGTTTTGAAACTTAATCTTTTCGTTACGTGTTTAAAATTATTTTAAACCTGTTTTTCCTTCAGAGACCACTGGTGACCACCATCATCTCCGACGACTACCATCATCCTCTCCGTGCTTACCCAAAGCGAAAACTGTTGCTGCGTCTCCATCCACCGCCGCCACCGACTACGTCCATCACCAACGACCACTAGCCATGACCATCAACGACCACCACGAATTCCAGATCCACCACCTCCGAGCAGATCCGCCACCATTGCGACCATCTTTGTCTTTTTCACCAGAATTGGTGAAATCGTCGTTCTTCGCCGCTAAAATGTGACAGAGAAACCAACCACCACCGTCATCTCTAAGAATGCTTTGTACGTGACATTTAGTATTAAATACCAAAAATAACAGCCACTGTCATCTCTAAGGAATGATTTTTTTTAAACACATTTTATTAAGAAATTTATCAAAAAAAAGTCAGTGAAGTTACTCAACCTTTTTTTCCAGATTTTGATATCAACTATGATACTTGTTTGATAGATCTCGTTGAGTGGGTTGTAAAAATATAGATTTTATGCAAAATAATAATAATAATAATAATTTGCAGATCGGTATGAATGCTGAAATTTGTAAAAAGTTTTCGCAATGTTTGTTAGAACACTTTTTTTTTGTGAAATTTCACAACCTTTTTTTTTTGTTGAAAATTTCACAACTTTTTCGATATTGGTATGAGAAATTAAATTTCAAAAACTTATTTTGTGATCATTTCATATTGATGTGGTGGTTTGGTTGTGAAGAGATCGATCATGTGAAGTCGTGGTGGTGATCGGTAGAGGTCTGGTGTGGCAGTGGTGGTTTCGTGAAATTTCACAATTTTTTTTTGATAAATTTCACAATTTTTTTTTTAAAATTTCACAACTTTTTTCGGTGATATGATAACTTAACTTCCAGAAGCTTGTTTTATGATCATTTTTATGTTGCTGTGGTGGTTTGGTAGTGAAGTGGTTGAGAGAGGTCTGGTGTGGCGTTGGTGGTGAACAGCAGAAGTCCGGTGCATGTGGTGGTGGTCGCTGGGGGTTTGGTGTGGTGGTGGTGGTGGTGCTCGCCAGAGGTCAGACGAGCTCAGGTGAGGTCGCCGGAGCTCAAGTGAGGCCGCCAGAGCTCAGGGGATGTCATAGTAGTGGTCACTGGAGCTTAGACGAGGTTGCCAGAGGTACAGGAACTTGAAACTGTTTGTGTAGAGCTATGTTAGGGATAGTTTTGTCAAAAGACCAAGGAGTAGATCTAATTCTAAAAAAATTTCCTTCTTATACTTAAACTACTATATTTTCTGTAATTTAGATTTATCACTAATTGCCCCTAAATTGAATTACCAAAAACCTTTTCATCTTCTGTAAACTACCCTGGCCTTGTGTGTGTGTGTGTGTGTGTGTGTGTGTGTGTGTGTGTGTGTGTGTGTGTGTGTGTGTGTGTGTTTACTTGCATAATATTTTTATTGTATTATGAAATATATATATTGAATAACTCAATTTCTCTTATGCATTTTACAAATTACCCTTTTGTTAAATCGAATTACCAAATTACATATTTGCCTTCACAAATTACACTTTTGTATATATGTGTATATATATGTATATTATCGATACGTTAAAGAAAATAGCCTAAAAGTTTAAAGTGTATGTGTACAATTATAAATTGAATAACCAAATTACATTTTTGCATTTTACAAATTACTCTTTTGTTAAATCGATTTATCAAATTACCTTGTTGTCTTTTGTGAAGTATCATTTTTGTATATATATTTGTATATATATATAGATAATATGTATACACTTATAATTGAATTACATAATTATCCTTTTATCTTGTGTATAGTACTATTCTGTAAAAGTTTAAAGTGTATACAATTATTGAATATGAACATTCCTCAATTCTTTTGTAAGCTATGCATGCTCAATATATTTTGGGTTTAATGTTTGATTTCACTTATTTTTCAAATCATAAATCTATGAAATGTATCCACAATAAATGTAGTTAAATTTTATTTCTCTACTTCGACTCAAGATTTTTAATTTCCTTACGAATTCCAAACACAATTTCTAACTGGTCAAAGAAATAGCAAATAAATATCAGTCTATAAGTTCTTCACTTTAAATTTTTGAATTTTTTTTTATTGGTACTATTTATCCAACAATAAATTGTAGATTTAACGTCAATTAATATAGTTGCTGTTCAAGCATATTTTTTCTAACATCATCTTAAGAATTAATACAACTTGTTTATCTTTCATGTACGCGTTAAAAAAAGAATACATTGTATTTTTTCTATCAAATCCAACGCCTGTGCCTTGCCTGTAGTAATTAGAAAAAGTCTTCCATCAATTTTCATCCCAATGATTGTTGATCTTTAGGTTCTAATATTTGGTTTCTGAATTAAGAAAAAGAAAAGGAAAAGGAAAGAAAAATAAGGAGAAAAAAGAAGAAGAAGTTATTTCTACGGTATTCTTCTATTCATTTTTCGGGAAAAGTCTTCTAAATATTTAATAACATTAGAAATGTAAAGTTTTGAGATGTAAAACTCGAGAGTATACAAATTAAAATGACTAACAAAGTTCGAAAATTGAACTTTTTTTGTCCATTCTATTCTCTTTCTCTTCATATCTCTTTCAGTTTTCTGTTATTTGACCAAAAAAACAAGAAGAGTAAATCTTCAATATTTTCTTTCCCTTCCACTTACTAAGCCATTAACCGAACCAAGCGTTAGTTTTCATGTTATTTCTCCAATGGTTGTGCAAAATTATAACATTTTGCATAATACAGTTTAATTCACACATATAATTAAAACTACATGTGCTTTTATTAAAAGTAGGTTGGACCCATTCAAGATATCACATCCTTTAATTACAATCCCTATTTTAAGGAAGAGGTTAAATTCTAACCGGATGAGCCGTAATGGGTGAGTTTTACGGCACCTTATAGAAAAATGCCACATAAGATACAAATAAGGTTAAAATATAAAGCATTGTGTACGTGTAACAGGGAATCTATTTCCTTCCAAAATGTTCTCGGCTTTTCGTCTCTTACGCCGAACGACTCCATGGCTTCCATCTCCTCTATCTTTTTTTTTTCTCCCCACATGTCTACTTTCTAGATGTCAATTCAATTTCTGCTTGAATTTATAGATTTTGCTTCTCATCCTTTTGTCGTTTAGGAAGTAGATAAAAGATCTTCTCTTTTAACTCCTAAAGGGTAGGATGAATTCTTGCCCAAAATTTTACCGATTTTTCATTCACGGTCTCTTCGTCGCTCATGTGGATATTAGATACAGTATAAAATTAAGAAATTGTGGATTAGCATAAAAATTTATTTATTGAGTAATCAGGGCTGGATATGGATTTTCTCTATCATTCTCTTCTTCACTGACTTGATGATTTAGTTCATTTTGTGAAAATCTATGGTGGAGTCTTGGGTCTTAAAGATGTTGGTGTCGAAGCAAAGTAGGGGCAAAACCTCCATCATCAAAAACAAAAAATGGAAGAGACAAACCTTGCAGTCGAGGTGACCTGATATGGTGATATGCACTTTAATTTTTTTGTTACATCATTTGCAAAAATAATGACGCATTAATTTTATTATCGGGTGCCGTAAATCTCAGCCCGTTACAGATCATCCGTTTAGAATTTAACCTCTTTTTTTTTTTTTTTTTTGAGGGAGAATTTAACCTCTTTAATGAAACATCTTTTGATTCCAATTTAAAAGACTAATGTAAATAAAATAAAATAAAATATATTATTTTTTGTTTGGGCTAGACCTTGGTAAATGACCCAAGTTGCTTACGTACCCACAAATGGGATCAAGCCATGCCGTAGTTCTTTTGGAAATGATTTTGATTTGGTTGTGATTTAGGGTGAATGACCCTTAAATTTAAATAGGGTATATGACCCTTATAAATTTATAATGGGGTGTGACCATTATTTTAATTATGGATAAAAACTCATTGAATTTATTATGGGTAAGAACCCATTGAATGAAATTGAATTTAATGAGTAGACGAACTCATAAATTTGACAGTGGATATGTGATCCATATTTAGTTAATGAACTTGAATTTGAATTTAGTGAGTGTATGGACTCATTTAATTTGATAGTGGATATGTGATCCATGTTTAGTTTACGAACTTGGAAAATTTGTGAGTGTACGAACTCATTTAATTTGACAGTGGATATGTGATCCATGTTTAATTAACGAACTTGAGAAATTTGTGACTGTACCTAAATTAGATTTAGGTTACCTACGTATCCATTATAAAATGGAATCAAGTCAAACGTAGTTCCAAGATGAACTTAGGGGGAAATTAGTTTATGACTCACTTAATTTAAATTTTGGGTATGTGAACCTTGTCTTTGAATTTGGATGGTTGTGGCTGTACCCAGTTTATAAGCTAGATTGCCTACGTATCCAGAAAAATAGAATTAAGTGAAATGTAGTTCAATAAAAATTTGGATTTAGAAGAAATGAGTTCATGACTCGTTCAAGTTAAATAGTGAGCATGCAAAAATTGTAATTTTTCACAAGGAAAAATTTACAGTTTAACAATGGTCATTACAAATAATTTTTCTTATGTTCAAATATATTTTACTCTACTGTGGTTTCTTCAATATTTCGTCTTAGACTCTACAATCAATTGCGTTAGTTAAGGCTTCGATTTTTAAACAGTTCCAATATGAGGACAATCAATCGTTAACATATTTGACTATGATAATTGTCCCCAATTGCCTGAATAAAACCGAAATAAAAACTAAGGGCCTTAAGTGTTGTCATTTTTGAAAGAGGGTTCAAAATAAAATTTAGAAAAAAAATACAGGGTATTAAAATATTATCCAAAATTAATCAGTATGTGTAAATATGAAATCTAAAAAGCAAAAAACAAACATATCATTAAAAATAGAACTTGGAATAGATGCATATATAGATTTTGTAGATCTGAGTCGAGAACTAGCTTCTCTGTTCTTAAAATAATTTTGCCCCGCACTGATGCGCGCTTAGGATTTTATGACGACTATCTTTTAAGATACAATAAATTTCACATTCTTATAAAAACGCTTCAAATAAGAAATAGAACCAATCATACATATGTATGAACTATGGAAAAATTCTTTTTAAAATAAATGGAAAAGACACATATTTATCGGTTACAAGGAGACTATTAGCTAGTCAATAATCACAACTATTTGAAAGGAGACTGTTTAATGATGACAGTCACAACCATTCAAATCAAGGTACGTACAATTAGAATTCTTTAAAAAGTTAGCAACTTTATATTCTGTTCAACATTCAAACTATATATGTAGAACATTCTCAATTAATCAATTAAGAAGGGATTCGATGGCCACTATCTTGCTTTTGGGTTATTGATTAATAAAACTTTCAGTCAAAAATTTAGATTAGAATCAACAAGGTGATGGTAAATTTGAAAGGAAGCCAACGACCATGAGAAAAAAAGCAAGAGAAATAGGGGCCCGGGGTGACACCGACTTTGTCCAGTCAAGAATGCTGTTTTCTTGCAGCTTAAGTCATGGATTGCTCACATATATATATATATATATCTATATATACATATGTATTACGTAGAGAGAGAAAGAGTTGCTACCCGTTTGAAGCATCCTTTGGGTCAAATCCCGTGATTGTGGTCTTAGAATATCTCGAATCGTTGAACCAAATTCATATTAAATTTAAATTTGGTTTAAAATCACTTAAAATGTAATCTAAATTTTAGAACCAAACTCATACTAAAGTGAGTTTTACCCAAATCTCATAATAAATTAAAATAACACTATTCATTGAATTAAAGTCTAGTATGAGTTTGAGTAAGAGTTAGAGATGACTTTATTTTTTTTTTTAAAAAAAATTAAGGTTTTTACTCAAATACTAGGAAAACGGCCCGCGCAAGGCATCTGCTTTGGATTCATAGATAAAATGCAATGTATATTTTTTGGGGCATTTAGTAGAAATGACTAATGCATAAGATTTCTAAGTATTAAGGACAACTTTAATATCATTAAGGATAAGTCTTCTCCCTATTTCTTAGAATAAAATTGCATCATCTTCATCAGCTAACTCTAATCACCATTACCATCACCCTTAGCTACCAACTCTGCCACGTCTGACCACCACCCCCACCATCTCCGACGACCACTTCACCACCTCCGGCGACCAACTCATCAAGTCACTGTTCGCTAAAAAAATCAAGTGAAATTTCTCTTGTTACAATCAAAGTCAAGTGAAATTTCACTTGATATAAAAAAAAAATTTAATGTATTTTTTATTTTTTTTTATATAAAGTGAAATTTTACTTGATTTTTGTATATTCTGCAACTAACCTCAAAGTTACATCATGAACGTGGTGGCGGAGGATCTAGCTCGAGCTCGTCGGAGATGGTCGGATCTGGTTCGTGCTCGTTAGAGATGATTCGAGATCGTCGGAGCTTGCAGTGATGGTGGCTACAATAATGGCGATAGTGGTGGTGGTGACTGGGGATAGTGGTGGGGGTTGGTGATAGCTCACGATCGTGGTGGCAGAGGGCGGTGGTTCTATGGTGGTAGCAGCAGATCGACCGTAGTGGAGGCAAACCTAGATCTCAGAGAGAGAGAGAGAGAGAGAGAGAGAGAGAGAGAGAGAGAGTATTTACTCTAGGGTTTATGGGTAATTTGGGGAGAAATGATCAGGCTTTTATATCTTAAGGGATGTTTACCAAATATAAGTTTCAACTAAATTAAGGGACTTTTTAACAAACTAAGAAATCTTTTAGATCCTAAATACTTAAGAGTCACTTTGAGGGATTTTCCACTAATTTTTCCATTTTTTTTATGTGTACAAAAAAGAGAAATAAGTTCTATTAATTCTTAAGATGGTGTTAGAAAATAGGGATAATTAATTAATAGTCCTTGTGTAGGACTAAATTAGGAGATTAGTCTAGCCCGTTTTTGTTTTTCAATTGATAAGGACACGAGTTTTTGAATTGTTTGGCATTAAGTCCATTTTTAAACTGAAAATAAGGTTAATTATTGACAAATTTATCCTCATTTTCACATGTAGCACATGCTGATAAACTAATGCCACCTCAGCATGCATCCCAAAACAGTGTTTTTATTTTTATTTTTGTGGTTTTCAAACATTAAAATGTCATAACTTTCAAACCACAACTCCATTTTGAAAATTTTTTATATATTTGTAATCTAGAAAGAAAGATCTATCAAACAAGATCCATACTGACTATGAAAAAAAAATCCATGTTACTATCGGACCACTATATGTTTATAACATAATGTCATTGTCTTTTGTGACAGTGGCATGGTACTACATTTGAGTTCATTTTTAATTTTTTTTTTTTTTTGCATTTGATGATATGCTACTGTCTTTAACTTGACAGTAACATCTGAAAATTGGCCAAAACTTTGCGATTATTAGGCCAATTTGAAAAAATGTTACTGTCGACGACATGTTACTATTTCTTTGTTCAATACCATGTTGCTAATCTTTAATAGTATGTTACTGTTTTTTGCATGGGGAAAGTTTTTAAAGACAGTAATATCTACTAAATGACCCTAATTTTACGACTTTTTTCAATAATGATGTTACTATCTTTGTAAAAATATTTAGTTTTTGAAAATATGTTACTGTATTTAGTTGGAAAGTATTGTAAATGCAGTATAATCTGATAAAATAGTCATAATTTTGCAATTATTTGGTCAATTTGAAGAAATATTATCAACAATATCATGTTACTGTCTTTACCTAGGCAACACTTAAAGACAGTAGCATGTTCTAAAATGGCTATAACTTTGCGATTCTGTGGCCATATTGGATGACTTTTTTTTTTGGTAGTTTTTCAAGATCAACGCAATGGAAGTGTCGGTTTTACAAAAAAAAAAATATTTGTTGATATCCATTTGTGAGTTGCAAAATTTTTATTTTTGTTTTTTTGAAGAATTTTGTAGGCACTATGGATCTTATTTTGTAGATCTTGTTTTGTAAATCACAGATATATAAATTTGATTGAAAACTAATTCATAGTTTAAAAGTTATGGCATTTTAAAGATTGAAAAATAAGAAAAAAAATTGTTTTGTTGGTTTGTTAGCTAAAATTAAGAAGCACTCACATTAATACCATTTTGGGGGCAATTTTGGTCCAAAGAAAATTGGAGGAGGACCTTTGGCATTAAAAAAAGGGAAAATTGGTGAAAATGTCATTAAGATGAGTTTTGTTGGAACTAAGGACAATTTAAAATACACATTGAGAATAAGTGCTCCCAATGTCCATAGACCAAAATACCCTCATCTTCAACCTCTAACCCTAACCAAACCCTATCCACCATAACCACTACTCCACACCACCTCTGACCACCACCCCTGCCACCTCCGGCCTCCACCCTCGTCATCTCCAGTAACCACCACCTCACCATCTCCGGCGGCATCTCCAACGACCTCCACCTCGCCATCTCCGGCAACCACCACCTTGCTATCTCTCTCTCTCTCTATAAGTATATATCTACATATAAATGTTTCTGTTTCTTTATCTCTCTCACTATAAAACACACACACACACACATTGTGTGTGTGTGCTAGATCTAAAACTAAAAGCAATAAAATTGGATGGTATGTGTTAGGAAAATTGACTGTATATAAGTTGTCATAATAAATTCAGTGGTATATATATATTGTCTGCAATTTCTTATCAGTAAATGAGATTTACACTAAAAGTTCAGAATGACATTAAAACAAAATGTGTTTTCCAGGTCTACACGATGTCACTCATGTCAGATTTAGATTTCTGACCATCTTAACAGAAATTACTCTTAAGATCATCTCTTAAGATCAATTGGCCATGAATTTTGTGTGGCCGGCGGTGGTGGTGGCAATGGAGGGGGAAGAGAGAGAGAGATGACGGTGGTGGTGGCTATCGAGGGGGAGGAGAGAGAAAGTTAGAGAGAGATGAGAGTTGGTGGTAGTGGCGACAGCTCCGGCGACAACGAGGATGGCTCCGGTAGTGGCTCCGGTGGTGGTGGTTGTGTTGGTCGTGGCTATAGAGAGAGGATGAGAGAAAGTTAGAGAGAGAAGAGAGATGGTGGTGGTAGTGGCTATAGAGGGTGAGGAGAGAGAAATTAGAGAGAGAAGAGAGTTGGTGGTAGTGGCGACGACGGCGATAGCTCTGGTGGTGGCACCGGTGGTGGTGATTGTGAAGGTGATGGCTATGGAGGGAGGAGGAGAAAAGGTGGTGGTGGTGGTAGTGGCTATTGGGGGGGGGGGGGGGGAAGAAGATGATGAAAGGAGGAGGAGAGAAGATGGTGGCTAATGTGGTGGTGGTTGTGATGGTGGTGGCTATGGAGGGGGAGGAGAGAGAGATGTTGGTGGTGGTGGCAATGGAGGGGGAGAGAGAAAGTTAGAGAGAGAAGAGAGATGGTGGTGGTGGTTTCTTAGGGTTCCATGGGCAATTTTGCCATTTAGAGTGAAATTAAAATTTTATAGGACTAAGAGGGATAGTTTAAATTTTAGAAGACTTTAGGAGGGAAAGTTTTTTTAAAGTGTGTCCTTGTATGAGTGTTTGATTATAATTTGTCCTTTAGTCCAACTTAGCCCAACCTTAGGGACCTTACACCAAGTCTCCCTTAAAAAAAACATGCTTGAACAACAACTACATTAATTGACGTTAAACATACAATTTAAGGCTCTTTTCTTTAACGTATAGATAATATATATATATACACACATACACACACACATTGATATAACAAGGATAATTTCCAAAAGACAAAAATGTAATTTGGTAATTGTATATATATGTGTGTATATGTATATACATCAAAACAAAAAGGATAATTTATAAAAGGCAAAAGGGTAATTTGGTAATTCGATTTAACAAAAGAGTAAGTTGCAAAAGGCATAAGAGTAATTTGGTTATTCAATTTGTAATTGTACACACTTTAAACTTTTAGGCTCTTTTCTTTAAAATATATACACACACACATATACAAAAGGTAATTTCTGAAAGGTAAAAGGGTAATTTGGTAATCGATTTAACAACAGAGTAATTTGTAAAAAGCATAAGGGTAATTTGGTTATTCAATTATATATATATATATATATATATCATAATAAAATAATATATATATATAAACACACAAATGTAATTTACAGAAGGCAAAAGGGTTTTTGGTAATTCCAATTTAACAAAAGGAAATCTATCATCGTAAACACTTTAAACTTTAAGTCTCTTTTATTTAAGGTGTAGAAATAAAAGGGTAATTTGCTTAAGGCAAAAGGGTAATTTGATCATTCAATTTATAATTGTATACACTTTAAATACATAAATAATAATAATAATAATAAATTATAATATGCATAAATATATATAGCAATGTAGGTACCACGTGTCACCCCATGTAGTTGGGATGCCACATGGCATTGCTATACAACAATATTATATTATAGATATACGACTGCGAATGTATATATATTTGAAATAAAATAATTTTCAAAAAGTTAAAAAAAAAAAAAAAAAAGAAGTAATAATTAGATTTTAGTCAACTTTTTGCACAAAATTTAAAAGTCAGTCTACTACATTTTAAAAATTAAAAAAAAGATCAACAATAATTAAAATTTTTTTTTAAAAAGTCGTCCAAAAAAAAATCAACTTTTTAAAAGTTATTTTGTATTTTAGTCGACTTTTTATTTTCATTGTTATGAACTTGCACCAAAACGCTTTTGAAACTTGCTCCCAACGTTGTGAAGAGTTGCATCTCACACTATGGTATGGCCAACAGGTCGGGTTGGCAGGCAACTTCCAACGACATGTAAGGCGCCAGCAACTCAAACCCCATGTAAAGATATCCATCTGTTAGCTAGAGCCTTACCAGAGACAGAAAGAAATTGACTGGGTGGTAAACAAAATACCGTTACACCTACCCTTGCCCTTAGCTTGCTTGGTGGAACTTGATTGAATGAACTTGATTACAGGGAAGGCTCAATCGCTGGAAGGAAAGTGTCACGGGATGTAACAGAAGTCCCACGGATAAAGGGCAACTCATACTGTAATTGGATAAACTGACCATTTCAACTATATGTATAGCCCTTAGTACTACAAAGAAAGCATTCTTCGAAACTCGTATGGAAATGACTACAAAAACTCGGATGGATATGGATATCGAATGGAAGCACGACTAACACTGGCTTTAAGAAAGACGAAGACTGGCTTGCGTAAGATAACTGCTTTCTGGCAGGGAACTAGCTAAAAGAGAAGCTCGCCTGGAAACCTCGTATGGGCCACCGGTAACTGGCAATGGTTCGCAGGTAGCAGGACTTATTTTGAGGATTGTATGGAAGCACTTACCAATGAAACTGGCTGGCTTTCAAATTCCAGCTTTAAATTGAAATACTCCTCCAATCCAAGGT